>CM035439.1:35542646-35600146 GCA_020310875.1 Ceratopteris richardii | reverse complement strand
GTGCTATTCACATGCTTCCTCAGTCTTTGACTCCAACAATTGGTATCATATCAATTATCGCTTCCTTTAGGGCATCATCAACACCCTTTTAATCATAGTATCAAAATCGTACAAAAATTGGTGAAAATGCTCAGGGTCATTAGGATTCAAAATAGATTTGTTTTGTGAGGTACAAATTTTAATTTGAGCTTTTCAACCTCCAAACACATTATCAAAATGATTGTGTAGGCGATTTTCTCCTTTTGTGCCAAACATATATATGATTTTCCATTCACCAATGCAAGGAGCTCAAAGTCTGCTATAAGTCTAGGATAGCTCGATTTGGTATTTTTGTCCAAATTTTTGAGATACATTCAATATTTTGCATCAAGGTATATATTCACTATCCATGACTGAGAGCATTGATGTATTCCATATGCTGTCTATTGAGGATAAGTTGGATAGTTCTAACTACCCATTGTGGGCATACATGATTATTCATGTATTGGTAGCAAAAGGCTTGTGGAATATCATGCAAGGTTTTGAAATATGTCCTTCTAGACCTACAAATACAGTGAGAGCAGATGACGCAAGTGGCATTGAAGCTGATGATCTTCAATTTCTTGGTCTTATTGTGGTTCCAGTTCCACCTAATGAAAAGTATCTTTGTTGGGATGGAAGAGATGCACATGCACATGCACATGCATTGATAGCTTTGTATCTCAAACATGTCACTGTTCCTCACGTTCTCTATTTCAAATAGCAAAAGATGCTTGGAATACTCTTACAACACTATGCCAGGCAAGAAATGAGGCTCGTGTTCCTTAAATCCAAAAATAGTTGGAGGGTAATCATATTAACGAAAGAGATTCAATGAAAACTTTCTATCAAAGATCAAGGATTTGAAAGGGAAGTTACTTTTTACCAATAAAATCTTGCCAAAAAATTCATTTGTACAAACTGTTCTTAATGATCTTCCAAATTCTTATTAGAGTTTTTCTTCTACTCTTTGATTGATGATGAAACAAAATCCAATTGCCTTAGCTTTTGAGGTTCTAGTCTCTATTTAGCTACATGAAAATCAATCTAGATAGAACAAGTCAATTATTTTTGTTCGAGATCAAGATCTCTTAGTTAGTCAAAAGGGCAAAGATAAATGGAGCTCACCTACTAGTAAGCAAAAATCTGCGTAGTGCATGTCTATAATAGGCTTGGATGTTTGGTACTTTGATAGTGGTGCAACCAAATATATTCCCTCACAACACAGTTTCTTTACTTCATTTAAGCTTGCTCCTACATGGGATACTGTAACATGTGCTAACAACTCCTTTTATCCTATCATAGGAGTTGTAAAGATCCTTCTTACTATTGCTAATGGTAGTTCTTTCACATTGTCATATACTTTATATGTGTTAGGGATCACGAGAAATCTATTATACATTTTAGCACTAGCCAAGATTGGCTTGGTTGTTAAATTTGTTGATGAAAGATGTAGAGTTCATGATCTCTCAAATGGCAATGTTATCATTCCTTTTAGAATTTTATGCAAGATTTGAGAATGAATTAACATGTGAATTTCTTGATTATGAGGTTGTTTCATATGCAAAACTTTGGCACGCATGGTTTTGTAATTTCAATTTTGTTGGTTTTCTTGTTTATGGTTGAAAATTTGTCAGCATGTGAAATGGGCACCCTCCGTTTTGATCAAGGGAAGGAGTATATGTCTTTTTTTGGTTGAGCCTAGGATAAAACATCAATGCACAATGTCATATACACCTCAACAAAATGGGTTGTCGAGAGAAAAATATCCAAATTGACACTCTTGACCAAATGCCAAAAAATGCATTTCTTTGACTTATAGTATAGCTTTTGTATAAGTTTTTTGGATATGTGAACATATGCTTCACACCCAAAAACTCAAAGATGATCATAATATGATGGCTTCCCTATAAATAACTATTGTGCCACTTTCAGACCTTTGGTAGTACTAGGCAAAATGTTAATCACATGAGCTACAATCAATACTCCTTTGCATGATGCAAAGATAAAAATTACTATATCTTGAATAGTTTTATTCATCCTCTCTACTATGCCATTCTATATTGGGGTATAAGGATCTATAAACTATCTACAAAATCATTTAGAGTGACAAACAGTCTCAACCAAAGCAAGCCATTTTTTGAAACTAGGGAATATGTCATCCTTGGAGTTGATAGTATATACCTATACTTTTCTAGTATCATCATCCATGAATGTGAAAAAGTAAAGAGAACCACTAGTGACCTTATGGGCATAGGACCACAAACATCTGTATGAATGAGATCTAAAGGCTGAATTCAAGAGTCAATGTGTGTTTCATGCACATTCCTAGTTTGCATTCCATATTGACAATGCTCACAAAATGAAAAATCGGTGAAAGATAACACAATTAAGTAGATAGAACGAGAAAGATTTTCCATTCCACTACAAGATATGTGGGCCAAATATCCATGCCATATACAAGCCATAGTTTGTTCAGTGAAAGCTAAAAAGTGTTCTTTCTATGATACAAATAAAGGATAAAGAAACCCAACTTTGCTTCATTATACATAAACATATTGCCCTTTGATACAAAGGGTTTGACCATAGAAAAACACTTTGTAACAAAGGTCATCAAGTTGACCAATTGACATCAAATTGCATGATAACTGAGAAACATGGTGTACATTTTGCATAGTAAATTATGAACCATCAATGAACTACACAATCACATCTCGAATCCCAACAACATCAAATTATTAAGAATTAGCAAGTCTCACGATACCAAGAGACTTCGCTGAATAAGTAGAGACCCATTCTCTATGTGGTTTCACATGGAAAGAAGCACAACATCACCAGAATCTAGCAACCATGTGTGGGAAAAATCATCTATAAGAGCCTCCTTAGGCACAATACTCTCAAGTGTCATCACATCATCATAATTAGAGATAGCATTAATTTCTTCTACCTTCATAGTCAAAGCAGATGGTGCATGTATCTATTTAACATGCCCATCAACATGTTGTCCTTCACCTTTAACATTTTTTAATGCATAACAGTCTTTCTTAATGTGTCCCTTCTTATGACAAGAATGGCACTTAATATCCCTCTTTCTTGATTTACTTCTACTCTTATTTCGTTGACCATTCTTTTCTTTGTTCTTGATCTTGTCATGTTGTTGATTCTTTCCTTGGTGAGGATCACAAACACTATATGCATCTCCACTCTGAGTGCCAACCATAGACTTTCTACAGATCTCTTCACTCAAGAGTGCTCCACATTTTTCATCATAGAACGGTTTTACCACCAGGTGCACTATTGCTAATAGTTGTGCAAAATGTATCCCGTGATAATGGCAAGGTGCATAGAACAAGACTACATTAATTTCACACACTTTGAAAGATCCAATATTTTTAACCTTGAGTATCCTCACCCTTACAATCATGAAGCAACTAGGGCTTAGTGGAAGGGAAATCTACCAATTGAGCATGCCTTGGGGGAAACTCTATTGGAATGGGTGACCTTCCGAGAAGTATTAGTACTTTGTCTTCATTGACCATTGAAATCCTTCTTGGCATGGAACCAATTGTGCCAATGGTGACTTGGGTGACTTGCATGATAAGTTAGGCCAAGTTCTATGCCTTTTTCACCACCTTAGTCGTAAACCTTGGAGGAATCCACTACAAAACATAAAGTGCCAGGAGCCAATGGTGCTCTCTTCGCTCGCACAATAGTGAAAAAATTTTGATGTGAACTACTTTGATACCACTGAAATGGTGGAATGGTGATGCACCATGGTAGAATCCCCTTTTAGAGGATTTATGAATGATGCATATAGTAGAAAATCAAGCTCTAAAGGACACACACAATACTTTACACAAACGTGAAAAATATGTAGAAACTACACAGTATACAGAGATCCCAAACACATAATTCCTAGGTTTTACAATGCAGCCAAACTTATAGTCTATGGTTGACCAATCCAATAAATGTTTTATTAAAAAACATATACAAAAGTTCCTAGTGGCCAAAGTTCACATGGACACTAACGATAACATCTAACACATGCATTAGTGCCTAAACAACAATATAGAAAATTGGATGATAAGGCAGTGAAATGTATTTTTGTTGGGTAAATTTTTGAAAGCAAAAGCTATCGATAGTCAAATGTTGCTCCTAATGAGGGAGTTTCTCAGTTTCAAATGATAATGAAATCGTTCTATTTCTTGTGCAAATTTACATGATGCATTTATTGATGAGAGACCTGACATAGAACAGGAAAAAACTATGCATGAATGGTTGGTGTGAACTTTGAGAGATAGCAAATTAAATGCACCTTTGAGTTAGAAAGAGACTTGAATGATGTGTGTGACTCTCCTCCCATCCATATATACCCTCTTGTACTCTAAAAATAGCAATGGTATACTCTAAAAATAGCAATGATCTGGAATATTCTAGTGTGAACATGTGGCCATCATGCAACACTTATTCCCATTACTACCCAAGTACTCCCATTACTACCAAAGTACCTTAGGGTATCCCCCGAGCATGGGACCTTGGCTAGCTGGCCCTTGTCCCTCACACACATGAACTGATCCCTGTGGATCATATGGAGTGATCCCTGTGGAACATATGGAGTGATCCCTGTGGATCATCCCTATGATTGATCCCTGTGGATCAATGATCCTTGTGGACCAATGTCCGACACTCTCTCCCCCTTCTAAAGATCATTTTCCTCAATGATCAATGAGGGAAAGTACTTACGAACCAGAGCTTCTGATTCCCAAGTAGAGTTAGTAAGTGATAATCCTCTCTAGGCTACTAGATACTCTTGGATGACACGATTCCATAATCCCTTCTATCTCCGATCTAATATCCTATTTGGAGAATGATCCCTGCTATTACTTTCCTATAAAGATTATCCTCCCTAGAAACATGAAATACTGGATGAACTTTGCAATCTGGAAGAAGCTCTAATCGGTATACAACTTCACTTAGCTTTTAACTATCTTCCAAAGTTCACAAAACCTTGGTGATAGCTTAGTACACTTCCCTGTGGAGAACACACACAAAAGCAGATCTAGTTGATACTTGAAGAAAGACTCTATCTCCCTCCTCAAAGGATCTAGGAGATCTCTTCCTATCAGGATACTCTTTAGCCCCATTAGCTGCTTGCTGCATCTTGGCTTTAGCTATTTCTAAATTTGCTTGGACGTTCACTGAGAACTCTGAAGCACTAGGACATTTCTGTGACATGCCTATGGTACTAAGAGCATTGGGATTCATGCCATAATTCATCTCAAAAGGAAACTCAACTACTGGAAAATACTATCCAAATCTGTCTGTCTCTCAAACACATATGCCCCCAATATGCCCTCTAAAAACTGATTGACCCTCTTGATCCTATGAATTTGATATCCCTATATGAGACTATGGATGTCGGCAACCCATAAAATCTGAAGACATGCTGGATAAACAACTCCGCTACCTATGGATCAAATGGATTGATCCCTATGGATCATAATGGATTGATCCCTGTGGATCATAATGGATTGATCCCCGTAGATCAATGATCCCTGTGGATCACATGCACTGATCCCTGTGGATCAATGTCTGACACTCTAATCCCTGTGTGGAGTTTCTATCATCTCCTATGTGGGTATGAACTAATCCCTATGGACCAAAGTCATGATCCCTATGGATCATCAATCTGTCTACCACAACTAGGATAGTATCCCACTTCCTTTGGGTCCGCGGTAACCCAACTATGAAGTCCATGGATACATTGTCCCAGTTGTGATTTAGAATCTGTAAAGGATGCAAAAGACTTGGAGTCTTTATCCTTTCTACTTTGTTGACTTGACACATAAAGCTTGATAAACATAGGTGTGGACACCTCTGGTTATCCAGGCCACCAAAATGTTTTTCTAACAAGCTATATTGTCTTGTCAACACCTCGATGTCCTCCACAAGGCACATCATGGTTATCATGCATGACTTTTCTTCTCAAATCCCGAGAATCTGGTATGCAAACCTTTCCTTTCCATCTGACTATTCCATTCTCCTATGAGAAAGTGGAATACGGAATGGACTTGTTTGCTCTGCTAGGGGAAGAGACAACTGAAACTGTCCCCTCTCCTATAATAGAGTCATTACTGATGGCTCGAATGTGGATCTTCCACCTGTGCTTCCTGTATCTCTTGAAGCAATGAGCTTTCTAGAACTATAAAGCTCATTTGATACATTATCTGTGATAATCCATCAACAACTATATTCTCTTTGCTCGTCTATACAAGATTTCTATATGAAACTGCTGTATGAGCTCAGCCCAATGAGCCTATATGTCTCGAAGATCTGGCTGACTAAAAATATACTCATGTATGGTGATCTGTGTATACCTTAAAGTCTACATTATAAAGATAGTTTCTCTAGACTTTAAGTGCATACACCACTGCATACAACTCCTATTCATGCACTGGCCTGCCATCTTGGCTCAAAACTGTCCCTATGGCTTATGCCACTAGCATCTGTCTCTAACTCAAAGGGTTTCTATGGATCGACCACTTTGAGTATAGGAGCTTCTGAAACAACTTGTTTCAGAGTATCAAAACTATCTTGATACTCTTACTTCCATGCAAAGAAACCTTGCCTTGAAGCAAGTTCATCATAAGCACTGCTATCGACGAGTAAAAAGAGATGAATTTCTGATCAAAACCGGAACGTCCTAGAAATGATCATAACTGCCCCTCATCCTGAGACGTAGGTCAAAATAACATAATTGAAATCTTCTTGGGATCCATCAGAATCCCATCAATTAGATATTCTATCCTCGAAAGAAATAACTGAGTCTTCTCTAGATTAACTGAGTCTTATCATGATCTCTTACTCTAATCTAATGGTAGCCACTTATGAAATCTATTGTACTAAATACAACAGCTCCAGCTAGAGTGTCTAAAATATCATTAATCCTGAGTATGGGATATCTATGTCTGATAGCAATCTTATTGAGTGCTTAGTAGTCAACGCACATCCTATAAGATCCGTCTTCCTTCTTCACTAGAAGAACTGGTGCTGCAAAGGGTGAATAGCTAAGTCTAATCAGTCCTTTTCTATAATTCTTTTAAGGACAACTCTTGGAATTCTGCCTCTCACTTTTTTTGAAAGTGTTGAAGCATTCCAACTAAAGTCTCCATGATTGCATGAATTCATCATAGTACATGATGAATGCATACATTATAGAAAAATAAATAAATTTACAATCAATTTTAAGCAACTTGGCAGCATTTACTAATCATGTCTCTTGGAAATCTGGTTCTCCACGGATCAGTAGTTGCCTCCCCTCATGCTCAAACTTGATCACTTTACTTGGTCACTATTTATTATGTAACTATAAATAGAGAGATCAAACTTGCTTCTCAACTTGTCTTCCATTTGGAACTCACTTTCTTACTTAATAGACCTTTCATTGTTGTATAATCACTCCCTACTGGAGACAACCTTGTCGTGCCTAATAATTATAAACCATGCTTTGCTATATAACCTTGTCTATCTCCCTGCTAGGGACTGAAACTATAGCCTTGCCTTATTTACTCTTTGCAAATCTTGCCTTTCTATATATCTTGGCCACTCTTGAATATCTAACCCACAAACTTGCCTTGCTTGTTCGCGAGAAACCTTGCCTTTCTATGTATCTTAGCCATTCTAGAGTTCTTGGCCTACATACTTGCCTTGCTTGCTTAATAAAAATGAGTCTAGCTAGGATCGGTACCCTTCATTCTTAGGTAGATAGATAGATGAAACTATCTCATCCCCCCGTATTAAACCATTATGGAATCAAGAGATGATTCCTTTTATAAAGCTAGTAACTCTAAAGTCTATGTCTCAACCTCCAAATCTAGGAAGTTCTTACAAAACTTTTCTTTTACTATTTCAATCTAGGGTATTTTAAGCAAACTTGATTTGCCCTTTTAATTCCACAAAACAGAACTCTATACTTCTTGTGAAATAAACTTCTTTGTTCTATACACACAGACTTGTGCACTAGAACTCATAGCTATGTACTTATAGTAACGGTTTATGAACTAGATACTTAATTTATAAGCATCCTAAACTTGTAGGTGTTCTTAGAGTTCTCCTCTAAGGTGTCAAACTACCTTGAGACCTCTTACCTCTAAGTTTCTAACTCATGAGACCTTGATAAAACTATTCCTTGTCTCACTTTGTCCTTTCGACAAAAGGGCAATTCTTTTCACTTGAAGAAATTCTTATCTCTTTCTAAATATATTGCTTTAAATATTTTCCTTTTAAAGTTTGGCTTGATTTCTTTGGATCATAATGTGAATTACATTCTTTCTTGATCATGAAATCTTTGAGGATTAACTATCCTCTATTCTAGGTTCTAACGAGACATCCTAGAATTCTAACGAGACATCCTAGAATTCTAACTTGTGAATTACTAAGTTTCTTTCTCTTAAAACCACCCTTGGGCTTATCTTTGAATTCATTTTTCCCAACTAGTGATATCTACTAGATATCCATAAACTTATAGGATGCTTTGATCAGAATGCTACTAACCATTCATCTTTATATAGTTTGAACATTCTATGGATATTCAAAACAAGTAAGTGGCAGCGGAAAAGAAACAATTACAAGCATGTTCTATATGAAACATACAGAAATAAGAAACTTTTAGTATGTTCTATATGATTCCATGCATATGCATACTAATTTTCTAAAAATTCTGGCAGCATAACGACGTAATTTTGAAAACTGAAAAAATTATGACAAGCAATTTCCGTGATAATGGTGCCGGCAGGCACAATCTATCTACAAATAGACCGAAAGGGGATTACACACCCTGACAAATTTCTCAATGCCAACAGGCATAATATAACTACAAGTAGACCGAAAGGGGATACACACCCTGACAAATTTATATTTTTCTCCTCATTAACCTACAAGAAAAATACTTACCTTTCTTTGCAAGAAGAATACATGCACCGCACAATACAAACTCGCATCTAAACTATGTGTAGAATCTAGGTGCTATGCAAAATTGTGTGTTCTACATGCAATTTGATGCAAAAAGAGAGCAACAATGCATATACATTGACAAGAGACTTATCTGGAGGTTCAAAAAATAATTTTCAGGTGTGCGTAGATGCTGAAGATGGTCCACTCCATCAAAATAGCTTTCCAAGTTGCTCTCGATAGGTTGTGCTTCAAAACGATGCTCGAGAAAGGGTAAATTCAAAACTTTGAAGCTGATGGGAACTAAAGCCAAAGTATGGCTTGCACTACTCTTTGGAAAGAGCTGTGAACGAGCTTCCCATAATAAGAAAAAACTCCAAATTTGAATGAGATTTGCCCAAGATATGGCTAATTATGTGGAAAACAAAATGTAAGTGAATTGGTTTTAGCTATGGCCATAATAAGAAAAATCGAGTTTGTCCTGCTGTGTAGATCGACTTCAGCAAGAAGCTTGCATATGTGCTTTATATCCCACATATGCTATGTTAAAGTTGGAAGAGTATATGGAGAACGATAAGCCAACGCAAATAGCAAAGTCATAAAGAAAATCTGTCTCTCTCTTTGTGGTTGGCACGAGCTTGGTTGAAACAAGCATGGGTGAAGAACCATGATACAGGCACATGGCAAGAGAGAGAGGGCAGATATGATGTGCGGGCAAATAAAACAATGGTGTCGGGAGATTTTGTAATCCTCAGCATACAATTGACGGACAGCCGTCGAGCACGAATCGACGGGCACTGATAGCCACGTCCAATCCTCCGGGCAGCCTTCGGGTAGGCGTGATCGCAGTGAACGGGCGGGAATGCATGGCATCATGTGCTTCCCTCAGACTCTAAAGCGGGGATCACATGGGCGCGCTCGTACCCTTCTTTTGTTCCATCTCTGCAGAGAACGTTGACGACTGAGGTGAGCCGATGATGGCGATGAAAAAAAAACTCTCCATGATAATGACAACGTAGAGGAAAAACGAAAAAAATCTCTGATGGCTCTGATACCAAGTGTTAGAAAGAGACTTGAATGACGTGTGTGACTCTCCTCCCATCCATATATACCCTCTTGCACTCTAAAAATAGCAATGGTATACTCTAAAAATAACAATGATCTGGAATAGTCTAGTGTGAACATATGGCCATCATGCAACACTTATTCCCATTACTACCCAAGTACTCCCATTACTACCAAAGTACCTTAGGGTATCCCCCGAGCATAGGAACTTGGCTAGCTGGCCCTTTTCCTTCACACACATGAACTGATCACTATGGATCATATGGAGTGATCCCTGTGGATCATCCCTATGATTGATCCCTATGGATCAATGATCCCTGTGGAACAATGTCTGACACTTTGTCATATCATACTTGTTCAAGCTCTTTTAATGTTTTTTTTGCATAAGATGTGCAAGGGCTACCTCTAGTATTTGTGATGGGAATGAGCCTATTTCTTTTGATGAAGCACAAAAATTAGAAAATTGGACAATCATTATTCAACTAGAATATGATGCTATTATGAAGAATGGTACTTTGTTTTTATGTGATTTTTCTCCAGGTAGAAAGCCCATTGGCGCTAAATGAGTATACAAGTTGAATCATAAACTTACTGGAATATTTGATAAGTATAAGGCTGGGTTTGTTACCAATATTTATGCTCAAGAGAAGGGCATTGATTTTGATGAGATCTTTTCTCCCATGTACCAAATGAGCATCATTCATAGCATCTATGCCCGTGAATCTCATCAGAGTTGAAATGTAAATCAATTGGACATTAAAACTACATTTTTTAATGGTGATTTACATGAAGAAGTGTATGCATTTCAACCCCATGGTTTTGTGAATAAGAGGCATGATAACAAAGTGTCCAAGTTGAAAAAGGCATTGTATGCATTGAAGCAAGCACCACATGTTTGGTATGAAAAGATACATCCCTACTTTCTAGAATATGGATTTGAGAATAGTTCAAATGAGAGCACCTTATATATTAAGCGTGTAAATGGTGTACTTCTGATCATTGTTGTATATCTTAATGATATGCTGCTCACTAGTCCTAATGAGAAGTATATTGCTAAATTTAAGGTTGACTTTCATGCCTTTTTTTAGATGTTACATTCAGGGCATTTGCATCAGTATTTGGGTACTCATTTTATGCAAATTGATGGAGGGATAGCTTCATGTCAAACAATGCATTTGATGTTGTTCTCTATCAGCAGGTTGTTGGATGTTTGATTTACTTACACATAGCCCGACCTAATATTTAGCTTGTTGTCTCTCAAATGAGCAGGATTATACATTCTACAAGTGTCAAGTATTGGCAAGTGGTTAAGTTCATCTTTTGTTACTTGAGTGGTACCTAGCTACTTTTATTGTTTTATCCCAAGGGAGGATCATTATCACCAAATTTAGATGCTTTTGTTGGAGTTTGAGGTTTGCAAAAGCACACGAACAACGCAAGAAAGAAGAAGAAGAAGAAGAAGCTTGGAGCACAAAACACACAATACTGAATGTATTACCAAGAGAATGTACAAAGATCATAAGTAACCCGTTAAGAGTTATAGGCATATATACAACTCAGGGAAAAAAACCTCCTAAAGAGGGAAAAAGTATTATGACTGTCCTAGTGTGTTCACACACATCACTACCAAAATATATCAACAAATCCCCCCCTGGGAGTGATGTGATGAACAAGGAGTCGGCACTAATGTATAAGGAAGTTCCAAGCTATTTGGTATCAATCCACAAAAGGAATTAAGCCCAAAGCTTTGTGAAAAGCTTCAAACTTCTCCCTAGGCAGAACCTTTGTGAAAAGGTTTGCAAATTCTCCTATGTAGGCACATATGCCAAACTGATCTCTTGAGCACATAACCTCTCCTTGACATAATGATAGTGCACCTCAATGTGCTTAGTGTGAGCATGGAACATAGGTTTCCTTGTAATTGCCAATGCGATCTGACTATTAGTAAAGATGGTGGTGGCAAAAGACTGATCAACAGCAAAATAAGCCATAAGGCGTCTGAGCCACACACACTCAACAATCGTTGTGAAAGATTCCCTATACTCAGCCTCACAACTAGAAGTGGCCTCAGTAGTTTGCTTCTTGCTCAACCAAGATATGCATGAGCTACCAAGCATGAAACAAAAACCATTGGTGGACACACGATCGTCATAGCAACTAGCCTAGTTAGAGTAAAAAAAAGCATGTAAATCTAGCGGTAGTGATCCTCCCTTGGGATAAAAAAATCCAAGTAGCCGGGTACCACTCAAGTAGTGAAACATGTGCTTAACTGTCTGCCAATGCTTGACGCCTTGGCAATGCATAAACCTTCTCATCTGTGAGACAACAAACTGAATATCTGGCTGAGTAATGCATAAGTAAATCAAACATCCTGCTGATAGTGAACAACATCAAATGCATCTCCAGCATCATGAAGACTCAACGATAAACCTGTTTCCATAGGAGTGAAAATAGGTGTTTAGTCTTCAAGGCCAAGATGCTACAAAAATGTGTCAATATATTTTGTTTGACACAAATCTATTATGGCATTAACTTGCATAAGCTGAATGCCCAAATAATGATGCAAATGCCTAAAATATGACATCTCAAATGTAGATCTCAATTCTGACATCAACCTTAAAATCAGCAATATGCTTCTCATTAGGACCAGTGAGCAACATTGTTAGTACATTTAGCAAGCCTAAGTGCTTTGCTAAGGATTAAGGACTACAGATATATTTGTCTCATCCCATAGAGATTTACATATGAACTTATGCTTGTCAATTTCATTATACTTATCGTGGATAAACATGAATGTCAAAAGAAAAAAGAATCTCATGAATTTAGGAGGCTAAACCCATGTCTCCTTAGGTAGTAGGAATCAAATCAAGTCCATCCCTAAAGTCTAGGATCATTTTTAGGTGAGAAGATTCATGCTTCCAATTTGTTCTACCATGTCATTTATTTTGGTGACAAAATCAGTCACATTTGGCTTGGGCATCTTCTTGAGTGTGATGAATTCCATCCACAATTGATTCTTCCTTGCCTTGGTACTTGATGAGAAGAATTCTTCAAGAGCATTTCAAGTCTCTTATAAAGACTTGTAGCTCTTGATGTGTGGAAGTAAAAAAATTAGATATTGAGTTAAGAATATATGACCTTGCTAGAGCATCTTTTGAGCACCATGCATTCAACCTCTCTTGTTCTTCTTGTGTTGGTTGACCATTGCTTATGAGTATTGGCATTATCTCATCTCCAGATATGTAACCATAGAGGTTTCTCCCTTGAAGATAAGGTTATTATTAGTGACCAAGCTGAATAGTTGCTTCGATCCAATGGGTCTATGGATGAAGGAAATCCATCTCCCATGTTGAATAGCTACTCTAATACCATGGTGAGTAAATGAAATGTTGATTTCAGAGATGAGGCCACATCCATGCATGAATATGCTAACATGTCAAAACATAAACCATAATGCTTAAAAATATAAGCAATAAATCCATGAAATGGTTTGATGTTGTAATTGAATGCATCCAATCTTGACCTTTTCTTGTTAGGTCCTGAAATGAAACTTGAGATGTTTGATGGCATCGGATCACTTCCCACAACATCAAACATGGTCAGATGATTACAAAAGTTGATACAAATATGCCCAAAGAATGTATATATAATCCATTTCAAGGCCTCAAAAAACCTTTTGAAGAGTTGTAAATAACCATACAATTTAATGTACATCATGTGTGAATGATTTGAAGTGAAATCCCTTCAAATTACTTTCTAGTTTTCAAGTTATTTCTTTCACAAGGTAGTTGCTAAAAATTGTTAGATATGAGCTAGAAAATATATAATTTCCAAAAGCTTTTTTAGAGTCTAAAAGCATATCTTGACCTCTACAAAATGAGCCATACAACATCTTTGAACTTCCATAGATCACGATATGGCCTCTAGAAGTATGACATACCAAACTAGTCAACTGGTGGAGGGCTATAAAAAAGATAGGAAACATGATCTTTGAAGTGCCCAAAGGCACTGTTCCATCATGCAAATCCTAAATTTCTTTTCATATCTTGATAGAATGTTATATAAATATCTTTTAGCATATTTTTCACATTCCCAAATCCACTTTTCTCATATCTTAATTTTCTCCCAAAAAGAGGCATAAAGATTCTTATTTTGTTCCAAAAATGATGAATAAGAGGTTTTGGCAAGCTTCTAATCCTTCTTCTAATATGGTTTTTCTTGAATTTCGTCATTCTTTATTATAGTACACATACTACACTTCATGCCTTTATCATTTTTCCCATAAGAATAATCCTATGCTCTCTTTTCTTGCTGCCAAAAGCAGAGATCTACTAAAATTTACACCTAAAAATTAGTCCAAAAAGAGCAAAAGGAAACTCTTCCATTTCATGAAGCTAATGGTTTCATAGGAGAATTCCATATGACATATTCTCTATGTGCATGTTTTCACCCATCAATCCATGCCTACTACACCTTCTTTTCCCTCCCCTGAAATGGGAATTTATTTTTAGGTGCAAAAATGTTTCTTAGAAAGTGAATGAAGGGGTTCTTTGGAGTGCTTATAAACTCCTCTTACTTTATATATTTTGGGATTTCTTGATTGCACATGGATGTCCATACATCATACTACATGTATGCATGATTTCCCCCAAAAGACATAGTTAAGCCATCCAACGTTTCCTCTTCCAAAATGAGCACATGCAATTTAGTTTCTAAAAATGTCAAAAGAGGTGGATAAGGGGGCTTTTAGGTGGAAAAATAGCTCCATTACTCATCCATTTCATGAGATTAATCATTGTATAAAGAATTCCTGATGCTTTTCTTCATGAAAACTAGGTTTAAACTTTATGATTATCATCTAAGTCCTCCATAAAATTATGGAGCTCTGTACAGATGAACATACCTATGGACATACTTTGGAGGTAGATGCTATTCAGCCTTTACTTTCATGTACAAAAGAGACATCTGTTAGCTCCAAAGACATGTATGATACTTTTCTTCCTCTTTTCATAGGTGGATAGTCTAGTGCTGGTCCTAATGAGGCAACTTCTCAGCCTTTATAGGTTTCATGTGATGATGCAAAATCATTCTATTTCTGATGCAGATTTACATGATGCACTTGTTGATGAGAGAGCTGATATTGAGGAGGCAAAAGTTATGCCAAAATGGTTGGTGCAGACTTTGCATGACACAAAATTAGATGCACCGCTGTCATACTGTATCCGTTCAGGATCTCATAGTGCCTCTTTTGCATCAGATTGCTATGTTATGCCTGCATCTAGTCTCTGTGATTCGATTGAGCCTCTTTTGTTTGATGATACACAAAATTCTAAACATTGGATGGCTGCAATGCAATCTGAATATGATTCTATCAGGCCTCCTAGCAAGAAGGCCATTGGCACTAAGTGGGTATACAAGCTGAAACATAAACGTGATGGAATAGTTGACATGTATAAGGCTAGGCTTGTTGCAAAGGGTTACGCGCAAGAAAGAGGCATTGATTTTGATGAGACCTTTGCACCTACATGTCGAATGACTATTGTTCATAGCATCTGTGCACTTGCAGCTCATCATGGTTGGAATGTACATTAGTTAGACGTTAAAACTACAATTCTAAATAGTGACTTGCATGAAGAAATATAGGTTTCTCAGCCCCATGGCTTTGTGCAAAAAGGGCATGGAAACCAGGTGTGTAAGTTAAAGAAGGCATTATATGGTTTAAAGCAAGCACCGCATGCTTGGTATGTAAAGATACATACCTATTTGACTGCACATGGTTTTGAGAATAGTCCAATTGAGAGCACCTTATAAATTTAGCGTGCTAATGATGTGCTTCTTATCATTGTTGTGTATCTTGATGACATGTTGCTCACTAGCCCTCATGAGAACCATATCGCTGATTTTAAGGCTGATTTGCATGCGTCATTTGAGATGTCTGATTTGGGGCGTTTACATAATTATTTGGGCATTCATTTTATGCAAGTTGATGGTGGAATGGCTTTGTGTCAAACGAAATATATTGATATATTATTGCAGTGTTTTGGCCTTGAAGATTGTAAACCTATTGCCACTCCTATGGAGATAGGTTTACGGTTGAGTCTTCATGATTCTTGAGATGCATTTGATGCCGTTCTCTATCAGCACGCTATTGGATGCTTGATTTACTTATACATTACTCGGCTAGATGTTCAGTTTGCTATCTCATAGATAAGCAAGTTTATGCATTGCCGAGGTGTCAAGCATTGGCAAGCGGTTAAGCCCATCTTTCGATGCTTGAGTGGGACCCGACTACTTGGATTGTTTTATCCCAAGGGGGGATCACTACTGCCAGATTTACATGCTTTTTTTTAGTCTGATTGGGCTGGTTGTTATGACACTTGTGTGTCCACTAGTGGCTTTTGCTTCATGCTTGGTAGCTCATGTATATCTTGGTTGAGCAAGAAGCAGCCTACTGTGGCCACTTCCAATTGTGAGGCTGAGTTTAGGGCAACTTTCACAGCGACTGTTGAGTGTGTGTGGCTCAGATGCCTTATGACTGATTTGGGTGTTGGTCAGTCTTCTGCCACCACCATCTTTAGTGATAGAGAGAGCACATTGGTAGTTGCAAGGAACCTTGTGTTCCATGTTTTGCACTTTGGCATATGTGCCCAGGCAGGAGAACATTGCAGACCTAATGTGTCATATTACAAAGTTCACAATATAATTTAGAGAACAAGTAGCAACAATATGACCTACATTTTGGAATTTAGTACAAGAAAATTGCTTAAAGGAATCTGTTACCACATTAGGTGGTATCGAAGTAATAGTTGTAGTGTCCAAGTTTGATGCATACATAGGTTTTCCATTTTCAAATTACATTCCAGATTTTCACTGACATCAATAATTTGATCCAAAGTTTGAGTACCATCTAAAGTAGATAAGCAAATCTTTACTTGAAAATTGGATTAAGTTTCAATATGCATCACATCTAGTAGAGGATACCATTGATCCAAAATCTATCATAAGGAGCTTCTGAATAAAGAAGAATAGTTAATAGCTAGTTAATTGGGTTGATGAACCATCTATTACAATGTTATGAAAAAATATCATGTAGTCTTTGATTTCCAAAATCAACAAAGAAAAGCATCACACAAATCTACATATGTAGTGAAATTATGAAGGGCAAACTTTGTAACCCATCTTACAACCTCATCACCTTAAGCTTCCTTGAAAACTTGGCATGTCTTGGAATCATCTTTTCTTCCTTTCAATAAAGCATATTGTATGTCAAATAACCTGACATGCATTTCTAGGTCATCTTTTGCTTTGGTGCCAAATCTGTTGAGATATGCTCCGGTAATTCAATGTCTTGGATTAGCCATCACTGTAGGAGTCTTTCGTTCTGGTCAATTTTCATTAGCAAGAAATAAAAATATTTTCCACATGATACCTTCCCTCGAGTATGCGTTATACTTTATGGAATAATGGAATGTTAAATGGATTTTAATTCCTTGAGGTTTTTAATGTGTTTTGTTTTAGCAGGTGAAAATTCATGAGGGTGTGAATGCATGTGGACTTATTCAGATATTTTTTTAAGTTATTTAGAAGAATATTTAGAAGATAATATTTTTAGTTATTTTTGTAAAAATAATAGATCGCTTTAGAAAGCATCGTTTTTGTAAAAATAGAAATCATGATTTTGTAAATGAAGCAGATTTTTGTAAAAAAAACACTTTTCCAAGTGCTACCCTCATGTATCTTCTATTCAAGATGTAATAAGCAATACCTATAAATACACATGCTCTGATAAAAACATCCATCAGAGTATGTGGGGGGAGATTGTACCCAATATGGTGTCAAGCTGCTTGTCTCTTTCTATTCTCTGAGTACTTTTGTGTGATTTCATTTTTGTATTATCCTCTACGTATGTGCGTCTATGGGATCCGAAGGTCAACAATGGTATCAGAGTCAAGGCACATCCACAAATCGCATAACTTTGGAATCTTTGGCTTCTCTGGAACTCATGGTTCACTTTGGTTCCATTGACAGTTGTTGGCTATGGGCGAACCAATTCTAACACATGAGTGGCAATAAGGGCTTAGTTATTTCCCTAGTTAGCGTATTTAGTTCCTTATTTACCATCTAGGTATTTGAACCCACAACCTCATACTTCCAAGAGATAAGCTTATCCACTGACCTATTTTCACTTATTGATACCCATTCCTTTTATTAATATTTAACACAACTTTTAACACACTCTTCATCTTATTTATTTATTTATTTATTCAACACTTTCATTTATTTTATTTATTTTTTTATTATTATGTTATTTATTTATTTATTTATTATTATTATTATTATTATTATTATATATACACTATTGTTAATTTTCTTTTTAACATGCTTAGTCCTACGTTTTGGTTCTATATAAGCCCATGACCCTACCCATAACACCGAGGATTTTGGTACATCACCCCTACATGGGGTAACACCTGAGCTATAGTTGGAACTTTTGCATCAAGAACTCCAAAATGCTCAGAATGAACATGATGTTGCAGTCCAACAACTGCAAAGTGATGACAATAACCTAGTTAGGGTGGTGAAGGCCATTATCACCGCTCAAGAACAAGGCACATAGTCCAAGATTGGTGCTAAAAATTTCCAATTTTCATGATTCGATGGACAAAAAGATGGCCAATTTTTTTCTCTCATGGCTTTCTCAATTTGATGAATTTCTTTCGGATGAATCATACTTTAAAAGTGAAAGAGTGAAATATGTAACTAATTATTTGGTGGGTAAGGCCCAATTATGGTGGAATGTTTTGCAGCATACCACCAATCGCCCCACCACATGGAAAGCATTTCAAGAAAAGATCAATGAGTCCTTCCTTCCTCCCTAGTTCCACTTACATGCTCGTCAATCATGGACAAGTTTTGGGTGGAAAGATGGATATGCTGTATCTACGAAGGCTTTGCCTAAGGAGAAGTTTGATTCTTTTCGCAAAGCTTTGGGCTTACTTCCTTTTGTGGATTGATTCCACATAGCTTGGCACTTCCTTACACATGAGTGCCAGCTCCTTGTTCATTTTTAATGGGCAATATGTCTTAATTGGGGAATATTGAGAGAGATTGTTTTTTTAAGGAGGAAGCTCCCAAGATAGAGAAGAAACATCACAATTTAGTAGAGAGGAAGAAAAGGGAGGAGAGCGAAGCTTTGTAGATGAGGTAAACCTTTCTGATGAAGTGAGTAAAGAAAATAAATTAGATATGTTCTCAGGGCGGAATGCAACAATGACATCTGGAGAAAGGAATGAAAAGGAATTCATGAATTCGATTGGGAGTATTCATCCTTTACTCGCAGGGGGGGATTTGTTGATATATTTAGGTAATGATGTGTATGAACACACTAGGACCACAGGGGCACTTTTTTTCCTCTTTAGGAGATTTTTTTCCCTTGCCTTGTATATATGCCTATAGCCCTAACGGGTTATTGATCTTTGTACATTCTAGTATTTAGTATTGTGTGTTGTGATCCAAGCTTCTTCTTCTTCTTCTTCCTTGAACTGTTCGCATGCTTCCATAGACCCTGAACTCCAACAGACCATTTGAAACAGTCTGCACAAGTGATCTGTGAGGCAAGACTTCATCAGAAAGAGTCAATTGTTCCTTCAAATCTTTGATCTTTATTAGAAAACTATCCATGGAATCACCTTCATTCATGTGCTCACTCTCCAACTATTTTCAAAGGTAAGCAACACGAGCCTCATTCCTTGCCTGTTATAAAGTGGTAAGTATATCCCAAGCATCCTTATCTATTTTGCGAGAGCGAATGTGAGGAAAAATGGCATGTTTGAGGGACAAGGCTATCAATGCATGAGCCTGAGCATCTATGCAATCCTAATGAATTTTCTCTGCAGTAGGTGCAGCAGGAACCACAACAAAAATAGGAACATGAAGAATATCACCATCTGCATCACCTTTAGCAATTGTAGGTGAAATAGGATATTTTTCAGCACCGTTCAAAATATTCCATAGTCCTTTTGCAACCACATGAGGCATCATATAAACCCACAATGGGTAATTGGTACCATCCAACTTATCCTTAACAACCAACATACAGAATACATCACTCTTGGAGTTAGACGTCTACAGAAGCACGCAAACAGAAAAAGGAAGAAGAAGAAGCTTGGAGCACAACACACAATACTGAATGTATTACCACTAGAATGTACAAAGATAAGTAACCCGTTAGGGCTATAGGCATATATACAAGCTGGGGGAAAAAACCTCGTAAAGAGGGAAAAAAGTGCCCCGATAGTCCTAGTGTGTTCACACACATTACTACCTAAATATATCAACAAATCCCCCCTAGGAGTGATGCGGTGAACAAGGAGCTGGCACTCATGTATAAGGAAGTCCCAAGCTATGTGGAATCAATCCACAAAAGGAAGTAAGCCCAAAGGTTTGCCGAAAGCTTCAAACTTCTCCCTAGGCAGAGCCTTCGTGAAAAGGTATACAATGTTCTCATGTGTGGGAACATATGCCAAGATGATCTCTCCAGTAGAGAACCTCTCCTTGACATAATAATAATGCACCTCAATGTGCTTAGTGCGAGCATGGAACACAGGGTTCCTTGCAACTGCCAATGCGCTTTGACTATCAATGAAGATGGTGGTAGTAGAAGACTGACCAACACCCAAATCATCCATAAAGCATCTGAGCCACACACACTCAACAGTTCCTATGAAAGCTACCCTATACTCAGCCTCACAATTGAAAGTGGCCACAATAGGCTTCTTCTTGCTCAACCAAGATATGCATGATCTACCAAGCATGAAGAAAAAACCACTAGTGGACACACGAGTGTCATTGCAAACAGCCCAGTCAGAGTCAAAAAAAGCATGCAAATCTGGCGGTAGTGATCCCCCCTTGAGATAAAACAATCCAAGTAGTCGAGTACCACTCAAGCAGCGAAAGATGCACTTAACCGCCCATCAATGCTTGACACCTGGGCAATGCATAAACCTGCTCATCAGTGAGACAACAAACTAAATATCTGGCCGAGTAATGCATAAGTAAATCAAGCATCCAACAACCTACTGATAAAGAGCAACATCAAATGCATCTCCAACATCATGGAGACTCACTCCTAAACCTGTCTCCATAGGAGTGGCAATAGGTTTACAGTCTTCAAGGCCAAAACGCTGCAATAATGTGTCAATATACTCTGATTGACACAAAGCTATTCTGCCATCAACTTGGATAAATTGAATGCCCAAATAATGATGCAAATGCCCCAAATTAGACATCTAAAATGAGGCATACAAATCAGCCTTCAAATCAACAATATGCTTCTCATGAGGACTAGTCAGCAACATGTCATCAACATACACAACAATGATCAGACACACATCATTAGCACGCTTAACATATAAGGTGCTTTCAGTTCGACTGGTCTCAAAACCATGTGCAATCAGATAGGCATGTATCTTTCCATACCAAGCACGTGGTGCTTGCTTTAAACCATATAATGCCTTCTTTAATTTGCACACGAGGCTGAAAAACATACACTTCTTCATGCAATTCACCATTCATAAATGTTGTTTTAATGACCAACTGATGTACATTCTGACCATGATGAGTTGCAAGTGCACAGATGCTATGAACAATAGTCATTTGGCAAGTAGGTGCAAAGGTTTCATCAAAATCAATGCCTCTTTCCTACGCATAACCCTTTGCAACAAGCCTAACCTTATACCTATCAACTATTCCATCAGGTTTACGCTTCACCTTGTACACCCACTTAGTGCCACTGGCCTTCTTGCTAGGAGGCAAGTCACATAAAGACCACGTACCATTTTTTATGATATAATCATATTTTTATTGCATTGTAGCCATCCAATGTTCAAAATTTTGTGCTTCATCAAATGAAACAGGGCCAGTTTCATCACATAGACTAGATGTAGCCATAGCATAGAAATCTCATGTAAAAGAGGCACTATGAGAGCCTAAACAAGTACGATATGATAGAATTATGCAAAGTCTTCACTAGCCATTTTGGCATAGTTTTTGCCTCCTCAATATCAACTCTCTCATCAACAAGTGCATCATGTAAATCTACATCAGAAATAGAATGATCTGCATCATCACATGAAACCTATAAATGTTGAGAAGCTGCCTCATTAGGACCAACACTAGAGTTTCTACCTGTAAAAAGAGGAAGCAAAGTATCATACATGTCTTTGAAGCTAACAAATTTCTCCTTCGTACATGATATTAAAGGCTGAATAGCATCTTCCACAAAAAAAGCATCATAGCTGACCAAAATGCGTTTGGTCTGTGGATGATATAGATGATAGCCTTTGCTTTTAGAATTGTACCCAACAAAAATACATTTTATTGCTTTATCATCAAATTTCTTGTGATGTATTTCAAGCACTAATGCATATGCCAGACAACCAAAAACATGTAGATGAGAAACAGATGGCTTGCGACCATGCCAAGCCTCATATGGAGTGATAGCCTGTAGTGCTTTAGTGGGACATCTGTTAAGTACATATGCTGCACACATGACAACCTCAAGCCAGAAATTATGTGGTAAAGCTTGACTCTTGACCATACACCTCTCCATCTCCATGAGAGACTTGTTCTTCCATTCATCAACTCCATTTTGTTGAGGTGTATACAACACTATACACTAATGTTTTATCCCACGTTCAGCTAGAAATGAAATAAAGTCAGAAGACATATATTCCCCTCCTCGATCAGAATAGAGGGTGCCTATTGTACATGCTTGCAAATTTTTAACCAAAACCAAAAACTGTTTCAAGCACATAAACACTTCAGACTTTTCTTTGAGCGGATATAGCCATGCATTCCTAAAAAAGCATCAATGAAAGTCATGAAGTAAAGATATTTTCCAAAACAAGGTGTTTGCATAGGACCACATACATCACTATGTACAAGCTGTAATTTTTGAGTAGCCCAAATTGAACCATCTTTTGGAAAGGAGGAGCACTGCATTTTGCCCAAAATACAACCTTCACATACATGTTTTCTGGGTGCCTCAAGTTTAGGCAAAGAGGACACCATTTTAGATTTTTGCAAACATAACAAACTAGCAAAATTCAGATGACCAAAGCGTGCATGCCAAAGCTTTGCATTTGACATAGCGTGAGAATCATGTGCTGCACATGCTAAATCATTCATAGATTTTTCATAGTCTATGAGCTTATGCAGCCCACAACATAAAATGCCAGAAGAAATAATCATGTTGCCATTTGACACATCATGAACTGTACATCTATCATCAACAAATTTCACAACCAAGCCAATCTTGGCTAATGCAGAAACTGATAACATATTTTGCTTGATCCCTTGCACAAATAAGCATCCTACAAAGTGAAAGAACTACCATCAATAGTAGTCAAAATGATCTTACCAACTCCCATGACAGGATAAGAAGGGTTGTTGGCGCATGTGATAGTATTCCTTGTAGGGGTAGGCTCGAGTGAAGTGAAGAAATTGTGCTACGAGGTAATATGTTTCGTTCCCCCACTATCAAAGTACCAAACATCTGAGTCTATTGCAAACATACATTGTTCAGAAGAAGATGGGTCAAAACTACAAACAGTAGTAAACGCCCATTCTTCATTCTACACAAGATTAGCAGACTCTTTTTTTGGTGTAGAGGCCTCTACAAGAACCATTCCAACCTCTTTTTTCTTTTCCTCTTTTGCAGCCAATTTTGGACACTTCTTTATGACATGATTGTTTCCTTGACAGTACCTACAAAAGAATTTTTGCTTTTCTGATTTCTTTTCATCTTTGTCTTCCTTCTTCGAATGTGCAACATTTGCAGATTTCTGCTTACTAGTAGATGAGCTCCATTTTCCTTTGCCCTTTTGACTAGCCAAGAAAGCTTGATCCACAACATGCATAATGGACCTATTCTACCTAGACTGATCTTCTTGTAACATAACAGAGACTAAAGCCTCCAATGACAAGGCATTTGGATTGCCTTTTATCATCAAACGAAGAGTAGAAGCAAAACTCTGATATGAATCAAGAAGACCATTTAGAACGGTGTGCACAAGTGAGCTATCTGGTATAAGTTCATCAGTAGAAATCAACTATTCCTTCAAGTCTTTGATCTTTGTTAGAAAATTGTCCATAGAATCACCTTCATTCATATGCTCACTCTCCAACTATTTTCGGAGGTAAGCAACACGAGCCTCATTCCTAGCCTGGTACAATGTGCTACGTGTATCCCAAGCATCCACTATTTTGCAAGAGTGAATGTGAGGAATAATGGCACGTGTAATAGACAAGGTTATCAATGAATGTGCCTAAGCATCTCTGCCATCCCAACAAATTGGTTTTGTAGTAGGTGTAGCAAAAATTGTAGCATGAATATGAATGTGAAGAATATTAGCATCTTCAACACCATTTGCATCAGTTTCAATACCTGTATTTGCAGGTGTAATAGGACATTTTTCAACACCCTGCACAATGCTCCATAGTTCTTTTGCAATCAATACATGTTGCATCATATAATCCCACAATGGGTAATTTGTACTATCCAACTTATCCTCAATAGCCAACATACGAAATACATCACTACTTTCAGCCATGGTCACTAATTCAAATGATGTAGAAAAATGACTATATATGAATAAGTTGAACAGAACTACCCTCATGAGTTCTGCTACACTTGTAGTAGACTTCGAGATGCTTATACTAGCGAACCAAAACCTGTATATATCTTTGGCTTAAAAAGACAAAATAGCATGCACAAGCACTACGATAGTGCGTTTGGAGGTCGAAACGAGCTTAGATCACGATTTTGGCACCACAAGGCGAAGATGTTGTGATCTTCTAATCACCCTTAGTATTCTCACCAAATTTTGTGCGATTCTGAGACTATGACCGGAGGGGTGTCGACGACACCCTAGATGAAGTGGTGACTTGCTCTGATACCAATTGTTGGAGTTACACATCTACGGAAGCACGAATACAACACAAGGAAGAAGAAGAAGAAGCTTGGAGCACAACACACCATACTAAATGTATTACCACTAGAATGCACAAATATGAGTAATTCGTTAGGGTTATAGGCATATATACAAGCCGAGGGAAAAAACCTCTTAAAGAGGGAAAAAAGTGCCCCGTTGGTCATAGTGTGTTCACACACATCACTACCTAAATATATCAACAATCATTGCTTTCAACCATGGTCGGCTGACTAAAATACCATGATGCAAAAAAATGACTGTATCTGAAAAAGTTTAACATAACTACCCTCATGAGTTTCGCTAAACCTATAGCAGTCTTCGAGGTGCTTTTACTGGGGAACAAAAACCTGTATATATCTTTGATACAAAAAGACAAAATTGCTTGCACAAGCATTATGATAGTGCATTCGAAGGCCGAAATGAGCTCAGATCATGATTTTGGCACCACATAACAAAGTTGTTTTGATCTCCTAATCACCATGAGTATGCTCATCAAATTTTGTGCGATTTTGAGATTGTGATAGGAGGGGTGTTGATGATGCCCAGTGACCTGCTCTGATACCAATTGTTGGCATTCGAGGTTTGCAAAGCACACGAGCAACACAAGGAAGAAGAAGAAGCTTGGAGCACAATACACAATATTGAATGTATTACCACTAGAATGTACAAAGATAAGTAACCTGTTAGGGCTATATGCATATATACAAGTTGGGGAAAAAACCTCCTAAAGAGGGAAAAAAGTGCCCCAGTGATCTTAGAGTTTTCACACACAGCACTACCTAAATGTATCAACAAATCAATCAAGCTTGGCAAAGTTTTTCCAAGAACTTGGGATTGGAAGTACTATGAATTTTTCTCAAGTACTGGCAATAAAGTGCATGCATGACTCATGAGTGTCACCTCCTTAAATCCTAAGTATGATTACATTTTGGAATCAACTTTTTTCAAACTTTATGCACAAAGAGGTAAAATGGCCAAGATGTACCCTAGATCTTTGTCATAAAATTTATTTGCAAGTCCTAGTAGGTGTATAAATAGAATATAAAGCCTTCATCTTAGCTCTCAATATTGGCTCCAATAAGGTTTCAAGAAAGGATCATTAGAAATAGTTATGAGAGCATTTAAAAGACATAGAAAGAATGCCAAAATTAGGATGTATTTTTGTGGATTGGAGAAAGTATCCACTCATATATGCTAGTGGAATGTTAATTCTCTTTGATGGCCACAAAGAAAAAGGACTCATGATTCACAAACGGCATCAATCAAGTTATCTCTTTCTTGGGAAAGTGCATTATGTTAATGTACTTAAACTACTAGACAAAAGGATAAAGAAATGAAGGAGATTTTTTATCTCACATTCACATTAGAAGTGAAGTTTATAAAACTTCACCAAGTCCAAGTTGTGAATAGAGTTCAGGTTCAAAGGTTCAAGATCCTTTCAATCAAGGTTCAACATACTAAGTTAACACCAAGTTCATAGTGTAACTCGGTAAAGTCAATTTGGAAGACATAAAGAGATTGAATAAAGGAAATACTAGCTTAGTCTTAAGTGAAGCACTAGTATTTTGAGTAAAAATTTCATCGATAAAACCTTGATGGATCAACACACTAATGTTTTGTTACCATGGAACTATCTTGTTGTTGGATGATGATAATTTTTAGCTTTATACCAATAGTCATTTTGAGAATTTAGTTCACTTATTTTAAAGATACATGAATTACATCACTATCGTGTTGAAACAATTTTTTGAAAAGTTAAAATCATGAGTCATCTATAGTTTGACTCACAACAAGTTCAAGTGTCTTAGAAGTTTGAATTGGTTGTACAGAGTTTTAATTTTTCTTTCTACTTTCTGAATCTTTTGTGTCAGATGAAGTATTTGTTTCCTTTCAAGAAAGACCAAGGTTAGTTGGTTGGAATAAGGTAACTAAATCAAACATCCTCAATAGATGTTATGTACACGAACCCATTCAATTTGATCCACCCTTATTATTCATTCCCTAAAAAGCACTCATATCCGTTTATCAAGTGCAAAGCTAGATGGTTTTTTGAATCACTTGGGAAGGAATCCTACCGTAGATTTGAAACATGTTCTTCTAAATTAGAACATAAGGCTTGGGGGTATGCCTACAACTTCTATATATCCATTTTTGTTGGATGAAAATCTTTCCCAAGGGGGAAAGAATGTAATAAATTAAGTATATGATCTTAGTGTCTGATTGATTCAGACAGATTTGAAATCAGACATCGTTGGGTCACTCATGTCAATGGCCAAAGATCTCGCGAGTATATTAAGTCAAAGATCTTTGGCCATTCACACCATTTGGTCATCTGTGTGAATGGTTAAAGATCTTGAGACTAGATCCACTTAGCCTAGTGGTTAAGTTCTCAAGGTTGGGAAGGAGGAGGTCTTGCGTTCAACCCCCATGAGAAACATGGGGAAAGAGTTTTGCACAAAGAGTTCTAGAGCCTTCTAAATCAATTTAACATGATTCAACTTGAGTCTAGAGAGAATTAACTCGAGTAAAGAGTAGACCTTCCACTAGTGGACTCTACTGAAAGGTGCCAAAGTAGTGGTGGACATCAAACCAATTATTAGTGGATCCTAGTGGAACACATTGAAGGAGTGGTGGAGATCACACATGCACTTGTGGACTCTAGTTACATTTTTGGTTCTCGCTGATTTGAGTACCTACATATTGAGGCATAAGGTTGGGAGGAGAGTCATCTCCCTAGCAGGTGGTCCTAATGGTTAGTTGTTTGAAATACTCCTCACGAAAATTTACCTACTAGGGACAAGTGTAGGCTAGCATTTTGTTTGATAGAAGAGATAACGGCATAAGGTGATGCTATTGCACAATTCTAGGGATAAAAAAAGATAGTAGTGAAGTTGAGGAACTCCATGAATCACCCTGGACAGATGATAACAATGCTTTGGCATCATCAAAAGGGTCAAATAAAGAGTCTCAATCAAATGTAGAACTCATGAAAGGTGTTGGAAAATGAAGGGAACTTCAAGGAACTAACTCAACCCATCTCAATAAGTCTAATGCCATGGCAAAAAAATCAGATAATTCATCCACAAAGAAGGACATTTAGAAAGAAGCAGGTTTACGTGGTGAAGGGTCCACTTCCTTCTCCCTCAATGAAGACATATGGAAGTTAAAGTGTAAGAAAAACTTAGTTTTTGTGTGGAGGGAGGGACACAAGCCTTATCATCATAAGCTCCTTGATGCATCATCAAAGATCTACCTGCATTGCATCATCAATAGGATTGCACCTAAAATTATACATGTATAAGGCCACATTCCAAGGCCCTATACATGCACACATTTAGATGCATGTATAGGGACACAGTCCAAGGACCTGCTAAGGCAAAAAAAGTGTTTCAAATGAAAGTTGGACAACATTGGATCCCAAAAGAAGGTTCTAGAGGCTCAATGTAGTCAATCAAGAATGGATACCAAAGAGAAAATCAAATGCACACTCAAAGAAGTGACACAAAAGTACCTGTGATTCTTCAATGGCTCATGCACATTGAAGTAGAAACTTCAAAAGTCCAAATTGATGAGCAATTCACCAATTGTCTTTCTCTATCACTATTTTTGGGGTTCACTCTTATATATGCAAAATCACAAATGTCTTTGCACGCATGGATGAAGACCTTATGAGTGCTACATCAAGCAAGGACAAGGATTAAAAACACATTGTAGGACTTCAAAAAGAGTTAATGAGTATAAAGAAATCACATGCTTTACTCGTGAATAATACACATGCTATGCCAAGCTGATGTAAGAAATCAATAGACTATATAGAAGCTACAACAAAATCTCTAACAATTGAAGATTCAACATCTAATCGTTAATCGTACAATGGAGTGGTTCAAAAAGAGCATGCAAAAACTCATGCAAGATAACAACAAACTTAGATAGGATAACAATAAACTATTAGTGTGCTTAACAATCGTGGACTACAACCACTAGGACAACCATCTCACAAAGAGGACCATCTTACGAAGAGGTGAGGCAAAACAATGCATGAACATAAGAGGAGAATGCACAAGGGATGCTACAATCCACAATGTACAAGCTTTACTTCAAGAGCCACAAGGAATATATAACATAATTCTCAACGCATATTATTCATAGTGCTCCTAAATACATTGTCGAGCATGCCAATATCTAAGATGGGGAACAATTATGCACACATGTGGCAAGGCCTTACTACAAATACTTCAAGAAGCAAGAGGTGCAAGATAAGTGAGACAAATCATGGAGAGTAAAGAACAAGAGGAGATGCAATGCACAAAATCTTTTGATCAAGAAGCCACCATCTTGTAATTGCCACTATAGGCCAGACCCCATTTTTATAGCAACATTAATTTTTATAACTCCAAGAGCATGGGAAAATACTTGGGCATATACAGTTTCGTTTTAGTAGCATAATTAGCCCAATAAAATGGTCAAGATAGCCCTATAAGTAGATAAGGACTATTTTCAACTCCTCCACAAGCGTTACTTGATTTCTTTTAGAATACACTTGAGAAATTTGTTCATATCTTTTTCTCTTGATAAGTAGACCTCATTGACCAATTTCAATATTTCCCTCCTTTCATTAATAGATTTGATAAGGGTTTCCACTATTTTCTTGCTTCAACAATCTATATATGATGTTTCATACATTATCAATCGGGCCTCCATTGCTATTGAACTTCTATTATCTCTCTTTCTCTTTCAAAAACCCTATGATGAAAACATCTTCAAACATGTCAGTTGCCATAAGTATTACTCTAGAAAAGTAAACCATTAAACTTTTTTCATTTAGAATCTTGCTTCATCAAAAGTTAAGACACCAATTAGCAAGTTCAATCCCAAAAAATCTAATGTCCATATGTTGGTACCGTTGAATGATTCTACACGGTTTATTATTAGCTCCAACACTATAGATAATAATATATAGATGGGATCTTGAACACCTTCGAAATCCACACATACACTTCTACATATATTTACCATGTATCGTATAGTGGATCAAGTTCCTTTGGGAGGTGCCACAAATTTTGAAAATCTAAACCGCGTCTAGTACTTTCTTATTAGATTGCCTTTGTAAAAATGGATTTGATGTCCTTCTTCTTCCTATTGGGCACTATGTTATATATAAAATAAGTAAGTAATAAATAAATAAATAAATAAATAAATAAATAAATATAAATAAATAAATGAATAAATAAATAAATATATATATATATATTAACCACTCATTTAAATAAAACTATTTTCCTACTTTTCGGGTTATTTTTCTCAAATAAAGCTTTTGATATAGTTATTTAATAAAGCTTTTGATTATATGCTAATTTTAATATACGCATTTGATATTCCATAAATGTATGCTACACACTGGTTTTGAAACATTCTAGGTAAGGTCATTCTCAAATGTGCATTTTATCACTCTATTCTTGAAGTCATCATGCATCTCACAAAATAATTGGATCCTCACTTTCCTTTCTTCTTATTTTCTTCAATCTTCGCTTCCAAAACCAACATTTCTTTCTCTAGTGTCTCAAGGAATCAATGGCCTCTTGATAATGCCATATTATCAACATCTAGATTAGTTATTCCTTTGTCAACTACTATTTTTGTTAAAAAATATAAGAACACTTTTTCCCACATTAACTCTATTCAGCACAAAAGTATTCATGAGGACTCTGCAAAACTCGATACATTGATTGAAAATAAATCACATTTATATTAGCACTCAATCATTAACATAAACACCTTAAAAACTTATAAAATGATTGTCCTTAATTTTCTTTGTGCTTACATACAAGGCTTCTATATGCAGCCAAAATAAAAAATAAACTCCTACTCAGTTCAACTTACAAACTCCATATCACTATGCCTTGTTGTGCATTTGTTGAAAATGATGATATCAAACATGAAATCTTTTTCTTTGTATTTCTTGTATCATAAAATGCACACACATGCACACATACATACATATATCCATGTGTGTGTGTGTTCGGTGTAGATCCATACACCTCGATAGAGCTACCTATCCAATTCAAGTGGGAGATTGAAAATCATCGAATTCGCAACCAAGATGATCCTAAAAGAGAGGATAAATAGAGGAGAGAAATTCTGAAACTCAAAATTCATTGGCAAAAGAACTTCAAAGAGAGATATCTCCCAAAGATTAAGAGATACCCGAATCCTCTTCACATATCAAAATGTACAAATTGAAAGTTTTACACATCCTAATTTTCCAACCTACAAAATACAAACAAATATATAGAGAGAAATAACAAACTTTAAATGACCATCAGCAAATGACTGACCTCATTGTGGAGCTCATTTATGTGCACAGAAAGGTTGCAAGGCAAGGAAAAAACTCGTCTAAGGCTCTACATCCCCTTGGGATACAGTTTCCTCAACATAGACACCTCAAAAGAGTAAGATTGAAGTAGAAATTTGAGATGAATAACAAATTACGAGATCTCTCAAGAGATTTTCACCTAGAAAGGGAAAAAAGTCGAGGAAAACAACTTGACTACATGATCTTCAAGATGAGGCTTTCATAAACCCATATATACTTCCATCCTTGAAACTAGAGAAATATTTATTGATTATATGAAAGGTTATTAGCAACATTTTTGCAACATCGTGTTGCTAGCGCATTACCAACATAGCAATACTTTTCTCTAGACGTTGAAAAAATGTTACTAACATGTCCCTTTTTTTCTTTAATTTTGGAACACTATACTAATAGTGTGTATATATATATATATATATATATATATATATATATATATATATATATATATATATATATAATGTGTGTGTGTATCTATATGTATATGTGTGTGTATGTACACACACACACACACACACACACACACACACACACACACACACATATATATATATATATATATATATATATATATATATATATATATATATATATATATATATATATATATATATATATATTTACATATATATATAAATAAATATATATATATATATATATATATATATATATATATATATATATATATATATATATATATATATATATATATATATATATATATATATATGTGTGTGTGTGTGTGTGTGTGTGTGTGTGTGTGTGTGTATGTATGTATGTATGTATGTGTGTGTGTATGTTTGTGTGAACTATAAGTACATAGTACATACTACATATATATTACATATATACACAATGCACATGCCACACACACATATTACACACATTATACATATTACATATATGACTAGTCACTACATTCATGATGCTACATAGTACATACACATGTCACATTCAAATTTCAAAGTTCAAACTTCATTGAACGTTCAACATTTACATTTTAAACTTTTCATTATGGATTCAAATATCAGAAACAATCAATTGTCAAACTTAATAAAGTAAATCATTTAACATCAATGTGCACAAGTGGCAATGCACAATTCAATTGTCACGATGTCACTTCAAAGTTAAAAGTTCAAACTTCATGATGAATCATCCTTGGACTTTCACAAGTGAAAAAAATCCAAATAATAAACTGCAGAATATAGTATATAGGATTTCACATCCACAATTATCAATGTTAGACACATTCATCATGATTTAGTCATCATAATTCATTCAATCAATAAAAGTTTTAGCTCATGAGTCACGAATCATTAATCACTTTAAACTTGTTACTTTATTCATGGATTAGAAACCACAATACGTGCAATCATCAATGACTCAATATGTTGAAATCATGATCCATCAAGATTCAAAGCATGATGATTCTCAAAACTATCATAAATGATAATTCTAAATACTCATGATACAATCAATATCAAAAGATAAATCATCAATCCTCAAGCTGCAAAGTACTCTAACTTTCATCGTCGTCATCATCATCATGTGTTTCTATACTAGTAGATGCCTTAGCTTGACTAGCAGATAGGTCTGGAACAATATGTGCACTATAACTAGCACAAAGTCTGAACCGTCCTAATATCTTGTTGGAGCACTTCCAACTCCTAGTAAAGCATGTCATATAAATCAAGTCCTCTATTGGGATGATGGGCATGTCATGGAGCCTCTGAATGTCAATGTCATTGACATTAACCTAATTCACCTCCAGTGAATGGCGACCATGCTCTAATAGACATAAGTTGCAATAGCAATAGAAAAGCTACTCTAACTAGGATATATATAGTCTATTCCTCTTCTTTGTGTGGAAGATGATCCATGGACTTTGATTCCTTTCACAAGGGCTGGCATTACAATACTATGATAGTATGCAAATGGCTAAGTGTCTCTACATAACTAAAAAAGAAAGAAAAATCTTTAATCAATAAAGAGTTCATTCAAAAATAAAAACTCAAGAGTAATGAGTTATTAGTTAGTAAGTCAAAACTCTTTAATCAATAAAGAGTTCATTCAAAAATAAAAACTCAAGAGTAATGAGTTATTAGTTAGTCATGACTTACTATGTTAGGTATAATAACTTTATATCTCTTCCACCAAGTCACAAGCACCAATTCAATGCTTCTCAAGCATGCAATGTCTCTATCCAAAAGTCCTTCCTTATTTTGGAATTGAGTGAGTTAAGCTGAATCTCTAACTTCCCATGTAGCTCCACGTCAGAAGCTCCATTTCTAACTATTGTTTATAGATCTCCACAAAGGATGTAGTAGATTAGTCACCCCATGTATAAGGTGATGGAACCAACATTGCACTCTATACATCATATATGAGGAATATATAATATCAATGCAAACATACTTCACACCAATAAGGAGAGCAAGTTGGAGAGGAGGATCGATCATGTGTAAAACTGCTATCCTATCCAACTAACTTCCATCTAGTGCATGTCAAGGGTGAGCTAAATTGTGTCCACCAAGTAAACTAGAGAAGAGTTTGAAAATATGCTTCTAATTACAAGATCAACCACGTGAGGGAAATAATACAAGAATATAGAATTGTTACAAGAAGCCCCAAAACCTGGGAGTGATAAGTATTACTAACTAGACTGGACATGAATTAGGAGATCCCACATCCGAGATCATAGGTATGAAGCAAGATATCTAAATACAAGAACTCCTATGAGGAAGATGAACTAGGTACAAGAAATGATGCGAAAAGATCTCATGATATGAGATTACAAAAGGAAAACGATGGATGTCTAGAATAATAGACTAGAACAAGGAGTAAGACAAGAACAAGAATTGGAACTTGGAAAGTACTTACTTGGAGATTAGGATTCCTTAAGCATCCAAGACTAGCATCCACAAGACTGAGGATATAAGTGGCCAAGCCCTCCTTATAAACGTTTTTAAGGGCGGTTACAAATTGATGATATCATCAATGATGTCAACAATATAAAGCAAGACCTCTTGATGTGAGAAAAGGTAAGAAGATAGTTGATCTTAGAAATTTTGCATGTTTTGGACAAAATGGTAGCATTAGTTTCTCCAAATTCTCAATTAACCATGAATAAAGAAAGTCACATGAAATCTAGGGTTCTAGAGAGTTTCTTTTGTGTCCATGACATCATCTCATCCTCAAACAACCATGGGATCTTAAGATATTCTTGGACTTGAATCTTCGTAGCACTTGGTTGCTTCTTTTTTTGAGTTCTTGTATGTGGTATAAGAACACAATGATGACATATATCCATGATTCAATTTGAAAGGGTTTGTATTATATCTACTTATAGAATCAACTACATGATTCTCATGATGGAACATATTCATCTTTTGAATATAATGATGGCTCTTCTTATAAGATGGTAATTGTGGAAGTTCTAATTTTAACTTGTTTCTCTTCTTCAGACACTTGAATACTATATGATCATGATTCCCACAAAAACTATATACTTCATTATATTTCTAATACTTTCTTTTGCTTGGTATAATTCTCTTGACCTTGATGTTATCCAATTGCATGGGATTTGATTGAGTTATTCCAACATAGACTATTGGGGGATTTAGCTTTAATTGTATACTCGATCTTGCCCAGAAGTCTCTTGCTCTCTCTTGAAGAATCCATTATCACACTCAATTGCTTGATTCATGAATTGATTCAAAGTATTTACATAGGGCATGGTTAACATGAGATCCTTGACATTATCATGTAAGCCCTATGGAAATTGATTGATAAAATAATCATCATGCCATGTAAGATCACAAATGACTTTTGTAAATTCTAATGCATAGATAGAAGTGGTTCTATTTCCTTGAAGTAGCTTCCTTACCTTTGTTTCAGCAATGCGCGAACAATTGGTATCTCCAAAAGAACATGTGAACTCTCGAACAAAGGCCTTGAAAGCATATAAAATATCCATATACTTTTAAAGGATAGATGCAAACCATGAAAGATCAGGGCCACATAATAGAGTTCCTATGAGTCCTACTTGAGATGCATCATCTGGGAACCTATCTAGTTGCATTCTTATGGATAGCTTCACATACGGTAGAAATCCTTGAAACTTTGATCTTGTCCCAATAAATGTCTCAAGCATGCTCACTTTTGGATTATTCTTCATATTAGTTGCCATTAGGGTACTTGAAGAAGATTGATTAACTATGATCTATAACTCTTGGATTTTCCTCTTAAGTTGTGTGATTATATCTTGAATATTGTACTATTGAATCCTTTCTTGGTTTTCACATGTCTCCTTGACTTGTTGAATAAATTTAAGTGCAAAAAAAATCTTCATCAATAATATCCGTGGTGCCTAGTCTTGATGAAGATAGTCTTGCCAAAATTGTTGGAGTTTTAGGTCTATGGAAGCACACAAACAACATAAGGAAGAAGAAGAAGCTTGAAGCACAACACAACACTGATTACCAAGTGAATGTACAAATATAAGTAACATGTTAGGCTTATATGCATATATAAGCCAAGGGAAAAGAACCTCATAAAGAGGAAAAAAATTTCCCAAGAGGTCCTAAGTGTGCTCTCACACATCAGTACCAAAATATTTCTACAAATCCCCCTCAGAGTGATGTGTTGAACAAGGAGTTAGCATTAAACTATAAGGGAGTGTCAACCTATGTGGAAAGAGATCAATCCATAAAGGGAAGTAAGCCCAAAGCTTTGCAGAAAGCTTAAAATTTCTCCCTAGGTAGAGCCTTTGTGAAAAGATCCGCAACGTTATCCTCTGTGGGCACATATGCAAAATTGATCTCTTCAGTAGAGAACATCTCCCTAACATAATGATAGTGTACCTCAATGCACTTTGTACAAGCATGGAACATAGGGTTCCTCGTCATTGCCAATGGGCTCTAACTATCAGTTTATATGGTGGTGGCATAAGTCTGACCAATATCCAGATCATGCAAATGGCATCTGAGCCACACACTCAATAGTTTTTGTGAAAGATTCCCTATACTCAAATTCACAACTAGAAGTGGCCATAGTAGGTTGCTTCTTGCTCAACCAAGATATGCATGAGATACCAAGCATGAAGCAAAAACCACTAGTGCACACATGAGTTTCATAGCAACCAACCCAGTCAAAGTGAGAAAAAGCATGCAAATTTGGTAGTAATGATTCCCCCTTGGGATAAAACAATAACAAATACTAGAGGTATCCATAGCACATCAATCTGATGCCAAGGAAGCACTATGAGAGTAAGAATGAATACAATATGAGAGAGGTGCATCTAATTTGATATCTCTCAAAGTATGCACCAACCATTTAGGCATAGTTTTTTCCTCCTCTATATGAGCCCTCGCATCAATAAGTCCATCATGTAAATTTGCATCAGAAATGGAATGATATGCATCATCATATGGAACCTATAAAGGTTGAGAAATTGCCTCATTTGGATCAATACTTGACCATCCACCTGTGAAAAGAGGCAAAAAAGTGTCATACACATCTTTGGAGCTACCAAATATCTCCTTAGTACATGGAGATAATGGTTGAATTACATCTTCCATGAAAACAACATCACAACTGACCAAAATGCTTTTAGCGTGTGCATGATAGAGACGATAGCCTTTGATTTCAAAATTGCACCCAACCAAAATACATTTCACTACTTTATCATCCAATTTCTTGCATTATTGTTCAGGCACTAATGCATATGTCAAACAACCAAATACATGAGATGAGCAAGAAATGGCTTGCGGTCATGTCAAGCCTCATAATTAAGTGATTGATTGAAGTGATTTGGTGGGACATCTGTTAAGAACATATGATACATACATAAAACCTATCATGGACAAGGAGACCATCCTAAATGTTAGATTCCATGTGAATTTTTATATCTCATGTTTAGTTCCGATTTTGAAGAAACTAATGACTCCACTATTCTTGGAACGTGCCAAAACCCCAAGATCAACTGTGTACTTGCTTGATTTTGATACCTAGAGGTCTTCTTTTGAGTTGCGATATCATCAATTTGTAACCGCCCTAGAACCGCCCTTGAAAACCTATATGAGGGTTTGGCCACATTTGTTCTCAATCTTGTGGATAACAGTTTTGAGAGATCGAGGAGTCATGATCACCAAGTAAGTACTCTCCAAGTTCCAGTTTGAGTTCTAGTCTTGTCCTTTTGTGCAGTCTTGTATCCTAGACATCTTATCTTGTCTTGTTGCAATCTCACAATAGGAGATCCTTTCTAGTTATTCCTTGTATCTACTTCATCTCCTTGACAGGAGTTCTTGTATCTCAAATATCTTGTTTCATATCTATGGTCTTAGGTTGTGGGATGTCTTGTATTCTATCTAGTTAATTTATCCATACCTATCAGTCCCGAGTTGTGGGACTCCTTGTATCAGTTACATATTCTAGTATTATTTCCCCCATGTGGGTAATCTTGTAATCAGAAGTATAATTATGAAATCTTGTCTAGTCTAGTCCGACGGCACAATCTAATGCTCCCTTGACAATAGACTAAAGCCAAAAGCTATGGTAAAGCCCGATTTCTACACATACACCTTGCCATCTCCATGAAAGACGTCTTTTTTCTTTTAGCAACTCCATTTTTTGAGGTGTATAACGCATTGTACCCTGATGTTTTATCCCATGCTCATCCAACAATGCATTAAAATCAGAAGATGCGATTCCTCCCCTCGACCAGAATGGAGAATGCCCAATTTACATGCTGATAGATTTTGAGCCATAATAAAAAACTATTTGAAGTACATAAACACTTCACAATTTTCTTTTAATGGATACACCCATGCATGCTTCAACAAATCATCAATGAAAGTCATGACGTAAAGGTATTTCCCAAAAGAAGGTGTTTGTATATGACCACACACATCACTATGAAAAAGTTACAATTTATGGGAAGCTCGACCTTAAGCATGTTTACGGAAGGAGGAACACTACATTTTGCCCAAAATATATCCCTCACAGACATGCTTACAAGGTGCCTCAAGTTTGGGCAAAGAGGATACCATTTCATATTTTTGCAGGCATAGCAAAATAGCATAATCAGATGACGAAAGTGTGCATGCCAAAGCTTTGCATATGAGATAGCCTAAGAAATCTTGAACTGCACATGTTGAATCATTCGCAGATTTTGTAGCCTATGAGCTTATACAACTTATGACATAAAATGCCAGAAGCAATAGTAACATCTCCATTTGACATATCGTGAATTGTACATTTGTCATCAACAAATTTGACAACCAAACCAATTTGGCTAATGTTGAAACTGACAATAGATTTGTCTTGATCCCTTGCACATACTCACACAATATTAAAGATGGTAGAAGAAGAGGACCACTATAAAAGCCCTTCCCCCTCACGTATAAACTAGTTTTCGATGTACTTTTTCTACTATCTAGAATAAATCTCCTTTTGGAGAAGTTATGCATCTTCCTTTTCCTTATGTTTTCTTGATATTTAATGGATTTTCCATGCATATACCTTGAATTTTGATTGTTATACTTAATCAAAACACCTAATTTACTTATGTCCATTGTATTTGCATGTGTTACCATTCATTTGTACTTGATTTCTACATAAACCATAGTTTATCAATCCATGCAAACCCATATCAATATCCAAACATCGCAAATTTGATAGTTTGGCATCTTCTAGCTACATATTTCATCAAGAAATTAGGAAGAATATCAAAGATGAGGAAATTGGATTTGTAGGTATAAAATTATGGATGTTTCACTATTTGAAGTTAATTGGTGCATGTGACTTTGGATTGAGCTAAATGATGTTGGTTATCTCATTTTCTTGTGCAAAGACCCTCATATTTTCCACATGTCTTTGACTACACTTGTTTTGGATACTCTTAGAACAAAAGTTTAGTGTTAACCCTATGCTTTGAGGATGAAACATCAAACCAAGATGTACAAACTTAAGATAAATCAAGAATGGTGACCTACAAGTTCATAGATATCCATACTTGAATCAATGGAGAGCTTGGACAACAAGACTAGCATAACAATATTGACCTCAAACCACAAACAAGAGATGCTCTTCACCACCCTGTCTACCACTTATATAGCTCTTGAGCTAAAGAATCCTTCTTTGGTAATTTCACACATGTACGTCTTATGTTCTCCAAAGGAAAGTGCATGTGTGTTGATACATATCCTAGTTAGTTCTATAGTAAATGTTGTTGGGTGTGTGTAGAGTGCAAAAGACACATGAGAAGCACACACAAGGAGCACAAATGCAGCAAGACACACGAGGAAGATAGATGGCTGGAATAGCTCTCTCTATTGACGATGAACTAAAACTGAAGTAAGAGCTGAATAATATCCCTAAGCACAAAGTACCACCACATATGAGTAAATCATGCATGTGGTAACATGGTGAGAAAACCTCTAGCCACCACTAGAGTAAAAAGTGTCCATGTATAAGGAAAAAGGTTCACAACAAAGCTACTCGAGGAACAAATAAGTGTAACAAACCCCTCTGGAGCGAATGACGTGAACACATACAGGGAGTAACAGATCGGCCCCCATAAGGTAATAAGCCTAAAGCTTTGCAAAAAGCTTCAAACCTTTCCCATGGAAGAGCTTTCATGAATATGTTTACCATATTATCTTGTGTAGGCAAATATACAAAATCAATATGTCCTGCATAAAGGCGCTCTCTCACATAGTGATAATGCATCTCAATATGTTTGTTCTGTGCATGAAACACTTGGTTTTGTGCAACAGCCAATGCACTCTCACTATCAGTGATAATATGCGTACAAGCATCAATGTCCATGCAAAGATCCATCAATAGGCATCTCAGCCATATACACTCACCTAGCTGTGAAAACTATCTTGTACTCAGCTTCACAACTCAATGTCACCACTGTAGTTTGCTTCTTACTCAAACAAGATATGCATGTGTCTCCATGGGAAAAGCAATTTCCATTAATGAACAAGCGAGTATCCTCACAACCAGCGCAATCACTATTTGTAAAAGCATGCAAGCATGGCGTGCCAGATGCATATTGTTTATCTGGCATTGTGTTGCATGCATATATAAGACATCCCACAACTTACTGATAAAGAGAAGTGTCAAATGCATCACTAGAATCCTCAACTCAGAACCTAAATCCTATCTCAACTGGTGTGGAAACTGGCTTGCAATCCTCAAAGTCAAAATGCTAAAAGAGTTTTTCAACATGCTTTGCTTGATGCATAACAATTCCTCCCTCAATGGATACAAATTCAATGCCAAGATAGTAGCTCGAAAGACCAAGATAAGTGACATCAAAAGTATGTCACAAATCAACCATAAGAATGTCAAGTTTTGCATCACATGACCCAGTCAAGAGTATGTCATTGACATAAATAACAAGCACTATAAGATCAGCCCCATTTTTGCATACATAGGTTGTGCTTTCGATTGGACTACATGTGAAGCCAAGAGCAATCAAGTGCTTATGGATTTTGTCATACCATGCACATGGAGCTTGCTTGAGACCATACAAGGCTTTATGCAAACAACAAACCATATGTTCTTCTTTCATGGAAAATCCAAGAGATTACTTCACATACACCTCTTCTTGCAAATCACCATCAAGAAATTTGTTTTTTTGTCCAATTAATTTACTTTCTAGCCTCGATGGGCAACAAATGCAACCATGGTCCGAATGGTACTCATGTGTGAAGTAAGTGGAAAACTTTCCTCATAATCAATGCAATTTTGTTGTGCATATCCTTTGGCAACCAATCTAACTTTGTAGCGATCAATGATACATAGAAATTCTTTGCATTTTCAGCTCTACTTGGTTGGAATGTTTGAGCCCTTTGAGCCTCAGTTGGCTGGTCTACATGGTCATAATCAAGCGCACCATTTTGGAACAAAGGCATCAGTGTATCGAACACATCTTGCAAGTTAATTGTTGGCTATTTTTGGCATTCAAGTAGAGGGAAAAGTGAATTTTCAACAAATACCACATCTCCACTCACAATAATTGTGTCCATTAATGGATGATACAAATGATATCGCTTAATTTCATCACAATAACCAACAAATATACATTTCTTTGCCCTGGCATCAAGTTTGTAACATTGTTGTGATGGCACAAGAGCATATGCCAAACAACCAAACACACGCATATGACTAACCATAGGCTTATGTCTATTCCAAGCCTCATAATGAGTGATGACTCTCAATGCTTTTGTAGGGTAGCGATTCAACTCATAGCTTGCACATAGGACCGCTTCCATCCAAATCTTATCACGAAGGTGCTTTCCTTTAACCATAGATCGTGCCATTTCAAGGACTTCTATTTGTACACCATTTTGTTGAGGTGTATGTGGCACTGTACATTGGTGTGAAATACACTCGGTAACACCATTTTGTTGAGGTGTATGTGGCATTGTACATTGGTGTGAAAAGCATTAAACTCATGTGACATGTATTCACCACCATGATCCGTGCATAGAGTCAAAAGCTTGTTTGAATAAAAATTTTCAGCCATAGCTAAAAATGCTTTGAAGCTAGAAAATACCTCATTCTTTGCTTTCATAGGATACACCCATGTATGGCGCATAGCATCATCAATGAAGGTAACAAAATATACATGCTTCCTAAAAGATGGAGTCTTGACGAGACCACATATATCCCCTATGAACAAGCTACAAATTTCTTGTAGTGTGTGTATGATTATCTTTTGGAAAAAAGGCACGATGCATTTTTCCAAGAATGCAACCTTCACATGCATGATTTTCAATGGACTCAAGTGCAGGCAAACCAATAACCTACTCCTTCTTTTGCAAGTAAAGCAAACTATTGAAGTTCAAGTGACCAAAATGAGCATACCAAAGCTTCATTTAAGCCATGGAAGAAGTATTAGCAACCAAGGCATTCAAGGCAATCCTTTTGTATGTATCCATGCAATACAAACCATTACATAATGTACAATAACATCACGATAATATCACCATTTTTGAAATCATAAACCATATGCTTATCATCAATAAAGTGTACATGAAGTCCAACTTTGGCAATCAACGAAACTCAAATCAAGTTATTCTTGATATCGAGTACATACAATGCATTTTTCAAGAGAATCACACCTCCATTTGTAGCCGTGAGTTTAATTTCTCCTACTCCAATGATAGGATAAGAGACATCATTTGCACGTACTACATGTCCTTTGGGTGCATCCTTCAAATAGTGCAAAAAACCTTTTGCATGAAGTTATGTGCTTTGAAGCACCACTATCAAAGAACCAATCCGAATCAGCCTCACTCACAACCATACATTTAGAATGCAAAGATATATCATAATGACATATAACAACACATGCCCAAAAATTTTAAGCAATGTTAGCTTCATCATCTTTTGCATTTGTTGAACTTTCAATAATAGACGTGCTAGATTCCTTCTTCTTTTCATTGTGCTTAGCAAGCTTTCTACACCCATCAATAGTATGACCAACCTTTCGGCAATATTTGCATCTCTTCTTCTTTTGGAAATCAGCATCATTACATGAATGAGTGGAAGAGGAAGGTTGAGGCTTTGGTTTTGATGAACCCAAAGCTTAACCATACTTGCTTTTCCCTTTTCGTGAGATAGCAAGTGTTTTTGTTCCCTCAATCAAACCATTCCTATTCACTCTAGATTGCTCTTGCTGCAAAAGAAGAGACACAACCTCATCAAATGCACACATATTGGGATTCCATTTTGCAACCAAATGGAGTGTAGTGGCAAAATTTTGAAAAGATTCTAGCAATCCTTTGAACAATGTAGAGATGACTGATGCATCCAGAATAATCTCATCTATGTTTGCCAATTGCTCTTTCAAGTCCTTGATGTGTGTCACATACACATCCACAGACTCGTTTTCAACCATACATACATCCTCAAGTTGCTTCCTCAAGTATGCAATAGGTGCTTCATTACGCACGTCATACAAAGAAGCAAGAGTGTCCCATGCCTATCTTGATGTAGAACATGACTGAATGTGTGGAACTATATGACACTTCACAGAAAGCACAATCAATGCATGAGCTTGAGCATCTTTTCTATCCCATCTAAGCTCCTCTTGTGTAGGTGGAGAAGGAGTAACCACTGTATTTGAAGAAGAAGCTCCATCCGTGACAATATACTGTGAAGTAGAAGCACCTACGAGTCTTTGATCTACATGTGCCACTATGTTCCAAAGTTGTTTTGCAATAAGAACATGCTTTATCATGTTAGACCACATTGGATGGTTGGTCCCGTCAAGCTTATCTTCAGCTTGAAGCATGCCAAACAAGTCATTGCTGCCCATCATTTCACTAAAGAATAAGAATGTGACAAAATCTTTACTTCGAAGAAAGCTAAAATGAATGTTGAAATTTCAGCTCACAATTGGTCACTCTTATGGCGATTCTGAGTACATGAATGGCTTCAGAGTGGGGGCAAAACCTTAGAGCAACTGGCGGAACTATTTCACCTAAGTGTAACGAATGCAATCATATGTGTCATGTCCAAACGAAGCATCTATAAGGCTCTAGACCTTACATGGCAATCCCATATGTAGCACATTGGATTTGAATCCTAGACAACCTCGGTCATACAGTTTAGATTTACCCAGTCTACAAAGAAAATTTAACTTCCACTTAACTTCAAGCCCTAGCCAAGTTACTATACAATGGCCATTATGCGCTAAGCACTATATCTTTCAAACTATAACTTCATCATACTATACAATGGCCAAGTTACTATACAATGGCCATTATGCGCTAAGCACTATATCTTTCAAACTATATCTTTCAAACTTTTATTCATTGTTAGATGATATAGCTTCATCATGATTAATGGGAGACTTTCCATGTCTTTGAAAGAGACTATATTTTCCCACTCATTCACACACTACTAGTAAATTCTCAAAATTTTTTAATTTCTATTTAGAATATATGGCTTCTCGTGTGACTAATGGTTCTACAAGATCTCAAGTGCATCAATGTTTAATACATCAGCTTTCTACTAAACCTCTTGTCAAATTCTTTGCCTAGGATAGTTTGAATCCCTTTGAAAATAGTTCCCAAGTAGTCCCCTTTTTTATTCCATTCAAAATTGAATAGCCACTAGTTGAGCTGCCTCAAAATCATACTCTACAAATGTTTGCTTTCCTTGTATCGAAACCGCACTACCCAACTTACTACCAATATCTTCAAGAAATCACATCCTAGGATATGCAAATGTAGTGTTTCTTCGATCACAATATAATCCCAGTCAAAAGATACCACTTATAGTGTTTCCTCGATCATAAGATATCCTCAATCAGAAGCTTATGATCATTCAAAATAGCAAAGGAGAGAAGAAACGCAAAACTTACGCAAGAAAAGAGAAAATCGGACGTGCAAGAGTAGATAAGATATGACTCAGAGAAAAAGAAGTTTTGGTATTATAGATTTGAATCAATCGATACAATAGCTTTGGAAAATAGTTTCTTTACGAAGCCTCTACCTCTTGACCACCCCCAAGCTATCACAGTCTCATTCACACTTACACTCTCAATCACTCTCACTCTCACTCTTGCTCTCAATCACAAGGTGATTCTCTTATTTTCAGCCTGCTTGCTTGACGTAGCAAAAATCCTCCAATACAAAGGTCATCATTTCCAAGGAAGTGCATGATTCATCAAACATAGAAAAGTCGACTCTCCCCATGTTCCATGCAAAACTTTTGCAAAAGCATGTGCTTGTAGTAGTCGAGTGCTTTCATTAGCAGTTCTTGACAAAAGAAAACCAATAGAAAGACATATACAAAGGTATTCATAAATATGCATGGCAACATATATGCTTCAAAACCATGGATTCAGATAGAAATAGAGAAACCTTCTTTATTTTAATTAAAGTACCTAAAAAGATAGAACTTTTCTAAGCAATGTAACTAAAAAACCATGAGGAATTAACTAAAGCTTGTGAGACACAAAAATGATCAACTTTTCAATCTGCACAGTAGTGTTAGAGATGACCTAGATCCAAATCTGCTTCCAAGTATCACTTTTTAGCCTTGTAAGTTTAGAAATTCTAGAGAGAAGAAAATCAAGGCATTTTCTTACAGTGAACTAGATGTGGAGCCTTAAATGAGGTATGTAAAACATGATTCACAAAAAAGTCAAAGACAATTTTATTCTCTTATGTATGCTCTATCTTTGTCTCATACAATATTTCTCTTAATTCTTTCATCTTCATGTTCAATTTTCAACCAAAAAACATGATGCAGATAAGATCTAGAGAGAATATGAAACTTGACTTGTCATCCCTAATTTTTCCTATACATAATGACCTAATTATTCATTCTAAACATTATCTCCACAATGTCATTCAAAAAATTCAAAATGAATTATTTTACTATCCAAAGGCTTATTACAGTAAGGGTATTCCTTTGATCACTTATGCATAAAGTTGCAACTGTGACTCACAAACTTGACTCTCTATAAAGTTCAAAACAAGAGCATCAACATCACAATAGCTATGAAAAATTCAAGAGTAGGTAAATTCACACAAGGTAAAATATCTTCACAATTCATAGATGTTTGCTTTAAAACTTATTCACATGTCTTCAATCGCCCACATAAGAAGGCACACCATATAGAAAAATCAAACAATCAAAATAACAATAGTATCACGAGAGAAAACTCCGAAATGGATCAAGGTCTTAAGTGATTGAAATCTAGAGCTTGAGATCTTTCCTTTCCCAGAGTTGTACTGATACCTTTAGATCTAAAAGCTTGAAAGTCAAAGTAGCTAGAAATTCTTTTATAGACTCTTATTCCACCAATGTTTGAGAGGAGCTACGATGGATCCAAAGACCACACTAAATGTAGTGAATTCTCCTTATGCCAATCCTATTGATATATCAGTAAATTTTTTTTTTAATTTCACACATCCATCCCTAAGCACATGCACACAAACTTCATGCAGTATTCAAGTCAACAACCTTCAAACTCAATAGTTTATGTGAAAACCGCTTCCTAGCAATTTTAGTGTAATGTTTAGCTTTTATTGTATGAGAAGTTGTAGGGATCAAAAATCACATTCCAAAATTTCGCTTCAAAAAATGTTTCTTAGATATTTGTGTTGTTCAGAAACATCAAACCTTTGATGTTGGAGAGTAACAATGTAGTTTCTTTTTCACATATCCCTTTGATAATTGGGCATTCACAATTGGAATAAATATTTAGTTACTACTTCAATAATAACTAATGATGAAATTAATAAAGCCAAAGATTTTCTATCCATCCTTGATAGACAATTGTTCATGAAATGCTCGTGTTTTCCTTTTAGAATAAATGTAGGGTATCATCTACCCTTTAACTCAAGTAGTAGTTTATAGAAGTCACGCTCGATCAATCCCTATAAAAACCAAAGCAAAGCCACTCCACCAAAGTCGAAGACGAGATAATCCCTTCGTGTTGTTAAAGAGTAAAATAAATGCTCTTGGAGAAACTAAGAGGTATTGAAAGGAGCAAGAGGTAAAATATGCAAGTTGGATCAGGGAGGAATGTATGAAATAGAGAAAGTGTTTCCTTGAAGAAACTTGCAAAATAAAATGCCATACTATTGTACTAAGACTGTAAAGAAAACCCAAAAATAGAATAAAAAAGAGATGTTCTAATGAGGATGCTTCAATAAGATCACATTCTCTCACATGGCATTTGTTAAGGTGCTCACATTGGAGCAAAGGGTGTGAATTCTATGCCTAACCTTCAGTTATTCTTGGACTATCTCTTTGTTCCAAAGTCATCCAAGTCATCCAATCAAGAAAATTGGAGAGACGTGCAGTCTAGAAAGTTGAGTGTTAATTATGAAGCTAAAAAATCCATCCTTTAGAATAAAGCTTCTAAGTTTGACGCTTATTGACTAATAACGTAGAGTGCAATAGAACATATTGACAATGGTAGGTACACTCGCCCGAATGGGATTAATATTGTGCAATCAACTTAAATGGACCAAAGATCATTGACATGATAGTGCTAGCTTTGTGATGATCAATCATTGCAAGATCTATATTGAAGCTTTCCCAAGTTGGGAACCATACAAATCATATCAACTCTAAGTTTCTACGCTAATACTAATGTTTACTCTCCTTGCAGAAAAATAATAGAAACTTTCAGGAGTGCCAATTTCATTATAATGGTGGAATTCAGCCCAATGGCATGTAAAAGGAGCTAGGATATAAGTATTCATGCCGCCAAATCACTTCACTTTTCAATTTACATACTACAGATACTGTACATATTGGGTCAAGCAAACAATTAATCACTTAGAGTAGGTTGACTCATAACACATTTATATTTCAATGATTAAAGAGTAAGAACACAAGTTACATTGATTTCTTTTTATACCTTCAACCCATCTACACTATTGTTAATGAGCACTAAACCATGTTAGGTAATCCTGAATCATGGAATACACAACGTTCTCTAATGTGAATACTTTTTAGCAATGAATGTTTACATGCAATCCTCAAAACAGAGACCAGCATATTCTCTAAATGTTTGTGCACACCTACGAATCTTTCCTGTCTATGATTCTGGCTATATACGTAGATCCATCACGCTCTACAAAGTAGCATATCCTAGACAACTTTTAACGGTTGTGTGTGTGTGTGTGTGTGTGTGTGTGTGTGTGTGTGTGAGAGTGAGAGAGAGAGAGAGAGAGAGAGAGAGAGAGAGAGAGAGAGAGAGAGAGAGGGGGGGGGGGGAGGGGGTCCGGAACAGTTTGCACAAAAACATTCCATGACATGATTGTGAAACTTGAAAGAGGCACCGCGCAATGTGAAGACATACATACACTCAGCATATAATTATTGGTTTATCAGTAAAAACCCATGGAAAAAACACTGCATTTTAAATCACACCATGTGTCACAATCCAAGCCAACGGAAGGCCATTTCGCCAAACCAGCAAGGTGAAGGCACTGCCAACAAAAGGTTTCATCCCCTAAGTTCAACTTCTAAGATCGAAATAAACAGGAATCGAAGGTCGATCAGAGTAGCTGAACCCAAACCTTTGTTCAAAAGTATGAAGGGGACAAGCCCCCACATCGGCAAGTTCGCCTTGAAGTTATATTGCTTAAGTTCACAAGCATTGGCCGTTTAGGTGTTCAGAGCTCTCCATTGCCAAACACATAACCAGAGATGCCCTTCATACGTTAGCAGACTGAAAACGGGAGAGCAACGTACACATAAATGATACATCTCGCCAACGGTAATTCCACGGACTTGTCACGAGAGAGCCGATTTTGTTTTTTTTTTCCCGCCCAATGTGGAAGGTCACTCTTGACCAATGCACTTCTAGAGGTTACACACCTTATAGTTCCACACAATCTGGGGCAGCTACGCAAAACTTCCAAGAACTCCATCCAGGTTGGATAGGCAAACACCAAACACAAATCTCCACAATAGATTGAGTGTCTAGAAAATGTCAACCATTATATGCAGTTCTAGAAATGAAGAGCATAATATGCTTACCATTACATCGCAAAGGGCTGGACACATCGTGATATGGGGGCTCAATCCGCCTTAACCAATAATAAGATTAACAATAGTGATAAATTTATGAAAGCCTTACGTAAGATAAAATCATCTCCGAAACATACTCTACCCACAAATTCTTGATACAAATAACAGCAGAAGTACATGTTTCCAATCACAAGAATGTATAATAATATAAACAAAGTGGACTGAGTTCCTACAACATAACAATACAATCTAGACTATTCCGGCACACGTGTAATGTATGCATCGATGCATGCGTGCTTGGAAGTGCGCGGTCATCTGTGCATGGGTACAGGCGACCGTGCTAGAGACATGCAAAAATGGATCATATAATTCAGATTTTCACTGAGCACCTCCCACCAGATAATAAAAGCACACCCAATATGCTTTGTTATAACGTACAGTTCGATAACCAGGGAAACTTTTTGTGCTTGGCAACTCAACAGACTTAAAGACAATATATTCATCTGCTCAGAATCCTATGGAAAATGATCACCGGTAATGAATATGCACTGCTAATACTATACAATGGAGACCCCACATTGTCGCACTACTAAACCATCATCCGCATAACCAGTGAACAGCGTCGCCAGGGTTCAAACCCATGCATGTGCACATGGGCGATACATGTATGCTCCCCTTCACATCTCTCTTGAAAATCCTCTGCTTCTCCCCAACATCGTGCATGCTCGCTCCACCTCTCTTCCGAGATTCTCTGGTGCTCCTCATCAACACCATAGCTGCTCGCTCCCCATCTCGTGGAGATTCTATGCTGCATCCCATCTCTTGTCGATATCGCTCCCAACAATGCAACACTACTTAAGAAGAGTCAGCACAAGCTTTGACCGGTTTGGCTGGGGTTCAATAACCTCTATGTGCACATGCACAACATCCAACACCATATATACTCGCTTCCCGTCTCTTGTGGAGATTCTCTGCTGCTCTTCGTCAACTATCCAGTCTGCCGAATTCTTACAAGATTCTTCACCGTTATTGTCCTTTGCTTTCGGTGTCAGATAGACAGGACCCTCGATACCAAACCTGCAAAATCTCTCTCTCTCTCTCTCTCTCTCTCTCTCTCTCTCTCTCTCTCACACACACACACACACGCACACACGCACACACACACACACACACACACACAAACAAACAAACACAAACACAAACACAAACACAAACACAAACACAAACACACTAGAATTCACCACTCTAGAGGCTCTAGTTACAATCGAATGACGGGGGAAAGGGGAAAAAAGAGAACGAAAGAGAAGGAAGAAAAGGGGGAAGAGGGGCAGAAAGAGAGGAAAAAGAGGGAAAAAGAAAAAGGGGAGGGGGAGGCTACCTAAGAAAAGCTAAAATCACTCTATATATAAATAGAGGTGACCATAACCATTAAATTTGCCAAGGCATGATCACTATCCACCCTTCTACTTTGCCCAAAATTTTTATGGACGGAATAAAGTCTCATCTTTTACTTGTGTCGGCATGTCGAGAGTCTTTCAAAGGGAATTGTTATGCTATTTGTCGGGCGGTATGGGGCCGGGGTATGCACTTTAAGAAAACCGGTGGCCGGCGGGTTCATGGCCTTGCCCTCCTATCCGTGGCCTATGTGGATGCCACCTACGGATCCCTTTGTGTCCGAGGCAAATTTTATAGTTAATTGGCTGACGTGCCTGTAAGCCACACGTTGTGCCACACATCCGTGCCTTGGGGTAAAATGCAACTTGGGTCATCGATAATGCCAATTTTGGGTGGTCGGATAGTATGTAAGCCGTCACGCCGCAACTCATTGAGTTCGTAAGTCTACAAAACGTTGTCTCATTTGTGCCTAAGGTTAGGGGATGCCTGCGGGTTTCTTTGTGGCCGGGGTTTGACTTAAGGGTGGTTTAGTTCGGCCGGCATGTGTATATCATTTCTTGTAGTAAGTTGTCTCAACACATTGTAAGCTGTTACGCCATCCAAAAGGTATGCATGGAATGGTAGCAAAGCCTTTCCCATTAAAAAAACGGGCTTGGATCCTTATCGCTATATTTGCCTCAGACAAGGTAATTTTTACATAGAATCGGCTTGGGACCTTAGTGTTTCACTTGGGCTCGTGCTTTGTGTGGAATGGCCCACTCAACCATCTTCACAGCAAAGGGCATGTGGACGATCACTTGTGACTTGACTTAAGAGGGACTAGCCATCCTTTTGATGATAAGATCTTCTGGAAAGTCCTTAGATCGAAATCGGCACATTCAGCTTAATTACGCAAAGTGCCATGACCGAAACTGCTAGGTCCGCATTATGCTAGATCCGGCTCATATGGAGCTTGGCATGTCCCGATGAAGTCGGAGTGGGGCATGCCGTCCCTACAAATCTTAAGTAATCCCTTTGCTCCGAGCCAAACCAACCGTGTTAGGTTTGCACCTCTATTGCATAAGTTAAGTTTCACTTGGATATGCATTCGCACGACAACCCATGGTACTCAAGACACTGCCCCAAAATTAGAAGATAAGAACACCATGTAGAGCTTCTTAGACATCACAATTTTCACCCTTTCGACTTCACCGCAAACGGGAATAATTCTTGGGCCCATGGGTGAACTTCTATAGGATAAGAAGTCTGTCGGAGATAGGCTGGATGTCATGCCCCTTTGCCTCCTCGCTAGTTTCTATCCAATCCATCATGGTGCTTGGGTGGTATACCTTGCTGCACCAAATTTTGCGCAAACTATAAACAAAGTGGTAACCGTGCATGCCCCTGGACGGTGGACCTGCTAGGAATGCCCCCAATGTTCAGGAGACCACGTACCAAGGGCGTAAGTGTTGAGCCTTCCCTTCCTCACTTTTCATGGGAACATCGGATGTCCCTTGCATCGTGGGTAGATGCCAAACAACGGGAGTGCCACCCGTCAATCCTTAGCAACTCTTGTACCTTGATGGCCAGGTGGGCGAGCACTAGACCGGCCTGTCCTCATCTCGCCTGCCCACTTAAAGGGGCTTTGCACATATGTGGCAATGGAGAGCCACTCTTCCTCTTGGCAATCGACAACTTGGACTTGACATGTCCGCTATGCAACCGACCTCCCAGTCATCTCAACTAAATCTCACTCGCTCTCTGATAACTCAAGGGGATTTTCCCCTTTAACTTTATCACCCACCTTAAAGGTTAGGCAAAGAAGGCCTCCTCTTGGAGCAAACCATCACACGTCCCTCCCTCCCTCCCTCTCTCTCTCTCTCTCTCTCTCTCTCTCTCTCTCTCTCTCTCTCTCTCTCTCTCTCTCTCTCTCTCTCTCTCTCTCTCTCCCCCCCCCCCCCCCCCCCCCGTGGTGTGGCGGAATCTAAGAGAGAGGAGGCAGCAAACACCCATTCGAGACCCCAGCACTTGGCATAGTTATGCACAGAGCCTATACCAGATCCTTGACCAGCCCCCATTTCGAGGCCACAGTGCTCACGCCCTACTACCTCTAACTTCTTCACATCGACTATGGTGAGTCGTGCCATAAGACATTACTCATCTACAACATGGTGGGGCCCATGACCAGTTCGGTTTTAGAAAGAGCATCTCATCTATGGATGCACGACTCTAACACCGCTCATTTCAATCGAGCACTGGTTGAAGGGTTCCGTGACTCACGGACTGAGCACATGATTTGCCCATTCATACGTCAGGCGATGTTATGGATCCAGCCACATACCGAACAATCATGATTGGCCCCATACTGGCCAAGTTATATGGGGCAGTGCTAGAGACAAAGTTGAGCACTCTCGTCGAGAGGAACGGCATCAAGGCTTTAGGCCAAGCAGGATTAGACCAGATTACTCTACCATTGACCACATCTTCACTCTGAGATGCCTGATCGACCAGGCACAAGTGAGGAAGAGGAGATTCTATTGCTGTTTTTGGACTTCCACAGCACCTTCGACATAGTTCCCAGCGAGCGGCTCTTCACACGTCTACTCTGTATCGGGGCACCAGAGGAGATGATATGGGGGATCTATGTCTTATATGAGAGAGTATCTCGTAGAGACATGCCCAGGAGGCCTATCCCATTTCACTTGGTAGCACCATCGGGGTGAAGCAAGCATGCCCTCTCTCACCCACCCTCTTTGGTCTATACATTGATGAGATAGTGGACTTCATACGACAGCAAGGAGGGGAGGGCATTCAGATACGAGGGACCACTGTCCACATTCTTTTATATGCTGATGATATTGTGTTGGTTTCAGAGTCTCCAGAGGGTATACAGCATCACCTACATGGCCTAGACAATTTCTGCACACATAGAGGGTTATCAGTGAACTTCGGTAAAACCAAGGTTCTGATCTTCCATACTTCAGCACAGGTGAGGAGAGACAGTTCTTTCACAGTAGCACACGGGCCCATCGAGGTAGTCGGATCATATGTCTACTTGGGAGTGATATTCACAGCAGCCACTGGGGTTTTCTCCATGTCTGAGGTAGCCCGTGATCGCATCATACGAGGATACAGAGCACTAGTTTTGATGGAGAGACCGTGCCACTAGGCATATTTTCAAGAGCCCCACACAAAGGGGTGGTTCTTCAACAGTTTAGTTACCCCAGCGCTCATGTATGGAGCAGCCATATGGGGACCGGCATCAGCCGCATCATCAAGGACAGCATTGGAGAGACCACAGATTCTCATGATTGCAGACTCACGCACAACAAATCTTCAATACCTCATGATATCATCAGGGCGGAGCTGGCTGCACCACCAATGCTACTAGAGGCACTCTTCCAGATAGTATCCCTACTACATAGGATCCAGAGCATGGACAGAGAGAGGATCAGTTATAGAGCTTTCCAAGCAACATGTGACATGGCAGTAGCAGGAGACACTTCATGGTACGCACAGACATGAGATTGGCTAGCCCATCATGGATTTGACATAGATAGACTACCACCAACTCAGTACGATTACCAGGCCCCCACCTATTCGCTCTCCCGCCAAGAGAGGAATAGGATATGGCATACATACAGAGGACATGGATCAGCCCAAGGAATACAGAGGACATGGATCCTCCCTCCCCCCCCGGCCCTCCCTCCCTCCCTCCCTCCCCCCCCTCTCTCTCTCTCTCTCTCTCTCTCTCTCTCTCTCTCTCTCTCTCTCTCTCTCTCTCTCTCTCTCTCTCCCCCCCCCCCTCTCTCTACAGAGGACATGGATCCTCCCTCCCTCCCTCCCTCCCTCCCTCCCTCCCCCCCCCCCCCCTCTCTCTCTCTCTCTCTCTCTCTCTCTCTCTCTCTCTCTCTCTCTCTCTCTCTCTCTCTACCCCCCTTCCCCCTCTACCAATAGAGCTAGCACCACTATTGACTCTATCATGAGATGATTTTTGATCCCATAGGGATCATGACTTTGTTGCGATCATGGCTAAACGAGTATAGTTATGGCGAGGATCCTAGTTGTTTGTTCCAATAATGGAAGTTGTGGGCTTCGTTCACCTTCTTGTGGTAAGCTCCATTGATATGCCTCAATTGGTATGGAGTCACCATGCATTTACCTCTTGATTATGGTCTGATTGGGAAAATGACTTTACGCACTTGATGATGTACGCTTATGATACTTCTCAACATTGCCTGTTTGATAGCATGTTGACATTGATACTGGACAATGAACAGACCTTATTGACTTCCATTAGACATAGAGGAATGGATTCTCAATATGTAACACAGATTCTTGCATGGAAGCAAGATCTTTTTATTTATTTATTTATTTTTTTTTGTTTTTTTTTTTTGGGGGGGGCATGAAGACGACCTCGCACTATGTTGTCTTCCTAGCACTGTATTGTTCTCCATATTATTTGCACCTTGCGCAAACCTCATTGTCTTAGTGGGGCATGTGCGGGTACCTTAGAGTAGCTCGAGACTCTGAAACGTTAATTAGCATGCCTAACAAATCGATTTCTACATTCAGAAATCAGCATACATCATTGTTCCACAATAATTTCACGCCTGGTGACTAGGACAAGTATCCTAGTTCCATCATCCATGGCCATCCTACACAATGGACCAAGTCATACACGCTCTTAACCCCCAATGCACCCATCCTATGTGGCCCCTCGTCATCAGTCCATCCGAAAGCTCTAGGTTCATTATAGAAATATAGTCATGTGTCATAACTATGTCTAAAAACACAAATGGAACCCCCTACCCACCAAGTGCAGATATGAACCATGTTCACTACTTCGTTCTCCTCCATCAATGAAATAAAGGTACCGTAAAATACGGAGTCTTCGACGGCCATGCCATAATGTGTGGCTCTCCACAAAAGGTGCCGTTGACTCGTAAATGATCAGCAGGAGGGTGGGGAGGTTGGGAGTAAGTGAGTGAGCGAGTGTGTGTGTGTGTGTGCGCGCACGCGCGCCCGTGTGCGCACACGCGGGTGTGCGTGTGCATGAGTGACTGAGAGAGAGAGAGAGAGAGTGTGTGTGTGTGTGTGTGTGTGTGCGCGCGCGTGCGTGTGTGTGTGTGTTTGGGGAGGGGGTGTGTGTGCGTGTGCGTGTGTATATGTGTCTGTGCAGCGCGCATGCACGCGTGTGTGCATGTTGGGGTGGGTGTGTGTGTGTGTGTGAGAGAGAGAGAGAGAGAGAGAGAGAGAGAGAGAGAGAGAGAGAGAGAGAGAGAGAGAGAGAGAGAGAAAGCAAAAAGGTGGGGAACAAGGGTAAGTCAACAGTAGGTAGGAAATAAAATGAAAAGGTAATCACATGAATATCAGCACAAAGGCAGGACAGAAGTTCATAAACCTCAGGAATAAAAAACTATGAAGTGAATTATAAACAACAAGATTTATATTGGAATAAATGCAAGATGTTTCAAGCGCAGTTATATGAAAAAAGGGAAATAAAGAGGTTTGCATTTGCTTATACTTTGGAACAAACACAATGAAACCATTTGATCTTATTTTCACTATCCGTGCCTCAGCATCAGTTGGCCTGTTGCATAAACCATGTTGCCATCAGTCTCATAAAGCATTTCTGCCTTGTAAAATGCATTGGAAGGACATATCATTGTACCGGTTGCGAAAGTAAATTAAGGTATGCAGTTCTACTGATGCACGACTTGCCATTTGAGCATTCCTATGACGAAAATTCAGATCTGCAAACAACCATACAGTTAAAAGATAGACAAATGACAGAGTCTCTCACAACCCACCAAAGTCCCTCCAACACCCTTTTCTCATCACCTACTGTATGGGTATTTATTTGAAACCTCCTACAAGACTGTTACAAAATCAAAGACATCATCTCTCTTATCAACTCACTCTGACCACGACCCAAAAATTACACATACCACAATACGATCATAGTAAATAAATAGAAAGAAATACACACGTAGTATCAGATACCAACTTATCCCATGTGTCACAAACAGGATAACTTAATGCTCGACACCAGGCACTGTTACGTGTTCAGATCATCAGCTTCAAATTTGAATTGCAAACCCTGATCTTTACTCCACTTGCCTTTTTCTTTTTCAAATACATAATACAATATCCAATGCTGACTTTAATATCGAGCTTATTGAGATCTGTCAGTGTTACGTCTGTTTTCCTCCAATCAGGTTTTGACAACACCTCTCAGGCAATTACTATTATGGCAACATACTCTACATAAATTTTCTATAAAGATTTTCAGCTTAATGTCTATCCAGCATCTTCAAATATCATCATGCAGTCAGAGACTTGTATCGGTAACATATCAACCACATGTTCATTTTAAGACTTGTGACAATCGATGTGTGACCGATAGCTTGTTCATTCCTGTTAACCACAGCCAAATGGCATACAAATATGCCCTATCTATTACTCTTTTTCATTGCAGATTGACTCTGTATACTTGAATAGAATTTACAGACAATGAGACATTTAAAAGAGTTTATCAGCACTTTGACAGACCCTACAAGTTGCAGCCAGAGAGGCATATCCACATACTCAAACAAGACAGCGAGAGAGGCTAGAGAGTCTTTCCTAAAAGAGCTAGCATGCTACAGAGTGTAGAGAGCTGAGAGTTTGAGTAGAAAAAGGCAGGACTGTTTAGAAGTCATCCCTCATTGTCAATCATACATTACCATCTGATGCTTGATTTCAAGGAAGATCAGTCTCTTGTTCTCTTGCTTGCATCTGGTGCTATATCAGTTGCTTTTGACTCACATCTCAACTAACCATGGTAGCTTTTCCACCAGTTCCCTCAAGTCATGACTTCCCCAACCGTCTACGGTTGAAATCCAACTTTCTTCTACTGATGTTGAAATCCAACTTTCTTCTATGGTTGAAATCCAACTTTCATTGAACAACCCCCTCTCCTTCATCCACCTGACTGATGTTCACATATATGTACCTTCTTTTACCATGGAATAGGTAACGAAAGAGGCTTTTAAGACGAAAACAGAGAAGCTCATGATCATGATGGATTTAGCATAGCATTTTATTCAATGTTCATTCTTACTGTATGAGGGACCAACTCAGACAAGAAGTATGTCCACACTTATACTTATCTTGAACAGAGGCGACACTCTAGAGCTGAGGAATCATCATATCATTGTTTGCAC
>CM035439.1:35520146-35537646 GCA_020310875.1 Ceratopteris richardii | reverse complement strand
CAATCTGGGAGGGGTGAACCACACTGTTAATAAATCATTTCAGTCTCATGGCAAAGATTTTGGCGAATATTTTATAAATAATACTCATCATCGTAATAGGCCTCCAATCTCCCATCTGCTTAGGGACATCCACTTTAGGGATAAGTTTAATTTTCCCAAGCTTAAATGAATAAGGCATCTTTTGATCCCTCCAAATTTCATTACATACATCCAGAATCAACGTTTTAAGAGAAGACCAAAATGATAAGATAAATTCCTTGGTGAGGCCATCCATACCAGGTGCTTTACCATTTTTAAGGGATCCAAGAGCAAGAATTCAGTAATATATTTTTCACATATATCAGCTGCCCTGGAATCAAGAACACGCGGAGTATGAAGTAGGGATTCCTGAAGAGAAGAAAACCAAGCATCATCCATATGTGCTGAAGCAAAGAGTTTTCCAAAGTGCTGAGTACATGCATCAGCTATAGCATTTCCATCACGAAGAGATTGGCCATGAAACTCAAGCAGAGAAATAGCGCTTTTAGTACGCTTAATACGCAGAAAGTCAAAAAAACATTGAGAATTAGCATGAAGATCATTCACTTCTGTACATCTAGCTCTAACTTTGGATGATTGAATAGCATTGCTTTCAATTAAATGTAAGCATCTATAAGCATCACAAAGCCGAGCATAATCATTCTCAGAAAGTAACTCTCCAGAATCCACCTTTTCAGACATTAAGACAATAAGATGCTCAGCTCCAACTCTTGCCGTCCTCAATATATTAGCAAAGTATTTTCCACACTCTCTAATTACATCCTGCATACGCGTTACCAAAAGTTCCCATTTCATACAAGCCGAGAATTTTGATGCAAGTACTTGCTGAATCAGTGTCTCAACCTTAGCTCTGAAAAGAGACGTTTGAAGCCAAGAGTGATTCAATCTCAAGGGGCTTCTGCAGAACTTATCTGGAATGCTTGAATTCCAATCTGAATCGCAAAGGGAAATTAGAATACGGTTATGATCAGAAAGAAGCATTGTAGCATCAACCCACATAGCGGAAGTAGCATTTAAGGTCGAAACATGAGAATAATAACATCTATCTAACCTACTCATTGCCCTTTTATGTGATCTGGAATGAAAAGTAAATCCAAGTGTGTGTCCCATAAGTCCTTACAATTCAGCACCTCCAAAATTTCAGTCCAAATAGAGTTTTCTTGTGAGGATATCAAGGATGAAGCAGTTGTGCAGTCCATATTTGCATCTACCATATTGAAATCACCACACATTATAATACGGGCATTTCTCCAAACTTGAAGCCTTGCACATAAATGAATAGCATGGAGCAGATTGCTCCAAGTCTTAACTCTCTCCATCGGGGAATTAGGAGCGTACACATTAATACAAACATACGATATTTCTTGGACTGAGAAATGAAGAATAAGAAATCTACCCTGAGGATCATCAAACAACACCTTGAAGGCAATATCTTTTTTGATAATAAACAAGCAGCTAGAATATTTGTCTTTGATACCATTATATCGCAAGCGGAAATCTTTTGTATCTAAAAGCATTCCGGCATGATCATGTTTCTTATGCTCTTGAATCATTACCAAATCCAACTGATTCCTAATAATCCATCGCCACAGCCTCGTCCATTTTCCGTACTACCCTAAACCTTGAATATTCCATGACGCAATTTTCATGAACACGGCGGAGTAGAATGAGAAGAGTCCATGTGAGTCAAAGCCGAAGCCAAGTCTTGCAATACGATATCCATATTATCATAATATTCTATCATAAAATCGTCCGAGTGGGGAGCGAAGTTAGCATCATCCGTGGGAGAAGCCGAATAACCAGATTGAAACTTGCTACGCTTACCCCGAAGCAAGGCCTTTTTATAGCTAACTGGGGTAAACCCTTCATTATCAACAACTCTCTTTGTTATTCCTTCTCAATCTCTTGCAGAGGTATCTTTACTCGTACCCTCTCCCTCCCTCCTTTTATATACATTAAGACTTGCCGGAGTAATAGGGGCTGTAGGATGCATTTGCTTCTCCATCGCTGTTTCTATATATATATATATGTATCTATATGTATATATGTATATGTATATATGTATATGTATATATATATATATGTATATATGTATATGTATGTATGTATGTATGTATATATATATATATATATATATATATATATATATATATATATATATATATATATATATATATATATATATATGTGTGTATGTATGTATGTATGTATGTATGTATGTATGTATGTATGTATGTATGTATGTATGTATGTATGTGCATATGCATATGCATATGTATATATATACACACACACACACACACACGCGCACACAGATACATATACATGCACACACACACACTCACACACACATACATATATAAATCTCTCTCTCTCTCTCTCTCTCTCTCTCTCTCTCTCTCTCTCTCTCTCTCTCTCTCTCTCTCTCTCTCTCTCTCTCTCTCTCTCTCTCTCTCTCTCTCTCTCTCTCTCTCTCTCTCTCTCTCCCCCCCCCCCCCCCCCCCCCCCTCCCCCCCCCCTCTCCCTCCCTCCCTCTCTCTGTGTGTGTATGTATGTATGTATCTCCCCTTCTGCTGCCCATCATTTCTTGAGTCTAACACTCTCTTCCCCTTCTAGGGATCATTGTCCGCAATGATCATTCCTTGATCTCCCCTTGAATTGATGCCCTCACCCTTACAGAGTCTCTTGAACTTTGCGCTTCCGGTTCTTGGACACTTGCCTACGAACTTGCCTTGCTCTCAACCTTGGTGTGTTGAGCCTTACATTCCCGCTTCTTGGCCACTTGCTTATGGACTTGCCTTGCTCTCAACCTTGGTATCTTGAACCTTGCCTTTCCGCCTCTTGGCCACTAGCCTACGGATTTGCCTCGCTCTCAAGCTTGGTCTCTTGAACGTGGTTCTCAGGCTCACCTTTGAAAGCGGCACCCCCACCTTCCATCCACTTGCCCAAGCCTACTTCCTAGGCTCTAATACCAATTGTCAGAATTGAACTCATGATCTAATGGTTAGGAGTACGATGGGCTAACCACTCACCCCAATAGCCATGGTTGAGGATTACTTCCTAATCCTCCCTCATAGGGTGTGGTTCAACCATCTTCTTCCCCTCATTTCTTGAGTCTATTTTTCAATCCTCAACCATATCTTACCATTCATGAGGAATGTTGCCCATGCCACACATGGGGAGCAGATATATTGTTGATTTGTGGACCTCTGCAAAGCACTTGATACAGTACCCACAGGCAGATTGATGTGGCGATTACAAGCAATGGAAGCACCCATAGAGCTCACATGGGGAATTAGGGCCTTGTATATAGGTCAGTCATGGGGTATGTCTGCACCTTAGGAGGAGATTTCTACATTGATTCGCTCCAACATATCGGTGCGAGAATGTTGCCCATTCACCACTTTTTGGTGTGTATATGGATAAGATCTATGATTGCATTGAGACAATTCGGAGCATAGCTGCCCAGCTAGCAAGGACACAGATTTCGTTACTACCATTCGCAGATGATATCATATTGAACTCTGCCTCTCCGATGAGCATTCAGTGACATCTAGACACATTTCATGAGTTTGCACATGATAGTAAAATGTTTGTCAACCTCGGGAAAACCAAAGATGTAGTGTTGAATACCACAGTGTCCTGGATTAAAAGGGCAGCTCCCACCTTTTCTTAACAGCGATAGACTGGAGTACACAGAATCCATGCATATACGAATGGGGTATTATATAATGATACAGGTTTTTCAATGAGGAGAGCATCACACATCTGTTTGATGAGAGCATGTGCAACCCTGGGAGGTTTGGGGAGTATGGGTTTACAGATTTGTATTGTAGGATGTATCATTTCTTGTCAGGTATTGATGCAGTTATTGAAGTTCAATGTTGCTTTTCCCGTACATATGACAATGCCAAGCTCTTGGACTGAAGGACTCTTATTTCAAACTCAACTTATTTGATTCAATTTGTGTTGACTAGCTCTACCTTTCACTTGTCTTTCCTCCAAGATGTCATGGCCATTGCTTGATATTAGCCACAAAAGGGTTCCATTTTCAGCATTTGTTCCCTCTTTCAACAATTCTCCTGATTGTCGCCTACTTACTTTTATCATGATTGTAGCTTAGTGTTCGTTGAAAGATCATTTAAAGTGGTTGATCCTCCTCTTTTGTCTCTAACACTCTTATTCTCCAATCTCTTTCGAATAGAAACAAATGGAAAGGTCAAAGTCTAGCTCCATCCAAGTGAGTTCTAGAGTTGACCTTTTATGCATGGGAAAACTACTTAAAAACAAATAAATACATCAACCCACATGATACATCTATGGAGTAGATATCCACAACCCTGATGGAGCATGAAAATTAACTAGTTTATGGAGCCTGAATTTTCAATATCAAAAATACCATAAAAAATACTTGTTATACTAAGAAATGTATTCTCTTTTCAAGTAACATGAAATGCATCAAGATCATTACATTGCCAATGAACACCTCTTATGTTACCTCGACTGAATAATACTGTAATATATTCCTTTCCCCCCCCCCCCCCCAAAAAAAAAAAAAGAAAAAAAAAAAAACTTGTCTACTGATGTCCTTTCTCCCTCAACCTCGCCCACTGTAACTCTCTTCCCTGAATTTTAACTCTGTAATTCTCTGCACAGACTAAGGCCTATCGTACCTCATTTGCACCAAATAATATCTTTCCTAATTTTTCAAATCCCACAAAGTGACCAAAAAACAGAAGTTCGAATTGAGTTATAAACACTCACTGTCAGCGAGACTGTTGAGTTGCACTTTGTCATGGAAGACTGCAGGTAGCTTAAATAAGCCCAATGCAGCTGCGAGCAATCGATGAACAATAACATCTACAGCAATCCAAACCGTCATATTAATGATCGTAAAAAATATTACCTACCTATTTCCAAAAATTTCTGTGAGGCAAAAGGAAACAGAAAGATAATCTTATACTCGTGCATAACATACACATATATGCAGAAGCATAAATGCACATGTAACCAGAAAACTATTTTGCATACTTGTACATATTTGCATATGCATGCATACATAACTACATAATAAAAGGAATATGCAAATACATGCATGCATGCAAAGAAACGTAAATATATGAATTCAGGCATGCATAACTGCATACATACACAAATACATACATGTGTAACTACATACCTACCTGCATGCATTCACACATGCATACATATATACAACTATACACATACAAAAAAAAAAACACACACACACACACACACACAAACATAACCTGTTCATTTTATGCGAGGATAATATCTCCTTATCATTCAAAATGTGTACAAATGAACACCATACCAAGGAGCTTATGTGCAAGAAAGAAGACCTGTGATTGAGAACTGAAGTTGTGTTACAATCATCCATAACTAACAGTTCACGATTCTATGTTGTCTATTAATCAATTAGCTAACAGTTCATGATTCTATGATGCGTCTCTCTCTCTCTCTCTCATATGTTGAGGCCTGTTTCACTACAAATCTTCAAGAGGCCTACTGATGTGCAAAAACAAAGAATCTTACGTATCTGAACCTGATTTGGCAAAGATGATGTCAACATGAATTTCGTCAGTATTCAGATTTTCAGAGGCACATAATCAGGCCACTGTTTACATCAATCAGCTTGCATCAGATGTTCATCGAGGCCTCATCTATTTGAGGTGTCACATCAGTCCAGTGTTTCATTAGACGTAGTCAAGTCATTTTTAATCAAGTTCTATAAATACAATCATATTGACTATGCTTCAGATCTGAGATTAGGTCATCTCTGTTGAGTGTCAGATCAGCCGTGTCAGCTGACACTCGTCAGTATGTGAGGTATTCTAATGTTCAGTTCTGTGTTCTGAAGCATGCAAGGAAATCAAAAGAATAATCACCACGTGCCATCAATTGTCAGAACTATGGGAGCTATCAGTTGGGAGGACAGTCCATTATCTATGCACATCAAGTAGATTGTCATTAGTCTCAGCCCAGTCTATCAGTACTCTCAAGCGGGCATCCTCTGGTCATTCTCAGGTCTTATCAGAGAACAGTGTGGGGGTTTCATGTCACATACATCTCAGCTCAGGAAGGTGATAACGGCACCCTTGGAAAGAAGAGAAGCCGAGGAAATGATTGCCCAGCCTATAGAAAGGCTTAAAAGGAAGCAGATAAAATCTCAATCAAGAGATGAGGAAAGCTATAAGAAATCAGAAATTTAGAAGACCAGATAAAGCAACTCAAAGAAGATCGGGAGGCACAGGAAGACGAGACAAGTCATTTCCAAGAAGATAGCGGTCACCTGAGAAGCTCCAAAGAGGAAGGAGAGATCACAAGGATAGAAGATTTCAAAAGAGAAATTAAAAAAGAGTGCAAAACAGAGATGGATCTACTCGAGAGAATAAGGTAGAAGTAACATGTAAGAACATTAAAAAGGAGATCAAAGATGATGCACATAAGGGTAAGCCTCTTCAAGTATAGGATACACTTGAGGAAGAGAGGCTTAGGCAAGCTCAAAGTCTCGATATACGGATCGCAAGTCTCTCCGACGCAGATGAAGCTGGATTATACTTGATATGATCTCCGTACAGACGAGGGTCACTTTCTTCAAAAAGCAGCCGATACTACGAGGATTTTTTGGAGCATCTCTCTTTATGGACAAGGATCTTACAAAGATGCAAATAGAACATAGATGAGTATGCATGGCTCAAATCTTACATGCCAAAAGGGAGGGAAGGAAGGCCTTTTGCCATGATGGTAAGGTTTTCATAAATTGACGCCCTATTAAATAGGGGCACGGCCTATGAGACATCTTCAGATTGAGCCATACTTCTTAGAGGAGTAGTTTGGACAACAATCAAGCACTATGGACACTGAAAGATCCCCAGGATGAGTTACTAGACACATATGACTTCATATGTATGACAGAGACACATAAGAGTCCAGAAAAAGGTCTACCCCATGTTACAAGGTCTCAGCCAGAGTCCACTTTCAAGACCACTACAAAAGAACACTTCTCGAGGGTTCAAAGGTGTAGCAATTCTGTTCAGACGCACACATAGACATATTCACCTCATAGGCAGGAATGAGAGGCACATTAGATGTGGCTCCGCATTGAGTTGGCAAAAGAGAGAGAAATATAGATAGCCATTTGTTACTAAATCGTCAGAGGATTTCCTACATTATTCTACTTTAGGAGAAATCTTCCTTATGAGAAACTTCAATGCACGTACCCAGTCTCCTTAGTGTGAAATGTATGATATGGATCCATCATGAGTTATAAGATAGGCACAAAGGATATTGGGGCTAGCACATCATCAGATGACATAGGACAGGGCTCGACACGTTACGGGACACATCTTCTTGAGCTTGACAGTCATCATCATCTCATTATTTATAATGGGATGTGTCATTGGCTAGACTACACTAGGCTCACATGTTTCCCACATGGTGGGGGAAGAGTACAATGGACTATACCCTAGGCTCTCTCCCTCAGCCCTCTCATATCCCTTCTCTTACCATTGGCCAATACCCCTTAGGGGCGGATCATACATACCTTACTTTTACTCTCATTTCCTTGCTCACAACACATCCCTCACCACATCTATAGTTCCATACCACCACATTTCACACACGACATATCGCATGTCTATGCACATCATCTCCATTCTCATTTACTCTCACTTGACCTATATGCTCCCTTTGACACACGTACTTCAAAGATCGCATCATATTGCACAACTCAGGCATAGAGAGCTTTCCTCATCATACTTAAACATATCCATCGTGCACGGAATGTTTGCCCCAAAATAGTTGGTATGATGATGAGTGTCAAGAGACACAATGACATCTGAGAGTAGAAAAGGCTCATGGGGAGATTACACATAGACATGCAGAGAGGCACATGGAGTCTATTACCCATCATAAAAAGCAAGAATGGAAGGAGCAGCGGTAGTGAAATATGTACCATTTACTTATGAGGAGAACCATTAAGTTGCCAAGCCCTACCTAGTAGAGAGAAGACAATCCACACCTATCCAGGATCCTATGAGATGGCATCGCTACTCAGAGAGTCTATACCAAATACCACACCACCGTGGATACCTACACCTCATAGCACATGTCCGACTACTTCCACCTTCTTCACACAAAAGAAGGTGATGAGAGTTGTAGCATGGTAGAACGACTGATGAGTTCTAACTACAAGTCAAACACATTATATATGGAAGGATGATTCTTGCATCACTCATTGCCCACCTCTTCAACCGTGCAATGGTTGAAGGGTTTGCGACCCCATGGATATAACACACTATTATATCTATCCCACTATTGTGCCTATCCACAAGTCCGGTGACACTATGACCCTGGCACTTATCAAACTATCTTGATTGGACCTACACTAATTTTTTTTTATTGGACCTATACTAGTTTTTCTTTACAAGTCCTTTATTGCAAAGATTTTCTCTGATTTCAAGTGGGAGCTTATGTATTGAGTTTATGGAAAGGACATTCATTAGAATTTCAGTAGGTCCTTACTTGACCTTTGATGGTGTAATGGGTTCTATTCTCAATGAAGATATTAAGAGAAAAGCAAGTGGAGAGGGAAGTGGTTCAACAGATATGGCTAGAGATAGAACAAAGAAGACGGGAATGCAAAAGAAACATAAGCAAAAGCAAAGGCAAAGGTGTGACTTGCTACCAATGTAGCAGAAATGGCCAAAAGAAGCCAAATTGTAGGTACTACAAATCATAGTTAGAAAGAAAGACGAACAAAGGTGACAAAAGAAGAAAGACACTAAGAATAAAGCACAAGATAACTCCAAGGTCAAAATAAAGGAGAAGGCCAATGTGATTTCTATTGTAGTCATTGAGGAGCTATTGGATATGGAGTACATTCTATATGCTACTATTACAGCTCATGATGCATGCTTCCGCTCTAGAGTCTATACCATGCACAAGATATGCAGATCACTAAAGGTGATCTTATAGATCACTAAAGGTGATCTTATTGATGCTCTACATACTATGAATGATCTACTTCCATAGACTTGGATTGTGGATATAGTGCATCATTTCACGGACTCCTATCAAAGAGTGTTTTGCTACTTTTCATGCACGAAATCATGGCCATCTTTACCTTGGGAAAATGGTGCGTGTTCCATTGAAAGTATTGGCATTGTGCACTTATCTTTGGGTGATGCTTGTGATCTGATTTTGCATAATATGCATTACGTAGCAGGTATTAAAAAGAGCTTATTATCAGTTGGGTAGATGGATGTCCGATGTGCATGGATCTAGCATTGTCTTTGAAAGACGCTCTTGGAAGATAGTAAAAGGCCCAAGGCTCAAGGCTCATTGTCAAAGGCAATAAAAATATACACTTTATTTCTTGCACAAGAAAGCCTTGCTTGAAAATTTCATTACTTTGGGTTAATTTAATTCTCACATGGAGTTATGGCATACAAGGCTTGGCCACATGAGCCAAAAGGGCCTTGAAAAGTTATGTAACCTTGACAAGTTTGATGCTAAAGGCACAAAACGTCACTTTTGTAATGAATGTCGAAATGGTAAGCAAGTAAAGAATTCCTACTACTGAGGTGTCTCTTGTAAAATTAATGTGCTTGATGTTGTTCACTATCATATTTGCAGCATGCCGACCAAATCTATGAGAGGTGCTCTTTACTTTGTTTCTTTTGTTGATGAATACCCTATGAAGCTTTGGGTTTATTTGCTAAAATCTAAAGACGAAAGCTTTACTACATTTGAGAAATTCCATGCATTTGTGACCACTCAAACAAATAGAAAATTGAAATGCTTATGTATAGATAATGGAGGTAAGCTTACAAGTGTTGAATTCAATAGACTCTCAAGTACTTCCTATTAAAAGGAAGCTAAGAGTCCCATAGAACCCCTCTTCTAATGGTGTACACTGTAGCCGAACGGTATGACGAGACTTTACCCAAAAAGATGCATGTTGTCCAGTGCTAATCTCCCTAGTGGATTTTGGGGAGAGTCTCTCAAAACTGAAGTTCATGTTTGCGAGCATAATTGCACGAAACGGCATTTCGGCCGTTCCAAAAAGGTACGATTGAAAAGGCCGTTTCGCAAAACGCCGAAACGCATTTCGTGAGCCTCTTTTTTGGGGAAAATTTTAACGGCTTTTCCTGTTGGGTTCATTTGTGAAGTGTCGAACGTCCACTCTGCTCCGATCTCTGCGCAGAGTTGGACTTCCTCCGGCTTTAGCCTCAGTGCTCACCACTTAGAAGTCACCTACAGCCCTTAGCCTACGTAGTTCGGCGACCGATCTACCTCAGTGGCCACTAGCAAGTGCTCACCTTTGCTCAGAAGTTAGTGCTCAGTTTATAAGAATTCTGAATGCTCAATTCATTATTAATTATGCTGCAGCCTGCACAGTGCATGCATATGGCATGAGGCATGATGCATCATCATGACTCATGCATGATGCACACAATGCACATGCAATGTGCATGAATCATGATGCATCATGCCAGCATACATGTAAAATAATACATTAAACTGTTTAAATTTTAATGCACACTCAATGCACATCATGCATCACATTGTGCATATTGCATATACATATACATATTATGCACATTCTATGACTTTGGACAATGGCATGTGCATCATCCAACTTCAATTTGTAATTAAAAATTTAATAACTATGTATATGCAATGTGCATAATGCCATTGTGTGTGCATGAAAATTTAGACATTATGACTCATGAATATTTGATGTAACAGTTTAATGTATTATTTTACATGTATGCTGGCATGATGCATCATGATTCATGCATGATGCATCATGCCTCAAGCACATTGCATGTGCATTGTGTGCAATGTGCATCATGCATAAGTCATGACTCATGAATCGCGATGATGCATCATGCCAGCAGCCATATATGATATGCATGTTAGAACTTAGGCTCCAGCAGCCATAATACATATAAATTATACTGATATATGATGTCATATATGCATGCCAGCAGCCATATGCATGCAAATTTGCAATGTGCATGCAGAATCATGCAGCCATAATATATATGCATGCCACCAGCAGCCAGCCATATGCATGTCAGGGCCAGGAGCCATAATACATATGCATGCCACCAACAGCCAGCCATATGCATGTCAGGGCCAGGAGCCATAATACATATGCATGCAATGTATTATGTGCATCATGCAGCCATATGCATGCAAGCAACCATATGCATAATGCATGCCAGCAGCCATATGCATGCAGCTGCCAGCAGCCATATGCATCACATCATAACTATTATACATAATACAACACATTATTTCAGCCACTTAAGTTTTAACATGTATTTCCATTTGAATGTTGGGACTTGCAGGATCATCATTGTGAAGGATATAGCATGGAATCATGTCACCATTGTATCAGAGTATTCAAGTGGAGGTGGCTCTAGAAGATGGAAATGCAAATATTGTGGAATTATAAGAGGGGGGCAGCCACAAGAATTAAGGATCATCTTGCAAGTGTGCCTAATAAAGACATTGGACCGTGTATGCATGTTCCCTTGGATGTGAAGGCTCAGCTTGAACGTTGGAGGCATCAACCCTTGGGAGTGCCTCAAGCATCTTGCAGTGCTACATTGGGAACCAGATCATCTTCACAGGTACCATGTGAGGAGGGACCTTCAAAGAGGCAGAAAGTGGATTTAGAGACAGAAGATGGATCCACACCATACATAGGATCGAATTCCGAGTCTACATCTGGCATGACAGCACATAGAACACCTCTCCCAGGTAGTGACGTCCTTCCACCAAGTGGATCTTTAAAAAAAATGTCTATACATGCAGGGATGCAAAAGCAAGCAATATTGGAGGCAACTAGAGAAATCACAAGGCTTTTTATCCAATGTGCCATCCCTTTCCATGTCTTGCGCACCCCTAGATGGAAGGCCACAATTAATGCAGTCAGTCAGTCAAATTGGATGTCCATGGGATGGTCCCTCATATGATGGGATTAGAAAAAAGGAACTTGCCAATGAGAAGGAACGCATAGTGTCAGTTGGCTCCATTGAAAGAGACATGACAAAAATTTGGATGCACTATTTTATGCGATGGCTTGACAAATGTACGTAGACGTAATGTCTACAATATATTAATGTCTTCATGCAAAGGCACCATGTTCTTGAGAGCCATTGATGCTTTTTCACCTCGCACAGTGGCACATACGAGAGGCCATTATGCATGTAGGCCAAGATAATGTGGTTCAGGTAGATTGTAATTTGTAAAAGCAAGCAATATTGGAGGCAACTAGAGAAATCACAAGGCTTTTTATCCAATGTGCCATCCCTTTCCATGTCTTGCGCACCCCTAGATGGAAGGCTACAATTAATGCAGTCCGTTGAATTGGATGTCCATGGGATGGTCCCTCATATGATGGGATTAGAAAAAATGAACTTGCCAATGAGAAGGAACGCATAGTGTCAGTTGGCTCCATTGAAAGAGACCTGACAAAAATTTGGATGCACTATTTTATGCGATGGCTGGACAAATGTACGTAGACGTAATGTCTACAATATATTAATGTCTTCATGCAAAGGCACCATGTTCTTGAGAGCCATTGATGCTTTTTCACCTCGCACAGTGGCACATACGAGAGGCCATTATGCATGTAGGCCAAGATAATGTGGTTAAGGTAGATTGTAATTTGTAAATTTATAACTATACATAATGGCTTGCATTTTGTGTATGTATGTAATATGTATGTATGTATGTAACATGTATGTATGTATGTAACATGTATGTATGTATGTAACATGTATGTAACATGCGTGAATGTATGTATTGATGAATTAATAATTATAATGGCTCTAAATGAGTTTCTAAATGTGCATTGTAATTTGTGATGCAGATAATTACAGATAATGTGTATGGGTGTAGCGAGCCAGCATCTGTGTGTGTGTGTGTGTGAGTGTGTGTGTGTGTGTGTGAGAGAGAGAGAGAGAGTGTGTGTGTGTGTGCACGCGTGCGTGCACCTGCGCTAGTGCATGTGTGTGTGTATGCGAGCGTGTGTGTGCACGCACGCCATAGTTTTTAAAAAAAGACTTACGATTTTTTCAAAACAAAAACCTTTTAAATCTCTCTTACAATTTAACTCTTGGGGAGTGATATCATCATTTGACCATCTCTTTTTCTTCATAACATTTTTATTAATTCATTGAACCTAGATTTAAAAAAATTATTTTATAAAATTTAAAAAAAAAAAGGTTCTTGAGTTATATAATGATATATAAACTACTTCTGTAGGTAGTCTTTTCTAAATACATATTAGAGATCGATAATAATTCATAGATATAAGAGTGATTTCTTTCTTAAATCTTAATGGTTTTCTTTTTTTCTTTTCTTTCCAACTTCATATTTTGTTGTTCTATTATTGTATCCCATAAAGAGTGAAAAAATAAATTGTATTCTTGAGTCAATAATGGTAGATATATTAGTTAGGCAAGTGGATTCTTTTGTAAATACATAGAAAGAGATAGATAGAGACGATTAGGTAGAGACACAAATAGATTGATAGAAAAAAAGAAAGATCACTGAAAACTATTAGATAGATGGATGGGTAGGTAGAATGCTACTAGATAGATAAATAAATAAATAGCTAGAGAGGTGGACAAGTAGACCAAAATATCAAGATCTAACATTTATTGGTGCAAGGTAGATAGATGGATATGTCTTTACATATTTTGGTTTTCTTTTTTTCTTTTCTTTCCAACTTCATATTTTGTTGTTGTATTATTGTATCCCATAAAGATTGAAAAATAAATTGTATTCTTGAGTCAATAATGGTAGATATATTAGTTAGGCAAGTGGATTCTTTTGTAAATACATAGAAAGAGATAGATAGAGACGATTAGGTAGAGACACAAATAGATTGATAGAAAAAAAGAAAGATCACTGAAAACTATTAGATAGATGGATGGGTAGGTAGAATGCTAGTAGATAGATAAATAAATAAATAGCTAGAGAGGTGGACAAGTAGACCAAAATATCAAGATCTAACATTGATTGGTGCAAGGTAGATAGATGGATATGTCTTTACATATTTTGTGTATTCTTGAACCATGGATGTAAAATGATATTTACCCTATATTGCATATACTCTAAGCAAAAATATAAAAGATAGAAATCTAGAAGGGGGAAAAAAAAACATGATTTTTATTTTTCAATTTAAATCTCTACGATTTCAATGATTTAAATCCCGAGTTCAATCTACAATCTAAATCTCTACTTTGTACTATAGCACGCGCACGTGTGTGGGCATGCATTTATGCATGTCGATGCGGACATGTGTGTACCTGACATGTCGGCATGTGTACACATGCGGATACTATGTCATTGATTTGTGCAAATGCCCACGTTTGTGTACCTAGATGCATCATGCGAATAAGTGTGGTTATATGAAGTTGTAACATGTAAAAATCCATTATTTCAGGAGCTAATTACTGAGAATTGTACATGCATGAAAGACTGGCTATACAGAATTTGGAGGTGATACATGCCTGCATACCGCCTGATAGGAGATGTGAAATGGGTATAAAGAGCAGCTGCTAGCCCATAATGATAATATTCTGGAGGGGTGAGCTCCCCACTGCTGAAGTAGACTGCCTATCAAGATTACTTACATGGAGTTCAGTGTCCTTCCATACAAGAAATGAATACCTAGCATTCAAAATCGTTATAATACTTTGTAATACCCTAAAATAGTGATTTTACCTGGGTCATACAGCGAGTTGCCAGTATGCGTATCAATTTATTGAAGTATGGATCATTGTTACCCTATACAAATTATCCAGAAGGTCATCAATATTGATTAATGTTTTCTTATTACAACCATGCAAAGACGCATAACAACAGGAAATGCTAAGTCCATTTCTAGACATGTGAATGACGGCACAAAATATTAATATCATCGTGAAAGGTTCCAAAAATTTACATACCAATGCATTATCAAGTGAATCTGCTAAACTCTTTGATGACGTAATGTCCAACTTCACACCCACAGCAGCAGCAGTTCGGATTAACGGCTCCAACATCTTTGGAGTCGGAATCGGATGTCGCCTTAACCCAGTGGATGCAACCAAGTTAGATAGTCAGCATTCATATATGATCTCATTAGATCTTAACCATACAAGCTTAGAAAGAAATTACTACAACAGTGATTAACCCATCAGATAACACAAAGGGTGCCTTAAAGTTGGTGCCAGGAAGGGAGCTGAGGAAATGCATTACTCTGATATGCCGCCTGTACAAAGATGTGGCAGCAATATAGATGTAGTGCTATTTACCTTAGAAGTGCACAAAGAGGATAATGTTTCAGAATTTTCTCTGCTACAGATATATTTGCTGCAAGCATGAACTCCTCAATCATCTGATTTGCCTCTCGAATTTGGTACATGCCTGCAACAAGCACAAATAAGAGAAGCGGCACAACAAAGGGGACTAAATGATGGCAGATCGCAAAACTTCCAGAACCTCTTAAAATACATTTTCCTAATTTTCCAATCCCATCTAATGATTATGCTTAGATCATACACTTGAAAGAATTAAAGACAAATCATTATTATGAACAAAAGATAATGTTCCCAACAAATGATTCCAATCATTCTTGCAAGAACACATCCCATCTCTGCTATGAATAATGGGTACGAATCCTATCAGAAATCTACATCGTCAGATTGAGCCTCTAACTTTGCAAAATAAATCAAATGAAAGTTTCATATGAATATGATTATGAAACTCCCTAATGCATTTACCTCTCAATACACACGACTCTCGCAATTCAGTAGACTGCCTAATTAAGCTCTACATCATTCTATCAGTCCCTCTTGAAGCTTCATTTCTCAATCTCTTTCCCTCATCTAAACAAACAGGAATACCATTCCTGGCCCGAAAAGGAAAACTGAGATATTAGTCACCGCATTAATACCAAGAACAAACGAATAGCTATGATTGTGATGGTGGCGATGGGGCAGTACTTGTTGTTGCACCCATAGCACAAAAGATCATTTGAACCAGGATACAAATCTTTCAGTTCACTTAGGCCCAAAACAAAACTCGAGGCATTTATCCCTCAAGACAGATTACTTTTAGCCGAGACAATACAATACATAGAAGATATCCTTATATCTATAATACAAAAACAAAATACATGGATTATGAATGGATGGATTGATGCCATATATATATATATTATTGAAATCTATATATATTATTGAAATCTATATATATTATTGAAATCTATCTATTTTTCTATTATTAAAAATCTGAGGGGGGGGGAAACATCTAATTTCATTTTTGGTTAAAGAAGTGGTGAGAGAGCTTACAAGGATGATGAACCTATACCAACATATGCAAAAGAATAGAGCATTGGCAATTAGGTAGGAGCATTGACGGGAATTCCAAAGAACAAGCTCTCATCTTACATTTCTCTACTCTCAAGGAGGAGTTTTTATAAAGAGTGCTAACTTTAAAAATCAAGGGTATATTCCTTCATATGACCTTACCCAATCAGAACTTGCTCCCATGAACGATGTAAAACAGAGATTTAAGCAGCCAAGAAAACACAGAAGACAATCTCAGCTCGAGATCGAGAGAGGCCGGGCCAGAGGAGTCCCCTGACAGGAGAGGTGGTGCCCAGTATGCCATACAGAGATAGAGAGTGAGGAGCACATGATTACGAGATGCCCAGAATACTCAGACCTACAAGCACAGTTCCAGATTGAGGAGTTACTCCAGTTGTGCATGACCACAGGAGAACAGCGGAGGATGGATAGCTTCATCACGGGAGCATATGAGAGACATAAGGATAGGCTACAGCGCACACATCAGACACAGACAGGCACCCAGCAGACTATTACTCATTTCTTTCAGTGAGAGCCACATCAGACAGACAAACCTTCCAGAGGAGGCATAGGGCTCACACACGAGCAGGCAGCAGCACAGAGAGGGCGATGCAGACCACATACGGTTGGGTACCGACGACCACGACTGCATCAGGAGGACATCTCCCGTATCAGGATAGCCCACGACCACATGATGGAGCAGAGGCGCACCTCCACCACTTGGGTCGCCCTCCTGCAGAAGGTATTGAGTCCACCACCAATGTACCACTACTCCACCCTCTTCCACCCATTTGTACCAGTTAGGGTATACACATTCACCCCCCACATAGGTCCCCATGTATTAGGTGGCCATTATCTGTGGAGTCAGAGCCAGGCTCCCCCCTTGCACCACTACTTTATCTTCACTACTCCACCATTGCTAGGTACACCATCATCTTGTTGTTTTCAGAATACAAGTTCTTTTTTTAGTGAGTATTTTTCTTTTCATACACAGTGATGACCACAGTTGTACGCGGCTTTGTCTCATAGGCCAAGTTTGACCTTTTGGTAGACGTTAA
>CM035439.1:35413643-35498643 GCA_020310875.1 Ceratopteris richardii | reverse complement strand
CATAGAAGCCAACCAAAGATTATAAACATCAGCTACATCATAAATAATGTTGACCAAATATTATGACATGCCCACTCAGATCTTTAGTGCCCAATATCAGGCCTAGAACTGGATCTGCCTAGAACTAAGTCAAACCCTAATTTCAAAAATTGTGCGAAAAGCATTTTTTATGCATGAAAAACAATTTTTAAAAGTGAAAAGCAATATACCATATAATTTCAAACTGAAAAATAAAAAAAATAATAATAAGAAACCCGAAATTAGGGTTTTTGTAATTTTCGAAATTAGGGTTTCTTGAAATTACGGAACCCTGATTTTCGAGTTTTTTAGAGTTTTTTTATTTTGCTTTTCATGGAGAAACAAAAACTATATAAACAAGAGGTCTTTTCGTAAATTATGAAATTAGGGTTTCTTGAAATTACGGAACCCTGATTTTTTAGTTTTTTAGAGCTTTTTAATTGTGCTTTTCATGGAGAAACAAAGACTATATACACAAGAGGTCTATTGCACTCAATTCATCACTTCTTGAAGAGCTCAGGCTTAGAACTTGGTTATGGAGAGGTTTTTTTCACCTTGGAGGAGATGATTAGGATTTCCTTTTTCTTCAACAAGGAGGGCAACAACTAGGGTTTGTAATTCTTCTTCTAAATCAAGGAGGATGAGAGCTTCGAGCTTATCCATACTTGGAAGAGATCATCTTCACTTTATGAAGATTGTGGAGTTATGAAGATATGCTGCAAATTTGTGCATTTATATGCAAACTTTACGATTCTTTGTAACATTCACGTACTTCATATTTTGGAATGTATGGCATATATGTGGAGCTTTGCTCTTTCATCTCTCTATGACTTGTCTATTCTCTCTCATGTCTCTATTTCATTTATTTCTATATTCATTATGGACCTTAAAACCAACAACTGGTTGAGAATAGTGCAAGGTATAGAAAGTTAAGAGCAATATGGCAAACACAAGTCAAACTTTGTTCATTATTTCGCAAGTGCTAGCAAGACCATAAAACAAGCGGTCATTAGAAGCTTTCTAGATACATGAACCAAAGGATGTCAGCTCCAAGAGGGGTTCACATCAATCCAGTTGATTGCATAAGCAATAATACACATTTTGCAGATATTCTTAACACGATTGAGTTATTATATTAGACTTTTGGAAGATTTGCAAGATTATAAAGACATTTTTTTATTTGAACTAAGGAGAGGAAACAGATCTACATTCAGAACCTTATGGTGGACTGTCTTTCAACTTCTTGTATACATTTTTTGTAGATAGGCGTAGATGAGAGCATATGATTGATCCTTATAGGTCTGGCCAACCTTGAGAGTTGAGAAAATATGTTTAAATTTATACTTTATCTTTTGCTTTCCCTATCTCTATCCTTCCATGCAAATATTTGGATGAAACGAGAATATGGAAAAATTTTAGTTCTCCTTTTCTATAGTATGGAGTGCTTTTTATGTCCACACTCTTATGTATTCTTATGGACATTGACATGATGTTTACAAGTACCTACATCAACAACATCATCACCTTTTCAGCTAGCAACATCAGTTTACATTTCCAACAAAATATATACCTTTCCTGGCATGTTCCTATTGTGTCAAGTTAGGAGGGGATTGTTGGAAATGCAACCTTCCACGAGAGGGATTGCACATATTATCAGTTTTGATCAATTTTAAATGGAGCCAACCATGGTCAAACCAACGTCAAAGATTAACAAAATATGCATTAATTTTTTATTACATATTTGAAAAATACAGGTCAAGAGCTACCCATTGATATATTATACTTAGAATTTGGACCACATTTGCACAATCAAAAGTCAAACCCTAATTTTTTAAAATTGTACGAAAAATACTTTTTATGCGTGAAAAACAATTTTTAAAAGCAAAAAGCAATATAGCATGTAATTTTGAATCAAAAGTAAAATAATAATAAAAAAAAACCCCAAAATTAGGATTTCTATAGTTTTCAAAATTAGAGTTTCCAAAAATTACGAAACGCTACATTTTGAGTTGTTTGATGCTTTTTAACTTTGCTTTTCATGGAGAAACAAAAACTATATAAACATGAGGTCTATTGCACTCAATTCATCACTTCTTGAAGAACTCAAGATTAGAGCTTGGAGATGATTAGGATTTCCTCCTCCTTCAACAAGGAGAGCAATAACTAGGGTTTGTGATTCTTCCTCGACATCAAGGAGCACATAAGCTTGGAGCTTATCTATGCTTGGAGGAGCTAATCTTCACTTGATGGAGATTGTGAAGTTATGAATATTGGATGTGTGTAGAAGTGTGCGAGCGACACAAGAAGCACACACCAGGAGCATATACGTAGCAAGACATGAAAAAGACGAATGGTTGGAATAGCTCTTTCTATTGATAATGAACAGAACTCAAGTAAAAGCTGAATAATATCCCTAAAGAACCACCATATGTGAGTGTATTATGTATATGGTGGGGGGAACATCTAGCCGGCTCTAAAGTAAAAAGTGCCCATGTAAAGGGAAAAGGTTCATATCAAAGCTACTCGAGGAACACATAAGTGTAACAAACCCCTTTGGAGCGAATGATGTGAGCACATACAAGGAGTGACATATCAGCCCCCACTAGGCAATAAGCCTAAAGCTTTCCGAAAAGCTTCAAACTTCTCTCATGGAAGAGCTTTGGTGAACATGTATTCACATTATCTTGTCTAGGCACCTATACCAAATCAATCTCTCCTCCATGAAGAGGCCCTCTCACATAGAGTTAATGCACCTCAATATGTTTGGTATGTGCATGAAACACTGGATATCGTACAACAGTCAATGCACTCTGACGATCAGTGAGAATATGCGTAGCGGCATCAATCTTCGTGCAAAGATCCAACAATACGTGTCTCAACATATACACTCCACATTAGGTGTGAAACTTCCCTCTACTCAACTTCAAAGCTCGATGTCTCCAGTGTGTGTTGCTTCTTACTCAACCACGATATGCATGAGTCTCTAAAGAAAAAGCAATTACCACTAGTGGACACGCGAATATCATAACAACCAGCTCAATCGCTATCTGTAAAAGCATGCAAGCATGATTGAATCTCATAAAAGAGACCTAAATTCAAAGTGCCTTTGAAATATCTAAACAAATGTTTCACTCTTTGCCAATGCTTAGTGTCACGGCTATGCATGAATCGACTCAACTGAGAAACCACATAATATCTGACCTTGTGTTGCATGCATGTATAAAACATCCCATGGCTTTCTGATAAAGAGAAGTGTCAAATGCATCATTGGAATCCTCAACTGAGAACCTAGATCTTGTCTCCACTAGTGTGGAAACTGGCTTGCAATCCTGAAAGTCAAAACGTTGAAGTAGTTTTTCACATACTTTGCTTTATGCATAACAATTCACCCCTCAATGGATACAAACTGGATGCCAAAATAGTAGCTCAAAAGACCAAGATAAGTGACATCAAAAGTATGCTTCAAATCAACCATAAAGATATCAAGTTTTGCATCACATGACCAGTCAAAAGTATGTCAACAACATAAAGAACAAGCGTTGTAAAATCAGCTCCAACTTTGCATATATAAAGTGTGCTTTTAAGGACTACATATGAAAGCAAAAGCAATCAAGTCTTTATGGATTTTGTCATACCATGCACGTCGAGCTTGCTTGAGACAATACAAGGCTTTATGCAAGCAACAAACCATATGCTCTTACCCTTTCATGGCGAATCCAAGAGGTTTCTTCACATAAACCTCTTCTTGCAAATCATCATTCAAGAAAGTTGTTTTTATGTCCAACTAATGTACTTTCTAACCTAGTTGGACAACCAATGCAACCACAGTACAAATGGTAGTCATGCGTGAAGTAGGTGCAAAAGTTTTCTCATAGTCGATGCCATATTGTTGCACTTATCCTTCGGAAACCAATCTAGCTTTGTAGCGATCAGTGCTACCATCTGACTTTCTCTTAATCTTGCAAACTCACTGTCAAATTGCGATCGTACTTTTGCTACTATAGACCTGATTTGCTGAAGCTCGTGACGAGCTCGCACAACACCCGACACACAAAGACCTTCTCTTTGGTTCACCGCCCAGCCACGTCCGAGAATCCCTTCTTCTTCCCATACCCTCCTCTTGAGTGAGGGGATAATAATATCTTAAGTTATCTACCATATGAAATATGATGTGACATTTCCTTCCCCTTAAGAACACTTTCGTCCTCGAAAATGTAGATGAAATATCCATAATGGTAGAAGAAAGTGCTTGGACTCCCCTGAACCCCATGTACTCTATGTACATGGTCATCTCTGTGCGTTGTTTCCCCGTATCCTTCCCCTTAAGAAGTCTCATATGAGATCATCTCAAAGGTGGGAAACCATCGAAGTGGTGCCTATTATCTCCCATATACACTATAATTTCCAACTATCACTCCCATACTAAGTGACATCATACAAATGACCTAAGTCCATATGATGTATCATCTATGGAGTAATAATATGAAAGAAAGTGTAAAAGTGCCAAGCTAATAAGCTTGACCATACCATAATGGAGATAATAGACCATATAATCCTGTAAAATATAGAACAAAGTCCCATAACAAGTGACTCCAAACCCATCTAAGACGAAATGATAGATTGCCGTCATACCACTCTAGGACTTCCTAACCTTGAGTGTAATCACAAGTAATAGTTTAATCCAAACTACCTTGTAACTATGCAAATCCATCATCTAAGTCATACATAAACATTTCTTGGTAGTAAAATGCAATCTCTACATTTCACAAACCAAGAAGTTTGTGGTTTGTTATCCTTTACCTTAGGACTTAGTTCTATTGGAAGAGCATCTATTGGCACTAGTGCAAACTCTAAAATTTTTTCTTCCCTTTAGTTTTCCATATGAATGCAAAAAGCATTCCCTTTGAGATTCAGATAATCCCTCAGTATCCATCCTCCTAAGTGATGTTTATACATCATACTCATGATGTAACACCAATTAAGAGTTAGGTACCCCAATAGGTTAGATATCTCCCTATTTCATAGAAACCCTAAAGGAATAAATCATAACTTTATTCCCAATCTTACTAATGTCACCTAGATCATCTCATCTAGTCAAGGACCATCACTGTAAATAGCATAACTCCTCCTCTGTAAATTCTACAAGTGAGACTCAATCTAACCATCATGATTAACTGATCTCCCTTTTGTCTTTGATAGAAGAGTGCCACTTCTATCTAGACAAAACCAAAATGAGAAAGTCTAGCACTCTCTCCATGTCTCTCTGTGTAATCCTTTTAAAGAAAAAGGGCCATGGTAGTGGAATCTATTCCACTTTCCCTTTCCCTTTGAAAAAGATTCTTTTGAATTCAATTGTTCTACTCATCCATAATTGAGAACATGCACATACGTTCTCCATATTTTCCCTTCCAAAATAATGGAGATTCAAACTCCCATGTGAAGGAAAATTACATTGAAAAGTAGAGTAAATGAATTCCTTCTGAAATCATGTTCTCTTTTCCTTCTCTCTCTCTCAAAGAGCAAGAGCTAAAGTGAGACCACTGAACTAAAGTGAGATCTCTCATGGATCTCTGAGCTGATTTCCACTTTCTCCTTTTCTTAAAAGAGAAACTCATGAATTTATTCAATCCTCTCTTCCATAACTAATGCATAATCCTTCATTACACATATTCCTATGAAGATGGAGAATAGATCTCCCCTAACTAATGAAGGTGTATGTAGTGAAGAGTGGAGAAAATAAATTCATAATAAGGGTCAAAGCCCTCTACTAAAATGGTCAACAATGATGTGACATGATACCGTAAACACGTGTGTATCCATAGTAAAGAACTATCTCCGCCAACCATACTCTGTGCAAATTGCGATCGTACTTTTGCTACTATAGACCTGATTTGCTGAAGCTCGTGACGAGCTCGCACAACACCCGACACACAGAGACCTTCTCTTTGGTTCACCGCCCAGCCAAGTCCGAGAATCCCTTCTTCTTCCCATACCCTCCTCTTGAGTGAGGGGATAATAATATCTTAAGTTATCTACCATATGAAATATGATGTGGCACTCACTTTGTACCAATGGCATTTTTTCCTTTTGGAAATTCACATAACTCCCAAGTACCATTCCTATGTATGGAATGCATTTCTAATTGCATAGCACTCTTGTTGGAAATCAATGTCACATCAGTCCACAATCCTATTAGGGCAGAAACCCTAATTTTGGCACTTAGTCATTTTTGACACAAAATTTGGGTAAAATATGAGCCTATCTTGTAAAGCTTGAAGAGAGCTTTCTAATGGTATATGACATGCAGTCATCAGAGATCAGATTTGGGAGAAAACCCTAACCCTAATTTTCTGCTCGTTTAGGGTTTTTACCTCAGTTGATAGCTCTCAACTTGGAGGTCATAAAAATGTTTTCAGATCATTCATCAAGTGGTCAGAAGCCTGAAAAAAGCAAGCCAAAAGCACTTTTTAACGATTAAATTAAGATAAAGGAAAAGCAATTTAAAAAGCGATGAGATTAAAATAAAGCGCTTTTTAGTGAGTTTTTCGCATGGAGTTTTAAAACCTATATAAGAGAGTCTTGGGTCACTTTGTTAGACATCCTACACAAAGCCAACGCCAGCTTCAGTCCTTCGTTGAGGAGGTAGTGCTCTTGCACTCATGAGGCAGCCATGGTGCACTCTAGGAGCATGTTGAGGAGCAGCCATGGAGTTCTTCTTGGAGAAGAGTGTGCTCACACTCTTGCTTATGGAGAAGACTTACCTATCAGCAGCTTGGTGGTGTGGATCATCCATCTACATTATGTATTTGAAGATTGTCGTCTACATGAAGATTATGGAGTACTTCAAAGACATTGGACGGAGCTTAACATAAGATTGCATCTTATGTTGACTATTCAGGTACATATTCTCTTTATGCACACAGGTACTACTTGAAGCTTATGGAGGCAGTGGCATCCATATCTGGAGGAGTCCTATTCGGTATACATGGAGGCAATGGCATCCATAAAGGAGACTCAGTACATGCATGCTACATGCATTCAGATGAGGTGTTAGAGAAGGTGTTTCCACATGAGTATGAGGATTTCTGTCAGCAACATGTTAGCATTCTATGCTAATTTTGTAAGTATGTGATCTTTCACACACACACATCTGATTTAGGGTCTTCCATAGCCTAAATTCAGATTAGGGTTTGCTGAATATCAGTTCTAAACTGATCTTTCCTCTTTCTGTCACTCATATTCACTCTTCTACAACCTATCAGGTCATACGTCTCATACATATTCAGATTTTTGTCCCTACATCTGAATATTCTTGTAAATTCTGTACATACACTCTTCCATCTATTTCTGTTCACATAGAGTGGTTGAGATTTTGACTCCCACATTGTAATTTGACATTTGTATATATGATAGTGTGAGTAAGTAGTGGCTTACGTAACATTTTGAACATGTTATCTAATCTCTCTCTATCTTTATCTCATCATTGTAAGATTAAGTGTGGTATGTTCATGTTTGTCAATATTGGAAGATACTGAAATATGTGTTGTAGATCCTGGACCTATGGGACATGTGGAATTTAGTTATGGGCCTACCTAATTTCCAACATTTGGTATCAAAGCTTCCAGGTTTACAACATATGGTTTCAGAGCGTCTTCTAACATTTGACATATGACATACACACTTAATCTAGATGAGTAGAGATTTGAGAATTAGACAATTCAGTCACATGTTTATTTATCAGTGTGGAGTATGAAGTTGATGATCTGTTAGAAGCCAACTACTTTTGGAAGAGTAAAGTTACTTTACAAAAGTATTACATGAAGACCAAGACTTGATGAAGAGAAGGCTACTTCAAATTCAAGGAAAAACAATGGTTTGGAGAAGATGAAGGAACCAGATCAACATCAAATCACAGGTATTAGTTTCTACTATGATATTGTCATTTGCAGGTCATATCTTAGAAGAGCAGTTATGAAGAGATTTGAAGGATTCAAGAAGTGCTTTTATACACTTTCATTATGTTGAAAGTAAAGGCATTAGCTACATCAAAACAGGTATCTAGAGGTTGTTCTTAACAGTTTTGACAGATCTCTTTCATGGCAAGAAAGCTCATCTAAGAAGACAAATTTGGAGATTAGATCAGTTGTGTTTTCGGCCAACACAAGGTTGAAAGTTTTTTTATCAGAGTTTGTACCTAAAGATTGGTGAATTCAATCATATCAGTTACATTTGAAGCTGAGTGTTGATTCCTCATATGCTAAGATGGAGTTGAGATGGTAGAAGCATGTTTTATCTTCTATGTTCACTTCCATTTATATACCATGTTTGTTTTGTCTCTTACTCTTAGCACTAGAGGAAGAGAAAAATTCATTTGAAGAAGTTAAGTGTGCTTGCTACTTCAAGATGAAAAGAACAAAAGGTATGGAAGAGAAGTTTGAAGATGTTGATATCATCATGTGGAAGAAAGATGCAGAAGAAGAAAGTCCAATAATTCCAAAGGGAAAGTAAGACTTCCTTTTTTCTCTTATATTTTCCATATACTTTTCCTACTTTTATCCTCTACATCCAAAGATAAGTCTACGAGAACATCTTGTGTGAAGAAGATAGTTTAAAGAAGAAGCAGTTTCTTGGTTTGCATTATACTTGGTCATGTTTTAGTAGGTATTGACAAAGAATTGCATTGAGAGAAAGAAAAGCAGCGGATATCTAAGACAGCTTATATGTTTTGACTCATATGTATATGAGTTTTGTATTAGTTGAAGATTTTGAGCATGCCGCTTATATGTTCCCTCAGAGAATTCTTGGAGTGTCAATTCAGAGCTACTTGGTATATGACGAGTTGCCGAGAAGTATATTTCTTCTTTATCTAACTCTTGAGGTAAAAGAGTATTTGTAGCAGATGTTGGAGACTTAAAGTGATGTTTTTTGTTTGGAAAAGTTACCTCATATTCAGTATATTCAGTATACTCAAAAAATTCAGAGTTTTTTAGGAACAAAATTCAGAAAAATCAGTATTTTCAGAAAAATTCAAGAAAAATTAGATTTTTTGATATACCAGTCAGTTGGTGAATCTACTTGGAGAATCTACTTTCTATGATTGTCTTGATTTTTGGATACATGCTTGTATTCAAAAAGGTGTTACATCAGATCCTATCACTTGATTGAGAAGTGGAGTTAGCCAAAAGAAAGTCAAGCGGATAAGAATATGAAGATATGAAGTATCAACTTGCAGCTTTTGGAGTTCTCAAGGTGAGAAAAGAAGCATGGATACTTAGAGACATTCCGGTAGCAAATCAAACATTCAGTCATGAAGGTTTGATGAGAGCAGATTCTACACAGGTATTTTGTTGAAGAGATCATAGATCTTGAATGATCTTGAGTATTTATGAGTCAGTTGTCTATCCTTTGTTTGTAAAATTCTTAACATTGGAAGAAGTCAAAAATTTAGATTCTATCAGATTTGTGTTACAGAGAAATAGATGAAGATACTTGTTATGTTGCAGAAGATTATGAATCCTAAAGTGCTTTCAGAAAGGTTTTTGTAACCTTATTCTAGATTTTGGAAAGCTGAGGAATGGCAGGGAAAGCTATTGGCATGTGTACAGTGCTAATAAGAGGGTTCAGATATTTTGTTTTCAGATACAGGTATTGATCACTGAGGATCAAATTTATTGAAAGAAGGAAGACTTCACAGATTTCATAAAGTCTGATTTACTTTAAAGGAATTTGAATACTAGTGTTAAATCATCCAGGGGATGATGAAACATGAAGACTTATTTTCAGCCATATGTGAAAGAATGCAGAATTATACCTGTAGGTATTGCTATATCAGGTATTCCTATATTTCCTTTGTCAGTTTCTCTTTATGTTCCAGATTCTGAAGAAGAAGGAAGAAGGAGAATGTCTGGAGAAAGTTCCTCTTAGGCGTTTCTCTTCGGGAGAAAGTTCTTGAGTTCTATTATAGAGAAACTTGATATTTCAGAGAGGTATGTTACTTATGCGGTACGCACATATATGATTATACCAGACTCTAAAGGAAACAGGTATGAAAGACTTACGGATAGAACAAGGATGAAGACAAGATGACATCATAGATATGAAACTTTGATGACTCTCATGAGTTGAGTTGAGTTGAGTATAGTCAGACATGAATCAGCTAGTGTTATAATACACTAAGTTGTGAGTTGTCAGTCACAAGTCCCAGGATTCAGTTTCTGATTTTGTTTAGTGTATTTACATGACACAGCAGAAGTACATTGAGAAACCTTTCGTAAGGTAAAAGTAAATATGTGGATCCTAGTGTATGCTTACAGGTTTGAGAAGACATATTTCAAGAGATGGCAGATTCAGAGTCAATTCATGCTACATATGTTGTCGAGCAGTGATTGCTTGATGTATGCTAACACTATTGGATATCTAATTTGCATATTTTCTCAAGTATTATGGTTCATATTCAGCAAATTCAGATTTTTGAAGTTTGAAGAAGTTCAAATTCAGTTTTGAAGAGACTTTTGAAGATAAAGTTTGAAGATCAATCTTGAAGGACAAGATTGAAACTTATGTCAATTTGAAGATGAATGAAGTTGCATATCCAGTTAAGTTTGTACCAATATGACATTGCAGGGGGGATTGTTGGAAACCAATGTCACATCAGTCCAAAATCCATTTAGGGCAGAAACCCTAATTTTGGTACTTAGTCATTTTTGGCACAAAATTTGGGTAAAATTTTTATGAGCCTATCTTGTAGAGCTTGAAGAGAGCTTTCCAATGGTATATGACATGCACTCATCAGACATCAGATTTGAGAGAAAACCCTAACCCTAATTTTCTTCATACAAGATCTTACAAGATAGGCTCATAAAAATTTTACCCAAATTTTGTGCGAAAAATGACTAAGTACCAAATTTAGGGTTTCTGCCCTAAATGGATTTTGGACTGATGTGACATTGATTTCCAACAACTCATCCAATGTGAATCATCACATTATAATAAATCTCGCCATTGCATGGATGAATCAAAAATTAGAAAAGAATCTGCAATGTAAGAAATGATGAAGATGGATTCATATCTACTGAAAATCAAGTTGAGAACATAGACATAGTAGGTGGATGAAGACTTTGCATTTCCTACCGTTATTGTTGTAAACAAAGAAAAGGTTCATCCTCCTAAGTCTAGTGTTTGGTTGATTGATAGTGGTGCATCAAAACCACACTCCGCATCTAGGCTTGTTTTCAACCATCTCATCTTTTGTCGGTAACTTGTGAAAATAGCCAAACTCTTATTGTCCATGGCATCGGAATAGCCTTCCTTGAGACTCCACCTCCTTGATGTCCTTTTATGTGTCACACAGCTAAAAATATTTCTTCTCTTCATTATTAAAAGAAAACTTGACTATTAATTTTGATGGGAGTATATTCCTTGTGGTCATAGTTTAAAAATTGTATGATTTTTTTTTTCAAATCATAAAAATCCCAATCACGATTTAAATCTCTAGGAACGATTTTTATGCATTAAAAAAAAAGAACGAGGGGGGACTTGCCCAAACCTTGTTATATTATGCATTCTTCAAGAAGGACTCCTCGCTTATGTGTTGAGATATCTTTCAAGGGGATGTTTTGATTATAAATATCGTTCAATCTAACCTTTTGCAAGAGGATAGTTTGGCACACACAATTTTGCAATTTTAAGGAATACATACATACACACATTGGTTGCTAATCAAAGAATTTCTTTAATTGTGTGCTCCAAGTATTGCTTTACTTCCAAGTAGATTTGTGATAACACTATTTTGCTTTGTATGTGTCATCACCCTTTGGTGAAGGGTACTTTCATACTTTGAAAAAGTGATGGGTAGTAGATTTAAGATATGGATTTTGTTCCCTCTTATGTTCAGCTATCATCCTAGCCATTGAATGTTCCGGGCAAAAACTTTGATGATCAAGCTCACCACGATTTAGATAATGATAAAATACCTAGAGTGGATGTGCTATGGAGGGAATGTAAGCTCTTTTACTAAAGATCATGGTAATTGCTATTGCTAATAAAATTTGGAGAGACTTTTACAAACCCTAATAAATGACAAAGTACAAAATAAAATAAAAATCGCTCACGATGAATACTATGCTTGTGATTGATAAAAATATGGAAGTAATTTTGTGTGTTGGTACTGATTTTAAACATTTGATTGAACTAGACTATCCATAAACCAAGAAAACCTTTTAGAAAACTTTGAGTAAATTAAAGAAATATCTAGTTGTACTTTTGGGTGTACTAATTTTATTTCGGATTTCTCTCTTGATGTGAATAACTGTCATGTTTCTAATGTTGTGAATACTTATGTGAACTTGTCAACTACTCATTATGCTCTTGAGAGTCCTACATCCTCTTGTCTTCAAACATCCTTTGATTCACATGTTCAACTTGAACTTGTTTATTCTCCTCATCTTTCTTTTGCAAAAACCCTTAGTCTTCTTGAAAACCACAAACTTTATCCAAGTACTTATCTATCATGAAAGGAAAAAATATCCTATTTGTGATGTTACTACTGATGATTTTTCTATGAGAATTATGATCGATAATCTTGAGACAAGTAGAGGTACACTTGAAGATAAATCTTTTGAAGATGAACTTAAAAATTGGATTTTACCTATTGAAGATGATTCACAATCCTTCATCAAATCAAGGTGGTAAGGTTCGATTCGAATGAGGTTCGAGGGAAGAATCTTACCTCAAAGATAAGGTTCGTAAGGTCTATCCATCAAAATTATATACAAACATATAAATATCAAAATGTATATTAATTTATTTATAATGCATGTACTTTTGGAGCCATGAAGACATCAGAGGACCTGAATGTGAATATAATGCATGTATGTTTAAGTTTTTGAAAATCGTTATGCACAATTTGAAGAATAACGACCTAAACCTTCTAAGACAAGCACCTTAAGAACCTTGCATGAACCGAATGGAAGGAAACAAAAGAACCTTACGTGAGATTTGGTTTGCGGATGGAATTTACCTTGCATCAAATTTATCCGTTATGGAAGATATTTTGATATCTATTTGAGAAAGGTAATGGAACGTATCTTTTGTCGAAATCCAAGAAGGATTCATCCTTCGATTCAAGACAACAATGATTCCAATGTCATGAAACATTTTGAAAGACCCAAACTCAAAGGAACCATTCAAATGGAAATATGCCTACATAGAGTTTCAAAGACTTCTTTTCTTTACACATCTACTACTTTGGTTATTTTCATAGACACAAGAACAAAGAAGAAGACTTCTACTTCAAAATTTTTTGAAGGATTTTAACTATTAAGAGGTCTATCACTCAGTAAGTTTGATAGCAAAAGAAGATTGCAAAGAAAGATCAAACATCATTCTTCAACCTATTCCTACTTAAACGCCCCAGACAAATATAATTTAGAGGGGAAAATTGTAGGAAATAAATTCCGATTATCATAAATTATACATGTATTTTTCGGATATTATTTTGTATGTGTTTTTGTAATCCCAATTTTATTTTCTTAGAGACTTTGCTTTTAAGAAAATAAAACTAGCAAGACACATCCTATTGAATAAGAGATTTTATGCATACCCTACATGACCGACCTCATCTTGACCCTCAAAAATGAAACCCTAGTTTCATGCTCATAAAGCCAAAGTCAACAAGTCAATTTCAAAACCAACAAAAGTCCAATCAAAGCCAATAAAGGCCAATTGGGAATATGAAAAGACAATTGAAAAGCACAAAGAAGACCTATGATTAACCCCGTGCGACATGGATACATGAAAAGCAATATTGGAAAAAAATACAGCCCTAAAAAGCAAGCTTTTGCCACAATTTTCGTTGTGCTTTACTGCAGACTTGAAGGCCTATAAATAGGCATGTCCATGGTCACTTTGTATAATTCAATCTAGAGTTCTTCCTTGCCTCTTGTGTGTGCTCTTGGAGAGGAGAGTCTCTTGCTCATCTTCAAGATTTATCCACCTAAAGTGTGTACTTTGGCCTATCCTTCTACCTATCCAAAGATCTTCAATCATAGTGTGTACTCTGATTGAAGATCTTTGGGCATCAACTATCAATCTATCCTCTACACCCATACCCTCTTCATCCTTAGCCTCACTTCATCTATCTTGAAGGCTCTCTTTGACTAGATGAGCAGTTTGTATTGTTGTCATTTTTTGTATTGCTACTCCGTAATTTGGAGTCATTATGACTTCTGATTCTTTACTTGTGTGTGTATATGCTCTCTTTGTGTGTGTATTTGTGTTTCTCTTGTATCTATCTTGCTTCTTAAGCCAGCAACGTATGTGTATGTATGTACACACATGACGTTGATGCTTATATTTATAAGTATATACATAGAAAAACACATGGAAGCATGTACCTCTTGACAAGAAGAACTATTCAATCACTCAAGACTTGGAACAAGCCTAATCATCAAAACTACAACAGAGCACAAACCCTTGAAGAGAACCAAAAAGTAGTTCTATAGGCATGCATGGATGCATGTATGTATGTATGTATGTATGTATGTATGCATATATGTATGCATGCATGTATGTATGTATGTATGTATGTATGTATGTATGCATATATGTATGCATGCATGTATGTATGTATGTATGTGTGTATGTATGTATGTATGCATATATGTATGCATGCATGTATGTATGTATGTATGTATCTATGTGTTTACGTATGTCTGTACATAGGTATGCATGCATGTATGTACGCACATATGTATGTATGTATGTATGTATGCATGCATGCATATGTGTATGTATGTATGTATGTATTTATGCATGTACACACACATGATGATAATGCATATATTTATAAAATATATATATATATAGAAAAACAAAAGCATGCATTTCTTGACAAGAGGAACTGTTCAATTGCCCAAGACTAGAACAAACCTAATCATCAAGACTCCAATGGAGCACAAAGAGCATGTCAATCTATAGAACAAAGAGAGTTTTGGATATGCCATTAAGATATAGATGTCGAACGACCATCATGGATAGATTATGAGGACTTGATGCCATGTAGAAGCACAATGGGACATTGGGTGAGAGAAATCGTTTTGATAAAAACAGTCAATGAGACATTGGATGAGAGAAATCATTTTGATATAGACTCATGACGAGAGTCACAGATACCTTATACAATCCGCTCACAACATTTTGTTTCTTGTACTAAATTTAATTTAAACTTTTCTTTCTACTGAAATATGGAAAACCCTTTCAAACTCCTCAAAATTAATACATGAAGATAATGAGTATTGTGAACGAATAAGAAGACAAGATTCAAGATATCATATACAAAAACTTTTGAAACTACACCAGAATATATTTGTAAGAATTAAACGCCCATACTTACTTATGATGTTCATTTGCAAAAACAAAGAAACGTCGCATAGGATTGCTGCATAAAGCTCGTATACGGTTATAAACACTCAAGTTTCTGTTCTTCACTTCTTCCAGCACCACAGAAAGTATCACCACATCATCAATCGCATTATTTTCTAGGAGATCAATCTGTAACAAAATTACATGAATGGAACTCAGAACAGAGAGCTTCCAATGAGGGAAACAGCTTCATAAGTGTCTAGAAGGTACATGATGGAGTGTGACATTTGTATCAACTATGAGAATGTTGGGTGCACTGCTGCTCAGACATGCAGATTCCTTCTCACATGACTGGCAAAATATAGCACCACATGAGATGTCATCCCGTAGATAATGCTCCCTTACCACCTGCAAATTCCACAAAACAATTCTGAACCATGAATTCCACTTGAAGAAACTTTTGAAACGCAAAAAAGCAAGCAGAGTAAATAACAGCACGTAATGTATTGCCGTATTAAAGCATTTAAAAACTGAACATAGGATAATTTTGTAACTAAATTGATACAGCATTCTGCATCTCAAATATATCCCTTGCTTTCACCATGGTACAAAGTAGATACATGGAAAACAAAAAAGTAAGCATTACCATCCTTTCTGAACAAATGGAGCAAACGTGAGCTAAATTGGATTGATCTCGAGTTACTTCAGAATCCAGATATGAGAACAGCTCTAACTAGCATTCTTTTAATGCTTGGAAAGCAATGTCTATATTTATTTTGGCATCCAAAAATCGCATTATGTTCAAAAACATTGCAAATCTAATGTTTGCACCATAAGAAAATATGAAAGCAGTGATCCAGCATACGAAAAATCAGAGAGTAATAAGCCACTAACAGTCATTGATGCCTTCAAAAGCCACATTGCACAAAGGTACAAAAACTTAGTATGACAAAGAATGTAAATTCCTAATTTCTCCAAAGTTATCATGCTTCACTGCCTTTGCCCAATAAAGTTGAGAAGCACATCTATGATTCTCTGAAATACTAGATGTGCTTGTACAACATTTGCATGTCTCTGCTAGAATAAATGCATGTCATAAACCATGGTAAATCTTTCTCTAGACATTACAATCCAAAACAAAGTCCCGAATTTGACAGAAAACATATAAATGGATTGATAGATGGATTCACAGACGTCTAGGTGTGTACAATAAAGAGAAAATTCAGCATATGGATACTAAATTATTAGAAATAGCAACCTTCCACAAGAGGGTTGTACATATTCTTCAAGAAAATTGCAGAGAAAATCAGAACTTTGGCAAAGTCAAACTTGGTCAAATCAGGTCAAAATATCATCAAAGTGGTCAAATTTTTGCCCCCCCAAAAAAAAAAAGATTTACATAGTACTCATCAAGAGCTTTCGGATGATATACGAGACAAATGATTTTGGGGCTCAAAAGTCAAACCCTAATTTCTGAAATTTGTGTTAAAGCAGTTTTTAAAAGCGAAAAGCAATATACCATATATTGTTTACCCAAACAATATCAAAAATAATTTTAAAAATTCAAAATTAGGATTTCCTCAATTTTTTGAATTAAAAACAAAGTCCAAAGTTTTTACTACATTCAAGAAATTTGCAACAATGTTTGAAAATAAAAGAAAGTAAAATTCAAAATTTAAAAAGTGATAGAGATAGAGAATACATGTATAATGATTTCAAATCATACTGGGAAGACAAAGCTATCACCTATCAACTCACTATTACTTATACTCCACACAAAATTGGTATTGCCGAGAAAAAGAGTCGTACATTTGTTGAAATGGCACATTGCATGTTTTCAAAGAAGCTCTCTCTCTCTCTCTCTCTCTCTCTCTCTCTCTCTCTCTCTCTCTCTCTCTCTCTCTCTCTCTCTCTCTCTCTCTCTCTCTCTCTCTCTCTCTCTCTCTCTCTCTCTCTCTCTCTCTCTCTCTCTCTCTCTCTCTCTCTCTCTCTCTCTCTCTCTCTCTCTCTCTCTCTCTCTCTCTCTCTCCCCCCCCCTCTCCCCCCCCCCCACCCAACGATACCAACAGACTATGTGGTTTCTTTCTTTTTCTCTCACTTCAATCAGAGCAAAGGCAAATGAGCATTCACTCAAAAATGTGCCTTCACTCAGAGTCTCTCTCTCTCTCTCTCTCTCTCTCTCTCTCTCTCTCTCTCTCTCTCTCTCTCTCTCTCTCTCTCTCTCTCTCTCTCTCTCTCTCTCTCTCTCTCTCTCTCTACCAAGAGAGCTAGCACCACTATTGACTCTATCATGAGATGATTTTTTATACCATAGGGATCATGACATTCTTGCGATCATCGCTAAACGAGTATAGTTATGCGAGGATCTTGGTTGTTCGTTCCATGGGCTTCGTTCATCTTCTTGTGGTAAGCTCCATCGATATGCCTTCAATTGGTATGGAGTCACCCTGCATAAACCTCCTGATTATGGTTTGATTGAGAGAATGACTTTACCCACTTGATGTATGCTCATGATACTACTCAACATTGGCCGTTTGATAGCATGTTAACATTGATACTAGACAATGAACATACCTTATTGACTTCCATGAGACCTAGAGGAATGGATTCTCAATCTATAACGCACATTCTTGCATGGAAGCAGGAATTGTTTGGTTTTTTTTGGGGGGGAGGGGGGGCACGAAGACGACCTCGCACTATATTATTGTTCTCCATATTATTTGCACCGTGGGCAAACCTCATGGTCTTAATGGGGCATGTGGGGGTACCTTAGAGTAACCTGAGACTCTAAAACGGTTGGAACTCACATGTGCATGACGTTAATTAGTGTGCCTAACAAATCGAATCTAGGTTGAGAAATCTATATACATCATTGTTCCACAATAATTTCCCGCCTGGTGACTAGGACAAGTATCCTAGTTCCATCATCCATGAAGTTTGCCCTCCTGACAACTTGGATAGGCATCCAAGTTCCATGGTAGTTTCCTTGCCTAGCAACTCGAACACGATGATTTTTTGTGATACCTCCAAAGGAGATCTGAGTTTGGAAGACATTATCCAATCTTTTCCACTCTTTCTAGATGCGTGCTTACAATTAAGTGTTTGGCCACATATAAAACGACCATTCAATGTGAGATTGGCCACTTCCTCAATTAGGTTTATAGATAAGATCCATGAGCTCATTTCTAACACATTTTTCGCATGAAGCACTTGGACTCTTTGCCCTTTGGTAGAGACTCATCACCTGTATTGGTGGGGGGACGGTGATATAGAACACCAACTCCTTGGAGGTGGCTGCCTGCTTGGCTGCAAGCTCCAAGCTCGCGGATGGGCCCGTCTTGGTTCTACGATTGGTAGATGAGTCTCATGTCCAACCTTATGTTGTTTATGAATATGGCCTATGTCTTGACTTGTCAAGCAAGGAGGGCCTTGGAGGCTCTAACATCAACAAATACAGAATCTTATGCGCATCAAATCTAATGCATATATATAACTTACTGCAATCATCCAAATACACAAGAATAAAGCGTGTCTAACTACCACCACGATCAAATTTTCATGCATGATTTGCCATAATTCTAGCATAAGTGAAACGCATGTTTGACTTTATTATAAGTCGACAACTTCTTTTGACCCCGGTTAAAGTATCATATCCATCAAAAATTAATACGAAAATAAAAAAATACTAAGACATTCGATATCGCTAAAATTATTAATCTAAACATAGTTGCTATTCGTGCGAGTACAAATGTGTTTGTACGTACCTCTAGTATCGTACATACTCGTACCTATTCGTACGTATTTGTACAAAAAACAAAAAAGTGAATGAAAGGCGTTGAGCGCCTAAAACGGCCCACTCTTAGGTTTGTTTTCTTGTAGCTCTCGGGTTTTCCTCCAAGTTCAAGGTCTATGCGCGATTTTGCCCTGCATGCTCTTTTGCTACTCACATAAGACTCCTTCCTCAACCTCCTTAAGCTCTCCCTTAGCATTCCCAACCTCTTCCTCGTCCTTTTAAACATTCTTTTTCTCTCCCCAAGCTTGTAAGCCTTTAGTTCACCCTCTTCAAAAGTCCCTACATTGAATAGAGATCCTCCTTCCTTCTGTAAGCACAATGGTGAGAGAAAAACACAAGGCATTTGATCTTCATTGTGTTGGTGTTGATAAAGATGCAAAGAAGTCCAACTCCCATCATTGGACTCGCAAATATTCTGGCAAGCGATACACAAGTGGGACTACATGACTACTTCAACGCTTAAGCAAGGTTAGAGGGCAAGTGATGGCATGCAAAAACATCCCCAACCATATTGCATCCAAGATAGGCAAAAAATCTCTCCTAGCACATTACCTACATCGGTAAGAGGATATGCAAGCCATGCTTCGCGTGAATCAGTCTCTAGTTCTTCATATGACAGTGATCACATTTTCAAGGGTCAAATATTAGTTCATCATCACAATCACCAACACAAAGGGATTCACAATCACATATGAGGCAAAGAGGATTAGGGCAAGCTCTCGAGCATGCAAGATCCTTTCTCACATGGATCAAGGAGAAACAAAAGATAGCTCACATAGAGATCCCAAGTATGGTAATTATGGAAAACCTCTCATTTAATCTTCTTAATTCAAACCAATGGAAGACTATGGTGAAAGAATTAGTGAAGTGGGTCTAAGTCAAGGATGGAATCGACCTAGCTATTTTGACATGCAAACAACCAAACTTAATGAGGAGAAGAGGATAGATCTCTCACTTCCTCCTATGCATGAGAATTGGTCTAGGTATGGAATCTAGATGCACATTGCACTGTCCTCTCCGATGGATGGAGAAATAGAGAGAATAGAGGGGTAATTAATATTCTTGTGGCATAGCCTATTGGTACTTTCTTCCTACACGCCGTTGAGGTTGGAAAGAAGAGAATGTAAACAATTGGAATGTTCATCTACCAGCGTATCAAGAAGGCCATCCAAGAAGTAAGTTGAAAACTTTATTTTTATTTGTTTTATAAATTTTAAGATTTAGCATTTATCTAAAATTCTAAATATTAAATTTTATGCATAGGTGGGTCCATCAAATGTAGCGCAAGTTGTCACCGACAATGCAAGCAATTGTCGATATACAGGGCAACTTTTGGAGGGCGAGTATCCACATATTGTGTGGAATCCATGTGCAACTCATTGTCTTGATTTGCTCATGGAAGATGTTGGAAAGTTATCATGCGTAAAAGCTAGCACTAGTCGAGCATCAACTATTGCATATAGGAGGAGAAGGGGGAGGAGGACATTACCATCAATGCCACTTACCCCTCTTTTTGATGATGAGAGAAATCTTGTCATTGGGCCTCACACTCCACCATCATTTACTTATGAGATGACAACATCTGATTCTCTTGATGACAGTAATGATGATAGTGATGTTGATGAGATGGATGATGCCGATGATAAGTGATCATTTCATTGTTGCATGATTCATGTGACGTTTTGATTAGAGTTTTGGACTTGTCACTTTATTGACATTATGATGATTGATGTATCATGCATAATGTTTTTCATTAGCTTTTAGTATTTACCACTTTGGACTTATGACTTGTCATCTTGTCAGTATGATTTATCATTTATCATTTATGTATGTACTCTTGGTGATGATTAATGAATCACGATGATCATGTTTGCTGTGACTTGAAGTTGGAATAAGGATGTATGTACTATGATGATTGATCAATCATTGATGGTTGATGTATGATGTGACATTGTAAATTGTGAATCTTGATTCTTAATTAGCCTTTAAAGTTTATTGACATGTCATGAATGAAATTTGATAGCACGGTTTTTGTTTTTAATGATGTTATATGTATCAAATTTCAATATGTAATCTTGATTCTTAAAAAAACTAAAAATTTGATGCATGTGGTGATGTATGTACTATTTAGTATCATCTAATATTAAATAGACTATCATCTATGGCACATATGATACATTGATATGTATTATGTACTATCATCTACGTAGTATAGTCTATACTATAGTGAGTTGTGACTAGTCTATGAAGAATCATGATTAACTTTGAAATGATTTTAATTTTTTATATATTATCATGATTCATTCACATTGTAGTACATGATAATAGATACTAGATAGTAGATACATCATGATTCATAATTTATTCATGTATCAATATAATTATAATTTATGTACTAATTATAATTTTTGTATGTACTCTGGTATGTCACAAATGTATCCCGAATTGCGATTTCCCGATATGACTGTCGATAACCCATATGATTAAAAATAGCTATAAATGATGTTTTAACTTTTATTTTGAGTGCATAAAAATAATGTTTATCATGTTAAAGATAAAATATATAAAATCATACCTTTTGAAGGTATGAATATTGTACGAGGGGGGCCTAATCTTAAACTACATATTTAGCACCATACTAATATGTACCGTATGCATCGTACCTTACTAACTATGAATCTAAAGAACCTAAAAAAATCAACATCAATGGTTTATAACATACATTTGATGGTGACTTCAAAGTCTTGAAATTTAAGTCCTTTATGTAGAAAATCCATAATTTTTTTTTAATTCACAAAATTAATTAAATGATCTCCCAATCCTCAATAATTGTTTTGTACTAATATTCAATAGTTCCACCTTCAATGATAACCAAAATAAACATCTCTATTCAACAAAAGATCTCAAATTAAGTTGTTGACGAAGCTTCTCAAGTTGTCCCCCTTGATAGAGATTTTGTAAATATGTTAACCACATTTTCTTGGGTTGCAACATACAAAAGCTAATATTCTTTGCCGAGATATGTTCTGTAATGTAATGATATGGTAATTCTACTTGTGAATTACTTGTTTTGATCTAGCATGAACGACCAGATTATGTGCAATAGCAATTGCACTTGGTTGTCTGTATGGATCTTAGCCAAAATCATTTTTGCATCGACATTCCAGATATGCTCGTGTAGCATTGATGACTTCTCCATATTCAACTTCACTCCATGAAGCTGTAACTGTTGGTTGATTCTTACTCATCCATAAAATACATATTGGGCATAGAACTAGAGATGAATACATGCTCTCTCACTTTATTCATACTGCCTACCTACTAGATCAAGCCATTCCATTAAATCGAATCTTCAAGTTTGTGAATGACATAAGATCCTCCTATTCGAAAAAGTGCATCAAGCGTTGTGTCCTAGCGGAAGACAAATAAAGGCATCGTGTCATACATGCAAAAAAAATAGAGAAATGAAACCCAGCACTCGAGAGGTTTCAAAATTGCATGCCAGGACGTATAAAAAACTCAGAAAATGAAGTCGAAATTTTGAAATTTGTTACATTCACAAGTCAGAGAGACAATTGGACACTACTATCGAACTGCCCTTGAATGCCACCGTGCATAGGGAATTTCATCAATTGAAGATAATTTGTCGTTGTACATGCGTGAACATCCTATTGAAGTCACAAGACTTTAATAGAGGATCTCTGATTTTCCGAGTGTAACAGAGCAACGCCAGACTCACCTTGACAACCTGACCACGCCGGGTCTTCTTCATGAACGCCTTACTTTGAAGCATTTTGTTTGATTATCAGCACTATCGTGATGATACAGATTTTAAACCACTTCCTCCTTCTCGAGCTTCAGATATTTTGCAGGCCGTGATTGCCAAGCATCAGAGGGTATAGAAGAGGTTTGAAAGAGCCAGGGAGGTGAGGGGGGAGGTAAATTCACCTGTGAGGGAAGCAAAAGGCAACTGGAAATATCTCTTTGTATAAGTATGTGAGGGAAGCAAAAGGCAACTCTGATAGAAATATTTGTCTCTTAGAATAAGTATATTGAGAAACTTAATATTTGCGTTAGAAGTATGAGAAAAAGAATATATCGTTAGTCCAATTAGTGAGAATGGACATCTCTACCTATTAGTACGCAAAAATAGAAAGAGTCATATGAAAGTTATTAGAATGTGTTAATAGCTAGGAAAAAAAGTGCTCCTCTTGATCATGAAAATGATCCACGGTCTTGTAAAACTTGAAGAGGAATGTTGTAATTAAAAGGTGAAGGTAATGCACAACGGGATTGAACCCATTGTGGTCAGCTGTTTCGCAAGATCTTCCCTCTTGGTTGTGCATGTTTTTGCACATGTTGTCTAGAATATTGAATGGATGCAACTTTGAAAACCTTGAGTTTCTAGAGGGAGCAAAAATAATGAAGTGAAATTGGATTTATATATGATTCGACTCCTGTGTGGTTTACAAAATTTTCATGGGAGACCTTGCTCATGTCTATACATGCTTATAATTGAAACGCGTTAGATGAAGTGTAGAATGGTCTCAAGATCATATATGCCTTCTATAATTTCTTTCCTTTCAAAAGCTTCTTCTTTTCTTATATATAAACACTTGAACGATGTGTCAATGCATGGACAAATATGTGATTTTGTAACGCTCAAGAGTTTCTTAAAGTTTTCCAAATGCATGTATCAATCTATGATTTCATTCATGCACATAAATTGGATGTTTTCCAAATTTTGATTTTATAAAAAGTTTTCCAAATGCACATAAATTGGATGTTTTAATACGCATGTATCAATCTATGATTTCATTCATGCATCCTCAGAATTGTAGATCCACGTATATTAACTAGAGGAGGAGTTCTTACACTCTTGGAGGAGTTGTGCTCTACATTTGGAGACATCTAGAGGAGATCGTGTCAGCAAACATATTGTGACTAAGAAGTCTACATCTATCCTCACTTGTTCATTCACTAGTTTTTTATCTAGGTTAATCAAAATTTGGGTTTATTGTAAAATAGTTCTAAATTGTTCATATTCTCCATATTCTCACTCTCTCTCTCTCTCGCACACACACACACTCTTCATACCTCTTAGGCACACAATCTCTTGTATCTAGTTCCTATTTCTACTTAGATTTAGATATTTCAATTTGTATCATATTCACACATAGAGATTTGACATTCGAATATCATTTAGTATAGGTGAGCACTCTAGCTCATCGTTACACTTTGAAGATTTTTTCTATTATCTCTCCCTATCTCTCATTCATCTATTTTTGAGTCTTATGGTGTCTATGTTAAGGTTTATGTGTTGGAAGATCCTGTAAACCTGTGATTAATTGTTAGTGTGGCCCACCCCACTTCCAACAAATATAACTATGAATCATGATCACAAAGATTTTATCATTTAGATGAATAATTAAAACAAGAGACACATTAATTCACTCTCATGCAGTAATAATGAGACGTGAAATCCAATAATAATGTAAAGGATATCTATAATACGATGTCCCCAATAGAAAATAAACCAACTTTAAATTGAGAAAAAGGTATTAGTAGATGGATATACAAAGGAGAGAGGTAAAAGATATAGGCAATATTTTTTCCATGCGCAAGATAACCCATGACAATTTCTTAGATCTTGTGCTTAAGACTCGTTCTTTTTTCATGCATAAGATAACCCATTACTAGTTCTTTTTCCATGCATAAGAACAAGACATCCCAAGGCACAAAATTCTTGCAAGAGTGGTTGCATGTCAAGGTGAGGGAATAGAAAGTGACCTTATCTAACCTCTCTCTCTCTCTCAATTGTAGGTGGAGAGGAAACTTGCTTTTAATACCCTTGTCCCAACCATGAAAGCCATGTTTATGGGTAAAAGAATTTTCTTCGCAAGTAATTTAATGTGATCCAAAGCCACACACATATCCAACCAAGGCTTGTAAACCAACTTTTTTTTTAAAGGAAGTTCGGTTATTGAGATCTAGTCTTTTGGATTAGAGGACCTATTTTCCACATTTAATAACTTTGTTAATTATTTAAAGTGTGTTGGAAAGCTTATACCATCTTTGCAACAATTCCCTCACAAACTTTCCAAATATCTAAAGGACTCAATTGGGAGCTCAATTTTGAATCACATAAAATGAGAACCAAAATTTTTCCAAGCAAATCAAAGCCATAGTACTTAGATTTTGTAGTTTCCAAGATTTATGTGTGACTTGAAGGTTGTGGTGCTTCTTTAGATCGAAAAAATGCTACTTCTTAACTTCATTGCATGCCAAGGAAGTACTTGGATATATGCTTCTATTTAAATTTGTTTATTTTTCCAAGTGATTTCAATCTTTTGTATCAAGTTGCAAAGCATTTTGCATAGTAAGTAATAGAGGGGACATAAAGGCATGTTATCAATCATGTAATGGGGCACAAATTTATGCATTCACTTGGCAAGAATACACCTCATGTGCATAAGATTAATAGGAAGTAAGGAGATGAAAATGAACCGTTGTTGAGGATGGGTAAAAGAGGATTCTCTAGAGAACCTCTTCCTAGACACATGGGGGATGAACCACTGGTGAGGATGCGTAAAGGAGGATTCTCTAGCTTAGCCCATTAGTTCTTCAATTAGGCCAATGATCAAGATAAGGTTACTTAACTTGGATTCTAAGAAAGATACTAGAAAGAGAGATTTACCCTTAGTCAAAGAATAGAATTCTTCTCATTTATAGAGACATTACAAAGATAACAAAAACGATGCAATCTTGAATTGTCACCATAAATGGTAAGACTCTCATCAACTCATAAACACTCTTTTGAAATATCAAGTTTGAGAGGAGATTCTACCTATTGGATCAAAAGCCTACAATTGGTGGGTGAAACTAAAATAATCCAATAACATTCATAAAAGTTGAAGCTAGTTTGAGTTCCTCTTCAAAAAACATTTTTATCAAAAGTAAAAATAGAGCCTCGAGTCATGGCTATTGGGTGTGTGTAGAAGTGTGAGAGACACATGAGAAGCACACACAAGGAGCACAAATGCAGCAAGACACACAGAGAAGATGGATGGTTGGAATAGCTCTCTTTATTGATGATGAACTGAACTGAAGTAAGAGTTGAATAATATCCCTAAGTACAAAGTAGCACCACATAAGAGTGAATCATGTATGTGGTAACATGGGGAAAAAACCTCTAGCTAGCACTAGAGTAAAAAGTGCCTATGTATAGGGAAAAGGTTCACATCAAATCTACTTGAGGAACACATAAGTGTAACAAATCCCCCTAGAGCGAATGTTGTGAACACATATAGGGAGTGACAAATCAGCCCCCACAAGGTAATAATCCTAAAGCTTTGCGAAAAGCTTCAAACTTTTCCCGTGGAAGAGCTTTGGTGAATATGTCTGCCACATTATCTTTGGTGAATATGTCTGCCACATATACCAAATCAATATCTCTGGCATGAAGGCACTCTCTCACATAGTGATAATGCACCTCAATATGTTTGGTTTGTGCATGAAACACTGGGTTTTGTGCAACAACCAATTCACTATGACTATCAATGAGAATATGTGTAGAAGCATCAATCTCCATGCAAAGATGCATCAATAGGCATCTCAGCCATATACACTCCACTATAGCTATGAAAATTGCCCTGTACTCAGCTTCGCAACTCGATGTCTCCACTGTAGGTTGCTTCTTACTCAACCAAGATATGCATGAGTCTCCAAGGAAAAAGCAATTACCACTAGTGGAGACATGAGTATCATAACATCTAGCCTAATCACTATCTATAAAAGAATGAAAGCATGGCTGAATATCTCTGCCATAAAAGAGACCTAAGCTCAAAGTGCCTCCGAGATACCTAAACACACGTTTCATCGCTTACCAATGCTTAGTGCCAAGGCTATGCATGAATCGACTCAACTGGGAACTGCATACTATATATCGAGCCTTGTGTTGCATGCATATATAAGACACCCCACAAGTTGGTGATAAAGAGAAGTGTCAAATGGATCACTAGAATCCTCAACTCAGAACCTAAATCTTGTCTCAATTGGTGTGGAAATTGGTTTGCAATCCTTAAAGTCAAAATGTTGAAGTAGTTTTTCAACATACTTTCCTTGATGCATAACAATTCCACCCTCAACAGATACAAACTGGATGCCAAGCTAGTAGTTCAAAAGATTAAGATAAGTGACATCAAAAGTATGTTGCAGATCAGCCATAAGAATGTCAAGCTTTGCGTCACATGACCTACTCAAGAGTATGTCACTAACATAAAGAACAAGCACTATAAGATAAGCCCCATCTTTGTGTACATAGAGTGTGCTTTCAATTGAACCACATGTGAAGCCAAGAGCAACCAAGTGCTTATGTATTTTGTCATACCATGCACGTGGAGCTTGCTTGAGACTACACAAGGCTTTATGCAAGCGACAAACCATATGCTCTTGCCCTTTCATGGAAAATCCAAGAGGTTGCTTCACATAAACCTCTTCTTGCAAATCAACATTCAAGAAAGTTGTCTTTATGTCTAACTGATGTACTTTCCAACCTCGATGGGCAACCAATGCAACCACAATACGAATGCTAGTCATGCGTGAAGTAGGTGCAAAAGTCTCCTCATAGTCAATGCCATATTGTTGTGCATATCCTTTGACAACCAATCTAGCTTTGTAGCGATCAATGCTACCATCAGACTTTCTCTTAATCTTGTAAAACCACTTTGTACCAATGGCATTTTTTCCTTTTGGCAATTCACATAACTCCAAAGTACCATTCCTATGTATGGAATCCATTTTTGATTGCATCACACTCATCCAGTGTGGATCTTCACATGCATCTTAAAAAGTAAGTGGCTCTTCATTACATGCTATTGCAATAAGAGAATAATCCACAAAATTACGTTATGCATGGTGAGAGCTTGATCTTATTCTACCAAGTAAAGGTGCACTCAAGTTACTATCCTGCAAAGTTTGGTTCAACCACTTTGGCATACTTTGTGCACTCTTGATAGACATGCGTTCATTATGTAATACATCATCAACATGTATATCATGTGTGGGCTGAATTTCATGCTCATTTTCAGCCGTATATGGCTGGAAATTTTCAGAAGTTTTGATAATTTTTGGTTGAAAATTTTCAGCCATGTTTGGCTCGAAATTCTCTACATTTTCAGCTCTATTTTGCTAGAAATTTTCAGCCCTTTGAGCCTCAATTGGCTGGGCTACATGGCCATAGTCAAAGCGCACCATTTTGGAATAAAGGCATGAGTGTATCGAACACATCTTGTGAGCTAATTGTTGGCTGTTTTTTGCATTCAAGTAGAGGGAAAACTGAATTTTCAGCAAATACCACATCTCCACTCACAATAATTGTCTCCATCAATGGATGGTACAAATGATATCCCTTACCTTCAGCACTATAACCAACAAATATATATTTCTTTGCCTTATCATCAAGTTTGTGACGTTGTTGTGATGGCACAAGAGGATATGCCAAACAACCAAACATGCACATATGACTAACCATTGGCTTATGTCCATTCCAAGCCTCATAAGGAGTGATGACTCTTAATGCTTTTGTAGGATAGCGATTCAACACATAGTTTGCACACATGATCGCTTCCATCCAAAACCTATCAAGAAGGTGCTTTTCTTTAACCATACATCATGCCATTTCAAGAAGAGTTCTATTTTTATGCTCGACAACACCATTTTGCTGAGGTATATATGGCACCGTACATTGGTGTGAAATACCTCTTTCACGAAGAAAAGAATTAAACTCATGTGACATGTAGTCATCACCACGGTCCGTGTGTAGATTTAAAAGCTTTTGTGAAGAAAAAATTTCAGCCATAGCTAAAAATGCTTTGAAGCAAGAAAATACCTCATTCTTTGATTTCATAGGATACATCCATGTAGGGCGAGTAGCATCATCAATTAAAGTAAAAAAATATACATGATTCCCAAAAGATGGAGTCTTGACGGGACCACATACATCACTATGAACAAGCTACAATTTTCTTGTAGAGTGTGCATGAATATCTTTTTGGAAAAGAAGGACGATGCATTTTTCCAAGAATGAAACCTTCACATGCATGCTTTTCAATAGACACAAGTGTCGACAAACCAATAACCATGTCCTTCTTTTGCAAGTAAAGCAAACTATTGAAGCTCAAGTGACCAAAACGAGCATGTCAAAGCTCCATTTCAACCATGGAAGAAGTATGAGCAACTAAGTCATTCGAGGCAGCCCTTTTGTATGTATCCATGCGATACAAACCATTACATAATGTACCGAACATCACGATAATATCACCATTGTTGAAATCATGAACCATACACTTATCATCAACAAAGTGTACATGAAGTCCAGCTTTGGCAATCGGCGAAAATGAAATTAAGTTCTTCTTGATATCGGGTACATACAATGTATTTTTCAAGAGAATCATGCCTCCATTTGCAGTCGTAAGCTCAATTTCTCATACTCCAATGATAGGATAAGAGGCATTGTTTGCACACACCACATGTCCTCCTTTGGGTGCATCTTTCAAAGATGCAAAAAATCTTTTGCATGAAGTTATGTGCTTTGAAGCACCACTATCAAAGAACCAATCCGAATCAGCCTCATTCACAACCATACATTCAGAATGCAAAGATGCATCATAATGACATGTAACAACACATGCCCAAAAATCTTGAGCCATGTTAGCTTCATCATTTTTTGCATTTGCTCAACTTTTAACAATAGACATGCCGGATTCCTTCTTCTTTTCATTGCACTTATCAAGCTTTCTACACTCATCAATAGTATGACCAGCCTTTTGGCAATATTTGCATCTCTTCTTCTTTTGCAAATCAACATCATTAGAGGAATGAGTGGAAGAGGAAGGTTGAGGCTTTGGTTTTGATGAACCCAAAGCTGAACCATACTTGCTTTTCCCCTTTAGTGAGATATCAAGTGTTTGCATTCCCTCAATCAAACCACTCCTATTCATTCTAGATTGCTCTTCTTGCAAAAGAAGAGACAAAACCTCATCAAATGCATACATATTGGGATTCCCTTTTGCAACCAAATGGAGTGTAGTAGGAAAGCTTTGAAAAGATTCTGGAAATCCTTTCAACAATGTAGAGATGAGTGATGCATCCGGAATAATCTCATCTATGTTTGCCGATTGCTCTTTCAAGTCTTTTATGTGTGTCACACACACATCCAGAGACTCATTTTCAGCCATACATACATCCTCAAGTTGCTTCCTCAAGTATGCAACACGCGCTTCATTACGCATGGGATACAAAGAAGCAAGAGTGTCCCATGCTTGTCTTGATGTAGAACGTGATCGAATGTGTGGAACTATATGATGCTTCACAGAAAGTGCAATCAACGCATGAGCTTGAGCAGCTTTTCCATCCCATCTAAGCTGCTCCTGTGTAGGTGGAGGAGTCACCACTGTAATTGAAGAAGAAGCTCCATCTTTGACTGAGTAGATTGTGAAGCAGAAGAACCTACAAGTATTCGATCTACATTTGCCACTATGTTCCAAAGTCGTTTTGCAACAAGAACATGCTTCATCATGTAAAAACATCAGATAGTTGGACACATTGAGCTTATCTTCAGCTTGAAGCATGCCAAAAAAGTCATTGTTGCCCGCCATTTCACTAAAGAACGAGAATATGACAAAATCTCTACTTCAACAAAAGCTGAAATTTCAACTCACAAACCATCACTCTAATGGCAATTTTGACTACACAAATGGCTTCCAAATGGGGGTAAAACTTCAGTGCAATCGGTGGAAATGTTTCTTGGCTATTGGAATTCACTGTTCTATGCTCGGAAGTTGATTTACAAAGTTAAAAGTGCATGCACGCCACGATGCAAAAAACCAAAACTTGAGAAGGGGCTGAACCTGCTTTGATACCACTATTGGGTGTGTATAGAAGTGTAAGAGACACACGAGAAGCACACACAAGGAGCACAAATGCAGCAAGACACACAAAGAAGATGGATGGTTGGAATAGCTCTCCCTATTGATAGTGAACTGAAGTGAAGTAAGACATGAATAATATCCCTAAGTACAAAGTACCACCACATATGAGTAAATCATGTATGTGGTAACATAGGGAAAAAATCTCTAGCCAAAACTAGAGTAAAAAGTGCCCATGTATAGGGAAAAGGTTCACATCAAAGCTCCTCAAGGAACACATAAGTGTAACAATGGCTAATCAGAAACATGTCATGAAAAGAGAATCACTTTGGGCAAAGGAGCACTCCTCATGTTGGTTTTTCAAAACCCATTTATAGCAATATACATAGTTTTCAAAAACAATCTAAAAACATGCATTTTTTAACAAAATCTCAAATTTATGAATAATAAAATTTACCTAAAATGTTATCATTTCAAAGTATCATATATGAAACTATCATGCTAAGTATTGAAACAGACTATAATAAAGGGTTATTTAATGAAGATATTCACTTATACAATAAAACACAAAGGAAGTGAAAAAGACAAACACATTATGATCACATATCATTGACATAATCAATTACATAATTTCAAAAACATGAGTAAAAAACATATCTGTAGTCAAATATGTCATATTCACATTGGTTGGAGATTGAGACTAGTAGATAAAAGGTAGTTCCAATAGAGCAAAATATATGACGGATATGTCATATGTATGAAGTGATAGACCTCAACTATTTAAGTCATTGCTAAGAATACTCTCACAAATGGGGCCGCTTCCATTGCTTATTCAAAGAGGGCTTCGAACCACTACCTGAGTTATGGGATCCAAATATTAGAGATGAATTGGCTTTATTTTTGCTTGATTTCAAGAGACATAGAGACACGTTGTTTAGGATATTAAAGAGGTGGGCTTGATGCCAATTCATGTCTTATTCCCAAGAGCCACTACCACTAACATAAGATCTTGGATACCATCCAAGATCTTATGTTTAGTGGTAGTGAGAAAGGTATCCAAGCATAGACCTTCATTATAGAGGAGGATTATAACTCGTGATATGTCACCTTTTAGATGGAGAACTATACCTCATGAGATTGTATTATTCATAGTGTTGGCTTGCAGGAGCCGGTTCTCAATATCTTGCATCTTTACATAAGCCAAAAGGTCTCTAGTCCACCCATGCTTCCTACACATAGTAGCTTACTCCATTCTTAGCCATCTTTTTAATATTTCATTTCATTTCATCTCTCTCTCTCTCTCTCTCTCTCTCTCTCTTTCTCACCCTCTCTCTCTTTCTCACCCTCTCTCTCTATCTCTCTCTCTTTCCCACTCTCTCTAGACAAATGCATAAGGCTTCTTCTTATTTTCAAGAAAAAGTCCATGCTACACATTGAATTCTAGCTAAATATAGGAAGAAAGTTTTGGTTTCGTCCTCAAACCTCCAACCTTCATATTGCCACTTTGCTTGTAGTAACAAAGGTGGAGATAGAGGGAGAGCGGAAGACATGATCAACATATGCCGAAGGCACCCCCAATAATAAAAGCTCAATCTTGCCTCCATCTTGATCAAACACTTATTTGATTATCCCTTGATTTGATTGAGCTCTCAAATAAAACATCATCTACAATTTAGCTAATGCTTTTCTTTTGTGAATGGTTGATGCCAATTTAAGTAATGCCTCTTGATTAGTTGATATAGGTTAGGGGAATGAATTACCTTCCTCTCTCACATATGCACACTCTTTCTGTACTTCTAATAAAATGTATGGATGACGCATCGACTTTGCTAGATATACAATCTTGAATGCATCATACTTGTTGAGAGAGAGAACCTACATTAACCAACAATGATGTTGATAGAGAGAGAGAGATGCCTACCAAAAATGCCTAGAAAAAAAAACCTGAATTAAATTGAGCATTAAGATTGTTAACGATCTCATTTGTATCATAAGTGATATGGAGAAAGACTTATTAATAGCAATATTAAGTTCCTAGAGTTCATAATATTACTATCATGTTGTTATGTAAATGGATAATGATGATCCAAATCTTATTTGGCAAAGGTTTGATACTACCTTGATTGCCACTTAAGAAGATGGTAGCATGAGATAGTAGGTGTGTAAGCTTGAAGGGGGAGATGAATGAGAGGGATACTTGATTAAGAAAAATAAGAAAAATGAGGGTGATTTACTTCATATGACACCCCACATCAAATCTCAATCGCCCATAATGCCAGAAATTGCATTGTAGGGAAATTGCAATTTGCATGGAGCAATCGTAATTTCCCAATCCACACACATGAGAGACATCGAAAATTGCATTTTGAGACATTGCAATTTCCCACATACCAAAATTGGGAAATTGTAATCTTGAGACATTTGAATTTCCCCCGAAGACATCGCAATTTCCCTTAACCATCACCATCCAAAAATTATGCTTTTGAAAAAAACATGATTTCCCATGCAAGAAATCATGATTGCTTAGGGATATTTTGGGATGTCACAATTATGAATTTGAGAAATTGTGATTTCTCGTGTCATAGAGAAAAAAAATCACATTTTTTTAGCAATTGTATTTTTGGGAAATCGTGATTTCCCAACTAATAAATCACGATATACTCAAGAAATCATGTCTCTTATGACATTATTTGATTTTTTCCTATATTTGTGATCTCATTGTTTGATATAGGGCTGAAGCAAGAGTTCGAATGGTTGAGGGCTAAAAGGGGAAGATTGAGCAATACAAGGTCTTCAAATCCAACACACATGCATTTTAGGGGCCTTCAAACTTAGCAAAAATTCTCCGAATATTTCCATGATGCCCCCAATCAAAGTCGTTTATGCATTTGAGACTTCATTTGAACAAATAAATATAAATGCACCAAAACACAAACAAGGCACACAAAAAACAAAAAAAAGGATTAATCTAAATTAAAAAGTGTTCAAAATGAGTTGAAAGGCAACTTATGCACTTGAAATCAGGTCTCACACAAGGAAAAAAGATTCAAACGTGAAGCCATCTCTCTTTTGAGAAGAGTGTGACTTAAAATCCTACCTAAGCACTTACTTTTAGTGAGTCTTGTGACTATGAGAGTGACTAATTCATGATTCTCATGCTATTTTAGATGCAAAACTTTGGCATGTATGTTTTGGTCATCCGATTTTTGTTTTCAAAAATATGAAATGGTGTCCTCTTTGCCCAAACTTGAAGCACCTTCTAAGCATATATGTGAGAACTATATTTCGGGTAGAATGTGTGTCCTTCCTTCCCCAAAGATGGTTCAGTTAGAACTACACATAAATTGCAACTTGTTCATAGTGATGTTTGTGGTCCTATGCAAAAAGACTAGTTCATAGTGATGTTTGTAGGGGAGATAATACCCAATTATGTGAATGCACCTGATGGAGATTATCTAGTGACTTTTCTTGCCACTGGTTCAAGATATTATCAATTATTGGTAGCATATAACTATCTCTGATGGTTGATTCATTGATCTTCTTTAGGTTGATACATACAAAAAGTTTTCCATTCTTTTTGGGTACTACTACTATTAGGGAGACCCATTTAGTGCGTTCAATTTCATATATAAAACCTACTTCCAACAATTTATGTATCTCCTCCTTGATCTCCTTGGAGTATGTCTCATTGCATGTGTATGGTCTTTACTTGACTGGCTTAGTTGTGATTGTCATGGGGCTTTGATGAGAGCATGTTTTTGGATTCACTCCCTTCAAGTCCTTATAGGACCAACAAATATATATCTATATTCTTAAGAGGATAATAAGTTCCATTTCTTCTTTCCTAGTGGGGTAACTTGCAATTCGAGTGCACAAATCCTCACTGTTTTCACATGCAATAACTATTTTCTTGGTAGGCTCTTTATTTTCATATGATTGTCTTGTTGTAGCCTCTCTCTTGGGCATTTTAACTTGGATAGTCCTTTCCTTCCTTTTGTCTTATTGAGATTTCCTCTTTGTCATTTACTCTCTAATAAATAGGGATTTTAGATAATCCATAGCCTAACTCAACTTCTTCATCATCCAAGACTACTTGGATGATATGGTATGATATTGAATTTGGCATCCCTTTGGAATCTAGAAGTCCAAGTTTGGTCAATTAATCTTTGCAAGATGCATGACTGCTATGTATGGAAGATCTCTCCTCCCTTTATCTAAAGTTCTAATTTCCTTTTGTTTTATTGAGATTTCCTCTTTCTCCTTTACTCTATGATAGATAGGGATTTCTATCCCGTTTTCTTCATCATCCAAGACTGCTTGCACCATGAAGAGGTCATAACCTTCTTCATTTTAACACAAAGTTATTGTTTGTTCATTAATTTCCACATCCAATGTCACAAGGATTTGAGCCCAATCATATGGCTCAAAGTCCTCAAATCGGAACCTCATAGGCATGTAGGAGTGATCTTCAATTAGTCTATCAAATTTTCACTCTACCCACTTAAGTTTTTCATTCCTTCTTCTGCTAGCATCTGGTCTTTGAGCAACTTGGCACATCTGGTGTCCTCGTGTTTCCAATCTTCATTCTCTGTTTAAGAGTCACCTAAGGTCTCATTCTTTTCAAATTCTTCTGCATTTTGATGGATGGCCCTCCATTGGAGTGGTGGCACATCTCTATATGAGTTAGATATATCAAATCTATTCGTGTTCTTGTGCCTTGATGTTGCAAGTAAACTTCATTTCCACCCCAATCTTGCACCACTTGAAGTTGGCACAAGAAAGGTCTTCCTAATAAAAGTTCATAGTTATGCTCCTTTCCAAAGTCATAAAATGAAGAGAGTGTGCTCACAGTCTACACCACATGTACTAAGTATCACACGTTTTAGAAGTCCTAATGTTTATCCATATGACCATCTGCTAGTTGTAAATTCATCCAAGCTAGCCTTAATGCCGATTCGCCCTATTTGATCCACAAGGAATCGGTAGCCATGGACACTCTTAACCCTAAAACAATGATTGCTTTAGTGGTGACATCATTGAAGGTGATTGGAATACATGTATTCCCTTAATCTCCTTCACTATATGAAGCTACTTTATTTAGAGGTATTTGCTTGAATTGAGAGTCCATATTCACTTTCTTGAGATGTAGACCTGCTTTATGGAAATATCATCCCAATAGGGGAGTCTTAATTTGACCAATTCCCCACCTGTAAGAGTACACTTCAATCTAGACTTCTTCATATCCTCTAAATTTCCTTGGTAACTATTTGGGTCAATCTTATTTGAATGAAGAAGTGTTGTATTATTGCAATCTAATGAGTATTCATCTAGTCTTAGAAACCTAGGTAACGTGTTAAGACTAGCATTCTCACGTTCAAACATCTCCTTAGGCCCAAAGCTTTGTACATCTAGATCATTCAAGGTATTGAATGCTTCTTCTTTGAGCTCACTGTAGTGAGGTTTGGATACCAACCACTTCTTCCATTTCCCATCTTGAATTTCATGCCAAAACTAGGCTTTCCATGATTTAAGAAAATCAAGAATTTTGGATTCAAAGTCCTCTTTTAGTTTTGGCATAATATTCTCATCATTTGTGTCTTTGTGATGTTCAACCTCAAGTTCAACATCTTTATTTCTCTCTCTCTCTCTCTCTCTCTCTCTCTTTCTCTCTAGTTTGAAGTGGACAATTTTAAGGTAGGGGGAGCCAAAGATGCCGCTGAAATTTCCAAAGAAACGATTTAGGTAATGATAGTAAGTGTGGTTGGAATTGTGGTAAACTTGGTCACTTTGGACATGATTCTATGGTTAATTATCTCTATTTTGGTATGGTCAAGCCCATAAGCTTGGCACCTTACATTTTTTAATCATATTATTACTCCACATAGGATACATCATATGGACTTAGGTCCTTTGGATGTTATATGTTATGGGAGTGATAGTTTGGAAACTAGGTATAGGTGGAAAATAGTAGGCACAATGCAAATGGTTTCCCACCTTTGAGATGATCTTTTATTAGACTTCTTGAGGGGACGGATATGGGGAAACAACACATAGAGATGATCATGTATAACTTGTACAGGAAGCTTGGTGGATGCCTAGAGTATTTATATAACTCTATTTTTGAGGAAGAGAGCGTTTTCCAAGAGGGGAAGAATGTTATGAAGGAAGCGATGAGGGTCTGATAGGTTTAAGTGGATCTGAGATTGAACATCATTTGGTCATTCAAGTGTAGGGAAGAAGTCTTGATATTAGACTTAAGCAGGTGATTATACTCTCTAAACAAGCAAAAGTGCTTGGTCTAATGGTTAAATCATATGGATGAGAAGGAAGAGGTCTTGGGTTCAAGTCCTATAAGAGATGTGGGAAATGTTTTTTCCCCAAAGAGCTCTAGAGCCTTCTAGAATCATCTACTTGAGTTTACACTTAGTACACATGTAGTTACATGGTCGACACTTAAATAGTTAGTATTCACCTACCATAGTAGGCACTCCCTTGGAGAGAGATATATAGAGGCATAAGGTTGGGAGGAAAAGAGACTCAACTCTTTGTGTGGTCATCGTAATGATTCACATATGATAGTTACATGCCTCATCATTGTGCCTACATGAACAAGGTAATACAAGATGTTGAATGTTATTGTTTTGAAGATGCAATTGGAAATGCAGATTGGAGAAAGCCGTTGTGAGGAGATGGATGCACTTAATGGAAATGAAACATGGAAGCTGGTTCAATTTTTGGAAGGAAAAAGACCCATAGGCTACAAGAGGGGTTACAAGGTAAAGCATAATGCTGATGATAGCATAAGTAGGTGTAAAGCATGATTGGTAGCAAAAGGATAAGCACAAACACATGGCATTGATTATGAGGAAACTTTTCAGCCCTATAACTAGAATGGATACTGTTAGAACACTTGTTGCATTGGCTACAACAATAGGATGGATTTTGCATCATATGGATGTGAATAATGCTTTCTTACATGATGAGTTTTAGGAAGAAGTATACATGGACCAACCACAAACCTTGGCATGGAAGGATTGTAGATTATTTAACTTATATTGAATTTCTATGTTTGATGTAGGTCATTCAGTATATGCAAGGAAGAGTGATGATGAAATCACAATTGTGATCATTTATGTTGATGACTTTATTGTAGGTGGTGATAATGAAGAAAGCATTAAAGAGGTAAAGAAACCCCTTATGCAAGAATTTGACATGAATGATCTAGGTGTGCTACACTATATTTTGGGCATTGAGTTTATACATATAGGAATAGGTACATGGTTGTACCAAAGACAATATGCCTTGAGTATATTGCAAAACTATGGTATGGCTGATTGTAAGCCAATTTCTATGCCATTATATCAGAATTTGAAGTTGGATACTACATCAAGTGAAGCATTGGAAAATGCTACTATGTAGAGGAGACCACAAAATGGGAAAACTCACATGGATTAGAGTGAGCTTGCCAAGAGCATGGAGTACGCTCCTCAAGCTTCTAACCAAGTACAAGTGGGGGGAGAGACCCTCCTTATATAGATTTGGAGGGGGCTCTCCAAAGTAGATCATATGTGGGATGATTCTCCTTGAAGGAGAATGAATACACAGGTAGAAGCAAATGGAAAGGTACCCAAATACAAAAGAGATACAATATAAAATGGAAATAAAATAGAAATGGAGTGCCTCCTAGATAAAAAATGGAGGTGCATTCATGTGGATACAAATGGAAATGATGAAGGAGCAATCATGTTGTCAACACCCCCTCTGAAGCTCATTGTGGAGCGATTGAATGTTGTAGAGGTCCACCAAACATTGGAGTGGAACTAGAGGTAGAGCCTTTATGAACATGTCTGTTGGGCTCTCTTGAAAGGTAAACTACTCTAGAGTAATATCCTAAGATATTAACTTCTTATAGATGAAATGGTATTGGATCTCGATGTGCTTTGTCCGCACGTGGAACACAGGATTCTTGGAAATGGCCAAGGCTGACTAGCTCTCCGTGCGGATGAATGTTGGAGTAACCTAGAAAACAACAATGTTAGATAATAAATGTCGAAGCTAGATGGCTGCACATGCTACAAAGTTGGATGCTCCATACTCAGCCTTGGTGGATGAGAGAGCAACTGTAGGCTACTTCTGACTTGCCCAAGACATAGGTCTTGAACCAAGCAATAATATGTACCCAAAAGTAGACCATCAAGAATTAGGATCACCAAATCAATCTAAATCTAAATATCGAGCGAGTTTGATGCCCCCTCTGTACCAAAGACCATGATGTTAGGTGAGGGAAAGATATCAAAGTAGTCTCTAAGCAGCATCCCAATGTGACTGATGAGGCTGATGTGCAAACTAATTGAGTATAACAGCTGCATAGGCAATATCTGTTCTAGTGTTGGCTAGGTAAGGTAATGATCCAACAAGCTGTCGATATGCACATCCAGAAAGTGACGATGAATCCTTCAGTGTGAGCTTGAATTTTGCATCAAGTGGTGTAGATACTAAGCAACACTGGTTGAGATTATGTCTAGAAAGAAGATCAAAGCAGTACTTCTTTTGTGATAGGAATATACCTTCTTTTGTTGCCAAACTTCCATACCCAAGAAGTAGTGAAGTAGACCAATATATGTCATAGAGTATTCAAGGTGAAGCTGTGTGATTATGAATTGGATGCATTCTTCATCTGAACGTGTCAAGATCAATTCATCTATATAGAGGATGATTATTGCAACTAAGAACTCTTTCTGATAGATGTTTAAGTTAGCAAGGGCATTGCTCCTTTGAAATCCTTTATCTTTGAAGAACTTGTGTATCTTTTCATACTAGGCCTTGAGAGCTTGCTTAAATCCATAAAGTGATTTGTGAAGTTTGTACACTTGATCTTCCTTTCCTTTGATCTTGAAACCTTTAGGTTGTTCAACATATACTTCTTCTTGAAGATCTCCATTGAGGAAGATCTCCAGTGAGGAAGATCTCCATTGAGGAAAGTGTTACACAGGAAGGTTGTGTGGATTGGTAGTCTAGTAGCATGATGAATATAAAAATAAAGTTGTCAAAAATGTTTTTTTAATAATTAGAGAATTGTTGGCGGTTGTATTGACGTTCATTGGGTGTGTGCATGTGTTAGCATGGAGAGCTTCTTGAGTGCAGATTTTGCAATAGGAGGGTGCATGTATGAGCATGGGAATATGTATGTACATGTGCGTCTATGTGTGTTGATTATGATATGTGGGCATCCTAAAGTTGTGGTGCGGTAATCTCATGTGTATCAAAAAGGATCCAAGAGTGTTTGTATATATTTGCATTTCAAATTGAAGGTGTGAAAATGCAACATATTTTTAGAAGCAATTGGGGAGTTCTGTGTGTGGAATAGTGTGAATGCCTGTGTATTTTCGATTGCATGTGTGTTTTTCTCAAATGGAATTTTGTATGACCATCAGTCATAATGAAAGGGCAACAAACGCAATGGGTAAGAATGAAACCGAAAAAAATTGTGTGACTTGCTTGGGGGGAATCTATATGCAGAAAGAATCAACTCGGTTTGCTTCTGTGGTTCTTGAGCTTGCCAATGTTGTAGACGATACACACAGAGGAATTTCCAACATCAATTTAACACGAGGTTTACAGTTCAAAGCATCATCCGGACCATGTGAACTGAGTCTCTGACAATGAAGATATTATTGTGAATGAGGGAATCCCATCACACAATGCTAACCAGTCTAGCATCCTCGGGCCCAATATTGTGCAGCCTAGTGACCTTGTCAGCAATGAATACTTTGCCCATCCAATCTGGCTCTGTAGCAGATTCTAACGCAGATATGCTGGGGGTTTGTACTAGGTCACTCCCTGACATTGTAGACTTGGTCAGCCTTCTCCCCACATCCAAGGGGAGAACACGCAGAAACGGAGGAGGGACTACATCGGAGAGTCTCTCTCACTATCCTCTGCTCTCGCCCTCGCAGGGTTGGAGTCATCATGGGGGCAGGTGGAAGGTTGCTGCTTGTCGACGATGAGAAGGTGCACAAGGAGCCTCATGCCAAGCCTCCATTTTCGGTAGGTCAGTTGAAGAAAGTAGTTCCCCCGCACTGTTTCAACAAGTCTATGGTGAAGTCGTTCTCTTATTCGCTCTTGGATCTCTCCATCGCTGGGTCCTTGCTGTATGCAACGAAGTTCATCACGACACTAGGTCCCTTCGGATGGATGGCCTGGATACTGTATTGGATAGTGCAAGGATGTGTGCTAACAAGGGTGTGGGTTATTGCTCTTGAGTGTGGGCATCATGCCTTCAATGATTACTCTCTGGTTGTCATACAAAATTAGGGTTAAAGAGACAGGCGTTCTGTCCACCTTGCCTAGCGCTGCTTTGGCTTGGTCCCGATTTTGCCGAGGAGGAGATTTGAGTAGCGAGTAGAGTAACTACCAGATTTTCCATCAACCTCGATAGCCATGGGTTCAAGGGTACGAAAGCGGAGAAGAAGCTCAACTACGACAAGATGTGTGAAATGTTAGAGGAGTATAGCAAGGTGCTTGTGTGCTGCTGCGGATAATGTTGGCTCGAAGCAAATGCAGTCAATTAGAAAAGGTCTGAGGCCTGATTCTATGGTTTTGATGGGGAAGAATACAATGATGAAGCGCACTATCAGAATGTTCTCCGAGAGATCCGACAGTACAGGTTGGCTCAACTTGATTCCTTATCTCATTGGCAATGTTGGCCTAATATTTACCAAAGGTGATATGAAGGAGGTTTGGGAGGAGATCGGCAAGTACAAGGTTGGAGCACCTGCAAGGGTTGGCCTCGTAGCCCCGATTGACGTGGTTGTACCTCCTGGTAACACTGGTCTTGATCCATCGCACACATCTTTTTTTCTAGGTGCTCTCGACGGCTGAGACGAGGCACAGAAAAGGAGGGAATACTATGAAGGTGTGGGAGAGCATTCGATTTGTCCAAGGTGGGGATCAACTAGAAGGAGTCTGTCTCATCGTTGTCGACAAGAGAACAAAGCTTCATGATTCAAGGCTGTTCTGTTGTTACAAGCAGGGTTTCGGGGGGGAATCAGAGCGCTCATCAGTCAATCAAAAAGTAAAAAAAGTGCTGGCTGGGACAGTGGCTGAGAAGAGGGTTGTGAAGCCAAAGGGGGGGGGGTTGATGCACACATTCCTGCATATCCCAACCTGCCTCCACAGATATTGTGCCGCCTGCATGATGTGATCCTTCATGCCGATGTAGAGACCGATGAGGTTTATTACCAGATGACTCTGCAGCCTATTATTGTGGGCCAGAAAAAGAGTCAATTTATGAACCAGATGTTGGATTACAAAGTAGACAGCCAGCTGTAATTTTTTTGTAAGACATTAATACCAAGTAATACTAGTACCCATGGTGGCTTCTCCATTCCTCGTCAGGCAGCTGAAAAAGTTTTTCCACCACTTGATTTTACAATGCAACCTCCTGCACAACAGCTAGTTTCTCAAAATCTGCATGATATAGAGTGAAAATTTCAGCACATATATAGAGGACAACCAAAATGGCATGTCTTGACCACAGGTTGGAGTGTCTTTGTCAGTGCAAAATGGCTTGCTGCGGGTGAATCAGTTCTTTTTATCGGGAATGACAAAGGACAACTATTACTAGGAATCCGGAGAGCAACTAGGCCTCAAACAGTCATGCCATCTTCTGTTTTGTCAAGTGACACAATGCACATTGGAGTTCTGGCAGCAGCTGCATATGCAGCAAATACTGGTAGCCAATTTACTGTATTCTACAACCCCAGGGCAAGTCCATCAGGATTTGTGATCCCTTTTTCCAAGTTTGAGAAAGCAGTTTACCATACTCGAGTTTCTGTTGGCATGAGATTTCAAATGTTGTTTGAAACTGAGGAATCCAGTGTCAGAAGATACATGGGAACCATCATTGATATAAGTGATTTAGATCCTGTACGTTGGCCAAATTCACATTGGCGTTCTATCAAGGTTGGATGGGATGAATCAACTGCAGGTGAGCGCCAAAGGCGTGTCTCTCTTTGGGATATTGAGCCACTCACAACTTTCTTGATCTACCCTCCAGCAATGAATTGGAGGTTGAAGCACCCCCTTGATTTGGAAATTGATAGCTTGAGATCCTCAGCATGGATACAGTTCCAAAACGGAAATAGGGGTCTTTCAGGGCCTGCTACAGGGTTGATATCCCAAGGAATGGGTATAAGCTCGTGGTTGGGGTCTTTGCAGCCAAAGTCTGAATTAACTATTGATTCAGATGCATATGGTATGTTGAATGTCACAGCAGCCTTTCTGCAGCAGGTGATGCCCCGTGGTGCTAATTGACCGATGCATTATTCTCAAGCTTCTAGAGATGTCACAACTACATCTGTGCCTGGAACTAGTTATGAGATGGGTGGAGGTCAAGTCTTGCCATCTGAAAACCTGCCAAGCATCATTATAATGCCTGGGATATGGTTTTTCAGTAAAATTTTCACACTCAGTAATGTACTATTTCTCCGACTCTTGAATTGCAGGAACTTGTCCCGTCTTCTCTCTCTAACTTTGTCAAAATATTGTACATGCCCCACTCCCCTCTGCCCTCACTTGTCAGGCTTTGTACCTGCCTTACCTGCCATAACCCCCCCACTCTCCTCCACTCCTTTGCCCACTTTCCCTCTACCCTGACACCCACTCCTACAAACCCAAAACCCCCACGTGCACCCAAAGCTTCTGCAGCCCCACGTGTGGTCAAAGGACATCTGACCTCTCCCCCTCCCCATTCTATAAAATGGGCACTCCTTGCCCAATAATGGTTGGTGAATTTGCTGATCGATTATTCTGAAGAGAGAGAGAGGCACCAGAGTGAGTGTGAGATTTCTGCAAGATTGAAGCAGAGGGGAGCCAACAGTAGTTTGACTTGGGGGGGGGGGTTTCAATTATTCTGAAGAGCTCAAAGGCCGACTGAGAGACATGAAGGATATGATTGCGAGAATGGGTGATCGATAAACGAAGGTTGTGGCTGATGGCGCTCACCGCACTATGGACTGAGAGGACCATAAGAAGCTTTTGATTTACAGAGCAGAGAAGCCGGCTATAAGAAGACCTGAGGAGAAGAATATTCGAGGGAGGACTTTATAAAGGGCCTTCAGAGACTACGACAAAGAAGAAGCTGGTCACGTTTTGGAAGAGTTCAGAGCGAAAGAGACACATGATCATGTTCAGATTTTTTCCATTCTCATGTATGGCTGTAAGTCCCAATGATTTGCGATGCCTTAATATAAGCTTTGCATAAATCTTTTGATAATCAAACTTTTGCACGTTTATATCCTTGGAACTTTCAAATTGAGAAGTGTACGGCTTGCATATATGATGTGTTTTTTTCCTTTTGCTATTCTACACTTTTTGAGTGCTAGTAGGAAACAAAGGAGCATGATATTGATCGGAATATAAAATGGTGCACACACTTAGAAAAATGTGTGCATAATGACATTGCCCAAAAAAAAGTAAAAAATTATGTTGCAGGTCAAAAACAAAAGTGCATCATTTGAGTATATGAGCTGTTGTTAATCTCTTGCACAAGAACCACTCTGAGGCATACTGACTATATTGCACCAGTAACAGGTTGAACCTTGAACCCGGAGGTTTTGAACTCTAGATTCCTAATATGCATTACACAATGTCGTGCACTGATGGGAAATCAGTTTCATTGATTTTTCAAAGTTTAAATGTGATAGGTGTTTGTAATGCATCGATCAAAAACCTACAATCTGACGTTTATTGCATAACTCTATAGAGTAAGCCTTCTAGCCCGAAATATACTTGATCCTTGCAGAAGCTGTTTACAATCCTATTTTCTGAAAATGGAAACTTCCCTTTCTTTGAAACAAAAACAAGGAATGGAATACATGATATAGAAGGAAATTTGATCTTCATGCGTGCTTAACTCAGAGGGTAAATGATGCTGACCCCCCTTTTGTGTATGTTAGAGTGGTCGATAGGGGAAGACCATGCATATTTTAAGGTGTTTGAGCTTGAGAATTTGGATCCCCTTTTTTCATAGCATCACTGCCCTTATATTGGGTGGATGTTCCCTTGTGAGAAAGGGAAATGGGTCGATGAGGATGTGTGAAGGAGGTGCATAAAATGTGTGTGAGCCCAAATATATAAGTATATGTATGCATGAGGGTATGGGTGTGAAGAGTGTGCGAGAAAGGGAGAATGTATGTGTGAGTGTATAAGTGCACATGTGTGTGTACGGTTGAATGTATGTGTGCAAGAGTGTGCGAGAGTGCAAGTGGGAATATATGCATGAGGAACTAGAAGAGAAAGCAAGAGGAAAAGAGGAGAGAGAGAAATAGTGCACGTGAGAAAGGGTGAGTGTGCACTTGGGGAACGAGGGAATCAGTGAAGTGTTTAAGGACATGTGCAAGTGCATAAGAGTGAGAATTGGGTGAGTATATTCATGAGTGTATGTGTGGGAGAGTGTAGGTATATGCACGGGAGTGTGTGTCCGAGCATGTGTGTTTGAAGTGAGTACATGGACGAATAGTGTATGCTGATGCGTGTGTGAGATAGCTTATGTGATTGAGGTGAGAGAAGGAAGAAAGTGGGAAAAGGAAAGGAGGTGAGCGTGAGAAAGTGGAAGTGAGTGCTTGAGTGTGTGTGTGTGTGAGAGAGAGAGAGAAAGGGAAAGCAAAAGTGAATGTGCTGGAGGGTGCCTGAGAATGGGCACCAATGTTTGAAACTATGTATGTGAGGTTTTATGTTGGTATGTGAGACAGAGGGCAACAAAGGAAGCGAGAAAGGGGGAAAGGAAGGTAGGAAATAGGGTCGAGTGGGAAGAAGAAAAGGGAAGGGGCGTGATAAAATAAGGCTCAAGACTGGGACTCTCATGTATCAAAGCAGGCAATAGGACCAAGATCAAGGATTGTCAAAGAACCAGAGAATAATCGAACAAGATTAGAACTGTGCGCCACAATGGACACCATTGTGGCTTAAGGGTAAAATAAACTTTGCAAGTTACGAGAAACAAAATAGAGATAGCTAGATATAGGTGCAATTAATCGCACATTCTACGGGCGAAAGGCCTTATCCAGAAAGCACTTTTGATGTCAAGATGGTGGGCCATTTGAAGTGTGCACTTAGTACAATAATAATTTTTATAGTTGTAAACTTTGTAATAAGGGCAAAGGTTTCTTCATAATCAATGTTGTGCTTTTGCTTATATCTCTTAGCTACAAGTCTTGCTTTGTACTTGTCTAATGTACTATTTGATTTGTATTTGACTTTGTATAACCACTTAACTCCTATGAATTGATCATTTGAAGGCTTAGGAACAAGTCTCCAAGTGTTGTTCTTTTCAAATTTATGGAAAAATGGAATGTTAAATGGATTTTAATGTCTTGAGGTTTTTAATGTGATTATGTTTTGATTTAGTAGACGAAGAATGATGAGGGCTTGAATGCATGTGGATTTACTCAGATATTTAAAAGATAGTATTTTATATATTTTTGTAAAAATAATAGATCGCTTAGAAAATGATATTTTGTAAATAAAGTAGATTTTTTTGTAAACATACGCTTTTTGAAGCACCACCCTCATATATCTTCTATTTAGGACATAATGAAAATACCTATAAATACATATACTCTGAGAGACTCATCCATCAGAGTATGTGGGGGGAGATTGTACCCAATCTTGTGTTCAGTCTTGTCTCTCTTGATTTTGTGTGTGCTTTTATGAGATTTCATTATTGTATTATCTACGTGAATCTATAAGATTTGATTATAGTGGTATCAGAGCATGTGCAGGTCTACAAAGGTGTACTTCTCGGTATCTGTTCATGATTTGGCACCTGTTTAGATTTGTGTTCAACATCCATTTATGATTCGACACTTGTCTCTGTTTGTTTATTCTCGTTCGGTCCAACATGTAGGGGATTTGAACCCACCACCTCTCACTTGCAAGATATATACTCTATCCACTAGCCTATTCTCACATGTTGATACCCCACTTCTTTTAACTTATAATTAACATTACTTCCACTTCTCTCTTCCTTTTTACATTTCCAAGATAAAACCTTTTCTTTCTATTCCAATTCCAATATTGCTAAAATTCTTTCACATGCTTAGTAATAGGTTTTGGTTCTATACAAGGCCATGGACCCTACCCATACTATAGAGGATTTTGGTACATCACCGCTACCCGGGGTACCGCTTGAGCAACAATTGGAGCTTTCACCGCATGAACTCCAAGGTGCTCAAAACAAGATAAGAGAACATGATGTTGTACTCCAAAAAATGCAAAGTGATGAAAAAAACTTAGTTAGGATGGTGAAGGCCATTATCATCACTCAAGAAGAAGGCACACATTCCAAGATTGGTACCAAAAATTTCCAATTTTCTCAATTCAATGGGCGAAAGGATGTCCAATTTGTTCTTTCATGGCTATCCCAATTTGATGACTTTTATTTTTGATGAATCATAATTTGAAATCGAAAAAGTGAAATTTGCTACTAATTATTTGGTGGGTAAGGCTCAGTTATGATGGAATGTTTTGCGGCATGACACCAACCACCCCACCACATGGATCGCATTTCAAGAAAATATCAAGGAGTCTTTCCTTCCTTCCCAGTTTCACTTACATGCTCATCGATCATGGACAAATTTTGGATGGAAAGAAGGAGATACTATATCTACCTACGCTGAAGGCTTTTGGCAATTGCTACTATTTATTTGTTCACTTGAAATGGCTCCTAAAGATACCTTCCAACGAAAATATGAAGATGGTTTGGAGATGGAAATCCAAGCCAAGCTCAACACACTATGTCCTATGATCCTCTATGAAGTTATTTCTTTTGCACATGATGCTGAGAAGGAGTTTCAGACCATCACCAAGTCCATTCGCTTACAACAAATGCATCAACAATAATAACTGATCAAGCCCAATTTTCCTTTCAAGTGTACTTTCACTACTTTTTCTTCCCCTAATTTTCAATACCCTCCTCAATCCAATTTCTCACCAGTACACGAGACAACCCCCTTACAACCTACATAACCTCCACACCTTCAAATTACGATGATGGATGCTCAACAAAAAAGGCCTCGTATCACTTGATGGCATTGTGGTAAGTTTGGCCACACTAAAGCTAAATGTAGGTTGCGACCTAACAATATGAAACTTGTGGGAGTTCAAGTACACCACATGGAGGTGGTTCATGAAGAAACTCAACTTGATTGGACGGAAGAAGCATTGGAAAAGGATTTATCAACCTTGGGTAACAAAATTTCTATCCATTCTTTACTTTGCATGCAAGGTACTATTAATGGTAAAATTGTTAATATTTTACATGATGATGGTAGTTCTCATGATTTTATTTTTTATGCACTAGTGCAAGATCTCCAATTAAACCCACTTCCTTCTATGTATAAAGTTAAGACTGTGTTTCAAGGAAATATATAATGTTACAAGTGAAGTCCATAACGTTTAGATTTGTATAGGTTCATCTGTAGATGAATGCACATTCTTACTTGCTCCTTTGCAATCCTATGATGTTATACTTGGCATGCCTTTTCTTCATCATTATTATCCACTCATTGATTATCATACACACACAATTAGTTTTTAAGTTTAACAATCAAGATATTTCTTTGTCTTCAATGCATGACTTCCAACCATTTCCATTAATTAGTCATACTCAAGTAAAACGTGCATTTAGGAAAGGCTACAATTCATGTATTATTTTTGGCAGTAACATAGTTGATTCTACACATACACTTCCTAATGCATATGAATCATTTATGGCTTCCTATAAGGATTGCTTTATGGCTGATTTTCCTTCTAAACTACCACCTTTTAGGGTATCTCTTGACCATAATATAGACTTAATTCTTGGTAATTATCCTCCCCATAAAGCACCTTATAGGCATGGACCTTTACATAAAGAAAAATATCTATTCAAGTTCAAGATCTACTCCACAAAGAACTTATAAGGCCTAGTTTTTCTCCCTTTGGAGCACCTATTCTCTTAGTGGAGAAGAAAAACAAGACTTATAGGATGTGCATTGGCTATAAAGCATTCAATAAGATCACAATTAAAAACAAATATCCTATTCCTAGGATAGATGATTTACTAGATAGACGTCGTGAAGCACACATCTTTAGCAAAATTGATCTTAAATATGGGTATCATGAGATACAAATGACACAAAATGACATTTATACTGCCCTTAGAACTCAAACTGGTCACTTTGAATTCATGGTAATGCCTTTTGAACTGACCAATGCACTTAGAGTATTTAGGACATGTTGTTTCTAGTCAAGGCATTCATGTAGATCCAAAGAAAATTAAAGTGATTGAAGAATGGCCTATACCTCAATTTGTGAATGATGTCTTCTCTTTTCTAGGGTTATCTAGTTTTCATAGAAATTTTGTAAAAGATTTTTCTTATTTAGCACTTCCACTCATATTATTATTATTAAAGAAAACGTCAAAATTTGCATGGGGATTAGCACAACAACAATCTTTTGAAAAAATCAAACATGCACTTTCTCATTCACCTATTTTGCAATTATTAGATTTTGCACAACCTTTCCATGTAGTTATAGATGCTAATGATTTAGGTATAGGTGCTATATTAATGCAAAATGATCATCCCATTGCATTTGAAACTAAGAAACTTAAACCTTCTGAAAAGAATTAGAGTACATATGGTAAGGAACTCTTATCTATTGTGCATGCTTTAAAAATTTGGAAACATTACCTCATGGGTTCTGAAGTTCTAATCAAAACAAACCAATAGGCTATTAAACATTTATTAAATCAACCATTGATTTTTGAAAGACACATTAAATGGACTTCATTCATACAAAATTTTTAGCCTATAATTCAATATCACCTTGGCAAAGCTAATGTTATAGCCGATGCTCATCCCCACAAAAAAAATATTGTTTTAATCAATAATATTTCTACTATTCATATTCATTCATTTCATGACCTGATTCCTACTTATGCATCTGATTTGTATTTTTCACAAACATGGAATGCCTTCAATAATTCTGCACCATCTAATGAGGATCACTACACCTTTTGTAATGGATTCTTGCATTTCCAACACAAGTTATGCATCACACAAGTTTTTAAAGAATTTATTATGAAAGAGATGCATGAACCATCATATATGGGTCATAGGGGCATACAAAGTACTATTTCTACATGTAAAGAATTCGAAAAGGATAGTGCATAATATGTTTCCCATAGCTTTGTGTACCAACATGTGAAACAACATCATGGTAAAAAATCATTTGGATTATTAATGCCACTTTCCATACCTAATGGACCATGGGAACAAATTTCTATGGATTTTATTACTAGTCTCCCTACAAATTCATCTCATAATGATATGATTTGGACAATTGTTGATAGGTATTTATTTGCATCATGGTTTTCCAAAATTTATTCTATGAGATCAAGATGTTATTTTATTGTAATCACTTTTGGTTGCATTATTTTAAAATTTAAGTTCCAAAACAGACTTTAGCTCTACATTTCATCCTGAAAGTAACGGGAAAAGTGAAGCTACAAATAGTACTATTTTAGATTTATTAAATTTTTATTCTTTAGATATCCAAGTAATTGGGATGAAAAAATTCTTTTACTACAATTTGCATATAATAACACAACACATACCACTACTTGATGTGCACCGTATGAAATTTTTTATGGTAAAAAGCTTCCCACTCCCATGACTATCACTCAAACTGATATCCCTATGGCTGATTCTTTTGCACAAGACAACACAAGGAAGAAGAAGAAGAAGCTTAGAGCACAACACACAATATTAAATGTATTACCACTAGAATGTATAAAGATAAGTAACCCGTTAGGGTAACCAGGGAAAAAAAACCTCCTAAAGAGGGAAAAAGGTGCCTCAGTAGTCCTAGTGTGTTCGCACACATCACTACAACAATGAACAGAAGCACATCATTAGCACGCTTAACATATAAGGTGCTCTTAGTTGGACTATTCTCAAAACCCTGTGCAATCAGATAGGCACATATCTTTTCATATGAAGCACGTGGTGCTTGCTTTAAACCATATAATGCCTTCTTTAACCTGCACACTTGGTTTTCATGCCATTTTGGCACAAAGTCACGGGGCTTAAAAACATACACTTCTTCACGCAAGTCACTATTTAGAAATGTTGTTTTAATTCCAACTGATGTACATTCCAACCATGATGAGCTGCAAGTGCTCAGATGCTATGAAGAGTAGTCATTCGACATGTAGGTGCAAAGGTCTCATCAAAATCAATGCCTCTTTCCTGCGCATAACCTTTTGCAACAAGCCTAGCCTTATACATGTCAACTGTTCCATCAGGCTTACGCTTCAACTTGTATACCCACTTAATGCCAATGGTCTTCTTGCCAGGAGGCAAGTCACATAAAGACCAGGTATCATTCTTTATTATAGCATCATATTCAGATTGCATAACAACCATCCAATTTTCTGAATTTTGTGCTTCATCAAACAAAACAGGCTCATTCTCATCACAAAGACTAGATGCAACCATAGCATAGAAATTTGATGCAAAAGAGGCACTATGAGATCCTAAACGAGTACGATATGATAGAGGTGCATCTAATTTGTTGTCATGCAAAGTCTGCACCAGCCATTTTGGCATAGTTTTTGACTGCTCAATACCAACTCTCTCATCAACAAGTGTGTCATGTAAATCTGCATAAAAAATGGAATGATTTGCATCATCTCATGAAACCTACAAAGGTTGAGAAGTTGCCTCATTAGGACCAGCACTAGATTGTCCACCTGTAAAAAGAGGTAGCAAAGTATCATACATGTCTTTGGAGCTAACAGATGTCTCCTTCGTACATGAAAGTAAGGGTTGAATAGCATCTTCCACAAAAACAACATCGCAGCTAACCAAAATGTGTTTAGTCTATGGATGATACAGACGATAGTCTTTGCTCTCAGAACTATACCCAACAAAAATACATTTTACTACTTTATCATCCAATTTCTTGCGATGTTGTTCAGGCACTAATGCATATGCTAGACAACCAAAACACGCAAATGAGCAACCGATGGCTTGCAACCATGCCAAGTCTCATATGGAGTGATAGACTGCAGTGCTTTAGTGGGACACCTGTCAAGTACATATGGTGCATAGATGACAACCTCAAGCCAGAAACTATGTGGTAAAGCCTGACTCTTGACCATACACCTCACCATCTCCATGAGTGACTTGTTCTTCCGTTCAGCAACTCCATTTTGTTGAGGTGTATACAACATTATACACTAATGTTTTATCCCACGTTTAGCCAAAACTGCATCAAAGTTAGAAGACATATATTCCCCCCCTCGATCAGAACAGAGGGTGCCCATTTTACATGCTGACAGATCTTCAGCCAAAACCAAAAACTGTTTGAAGCACATAAACACTTCGGACATTGCCCTCAATGGATATACCCATGCATGCCTGGAAAATTCATCAATGAAAGTCACGAAGTAAAGATAATTTCCAAAAGAGGGTGTGTGCATAGGACCACAGACATCGCGGTGAACAAGCTGCAATTTTTGAGTCGCTCGAACTAAACCATCTTTTGGAAAGGAGGAATGCTACATATTGCCCAAAATACAACCTTCACAAACATTTTTATCGGGTGCCTCAAGTTTGGGCAAAGAGGACACCATTTCAGATTTGTACAAGCATAGCAAACTAGCAAAATTCAGATGACCAAAGCATGCATGCCAAAGCTTTGCATCTGACATAGCCTGAGAATCATGTACTACACATGCTCACTCATATTTCATAGTCTATGAGCTTATAGAGCCCACAACATAAAATGCCAGAAGCAATAATCATATTTCCATTTGACAAATCATGAAGTGTACACCTGTCATCAACAAATTTCACAACCAAGCCAATCTTGGCTAAAGCCGAAACTAATAATAGATTCTTCTTGATCCCTAGCACAAATAAAGCATCTGATAAAGTGAAAGAACTACCATCAACAGTGGTCAGAATGATCTTACCAACTCCCATGATAGGATAAGAGGAGTTATTGGCGCATGTGATAGTATTCCCTATAGGGGCAGGCTCGAGTGAAGAGAAGAAATTGCACTGTGAGGTAATATGTTTGGTCGCCCCACTATCAAAGTACCAAACATCTGAGTCTACTACAGATATGCACTACTCATGAAAAGATGGGTCACAACTACAAATAGTAGTAAATGCCCATTCTTCTTCCTGCACAAGATTAGCAGACTCTGTTTTCAGTGTAGAGGCCTCTGCAACAACCATTCTGGCCTCTTTCTTCTTTGCCTCTTTAGCAACCAATTTTGGATAGCTCTTAATGACATGATCATTTTCTTTACAATATTTTCAAAACACTTTTTGCTTTTGTGATTTCTTCTCATCTTTGTCTTCCTTCTTTGATTGTGCAGAATTAGTAGATTTGTGCTTACTAGTAGAAGAGCTCCATTTTCCTTTGCCCTTCTGATTAGCCAGGAAAGCTTGATCTGCAACACACATAATGGACCTGTTCTGCCTAGACTGATCTTCTTGTAACAAAACAGAAATTAACTCTTCAAATGTTAAGACATTTGGATTGCCTTTCATCACCAAAAGAAGAGTAGAAGCAAAACTCCAGCATGAATCGGGAAGACCATTCAGAACAGTCTGCATAGGTGAATTTTTAGGAAGGACTTCATCAGTAGGAATCAATTGTTCCTTCAAATCCTTGATCTTTGTTAGAAAATTGTCCATAGAATCACCTTCATTCATGTGCTCACTCTCCAACTGTTTTCAGAAGTAAGCAACACAAGCCTTATTCCTAGCCTGGTACAATGTGGTAAGTGTATCCCAAGCATCCTTAGCTATTTTGCAAGAGCGAATGTGAGGAATAATGGGACATTTGATAGACAAAGCTAACAATGCATGTGCCTGAGCATCTCTACGATCCCAACAAATTTGCTCTGCAGTAGGTGCAACAGAAACAACAACACGAACAAGAATATGTAGAATATCACCATCTTTGACACCATCTACATCAGCTTTAGTACCTGTATTTGCAGTACTTGTGTTTCTAGGTGTAATATGACATTTTTCAACACCCTGCACAATATTCCACAGTCCTTTTGTGACCAATACATGACGCATCATATAATCCCACAATGGATAATTGTTACCATCCAACTTATCCTCAACAATCAACATACAGAATACATCACTTCTTTCAGCCATGGCCACTGACTAAAATACCTTGATGCAAAAAAATGATTGTATCTGAAAAAGTTGAATAGAACCACCCAAACGAGTTGTGCTAGACTTGTAGCAGACTTCGAGACACTTATACTAGAAAATAGAAGCCTGTATATATCTTTGGCATAAAAAGACAAAATAGCCTACATAAGCACTGTGATAGTGCATTCGGAGGTCAAAACAAGCTCAGATTGCGATTTTGGCATGACACAACAAAGTTGTTTTGATCTCCTAATTACCCTGACTATGCATACCAAATTTCGTGTGATTCTGAGACTATGACTAGAGGAGTTTTGACAATGCCCTAGATGAAGCGACGGCTTGCTCTGATACCAATTGTTGGAGTTAGACGTCTACGGAAGCACATGAACAACACAAGGAAGAAGAAGAAGCTTGGAGCACAACACACAATACTGAATGTATTACCACTAGAATGTACAAAGATAAGAACCCATTAGGGGAATATGCATATATACAAGCCGGGGGTAAAAAACCTCCTAAAGAGGGAAAAAAGTGCCTCGACGGTCCTAGTGTGTTCACACACATCAATACCGAAATATATCAACATACACTTCATGAGCTTCATGAGCACATTAAGAAGATTCAAGAACATTACATGCGTAATGTTAATAAGAAACGAGTAGCTAAACAATTTAATGAAAATGACTTGGTATGATTACGAATAATTAAAAATCAGGTTTATGCATTGCCTATGTGTCAAGCATTTGAAGGCAGTTATGCACATCTTTTGCTAATTGGGTAGTACATGACTACTTGGATTGTCTTATTCCAAGGCGGATCATTACTGCCAGATTTACAAGCTTTGTATGACTCATACTGGGTTGGTTTCTATGACAATCATGTGTCCACCAATGGTGTTTGCTTCATGCTTGGCCACTCATGCATATCTTGGTTGAGAAAGAAGCATCCTATTGTGACCACTTCTAACTGTGAGGTGGAGTATACAATAGCTTTCATAGTGATTGTTGAGTGTGTGTGGCTCATACACCTTTTGGATGATTGGGTGTTGGTGATTTTTCTACCACCACTCTCTTCATTGATAGATAGAGAGCATTGGCAATCACAAGGAACCCTGTATTACATGCTCATACAAAGCACATTGAGGTGCACTATCATTATGTTAGGGAGAGGTTCTCTAGTGGAGAGATCAGTTTGGCTTATGTGCCCACACATGATAATGTTGTAAACCTTTTCACAAAGGCTTTGCCGAGGGAGAAGTTTGAAGCTTTTCGCAAAGATTTGGGCTTACTTCCTTTTGTGGATTGATCTCTTTGCACATATCTTGCCACTTCCTTATGCATGAGTTCCAGCTTCTTGTTCACTGCATCACTCCTTGGGGGCTTTGTTGATATATTTTGGTACTGATGCGTGTAAACACACTTAGGGCTACCATGGCAATTTTTACCCTCTTTACAAGACCCCCCGCCCCAATCTTGTATATGCATATAAGCCTAATGGGTCACTTATCTTCGTACATTCACTTGGTAATACATTTTGTATTGTGTTGTGCTCCAATATTCTTCCTCTTCCTTACGTTGTTCATGTACTTCTCCATACCTCAATCTCCAATTGTAACTAGGTCTAATAAAAGACTTTTAAAAATACTCATCCATAAAATTTTAGACTTCATTCTCCTCTTTTATGTTCATGCAAAATAGAGTTTGAGGTGTCAAACTAGATCCTAACATAGGATCTATTTGATGCTCAACATTGTTGTAAGGATGCAAACTAAAAGGTATTTAATGCCTAAATAAACCTTGAAACTCTTCTCTAAGTTTATTATAAAGTAACTGAACATCTAGAATAGAACCCCCAACAAATTGTGAATCCATCCCTCCACTACCCTAGATGAATAAAGAAAATCAAATAAAGTAAAATATCTACATTCTAGCTTGGGCATCTTTTTTGTGGTTATTAACTCTGTATCTTGGATAAATAACTTGCAAAAACCAACCTATCCTCATAGTATTTGATCAATAGTGAGAACCATATTGATTGTGGAACCCATTTCCATGTTCCTTTTGCATCCACCAATTTTACCATGTAGCCATAATTAGATAAAATATTCTTCATACATAGATTCATAATGAATTGAGAACTAATAATGTTAGGTGAAGAACTACTATCAACAAGCATTTTGATAGAATATCGTACCTCGGCACCTTTTTTTAACTTGGAAAAAAGTTTGAACTTGGATAAAAAGAAAAATATATACAAAGAATTTCAGATGAGATACAAACTAGGTTGGCAAACCTATCATCCTCTGTGGGGGATTCATTCCTTCTTTAGCTTATAGCCTATAATTACAAAGATGTTCAAATGTTTAAATGGGAAAAACTACTGCAATTTTTGTATCTCATGCCTAAAAGAGTAAGTGAACTCTTAACTGATCAATCCTTGGAGAGTCACTAAACTTCTTATTACATCTCTATGTCTAAATCTTCCACAATGCTTCACTTCTTGTAGCATTCTAGATGACTACCAAGTATCTTGTTGATTCACTTAGGATAACTTGTTTCCAAGTAATCTTCATGGGAAGGTTGACTCCTTTAAACCAATCTCTAGATCCTTTTACTCTTAGAAGACACATAGAAAAGGTTTTCAATTTCTTCTCCTTTTTGTGTTATCTTTTGCACGAGAATGAACCCTAAGAAATTTATAAATACTATCACTATTCCATACCTCTCTATGGAAATTTTGTCAAAGAAACATTTATTTCTTTATCATGATCAAAGGATGCTCAATGGACTAAAATTTGAGTTCCCATGTGATCCAAATCTAGTTTAAACCCCAACTTAGGTTTAGAGTGTAGAAGGATTCTCATTATCTAATGATGCTAGGTATTTCATCAATGGGGAACACATCTCCCATATAATTCCTTCTATATGGGTTGTCTTTCCATGTTAATCACCCTTAGGTATTCCCTACCCCAATATTTAATTCTTTTTTTTATGAAGCACCAGTCTTCATAGTTTAACCTCATGTTGATATCTAAGTCCTCAGCTTTGATCCACCAATTACAATAATAATTCCATGTATTACATATGCACTTGGCTTTAGGAACATATTCCTTTTCTCATTGGAAAAATCCTAATAATGGGGGAACCAAATGGAGTTTCTTTTCTTACGTCAACCACCCAATTGTAGTTGGAATCAAGGTGGCAATGAATATTCACATTATCGTGAGCTTTCCAAAAGGAGGAGATTAATTTTGAAACCTTGGGTAAGACTTTGATAAGATGAGAGAAGAGTGATAAGATGAAGGTTATTCTAGCAAAATATACCTACAAGAGAGATATTATGTGTCTCTAATGAAAGAAGTTGGAGAAGCTTGGAGAGGCTTAGAAAGATGAGTTGTCAACTGGTGAAGTTGGTCCAGCAAACGAGCATAGGAGCAGCCCTAGCTCGTTGGATATGTAAAATGGATCTTGTAGGCTTGTGGTTAGTGCAATAAAACCCAATAGGTACTTTGGAACATCAACAAGAACAAGTTGATGCAAAACAGATAACTTGCACCTTGACTAGCTCACAAAAACCTTCTAAAAATGGATGGAAGTTATGACTTCAAACACTGAGAGCAACCAACACAATAACAATTGGAAAAATTCCTCTTAAGGGAGTTTCATACATAGGTTTGCCTTGATATAATGCATAAAATCCCTAATTTATATGAACTATACAAGAAGCAATCACCTTAACACTGAACTCGCATCATCCCAAAATTCTAGGGAGTTGCAAAGAATGACCCCGAGACTAAAAATCTTCAATATCTCTGAAAGTAATGAACCAAATGATCTGAAAACTTGTATTCATAAACTAGACAGTAATATCTTTCCAATGAAACCTTTAAACACTAGATTTGGAGCTCTATAGAGAGAGAAGCTGCAAGTTGATTGAGTCTGAGGAAGAAGGAGTAAATTGAAGTGGCACTAAGCAATGAGCAAGAAGTATATGTATTTCTTCAAGTCATCATGCTACTTAGTGTACAAATGTTATGGAGTCTTTACATATACTCTTGAGTACATGGCCACGCCCTTTCTTCAAGGATTTGAATTCGAAATTAGGTGAATTTATAAGTTTAGATTGATTGGAATCATTTCCTACAATCTAAGAAAAGAGAAATTTGAAATCACATCTACCTTTTGATTGATTGATTGAGAATCAATCCCAACCACTTCTAACTCGTGGCTTCTAGGCCTTTTACTTTTCCCTTTTAAAAAGTTAAATGCTTTGCAACTTACATAAGAGGGTGATCCTATGATCAAACTCTTAATACAACAAATGAATGCAAATAAAACTCTACAAGGAGTATATGTGGCATCATTCCAATGATGAGTTTGATGAAGATCATGTCCACCTCAAACATAATGAAAGCTTGTTGTTCCAACAACTCCCGCTCAAGCTAAAGTATGCTTGAGTCTTCATTCTCTGATAGGTTGAATGCATGCCAGAGCTCTGAATCTACAAAGTTGTATCCCATCAAGTGCCTTTGTCATCATGTATGCTATTTGCTTCTCAATAGTAACAAATGAAATGTCAATTTCCTTTGCCATAAACTTCTCTCTTACGAAGTGGTAGCGGACTTCTATGTGCTTTGTCCTTGAATGAAAAATTGGATTTGCAGCCAAATGCATGGAACTTACACTATCTCCAAGTAGATAAGGTTTGGAACTTACAAGTCCCAAATCTGTATACATGCTTTTAACCATATTGCCTCTTGAGTTGCTATGGTCAAACCCTTGTACTCTGCTTCAGTTGAGGATAAAGCAACTGTTGATTGCTTCTTGGAACTCCATGATACTAGCTTTGAGCCGACAAATGCTAAGTATCTAGATGTACTTCTTCTATCATCCTTTGCTCCTACCCAATCTGCATCTGAATAGATTTTGATATCCAAATTTGAAGAGTAAGGATATAATATACCTTCATTGATTGTACCTTTGAGATACTTAAGTACTCTCTTTGCAGCATCCATGTGTGGACTTCTAGGTGAATGCATGAATTGACTAAGCACTCCCACACTATATGATATGCTTGGTCTTTTGTGAGTAGCATATATCAAGCTACCCACCAAGCTTTGATATTCTTTAATGTCTTAAATTTTTTCACCTTCATAAACACTAAGTTTATGATTCATCTCCAAAGGTGTACCTGCAAGTTTTTTGTTCTCCATTCTCGACTTGAGAAGTAGGTCTTCAATGTATCCTCTTTGAGTGAGATAGATCCCTGCATCTGTATAAATCACTTGCATACCAAGGAAATATGGGAGCTCACCTAAGTTGCTGATTTTGAACTCCTCTGGCATGTGTCTCTTGATCCTTTGAATGCCATTCAAATCATCACCTGTCACAATAATATCATATACATATACACATAGATAGATAACCTCATTGTGATCCCTATGAATAAAGAAGGATCTGAGTTACTAGGTTTGAACCCTTTATCTTGAAGGTATGTAACCAACCTGTAATTCCAAGCTCTAGGAGCTTCAATCCATACAATGCTTTCTTAACACTAGTTTTGTACTAGGACACTCCAAGTGTCCTCCTTTTACACCAAATTGAATGATTTTTCTTGATGACACCTTTGAGGCTTTGATGGCATACTCACTTGGATTTGATAGCCCACATCATGTAGTTTTAGAGAAAAATATAATCTTTAACATTTTACAACCTCACACGGGTTATTAAATGAAGAAGAAAATGGGAATTTTTCAAAACTCAACTTTGAGCATAACTGAAAAAATAACACAATTCAAACATATCAACAAATTGGATATGTTTTATGAAATGGAAAGCTATTCATGGACTTTGGCAATGTAAAGCAAGTGTCTAGGGATCTCTGGAGAAGGTTGAACACTTCCATAAGTCATAAACATGGACTCAGAACTTGTCTTCTCTAGATCACTACCATTTATCGCACCTTTTAAAGAATGGCTCACTATAATCTGCGTGTAAGTGAGATTGTAGAGATTTGGCAGGTTATCAATGGATAACCTTCATACTAATTGAATGCATATTTTTATTCAAAGTTAGAAGGCCTTCACTTTAAACTAGTAGCCATTGCATTTGGTGCTGACTTTCATGCTGAATTGGCAAAGCATATATTTCTATGTTCATGAAAAGAACATAGCTCCAAAGGTGGAATAAAAAGTTATGATGAAAAAGAATAATTATTTAAATGCTATTCTAAGTATTAAACCTTCCAAAATATGCTTTCATGCCATGTATCATTCTTAATCTCATCAAATAATATGTGATCCGCAATGGTGATTGTGATAAGAATGAAAAAAATTGGCATACATACTTCATTTGACAAAAAGAAGATGGCATCCATGATGGAAATAATGAAATGTTTATAAATGATCCTTATCATTTTTTGATATCAAAGATTATATCAAAGACTTTTGAGTATAATTTTTAATATGTGTTGATGTGTGCAAGGGATCGTGTGTTTATGCATATAACAACTATCAAAAAAATATTTTTACTAAATATGTAAGAACTATATATTCTTTAATTCTATATGTATGTGGCTCTTGTTTTTTGGTAGGAACTAGCTTATTTTCTTGGATATGAAGCTAAATGTTTGTAATTTGGAATTATTCCAATTGGATGTTCATATTTGTATGTGGATATATTGGTTGGCATCCATACATAAATCTACTTTCTTTGATGTACATAGATCTGAAAACCTTGGTTGATTTTTAGAGATTATTAGTTCCCTTATGTGTACACCTTGTTTTATGTCTTATTTTCTTTCTTCATGTGAAGAAACTGGAAATTGTACATGCTTTGTTATGTGTCCACAAACTATTCATGATTGTATCTGTAGAATTTGGTTGATGCCCACACAATAGAAGATTCTTGGTTCTGTCCAAAGACATAAAAATTTTGGTGGATTTCAATAAATTATTTAGACTTGTATATGTAAGCTTTGGTTTTTTATGTCACACATTTTCTACTTGGTAACTTGAATGTGTACACCTTGGATGATCATAAATTCTTTTGACTCATATATGTAAGCTTTAGTTTTTTGTTTTTGGTGACTAGAGTCATATCAATTGATTTTATACATGTATACCTTGGTTGTTGTCTTCATACCTTGTTTGAGTGTTGGATGGATTCCCATAAGTTTGTTTGAACCATGTTTAGAACTAGTTGTTGTTTTTGGTGTACAAAGTCAAAGTAATTGATTTTATTTGAATTGAAATGATTTTTCTAAGTGAGTTTGAGGTTCATACTATCCGATCTATGTTTCAAGGAATGTGTATAATTTTTTTCTTTCATGTGAGGAAATTTTTTCTTTTGATAAAATTACATTTGATTAGGAATTTTCATCTTGTTCACTACCATAGCATCTTGAGAGGCTATTTACATGAACACAAAACATGATTTATTGTGTTTTATAATTTTGGATTAACCTTTGAATTATATTTAATATGTGTGTTAAAGGATTTTATCAAATTCTCTTTGTAGAAGGTGTGGGATTTTTTGGAAAATTGTCAAAAAGGGACACAAGTGTCCTGTTTTGGTACCAAACAAGTTTTAAGTCTGCAAACATAAGATGCATGATTAGGGTTTTCAAAACCTAGAGGTTGTGACATGTATACCTCTTCACTTATACAACCATTTAGAAATGCATTCTTTACATCAAGTTGGATGAGTTTCTGATTCTTGTAGGAGCTACACTTATCAATGTTTTGATTGTAGTCATCTTTGCAATTGGTGAGAATGCTTCCTCATGGTCCATACCATGAGTTTGTGAGCATCCTTTGGCAACTAATCTTGCCTTGTACCTGCAAACTAATCCATCTGAGTTTCTTTTAACTTTATGTACCCATCTGCAACCAATTGCCTTTTTGACTATATGTCATTGCAACCAAATCCCAAGTGTCCATCCCCTTCAATGCATATATTTCTTTTTTCATGGCCTTTTCCCAATTAGGGTTTCCCTTTGCCTCTTAATAGGTTGAGGGTTCCTCTAAAATTGAGTCTTTTCCCAAGTAGATTGAATGCTTTGTAACAAATGTGGAATCATATCCATACCTTTCTAGTTGTTTCTTCTCTCTTATTGATCTTCTAGGTGCTTGCTTGGAGCATTCTCCACACTCCTGCATCTTTGCTTTGCCTCTTGACTTCCATAGTTTGTAATCCTTTTCCTTTCATCTTGTTCATCATATGTATTACTTCTTGGATTTTGAGTGGTGTGGTTGGTCTTATCACAAATGGCACAAGGTTGAACATTTTGGCCTTTGTTCTTGTCATGTGTTGGTCCTTTCTTCTTCCCTTTCCACTTGTGCTTGCCTACAAATTTGGCTTGTGAAGCCTCCTCTTCATCTTCTTCCTTCTTCTTGCCTTTTAGCTTCTTGACCTTCTTATTTGCATATAGAGCACTAGTTGACTTATCATGATAGGAGTTACCTTCCTTTATGCTCTTGTTGGCCTCTTGATTGAAGAGTTGCCCAAGAAAGATGTTGAAGTCTGGAGTTTGCACATCCATGATGAGATCATAGGCTATGGTAAAAGATTGCCATTGCTAGTCACCTCTGATCCTATTGAGAATTCACCTCATGATGGCTTCTTCTTCAATCAACTCTCCAATGGATGCCAATTGATCAGCGACCTTGTTTTGGACTCTTTTTCATTTGGTTGAACTCATTCCAAAGATGGTTGCTACTTGCCATTGTGCTAACAAAAAAGAAAGTCTCTAGGGCATCCCAAGTCTCCTGAGATGTCTTGCATCCTCTAATATGTGGTAATAGAAAATCAGAGAGAGAATTGAGTATGTATGACCTTGCTTGAGCATCCCTTGCACACCAAAGTGTGAGCCTATCTATTTCGTCTTCAATAGGTCCTCCTTTGGATCTTGGAATAGGCATAGCTTCATCACCTGATACAATCCCATATATGTTTCTTCCTTGCAAATAAGCCTCTATTTTGATTTTCCTAGAAGTAGAATTGTGTCTATCAAGCTTATCAATCATTGATGGAGCCATCTCTCATGTTGAAGTTGCTCTGATACCACTGAAAGAAGTTGGAGAAGCTTGGAGAGGCTTAGAAACATGTTGTCGAGTGGTGAAGTTGGCCTAGCAAACCAACATAGGAACAACCCGAGCTCTTTGGATATGTAAAATAGACCTTGTAGGCTTATAGGTACTTTGGAACATCACAAGAACAAGTTGATGCAAAACAGATAACTTGCACCTTGACTAGCTCACAAAAACCTTCTAAAAATGGATGGAAGTTATGACTTCAAACACTGAGAGCAGGAAGCACAATAACAATTGGAAAAATTCCTCTTGAGGGAGTGTCATAAATAAGGTTGGCTTGCTATAATGCATAAAATCCCTAATTTATATGGATTATACAAGGAGTAATCACCTTAACAGTGAACTGGTGTCATCCCGAAATTTCAAGGAGTTGCAAAGAATGACCTCGAGAATGAAATCTTGAATATCTCTGAAAGTAATGAACCAAATTATTTGAAAATTTGTAGGAATAAAATAGATACTAATATCTTTCCAATGAGACCTTAAAGATTAGATTTGGACCTTGTAGAGAGAGCAACACTCTCTGCAAGTAGACTGAGTCTGAGGAAGAAGGAGCAATAAATTGAATTGGCACTAAGCAATAAACAAGAAGTATATGTATTTCTTCAAATCATCATGCTACTTAGTGTAAAAATTTTGTGGATCTTTACATAGACTCTTGAGTAAATGGCCACACCTTTTCTTCAAGGATTCGAATTCGAAATCAAGCAGATCTCTAAGTTTAGATTGATTGGAATCATTTCCTACAATCTAGGAAAAGGGAAATTTGAAATCACATCTACTTTTTGAATGATTGATTGAGAATCAATCCCAACCACTTCTAGCTCGTGGCTTCTAGGCCTTTTACTTTTCCCATTTACAAAGTTAAATGCTTTGCAACTTAAATAAGAGGGTGATCCTATGATCAAACTCTCAATACAATGAATGAATGCAAATAAAACTCTACAAGGAGTATATGTGGCATCATTCCAATTATGAGTTTGATGAAGGTCATGTCCACCTCAAGCATAATGAAATCTTGTTGTTCCAACATCTAATAAGTATTTGAGCCCAAAATTTTTTTTGGTTAGTCCATGCCTTAATCATTCATTTGGGAATCATTTTGTTTTCCAAAACAATCATGTTGAGGATCCCAAATCATCTCTTAACTTTAGGGAGTCAACATGCCTCCGATTTTTATTAGGATCCCCAGTGCATTATGGGCCTCCAAGATGAGAGGAAGTAAATATGGAATCAAGAACGTATTAACTACCATGTCCTTATCTGTTACACCAGAAGATCAGCATAAGATGGCCTTTGCCACAGAATGGGGCATATTTGCCTTTTGAGTAATGCCATTTGGTCTTACCAATGCGCCAGCTACCTTTCAAAGATTGATGTGCCATGTGTTTAAAGAATTCCTAAGAAAGAATTTAGACATCTATGTTGATGATCTTTGTGCTCATTCCAACATTAGACAGACCCATATACCTGAACTTAGACAAATCTTTGATAAATGTAGAGAATATCGTCTGCCTAAACCCAGAAAAGTGTGTTTTCATGATCAGGCAAGGTAAGATTCTAGGACGCATAGTGTCAAAGAACGGCATCTCCATTGACGAAGAGAAAGTGAGAGCGATCGCAGAACTACCTAGGCCAAAGAATGTCAAGGAAGTGCAAACTTTCATGGGACATTGTGGTTATTACCGATGCTTCATACACATGTATGCCATCATTGCAAAGCCTCTGTATGGACTTGTGACCAATTTTGAGTGGACTGATGAATGTGAGAACTCCTTCAATGAGCTTAAACGATGATTATGTTCAACACCAATCTTGACCACACTAGATTGGAACAAGCAATTCCATGTTCATGTGGATGCATCCAATTATGCTATTGGATGTGTACTTGCCCAATCTAGTGGTGAAGGTAATATGGATCTTCCAATTGCCTATGCTAGTAGACAACTAAATGCAGCTGAACGGAATTATACCACTATTGAGAGAGAAGGATTAGGCATGGTGTATGCGGTTAAAAAGTTTAGACATTATTTGCTTGCAAATAAGCTTAAATTTTTTACTGATCATCAAGCACTGTTGTACTTGGTAAACAAACCATGCAATACAGGCAGATTAGTAAGATGGTTCCTCTTACTAATGGAATACAACTTTGAAGTAGTGGTGAGAAAGGGCAAGACTCATTTGAGAGCAGATCATCTTTCAAGGCTCACATCAGGAGAGGCCCCACAAGGAGTGTCATATGACCTACCTCATGCTTACTTGTTTAATTTGGAAGTTGTACCGCAGTGGGCCAAGCCCTTAGTGCCAGTACTGACATATGGGCCTAAGCATCATATAGTAAACACTCAAGATAGGGAGATAGTAAAAGCCCAAAAGTACCATATAATGGCAGGGAGTATGTACAAGCATACAGATCAAGGGATATTAGCCTGTTGTGTGGAAGAGGACGAGTATGTGAAGTGGTTGCAATTAGCACATGTGGGTGCATTAGAGCAACACTACTCGAAACAAAGAACCTTACAGACATTGAGGAGACTTGGAGTATACTGGCCAACTATGCAAGCTGATGTCCATATAACGTGCAAGGAATGCCCAATATGCTACACCAAACCACCAGTGGAACATGCCACTCTTTATCGAGTGTCCTTAGCGCCAGATTGGAGTGAGCCATTAGTAGCCTTCTTGAGGACGAAAACCTTCCCTCAAGAGATGACCCTGACAAGGCAAAGGAGCTTAGAACAAGAAGCTTTAGATTATACTCTCATTGGAGATAATCTATACAGAAGGGGAAAAGATGGGTATCTTAGATTCTGTGTCCACGAGACTGAATATATGAATATCTTAGAGACTGCTCACCAAGTGTAGCAGGAGGACACTTTGGACCAGATCGGATGATCAAGGCAATTTTATTTGTAGGTCTTTGGTGGCCAACTCTTCACATGGATGCACGTACCTACGTGAAGAGGTGTGATGTTTGTCAGCGAACCCAGTACCCTATACGAAAAGATGAGATGCCATTGAAACCTATGATGGGTAGACATGCATTCTCCAAGTGGTGAATAGATTTTGTTGGTCCTATTAACCCCCCAGCTAAGGGTTCCCATGCTGAGTATATCATTGTCGCCACAGACTATCTAACCAAGTGGGTTGAAGTGAAAGCCACTACGAAGAATGATGCTCAAACAACAACAAAGTTCTTATTTGAAAATGTGTTCACTAGATATGGATTACCAATAGAATTAGTGAGTGATAGAGGCACACACTTCTTGAATGAAGTCATAGAAAATCTTCTCCAAGAATTCTTGGTGGTACATAAGAAGTCTGCCCCCTATCATCCACAAGCTAATGGCCAGGCTGAGAGCACAAATAAAATCTTATGCAATGTGCTGACCAAATTAGTGAATAATAAACGCTCCGATTGGGACAAACAACTACACCACGCTGTTTGGGCATACTGAGTGGCCTATAAAACAGTACTCCAAGCCACACCCTTTCAGATGGTGTTTGGCCAGAATGCGGTGCTACCACTGAACTTTTTGATACCTACATTGAAAGTAGCACAAGAGCATGACTGGACAGGCCATGAACTCTCCTCTAGAATCTTTGATCTTGAACGTTTAGGTGAGACACGATTGAGAGCTGCAGCAGGAATCTATGCAGACAAGAAGAGGCAAAAGGCCTATTTCGATGCACATGTGAAGGATAAAGGCTTGAAAGTAGGAGACCTAGTCCTAGTCTACACATGGAAGCAACATGCACGAAAATTAGAGAAAAGAGGCTATGGACCTATGATTATCAATAGGATCTCCACAAGTGGAGCAGTACAACTAGCCACTCTAGAAGGTGACATCCTACCGAGTTACATAAGCGGATGCAGAGTTAAGTTATATCAAGAACCCCTAACGGAAGAGATGCTAAATCGACTCAATACTGCAAGGAAACGTAAGGAAGATGAAAAACAAATTCGAGAAGAAGCACAGGCCGAAGCTTTAGAACGCATTCGACGAATGAAATTGAGAAGGCAAGGTAGAGATCAACCCATGACTGACGCTCATGAAGTTCTAGGTTATCACATAGCCATGTGCGAGGCTGCAGGTGCACGGTCCCATAAGATAGTTGATCGACGACCGTTTGTGACCCTAGAAGTAGGACAAGGAGAGAGTGCACGGACCATGAGAGCTTTAATTGATTCAGGAGCAGCCACTAGTGCAATGCGACTTTGTTACTGTCAAAAATTACAATTGAAGGTCAAGCCTATTGAGGCATATCTCATAGGACTGGGAGGAGTTGAAACCCCTTGCATGGGAGAGGTGGAACTTCCCCTCTACATTCAAGAGGTCCTAATGCCAGCAAAAGTGCTAGTATGTGAAGACGAGGATCTTATCGAACCTCTTGTCTTGGGCCAAGACTGGATCTATGATCACACAGTCAACCTCAACCTAAGAAGTGGACTTCTTCAGGCTTGGGCAGGCCAAAGCCGTCTTACGATTGAATTAGAAAATCAAGCACTCAAACCATTAGAACAGGCACCAACTCTTGGTCCCTCCACGAACCCACATGAAGATAACAATGTTGTTCTTGTCCAAAGCTCTATGGTGCAGAGGATTGTCACCCTTACCGAAGGTAGAGAAGTCAACGAGGAGTTCCCATCTATTCCAGGGAAGATTCTAAAGGGGCAGGCTCAGCAACACACGACACTAAGGAGACCGATGATCAAGAAGCATGCACACCAACCAATACAATATGAAGTACCTCATGGCATGAAGCAGATCTGGATACGCAAGGGGGAAAAAACCATGGCTCCAGAGGCAGGTTCTCAAAAGAGCATCAAGCGAGCCACATCGTCAAGGACTCAAACGAAGGAGTTCCCTAGACAACAATCTAGACATACCATTTCTATTTGGGTCCCTAAGCAGTCAACGAAGGCTATCCCTAATGCTAGACGGATATGGGTGCCCAAGGCGTGCTTACAAGCCCAAATAACTTCACCTCCAGTCACTAGCTTAAATCAACACTCACAAGTACTCTTGGTAAACAACTCAGGAAAGAGACCTACACCCCACACTATTACACCTTCGGTCAAACCTAGAAATGTACCCAAAAGGTCCCAAATCCAGCACAATCTAGTTCATAAACTTTTACCTGTCATTAGCTCTAAGAGCTACGAATCCTCAATCAAAGTTTGGAGACTTAAACCCTGTATCAAACCCCCTGACCCAATTTTGTAAACCCATCCACTCTGATGTAGGTGCATTCTGAGTACATTGCATATCCAAAGTATGCATCTAGGACGACACTAACCACTAACCACCACTCACATCTATCACAAACACTTCACCTCTAATCATCGGGATTGTCATGTTAGTATTGTGGAGGGAACACCATTACATCCTGTTTCCTATGCAACACTAATGTGCCTCACTTCTTCTAGCAAATAAGCATCAAAAGCCTCATGGCAGTAGCAGTAGGCACAAGCGCCCAAGCTGGCACTAATTCTCAAGGCAATTGGGATACCATGCCTGTGGAGGTCCCACTAACGGCTAGGCCTGAGGAGTTTCTCAATGTGCGACGCATCCCCATCTAGGATCCACCAAGTGGCCTAATAGAAAGAGTGAAGGGACATTCTCATTGGTTCCATGAGATGCCAGGAGATTTGGGGGATGCAGACCACATATGGGAATCTAAGTTGGAATTTGGAGGATCCTGGTGGACATTTCAGTTCTTCTCAAGAGAATTTGAAGCATTACAGAATGTAGCTCCTCTCCAAGCTATTTGGTAGAAAGCAAGGTTACATGATTATTTTAGTGCATCTCTGCCTAAACCTGATTTCTTAGGTGCTATTACTTGATTGCAACTCTGAAGGCGACAGGAGATAAAGATCATTCAGGCACATTCCTGGTGCCCTCTCTATCAAACCAGGAGGAAATGAAAAAGTTTGAGTTGAACATAACTTTAATCAGGGAGGCCCTTCAGATGTATGGAACCCACGTACCCTCCGATCGAGATCCTTTGATACCAGAGTCTATGAAGAACAATAAACTCAAGAAGTTGAAAGAAATGTGTGCCCTCACCCCGAACATTGCTATACCATTGCGAATGTGTCTTCAACATTTTGCATTTCCGACGCAAGACTGATTCACACAGCCTCATAAGAAGATCTGGTATGGGTTATACCTAGCGGAGACTGGGAGCTTACCTATTAAAATGCCAGTGTGGATCCTTGACCAGTTATATGAAGCAGGCAAACGAGGAGTGAGGAAGCCTACTTTGAATGGCTGCTGCGCTATTACAAGAATCATCTACAGATGCCTCACATATGATGTGCCAATCGCACGGGCCCTTAAGTACTCATAGTTGCAATTCTTCCAAGGGCGGAAGTCAGGGGTTCAACCCGTGAAAAGAATGTGTGGATCACTTTCATAGGTTCTAATTCCTCGTGAGGCCACCACAGAAGCTTCCCTCAAAGAAGAAGAACAAGTAGCCCCATTCACGATCCATTTCCAATGACCACAATCAGAGGGCGTGTTACAACCCACTCCATCAGCCCCTCCACTACCCACGGATGCTGAGTTTGCCTCCATGACTACATTGGCAGAAGATACATCCTTCGACTTTGAGAGATTTTTGCAAACAGCAGTTATCTGAGAGTGACTTCTTCTCAGACACCGACGGGCCCGGATCATCATCCCAGAGAGGACGGCCACACAGTGAGGCACAAAGAGCACATTGGGAAGATGAGGCACAACATACTCACGCTGAAGGCACACAGGATCAAGAAGAAGCACAGGGAAATGAAGCAGAGGAGAGTGAGGAGGAAGCCCCTGCTTACACTGCACCTCCTTGGTACTCGTACATCCACTGGCAAGTTGACCCACTGAGGACGCCATCAGGTGTGGATAACACACCATCACGCACCAAGCCATGGGTCTGCCTGAGAAGAATGAGTGCGATGTTCTCTTCTCATTTGGATATTCAAAAAGAACTCCAAGCTCAGTATATGAAGAGATTTGCTGGTCGCTAAATCGCATATATGGGATATGTTCCCTCAGCCGACGACTCCTCAGCCACCCAGATTTTCGCTTCAACGTTTCATGATCGAAAAAATGCTTTGCGAATGGCAATATTGAACGTGTCAATGCTTATGCATACTTCAACATTTTGAAGAACTTCAACGTGTTGAAGAGATGGACTAAGCTCGAATGTCTACATATAAGTTATCCATATATATATTTTTTAATTCTTAGGTGGAAGTGGGGAGCATATGTTATGGTCTCGGATGACTTTCAAGACATTCAATATGGGACAAGGGTGCATAGAGTTTCTCAAGCATAGCCTGAGGAAACTTGAGTGCCTCCTAATTATGGACATTATGGGTTTTTGAACCCTAGACCTCCACCTCAAAAGGCCAAAGCTCAACTAACTACTCTACAGGACACGGGCAAGGATTTTTGAACCTTGAACCCCACAATTAGCAGTATATTTATCATCAAACTATATCAGGGAAGTACATTTTTCTTTCATTCTTTCTATTTCTCGATTTTATGAGTAAGTACGTTTGGCATTATTTTTTGGGCCCTTTCATATGATAGACTACCCACGTGCATGCCTGCAATAGCTCATGCACATATGAATAGGCATGGTCGAGTCTGTATAGCTATATTTTGAATTCTTTTTATTTAAACTGCCTACTCAATAATTGTGTGCAAGGATACGAGCATTGAGAAAGTGACTCCTCATAAATTTCAAGGCCATGCATATTTTTGTTTTATGGCATATGAAATTATTGAGAACTTTTCATACACAAAGGACAATTTTTATGATTATCACTAGCACATGCATGTATAAGAACATGAGTTTATTTGAAAAATTTATTTTTCAAAAGCAAATGAAGCATGCACATAGCTATGCATGAAGATTGCGCCCTTTGGTATGTATGATATATGCATGATATATGCATGAAATCAAATTCGGCACTCAAGTAAGTATAAGAAGCCCAAGAGGGACTTCAACAAAGGATGAGATGGGAGTTGTACCCAAGATCAGTGGCCCAAGCCTGCTTCATCACCGTGAGAACACTAAAGTAAAGTCAAAGGATGGACGAAGCTTAATTTTCAGGTAAGTATTTGCACACCTTTCTTTTCCTTAAAGACTAAAGAGCATACAGTGCATGTCATAATAGACATGAATTTGAAGAAGGATGCATAGATTGAGGTGGCCTTATTTGTCTGGTCACATACACAACTAGTTATGGAAATGATTAACACTATGCATCAGTTCATATGGTTTTGGAAAATAAAGATTGGTTGTGCATAATGATGATCATGATTTATGTATTCATTATGGCAATTCATATGCACAGAAAGAAAGATGCATGGAAGATTTTGCACCTTCTTTTGAAATAAACAAAGTTTCGAATTGGAACTTTTGCATGCTTTAAGGAGGGGTTCAACTTCTGAACTTTATGCATGCAACACCTTTTCCAATAAAGATGGAACCATTTGGCATACACTATTATGCATATGGAACATATTACACGGGTTTTGTTTTATGTTGAGAAGGAGATTAATTTCTTAAAGTTAGGCTTAAGTATGATTATAAGCTCCATGATAGGAATAATGGTAGTACAGCCAATTGGCCATAAGTAAAACTACCTTTCATTTCCTATATAGTTGGATTATTATAAGCTAACAAATAGTACATTGGCAAGATACTTTAAGCTTAAAGTCCCTCTTATGGAATTTTAAATTCCATAAAAACCCATGGCATGCCTGATCAGCAAGGCCATAGACTTAAGGTAGTAATACAAAAATTTTCTCTCTTAACACCACGATACAATGGTGGTAACTTAGAGCGCTATCTTCTTAAAGCTCTAAGGAAGAGAAAATATGGTATAATAGAATCTCAGTTTTGGAAGATGAAAGTATTAGTGTTTTGTTCAAGAAAAGTTCTTTGTTTGAAAGAACTACAGAACTATTTGGAACTTTACATTATTCTTCCAAGCAAATGCAAGGCATGACAAGAAGGTAAAACTCAAGGGTTGTTATAAACCCTAAGTACCATTTTCTAAATGTCCTAAAAATAAAAGACTCTTTAGTAAATGGAATTACCATCTACTTCAGCATAGAGATTTGATTGGCAAAGTCAATTATTCTCAAATTACTCATTATGACATAAAAGATAATATCTAGTTGAGGTTTAAACTAGCTCTATTATCAAGTGACATAAGATGGATTTTTTGAAGTATATCGGAATCAAGGAATAATTGAAAAAGTCAATTTAAGACTAATCTTGTCAAATTACAACTAAGACTTGGTAAGTTAAAATTTTCATCAGCACCAAAACATGCTATGGAAGTTACACTTACAAGTCCAAGAAGTAATAGATCTTACTTGATTAGAAGAAGGTTTGCTCCCAAAATTCAAGCTAAAGTTACCTTTACTTAAGTGGAAGTGTAAGTTGGATGGTATGGGACATCTAGACTTACATTACCACTAAAGTGGATTCGGTGGTATGGGACATCGAATTTAGAGGTAATTAAAAACTTGAACCTTGGGACATTTGTTCTATATGCTTGAAGAAGAGAAAGCAAAAAAGCTCTGAATAGTTCTTTTAACCATGAAGAACAATAAAAGATTGAAAATAAACTCTTTCAAATACTTCTGAAGGAGCACAATTTTCAAATTACTCTCAGGTAGTTTTCGAGGACGAAAACTCTTAAAGAGGGGAGAAAGTCCCCAAGAACTTGTATCTTATGCCTTGAAAAGACCAAATAGGGTATTGCAAGGTAAAAGATATGCAAGAAATAGATAAAGTTGAAGTACTTCATCATATTCTAGTATTTCATATATCTTTCATTACATCTTCCAATGAAATGAAGTTCTCAAAGATTGGGAATTCGTAAAGAACCCCAATGCAAGAGAAGGCTTGCATACACCATAAGGATTGTACGAATCCTAAGTGGGTTAGGAAAAGAAGTTGGATGAGCGATAAAGCATAATCCTAATAATATCTTAATGCTTCATGGGGATAACATAACTACGTTATATAGACCTAAGGAATATGGTTTCTTGTATGAAGCATAATACCTATATCCCCAAATAAAACCCATGAGTAAAACATTGAACATGAAGGGATCTATTTTGGGAAAGACCTAGTCTTATCTCTTATTTTGGCTAAAGAAGAAAAGAAAGACAAAAGACCCAAATAGGGCAAAGATCAAGTCAAACTTTAAGTTTGATAAGATGACTCACACCACATTAAACGGCTAACCAAATATTTAAAGTAAGATTAGTAGTGGTGTATCTAAGCACCTTAGTCCTTGCTCTCATAATCTGGTACCATAGTATGAAGGGCATTTAAAAGGACAGAAAAGGTGAGAAAACAAAGTTATGTGGATTGGATGAGGAACCCACTGATATGGGACAGTGGGTACTGAATCCCGTTGAGTACTTTTTCTTGATGGCCAGAAGAAAAAGGGACTCATGATCCAATGGAATACATCAGGAAGACAATGTCTATGAATAGGCATCTTCTTCAATTATCCTCTCAAAGGGAAGAAGAATTCTTCCAACAATATATGAAAGTATCTATCTCTTATAGAGACTTAGTAATAAGGAGAGGATCAACTTTTTGAGTTTGAAGGTAAAACTCCAAAGGATGAAGCTCTAAAAACTTCATACCAAAGTATGACTTGAAATTCAAGGAACATAAAAATGATCTTAGACCAAGCTTGAAAGAAAGCTCAGAAAGATCATCTTTTGGATACTTGATATTGCAAGTCAATTGAAGAATAAGAAAGATGTCAACATAGGACATCTTTAACAGATTGAGAATATAAGGGAGAGAACTCTAGAAGGATCAAGAAGACCCTTAAGGTTTGAGATCTAATTAAAGATCCGTAAAGGTTAAACATTGAAGAAATGATTGGAATAATCTATTTCTACTTATGACCTTAAAGATAACACGATCTTTTACACTATGAGTTCCCATCTTGGGACGTAGTTATAAAGATCTTATCTTTTTGGAAGAACAAGTAAAATAGGTTTCAATCAAAGGCTACAATAGTTAGATTAACCCTTATGGATTCTAGTCCCTTAAAAGTGGATTCTCAAAACTATGTAAAGTTTTGAAAGAACATTGCATCCACTTTTTGGTAAGCTCTCTCTGAAGATAAAGAGGATGTTATATAATCCACCTTTACCATTCTATTGGTTAGGTAGGGATTATATAATGAAATTCCCCTCTATTTAGAATTATTAGAGGCGAGTTGCAAACAAGGAAATCCACCCATTTCACTAAAAAAGAGTGATTTGGGCAGGGATTATGAAAGATGCATCTTCCTTTCAGAACAAGTTGGGTTCTAACTTGAGAAATGAATCTGATAAAGAAACCTGAAGAAGCATTCATCTATTTTCCTAGGTCCATGCACAAGTGGTGCAAAGCAATGGACCAAGGTAGTAATCTAGCTGAAGTCACTTTATATCCACCTAATTCACATGTTTAAGTATGGAGAGCCAGATGGCACATGGCTTAAACAAGGAAATAGGCAGGGATGTTCTCTTCCACCCTTTTCATTCTTTCCATACTTTGCATTCGACTTAGTTCTTTTTCGTATGCAAACTAAATGAAACTTTGAATGATTGGGGCAGGGAATTAGTCCACACATGGATTCTCCTCTTTTTAGATTCATTCAGGGTAGAATTCCCCTTTCGAATTAAGAGGCGGACTTAGAGAGATGAAAGCCATGATGCTTGAGATTGATCATGGAGCATGGGGGAATACCCCAAGATATATATCTCCACTCATTTATGAGGACGAAAATGCTTTTAAGGGGGGGAGAATGTTGTATAATTACATGGGTCTAAGGGGTAGAACCCTTGGGTTTCTAGGTGTGAAACCCTTTGGATTTATGGTTTATTTACCCCATTTAGATGGGTCTTGAACCTTAGCGCTAATTCTCTAAGGTTGAGTACCTTAGGCTTGATTGGAAGCTTCTCCTAGCCACTTGGTTTGTACCTGAGAGCTTAGAGAGTCTTCTTTTAGAAGCCATGTGATTTCATGTGATATCCTAAGCTTGGAAACCATGTGACCACCTTAGGGACCCATGTGATGGAAGGTACACATGTCCCCTTGAGAGGGACTTACCGGGAGCTATATATTGGAGGGTTTGGTTGGGTGGAAACACATCTCTCTTCCTAGTGTGTGGCCTTGCTAGTTAGTTTTCAGTTAGTTGTGTGAAGGCTATGGAGTCCTTCCACAACAGGTCACGAGATCGAATCCGGATGGCAACACTATGACATAGTCATGACTTGAAGCAATTATTTTGCTATCATTCGTAATGTGGTGGAAGCTAACACCCACACACGAAAGAGAAATGATGCAAGAAATGAATTTTTCATTAAAAAAAATGAACGAAAATGCATCTACAAGAGATCTCCATTGAAGTTTGCATGAGGAAGATAATGAACTCCCATCAAGGTCTCCATGAAAGCTTAACCTTAGCTCTGATACCATTGCAAGAGAATGATAATTACGACCACCACCACGACATGCTAGAGAGATGACTTTCCTCCCAACCATATGCCTCTATATATAGCTCTTCCTAAGGGATTTGCTTCTTGGGTAGGTGGATTCTAGCCATCCATGTGTCGGCCATGTAACTTCATGTGCGACAAGTGTCCTAGTTAACTCGAGTTAACTCAAGTGGATGCTTCCAGAAGGCTCTAGATGTCTTCGTGCACTTAACCTTAGCTTTTTTACCAATGCAAGAGAATGACAACTATGACCACCACCACATGCTAGAGAGATGACTCTCCTCCCAACCGTATGCCTCTATATATAGCTCTCTCCAGGGGATTGCCTTCTTGGGTAGGTGGATTCTAGCCATCCATGTGTCGGCCATGTAACTGCATGTGTGGCAAGTGTCCCAGCTAACTCAAGTTAACTCATGTGGATGCTTCTAGAAGGCTCTAGATCTCTTTGGGAAAAATATTCTCCCCATGTACTCCATGGGGATTGAACCCAAGGCCTCCTCCTTCACACCCTTGAGACTTAACCACTAAATTAAATGGATCACTTGATCACTTGTTTACAAGAGCACATGACCTTCTATGCAAGTCTAATATTGAGATCTTTAGTCATACACACAGATGACCAAACAATGTTTGATTTCAGATCTGTCTGAACCGGCCATGCCCTTAGATCATGAACTTACTTTATTACACAAGAGCTCCTTCACAACCTTGAGACTTAACCACTAGGCTAAGTGGATTGCTTGTTTAAGAAAGCACAATAACTTATGCTTAAGTCTAGTCTCGAGATATTTGACCAAACACATGAGTGACCAAACAATGTTTGATTTCAGATTTGTCTGAACTAGCCATACCCTTAGATCATAGCTTTATTACACAAGAAGCCCTACATTCCATGTTTGCACAAAGGACATTGAAGTGAACTTTCATTATGTCAGGGAGAGACTCTTTGGTAGAGAGATCAGTTTGGCAGATATGCCCACATAACATAATGTTGTAGACTTTTTCACAAAGGCTCTACCCAGGGATAATTTTGAAGTTTTTTGCAAAGCTTTGGGCTTACTTCCTTTTGTGGATTGGTTTCTTTCCACATAGCTTGACATTTCCTTATACATGGGTGCAAGCTCTTTGTTCACCACATCACTTTAGGGGGGATTTGTTGATATATTTCAATAGTGATATGTGTGAACACATTTAGGACTGCTGATGTACTTTTTCTCATCTTTAGGAGGTCCCCCCCTTGTATATACATCTATAACCCTAACATGTCATTGATCTTCTGTACATTCATTTTGTATTGTGTTGTGCTCCAAGCTTCTTATTCTTCACTGTGTAGTTCGTGTGCTTCCGTAGACCTCGAAAGAAAATATATTTGGATGGCTTTAGTCAAAATATGGCACTTTTTTTTCTTACTAAAGATTGCAGAGTTTCTCATAACCCAACACAAACTTGTGTGGACTTACATAATGCACAAAAGATGCAAAATTATGCACAAAAAAGAACATTTTCAAGCATAAAACTCAAACATTGGACTTATTTCAAACCCGCATTGCACTAAAAAATGTGGAGAGCTTCATCATGGAGCTTCTTACTTCAAAGCTCAGTTTTGTAATTTCCTTTCGTACACTATAAACTCCTTCAAAACTCACGAAGAAATACAAATAATTCTCTTGCTGTGTAGAATTCATAACAACTAAAAACTTCTCAATAGGAATCTAGAGGAGGGACGTATGACCTTCGAAAGAAAGGTAGTTGGCTCCGCCTTCCCTTTCAAGGGGAGTATGAAGTAAACATGAATAAATGGAGCAGAATGGAGTTTGAAGCTCACATGGAAGATAGAGGAGGTTGAATTTGAAAGCACGCATAATTGATAAGTACCATTTGCATATTCCTGAAGCACATCTAAAGGCTATTTATGCCATACGTTTGGTCACTTTTCTACACAAAGACATGAAAAGAGTGGTCTCATCAATGTTCAGGTTCTGAGTTGTTTTCAAGCTTCCTCTATGTGATGCTGGTCTCCTTTTTGGTAAGTGGTATGCTATAACCACTTGATGACCTTACTTCTATAATAGATGGTGTAAAATGATAATTTTGCTACAAACTCCATAACCCATCGATGCAAGGACATGATAAAGATGAAGAGAAATTCGTTCCCTCTCTCCCTTTCTCAACCTTCGCATCCTTTCCTGAAAATTCTTCCAGAATTAGAAGCTTCTCCCATGAATCTTTTCAAGTGGCTTACCCCAAAGATCTCACTTAGTAGTCCAAGCATGCATGTTCAAATAATCTAACCTTCTGCATCTAGGGTGGAGGGTTGAGGTTCGATCCTCGCATGCTATGTAGTGGATGCCCCCTACAATCCTTGTATGGTAAGATGATTAAGGGCCTTATGCCTAGTTGACTACATAGCCTTCAAGTCTTGTAACCGTTCTCTGAACGTAGGGCCAGTCAAACCAAATATTGTGTTGGGCCTTAGGGCCATTCCTTCCCAAAGTTTTTCCCTAGTTGGTTTTTGAGCTCTTTAATCTTGATTGTGCGAGATGTCTAACCCCTGCTTTGTGGAATATGATGGTCCCATGGGTACTAAACTTGTCTTCAGTTATAGTTTCAATTAATTCAAGCATAATTATGAAGATTAGTCCTCTATCCTAACTTCTTAAAAAAGAGATGTCGCTTAGTTCATGATTTGATATTCGATGTAAGGAAAGGTTGATTGATGCATGTGCAACTCACTTATTATTATGTTTATCCCATTGAGATAATTCTAAATGCTCAAAAATCAAAATGTGCTCACTCATTCCACTACCCATCGAAAGAGCTTAGGTACCCCCAAGTTAGGGACCGTGGCTTAAGAACGGACTTGGACCTTCCTTCTTTCCCTTGTCCCATCTTAGCCTATGCCCAACATGTAAGTGAGAACCATCTTACCCTATGCCTAATCGTAGAAAGTCGAGATAATAAGCATGGTGTGTCAAGTGATGCCCCCTTGAAAAGCAAGGACATTCTTTGATACCTTATGTTTGGATTTTGGAGAGTAAAGAACACACACAAATAACATAATGAAGAGGGAGCATTACACATAATGACATTGCTAAGTGTGTGATGCACGTTAAGGTTATGGGCAAATATAGGAGCAGGCAAATATCCCTTACGAAATTAGACCACATGCCTATAACTTATACCTGGTTGCTTGTGGGTAAGAGATAGATCCTTCACATGGTTCATGGTATGGATATGAAGATTGGAATGATTAATGAATACGACGCCCAATGTCAATGGTTTAAATAATTTGTCCTCACTCACATTAGATGCCTTTACATATATATCTTCTACAAATTCAAAGCATTTTATATGTGAACAAAGCTAAAAAAAAAATGCTCAATGAAAATACGCACCAAGAGATAGCATGTGAAAAGTGCTACTTAGAGTGAACCTTTGATATGGAAAGGGAAGAGACCTTGGGTTCTTCAAGACTATAAACAAAAGGTTCACTCTCCTTCAACCGTATATAGGGAAACATGATGAAATGCGAAATCCCAAGGCCATGTGATGTGTTAGTTATACACTCAACCCCCCCCCCCCCCCCCCCACACACACACATTTGATGCTCATAAAAGTAGAGTGAAAGAGAAATCCTAGGGGACGCTTTATCATTCCCATGCTCCCACATGGAAGACAACACTTAAAGAGAGGAAGTTTATATCCCAAAGAGAAAAAGTGGCTGCAAAAGGAAGCATTTCATTCGCCATCCAATGAGAAGTGTTACTTTTCTTATAAAGTTTTGACCACAATATATATTTGAATCCCAAAAAGAATGGGCAAGGTAGGTGGGACCCTATACATCCCACAAAGAAGTGGGGACTATGTCTCTATTGTGACTTGAACGTAAGTGGAAAGCCTTTTATATTTGTATAGTAGAGTCAATGTATGCCGAGAGACATGACATAGTTGGCACTTCATACAATTTAAAAGAGTCCCTTAATGCATGATACACTTTTCCAATGCACTTTATCCTTCTCTTTGGCCCACGGAAGACATCCATTTTTGCATTAAAAAAAAAAAAATGGAGGTTCAACCGAAGCCTACTTACTCGCTCTGGCTTTAACTTTGAAATTACAAATGTATAGGGTGAATGAGCATAGTATCCAAGTGACTCCAATACAGAGTAAAGGTTAGACTCGTTTGACATGAACTTACAACTGCCCAAAGGGGACGTCACAATTGTTTTGACTTATTACACATGCCCGAAGGCTTGGTTTAGATATCCTATCGGTGGGGAGGGTCAAACCCTCACCCCTGCCTCAAAAGGTGAGAGACTCAACCATCTGACCTAGCGTGCATAGACTATCCATTCTTGTTTGTATTGTATGGGAAGTGAGGCAATGATTCCAAATATATGAATCTCGAGTCACATTTTTTTTTTAATTTTTTAAATGGAGGTTCGGCCGAAGCCTACTCCCCCAGACTTTAACTTTGAAATTGCAACTGTACAAGAAAGGGCATAGTACCATGGGACCCCCCTTATCCCACAAGAACAGGGGTTTACAAAGTTGGTTTAAATGGCGGTCAACACTACCGCAAGAATCCTGAGTCACATTCAACATGGTTGTCACTAACGTATTTATATCCCAACACTCATAAATGTTTGACTAAACACATTTCCCCTCATCTCTTAAGTGGGTTTAGAGAACTCTCTATTGTTTCTTCTTAGGTTGCTTCACTGAAGATGGAGATGACAACATTGAACCTCCACAATTTCATCCACATGTGATCATAACATTAACCCATGAAGGGTGGAAAGGTTTAGTGGATCCACTCAAAACCCATGAAAGGTGGAAAGGTTTAGTGGATCCACTCAAAACTTAGGGAATCCCTTTGGAATAAATGTTTGTTAGGCGCAGGAAGTAGGCATGTGCTTCAAAGCCTTATCACCTACAACTTTATGCATCAAGCTTACATCTATGTGCTTCAAAGCCTTATCACCTACAACTTTATGCATCAAGCTAAACAGTTCTTTTGAGACAAGGTGCACTTTTGAAACATACATTCAATGAAGATTATCCTAGTACTAGAGATGTAGAGAAGTTGAGCTCTTACTCATGCATATGGGACCTTGAAGTTAATGCATCGACCCCAAGCTCATCCTAGATGCAAAATGAATACACTATACATGACGAGGGCTATTTTCAGTGTTCAAATATGTCCATCATAGAGACTTGAAATCGACAAGGTAGACTTACGGCCAACAATCCTACCCATCAAAGCATGAGTGTCCATGAAGACATCCCTTTCTCTCCATGAAGGCATCCCTTTATCTCTAGATATGGTGCACTTTCCATAGGAATTGATGCAAAAGATGCTTGTGAGAGATGGAAAAGTTAGCACTGTCTCATGCATGGGACCCCTAATGTGGTGCACTTTCCACATGGATCGATGAAAAATATGCTTTTAAGAGATGGAAAAGTTAGCTCTTTCTCATGGACCTTCAAGTTAATGCATCCACATTCATGGCGTTCCAAAAGTTAGGAAGCACACCACATTAGGAGTAAAACATGAAGAGTATTCTTGTCTTGACCTAGTGGCACAAAAGTTATGGACACATCAAGAGTTTTTTTTTTTTGAGAAAAGCGAAATATATGAAGGGAAATGCCACAAGGTCCTGAGGATTGAGACAAATTTACTTAAATTCAAAGATCAGTTGTGATTGGGGCTTCTTAAGATTTATGAAGACAAGATGAGGGACATCTGGGCTTGGCGAGAGTGTGTTGATGCGGAGGTTGGAGCTCTACATTTGCTCATGCATTTACGTGAGGTGGTGACAAAAAAGTAGAGCTAATGTGCATGATCATAAATGCTAACATTGCATCTCCGTTGTTACCATATGTGGGGGGCTTTCCTGGTTTTAAAGGAAGCAACAATTTTGGTGATTTGAGGAACTTCCACACGCTACCAACTTCCAAGTTCCAACGTCGATGTTGGGGCTGCCGCCATCTCCTTTGAACTCCACGGTCTCCACCTCAGATGGCCATGTCCCAATTGATAGCTATTAAGGGATCTCCTGATGCAGGAGAAAAAAAGCATACTCTGCCGCAAAAGATCACCCCTACCATGATACCATAGCCATCAAGGCAGGGCCCAGGGTATCGACGGATTAGATGTGGCTGGTGGGCCTCCATGGGATAAAAACACAGAAGAATGCAACGCATCTGATGCTCCAAGATCGACTTGCAGAATCTCACCCATCTTACCAATATGAGAAAGTGAATTTGTCCATGCGCACGCACACCATGGTAGTCTTCGCACGACGATCCCCTTGTCAGAGGCACTCGTACAAAATATTATTTGCGCGGCTTTGTGGAGAGAAAGATTGCAGTTGGGGAAGAGAAATCCGTCCTAAATCGGCATCCGCTTTTGCCTAATTTCCATCTCCCGATCTTGTTGCCTACTTCTCTGTTGCTTCCCCCTGCTTCGGCCCTCTACGCATCCTCTCCTTTCTGGAATTATCACTCATGCGTATGCGCTCCACCGCATTGTTATCTTTGCTTGCATTGTCGAAACCACACCTCTCTCCACACATATTCACATAATCCCAGCTGTCAAACGGAGAGCTCAGCTCATTTCTGCGAGCTCCGCTTCAGGACCTCATCGTTCAATCTTCATGAATCGCCAGCTCCCTCAATGGCTGAGAAGGGAACCAACCTGAGTTCGGTTGCCTCGTGAGAATGGAGCTCGAGAATCGAGCAATGGAGGATATGTCTGCAGCGTCGGCCGCCGCCAAGGCGAATATGCCAGATACGATGCCCAAATCAGCTCTCCGTCTGGCCTCATATCCTAATGGGCAGTTTCCATCTGAAGATGCAAGATTTCACGCGTTTACACATCAGACAATGTCTGTAGACAGGGATATTCATGGCTATTCTGGACAACAACCCACATTGTCTGCAGATATGCGTGTCCATCCGCTTGCAACGCAGCAGCTTATGTCTACCGTGGATGCTCATAGTCATCCACTCCCAGTACCTCATCAACCATTTTGTCCGATTGCCCCACCTGGACAGGTCATGACCGATGAGCAGTTCGAGACTCTTAGAAGACAGATCTCCGTGTACGCTACTATATGCCAGCAACTTGTCGAGATGCACAAGGCGATAATGGCACAACAAGGTTCTGCGTCAGGTTTGGTTTCATATTCAAAAGAAGCTTTCAAGACATTTGTCAGCCAGCTTTAACGATAGGTGGAACGGAAGATAAAGTAGATTTAGTATACGGAGATCTGCGTCTTGCACAGAGTTGATGTAAAATTGAGCACTTAGATAATAGTTGATTGGTTTGGCTTGGTCTGTTAACGTGCAACATTACTCTGCAGGTTTATGGCTTGGCCCTTCTATTCCGTTTGATCCATCATTGCATTCCATAGGTCATAAGCTGACATCCAGGCAAAGGTGGACTCCAAGCCAAACACAACTTCAGATTCTCGAGAGGCTCTTTGAGCAGGAAACTGGCACACCAAACAAGCAGAGGATCAAGGAGATAACCATAGAATTAAGTCAGCATGGGCAAATTTCAGAGACAAACGTATATAATTGGTTTCAGAATCGCAGGGCCCGTACAAAGCGAAAACAGCAGGTTGGGACAGCTAATAATGGAGATTCTGAGCTTGATACAGATGCTGATGTGCCAGAGGAAAAGAGGAATAAGGTTGAGGGAGAATTTACGAATCGGGTCCTTGATGCCACACACCATCCAACACACAAGTCTTCTTCAGGTGCTGACAATTCAGATCATCACCAGGGAGCACCGGAAACATCACAGAGATGTGTCCAATCTGAGAACCACTCAACCTCTTTCAGCAGAGGCCATCATGGTGGGTATTATAATAATACAGTGGCTTTGGAAAAATAAAGAATATAAAATGTCAGACCACATTTTTTTTCTTGTATACTGCTACTTATGCACATTTTCACATTACATGCCGGAGGGAATTCTATTTCCTTTTTATTAATAAATTTTGTTTATGTTTGTTTATGTCAGACAAACCATACATGCTTGATAATAAAGTTTGGGATGTTCCCTTTACAATGCCCGAAAGCAAACCAGATTTGACTCCTTTTCCAGCATCGCAAGAATATCAAGGGAGGCAGATAATTGCGACAGGGGGTGAAAGCCACAGTTAGAAATTGATAAGCATCATCATCATTTGTGCAATGAGGTAAACCAGTTCTCAGTATCTTTTTCCCATCTTAGATGATCTGCCTATAAGTTTATAACTAATCATCTGTACATGTGGGTTTTACTTAAAACTCTGTGTGGAAATCAGTGTCATGTTTAGCAGATTTAAGTTTAAAACAGTTATGGGCTACTCCGTTAAGTGGAAACATAGATTTTATGCAGTCACAATGCACATCTGCTTTTGGTGATGTTCCAGCCAGTATCATAATTTTGAGATCTTTTCCAGATTGGTAACCAAGCAAGCTTCTAGGCATAACTTATGTGGATTAGGTATTAAGTAGGGACTTTCTGAAATTGAACTTTTTAACATGCTCAAAAGATATAAAAACTAGATTAACAGGTGTGCATGTGTTGCATTAGACATGCTTTTCAAGATAGAAACCTTTTTTAGTCACATCAAGTGCATGAGGAGTGTTATCTTAAACTGCTCATGATTACTCATTTCTCTTGAAACAACTGCCTTGCTTGGAACAACATGTTTTGTTATCTGAAATGAGAAAATGAGGGGTTTCCTAGGTTTAGACTCAAGGCCTTCGGTTTTATAGGACTTGACACTTACTATAAGGATAGTGCCTTCACTTGTTGTTCATAGTAAGCAATGCATATTATTTTAAGAATGTGGAAATTCCATTATTGCTTTGACTTCCTTTTCAATTTCAGATGGATGGAATAGTGTAATTCATTTTAATAGTAAAAGAAAAATATTGCAGTGTTAGTGTAGGATAGTTAGGTCGAATGGTCATATCAATAGCTGTGTGTGTGATTCTTTCCCATGTACACACTTTTATCATTCTCCAATGCCTTAAAAAAATTCT
>CM035439.1:35403643-35408643 GCA_020310875.1 Ceratopteris richardii | reverse complement strand
ATGTATGTATATGTATGTATATGTATGTATATATATATGTGGCGATTCCTCAATCACAATCTATCCTCTATCAAAAACTTCTGATCACTCAAGAATAGTAGAAGAGAAAAAAAAAAAAAACGGAACTTGGATAAGGGAAAATTCGGCAGAGAAGAGTAGACAAGATATGACGCAATGAAAGAGGATTTGTGATATTATAGATGTGAATTAATCGATACAATTGCTTTGGAAAATAGCTTCTTGACGAAACCTCTACCTCTCGACCACCCGAGAGGTATCACAATCTCAGTCAAACTCGCACTCTCAATCACACTCACTCTCACTCAATCTCACTATCAATCACAAGGTAATTCTCTAATTTCTAGCCTCTTTCTCTTTGATGTGCTGGTCTTCTTATAGCGGAGTTTATTGCCGCCTAAAGAAGTGTACGAACCACCAAATTTAGAAAATGCCGATCCTACGCAAAACTTTTGCAAAAAGCATGCACTTGTAGTAGTGCTTTCTTTAACGGTACCTGTCCAAAAATAGAAGAAAAGCACCTAAAAGACATATTCGAAGACATCCGTAATTAGGCATGACAATACGTGTGCTTTAAAATCAAGGATCGAATAGAAATAGAAAAGATCTCTTTTGTTTTTTAAGTTTTATTTAAATGAGTACCTAACAAAACGACACTTTTCCAAGCCTTATAATGCAAAAACAGTGAGCAATTAGTTTAAGCTTGTGAGAGACACTTTTATACAATTTTTCGATATGCACAATAGTGTTAGAGATGAGCCAAGTCCAAATCTGTCTCGAAGTATCACTTTTGAGCCCTGCAAGTTTAGAAATTCTAGAGAGAATAAAATCAAGACATTTTCTTACAGTGAACTAAATGTAGAGCTCTAAATGAGGTATTTAAAACATGATTCACAAAAATTTTATAGAGATACTTTTATTCTTTTATGCATGCTCTACCTTTCTCTCGTACATAATTTTTCCTAATTCTTTCATCTTCATGCTCAATTTTCAACCAGAAAACATGATGGGGATAAGGTCTAGAGAGGGAATATAAAACTTGTCATCCCAAATTTCTGCCTACAGGCATAAAATGACCTAAATGTTCATTCTAAGCATTATCCCCACAATATAATTCGCAAAGTTCAAAATGAATTATTTCACTATGGAAAGGCCTATTACAATATATGTATGTATGTATGTATGTATGTATGTGTGTATATATGTGTGTGTATATATATATGTTGTTGGTGCAGCAACTATTGCGGAATTTTCTTGCACCACAAGAACTAAGCTAGAGTGATATTAGAACACCTCTATAATCATCAATAGTTCTGAAACTGAAAACTTCACAACTGTGTTTAGTGAAATTTGAAAATTCACTTTACAAAAAGCTTCGCGCTTTCTTCAAGCTTCAATTCTGAACTGTCTTTGTCAGAATATCTGCAATCTGATCTTTTGTAGGAGTGAATACTAATTCAATCTCCTTCTCCATTACCTTTTCCCTCAGGAAATGATATTGAATCTCTATGTGCTTTGTTCTTGCATGAAATACTGGATTTGCTGCAAGATACAATGAACTCATATTGTCACCATGTATGATAGGTATACCTTGATCAATACCCATGCTTTTGAACAAGATCTGCATCCATATCACTTCTTTAGCTGGTTCTACAAGTCCTTTATATTCTGCTTCAGTTGACGATAATGCTACTGTATGCTGCTTCTTTGAACACCAGCTGACAAGCTTATCTCCTAGGTATATCATATACCCATATGTTGATCTTCTGTCATCTTGACTTCCTGCCCAGTTTGAGTCACTGTATGCTCTCAACTTTATATCTGATGTATAAGGATAATATAATCCTTCCTTTATAGTTCTTTTGATATATCTAAGAACTCTTTGTCTTGCAACCCAATGTTGATCCTTCGGACAATGCATGAACTGTGAGAGAACACCTACTGCATAATTGAGATCTAGTCTTGTTAGCATAGCATAAATCAAGCTTCCCACTAACGATTGATACTTTCTCATATCTTTAAACTCTGCACCACCATATTTGCTGAGTTTATGATTTACTTCAAGTGGTGTTGAAGCTTCTCTGCAATTCTCCATGTTAAACTTCTTCAGTAAGTTTAGGAGATACCTTTCTTGCGAGACATATACACCATGATCTGTATATGTAACTTCCATTCCAAGAAAGTATGATAACTTTCCTAGATCACTGATCTTGAACTCTTTTTCAAGCAATCTCTTTACTTCTTTGATTCCTTCATCCGAGGTTCTTGTGATTATTATGTCATCTACATAAATACAAATGTAGATCATACCTTCATATGTTCTTTTGACGAGTAGACTTGCATCAGCCTTTGAGCTTTGGTATCCAAGGTCATTGGGATACTTCACAAGTCTGTAATTCCAAGCTCTTGGAGCTTGCTTCAATTCACAGAGAGCTCTTTTTAATCTGCAAACATGATCTGGGTAACTGGAACTTATAAACCCTTCAGGTTGTTCTATGTAAACTTCATCCGATATATATCCATTCAGAAATGCATTCTTTATATCCAGTTGACTTAGCTTCTATCCTTTTGATGCTGCTATAGCAATCAATGTCCTTATGGTTGACATCTTTGCCATCGGACTAAATGTCTCATCATAATCTATGCCATGCGTATGAGCATAACCTTTGACCACCAGTCTAGCTTTGTATCTGGCTATCCTTCCATCTGCAAGCTTCTTAACTTTGTAAACCCATTTATTTCCAATCACTTTCTTACCATTTGGTTTTGGAACAAGATCCCAACTCTTGTTTTCCTCAAGTGCACTGAACTCCTCCTTCATTGCTTCTTCCCATTGTTTCTTACCTTTTGCTTCACTGTAATTCAGAGGCTCTTCATCTTCCTTTACTAAGTAAGCATAGTTTTTCTGAGTCAAATAAGAAGTATCATAGGAATACCTTATCGGTTGTTTCCTTACTCTGTTTGACCTTCTTGGTTCAAACTCTTCATGTGTATCTGAATACACATCTTCATCAAATCTTGATCCATCTTCGTTTCTCATACCTGATCCGATCTTGGATATACTTGCCTGCATATGATCTTCATCTCCATTCACCTGCATATGTGATTTACCTTTTTCATTCCTTCTTATCTCTTCTTCAAGTGTTTCAGCACTATGCTCTTTATATGTATACAAGCTCTTTCCTTCATCAAATGTAACATCTCTGGAAACAATAAACTGTTTGGTTAGAGGACTCCATAACCTGTAACCCATCTTCTTTTCATCATATCCAATGAACACATATTTTTCAGCTTTTGGCTCAAGCTTATGTCTCAGTTGTGATGGTACATAAGCATAAGCAACTGACCCAAACACTTTACAATGATCAAGTGGGTTTCTTACCCCACCAAGCTTCATAAGGGGTCATTCCATTTAAAGTTGTACACGGTAATCTATTTACCAGGTATGTAGTTGTATTTACAGCCTCAGCCCAAAGATAATTTGGACAATTCTTCTCCTTTAGCATTGCTCTTGCAAACTCAACTAGAGTTCGGTTTCTCCTTTCTGCTACTCCATTTTGTTGCGGTGTATACCTGCAAGCTATTTCTCTTTTGATACCTGCATTCCACAGATAATCATTGAACTCTCGAAAAAAATATTCTCCTCCTCCATCAGTCCTTAGTCTTTTGAGTTTCTGTCCTGTAAGTCTTTCAGCATATGCATGAAAATGCCTGAAAGCTTCAAATACTTCTGACGTCTCTTTCAAAACATAAAGAGTTATCCATCTTGTTGCATCATCAATAAACAAAACATAATACCTTGATCCGCTGATAGATCCTTCTTTTGTCGGTCCCCATACATCTGTATGTATGAGCTCTAACACACCATCGTGTTTGTAACCATTTTTCTGAAATGGTAACCTGTGTGCTTTTCCCATCTGACAGGCTTCACACTTGTGAATCATATGTTGGTTCTTCATATTTGGTAATCCTCTCACGGATTGTTTCTCCACCATAGCTTTGATTCCTTTTTTATTAAAATGTCCTAACCTCTTATGCCAGAGGTCTAGTTCTGTAAATACCTCATCACCATGTGTGATCAAGGCTTGACCAACATTCCCTTGGTACTATCAGAGTAAAAAGTCTACCTTCCTTTTTACCATGGACAATTTGTTTGTATCCTTTCTCTGGATCTTCAACAAATACTCCTTCATTTGTAAACCTGACTTGAAAAACTTTTTCTACTATCTGTCCTACACTGATCAGATTCTTCGGGATTGTTGGAACATACAAAACATTTGTTAGTAAGTGAGCTCCATTCTTACACTTTACCTTTCCAATTGATCTTACATTATGTTTTGTGTTTTCACCTGTCTGTACTGTATGATTTGAAATACCTCCTTCAAGTTCTGATAACAATTCTATATTTCCTGACAAATGATTTGAACAACCAGAGTCAATATAGAATACCTTGAGGTCTTCATTCTCTGATACACTTATCGAGTTCATCATCAACGTTGTATGATCGTCATTCTGCGTATCATTCGCATAGTTGTAGTAGGTAGTGTTGTGAGACGGATTCTGTCCCCAACTTCTTGCTCCACCTCTACCATATCCGCCTCTTTGGCTTTGTCTTCCTCTTTGATATCTTCCGCTTCTTCCTCTGCTATTGTTGTTCTGATTTTGACTTGATCCTTGAGAATTATGCCAGCAATCATGAGCCATGTGATTGCTTAATCCACAGATCCAGCAGGCTTTCTTGTTACCTCTTCCTTTTGTATTACTTCTACTTTTATTTCTGACATTACCTCGTCCTCTTGCATAATTTGCTTGGGCAGTCACTTCTTCTTCATCTTTTTCTTTACCTTTATCACATTTCTTCTTATTCTTTGCGTACATAGCCGAACTATGTCCTTTATCTCCATCTGTCTTCAAATCTTGCTCAAACGTTAGCATTAGTCAAAGCAACTGATTTAAATCTGGTACAAAATGATTTAAAAAAA
>CM035439.1:35373643-35398643 GCA_020310875.1 Ceratopteris richardii | reverse complement strand
CCAATCAGGTGCCAGTGCATTCCTTCCGTTTCATAGTTACCTGGGACTGGGTCGGCCGATAAGGGGGGGTCCTAGGACAGGGGACCCGGGGGGGGGGGGGTTACCTCAAAGGAGAGGAGGAGGAGCTCAAAGGAGGGAAGAGGAGAACTTACACTTAGCGCTCTCTCTCTCTCTCTCTGTCTCTCTCTCTCTCTCTCTCTCTCTCTCTTTCTTTCTCTTCCCCCCCCCCCCCCCCCCCCCCCCCCCTTTCTTTTCTTTTCCCCTCCCTCCTTACTCATGAATGGGCTTGAGAACCCTATAAGATAATTAAGAAAAAAACACCTGAAACTGGGGTTTAGGGCACGGACCCATCCCCCAAATTTTCTCTAGTGAGACGGCAGGGACGTGTGTTCCAGGCCATTTTGGCCCCCCGTCACTTTGTCCCGTTTCCACTTGCATTCATGTGTGTGTTTCCTGAGCCAGCACGAGTCATTTGCTGAGTAGAGCTTATCTGGTGCAGTCCATTTTTCCAGCTTGTACCTTGTATGTTTGTCTTGCATGTCTTTGTTTCCTAAGGCATGATAGTCTAGTACTTTTATCAGGAGCTGAATCAGTTCTATTACCATCAGATAATGTATGGAGAGCTTTAAAAAAAAAAAGAAAATTTATTTTTTAATTTTTATTTTTGGCTTCACATGTAGGACCAGCACCGTCTAACAAACTGGAAAATTCATGACACATGATTTATCTCCTAATAGATTCATGAAGTCGTTCTGTAGTGAATTTATGAAGTCATTCAATCAAATTCTTACATATGTCAACTATGATGCTATCTAAGAACTATGTTCAAGATGTTCATTAGAATACAAACCTATCAGATGACGGTTCAGTTACATTTAGCATTTCACTGTGTCAAAGGATTAAGTAGGACATGTTTTATATCAAATGCCTGTTCAGCTCCATTTAGCATTTCACTGTAAGATTGATCACATCATCATGTTTGCAAAAGAAAATTCTTTGTTACTAATATGAGATGGATAACTAACTATTTTAGGATGATAGCTAATTCCTTGGATATTATAGTACTTTTTGGATGCTGATAGTTCTTGTTTTTATCTAGATTATTACGACATTGTGATGGGGAATATTTAAACTTTGAAATTGTAGTACAGGCCATATGTGTGCAGTAAGTAAAAGCAGCTTAGACAAGTTGCTTTCTCTTTTAGCTAGTCTGAGGAAAATGAGCTCTTGGATTGAGTAGATTTGAGGCTTTGTCCACATAGATCAATGGCTCGTAAAAGCTTCATAACCTGTATGGCTGTGCCGGCGCTATTTAGGAAACTTTCAGAAGGTATTTTAATGATGGCCCATTAATGATGGAAATGGGCCAACCAATATACCCCTGCTTGTGTTGGATTTAGGGAGTCCCATGGTAGTATGCCTTTCATTGTACAGTCACACTTTCAATTATTTCAAGCTATGGAAGATGTCCAGTAGCACAGCTTGTGTGGTTCAATGGCTGGGTTGTTCACCTCCCTTGAATGGGGTGTGGGTTCAATTCCCACAGGCCTGCACGAGGAGGACAGATCCTCATCCTAGAGGTAAGATGAAATGGTGCCCTTCAGGGATGTCTCTCATTGGCCTCTGGACATTCTTGGTGGACACTCTTGATGGTAGCAAGGGCCGTGCATGCTGTGACAGGGCTTCATCAGTTCAAACCATTTTCCTCGTCTGGCCTTAGAGCAGTTCTTTCCCAGTTCCTATCCTTAGCAGGCCATCCGGCTGTGTTAATTCCTAGTAGGTGCTAGATGTTCTACCCCTGCTTTTCATGGGGTTTCATGGGTTATGCCTTTCCTTGTGCAGTTGCACTTTCAATTAGTTCAAGCCTCGGGAGATGATGAAATGAAATCGTGAGATCGAAGTTCCTTAAAAAAAGATGATTTCTATGGCTTGCAATGGTATTCTTAGTGAAGAGATAACCTCTGTATCAACACGACAAGGTTGATTTATCAGTGTTCCTTCTCTAGTGCATTTAGTGCTAGTAGATTTATTTATGATTTTTATACATATGATAAGCTGAAGGTTGTAAGCTGAAATCCCCATCTCTGTGTTAATAATTTACAGCAGAACTTTGCTTTTGAGTATTGAACCCAAGATTGGAAATGCTTTAGGAAAAGCTACTGAAGATGAGTAAAGAGCTCAATATTCTTCACAAGGCTCTCTTTTTCTATCACTTGTTCGCTCTCCCTCTATCAATCCTAATTATGAAGTCTCCATATGCATCTACTGTGCACTTCGTTTTTCCCCTCCCCTTTTTTGTATATATGTATACGTGCACTACATATGCACAATGAACTCGGGTATTTTGGCAGCGTGCAGATGTTCAATCTATTGGTTTCACTTATCATTCCTCACCTGATTACAAAGCTTGGACTAGGCTTGATCACATTTGCCCATAATTTCCTTGGGGATGTGCATGCTGTTTATGATATGGCTATACAAGTGGCCCTATGTTGTTTGTTCTTCTACACATCCATTTTTTTTATGTAGGGTGTCTACTTAGACCAAATATGACTTTGTGTATGAATTGTGGATTTTAGTGGTCTTTGGGATAGGATTTGTCTAGAAACTGTTAAATATTTCGACGAGGTGATTGCAGCAACATCAACATAAGCGTACATGCATGAGACATATATTCTGTAGTTTTGAGTTTGACTGTTAAACCTGATAAATTAAAGATTATTGATATCAATTCTTCTTAATTTGTGGACTATACTGCAATTATCAAGTGCTTAACATATAACTATCTTGGATATATGTTTGGCTTGAACGTTTCATGAAACAACAGATATACCTAGTGTTGGATTAAGTACTTTTTGAAGGACAGAGGACTTTCTACCTGACATTGTACTTTTTACAAGAATCAAATGAGAATCATATGCATGAGCCTTGCATTGTAGAAGCAAATCATTTGATGTGTTTTATTGAATTTTAAGCTCGTTATCTTTTTTTGATTGATCAAAGGATAATATCTTCGATGTAAAAATTTTCTCACGGAGAAAGGTTTCTCAAGTTTATCACTCCACGCTTTTGGATCTATATAATAGAATCTATATAACATGGTGATCATGATGCATTGTACACACGGTGGCCTTGGGGATACATTGTGTTCAGTTGAAGGTGAACGTTTACATGGAATAAAACTGGCCTTGTTGTATCTTGTAGATTTTGCTATTTGAATGAATGGATAATTATTTTTTCACATGCACTGTCAAAAGAGGAATACGAAAATCATTGGCTTCAAACTCCTTGTGGGTTGTTTGTGAAGGACTAACGTGAAATTTTTTTATTGCTTGTGCCTTATTAGACTAAGCTGTTTTCTTAATTTATTGGTCTTGTATTATGTATCCAATTTCATAAAAGAATTACTTTGTCCCATTGCTATTATGTCCATGAGGGCATAATAGCATGTCGGAGTGTATTGCTTTAAACGTTTGGGACCTTAAAATAATGTTTTGCTTAATACTAATAATGCTCATATGCATAAAAGATTGGAGTATCAATGAGTATGATGAGTGCATGTTAGGCACAATGTATGCCCAACTTTGGAAAGGTATCAATTTCAGTTTAATATACTTTGGGATGGGATTTTAGAAATTGTGATGTTTGGTGCCATAATTGCATCATATATACATGGAAGCAATGTGCGGCATTTACACAAGCTAGTTTCAATGCATCCTAAATCACAGTTTATATGAAGAACTATAGTAATTTGAGGGGGATTTGATTATCCTCATTATGGTGACAAGCTTGGAAGTTATGCAACGTTTATTTTGGAAAAATTGGCTTATGCAAGGATCATTGGCTGAGGTGTATATGATATTCAATTCCATGTTTTTGAGAACTTTCCAATTTAAGGATTGCGATACGTTTGATCATGGTGATATTGCGACTGTTCTAATTTAGAACTATGAAATAATTGCTTATTTGGGAAGCTATGGATTTTACTCTATTTGATGAATATTTTTGGTTCCCAAATGCCATGTCCAATGTGTTTGTTAAACCTCACATCATGGGATTATCCTAATTATTGCCAAAAAATCATGTACATGATCTTATTTATATTATATTTTTCAATGATTAGGTCATATGTTATTTGCTATGGTTGGACAACTATGTGATATGCTACCTTCAAGAGTTTTTAACTACTTGTAGAATTCATACCATATTATAGGATTCTCTTTTTGATTGAATGATTGTAATTCATAGGAGTGCACAAATCATGATGTCTTTCCTAAAGAATTCACCATCAAATGTGGGGTTTCAATGTTGATTTTATATCCAAATCTTCATTGTAACCACTTAGATTCATTAGGATCTCTTTTTTTTGTTGCAAAGCTCTTCATCTCTTAGATTAGAAGCCTTTCCTTATTAACTTGCTATTGAACTAGCAAATATTTTAGATGATACCGCATAATAACTCGACAAATATATTTCAATGCTTTGGGAGTGTAAAGGTGAAGTAGAAAAGTGTAGATGGGATAGAAGCATGCTTACAATTCATTGTAAAGAATATAACTTCATGCACTTTCACTTATGGAGAAAACATAGGATAAAAATATACAAAGAATGATTATTAAGATTTTCAAATAAACATTTGATATGTTAAAAGGAAAGTAGAACTCAAAAACTACACTATTATGCGTCTAAATTAAGCAAACAAGCAAGATGGTAGACCATCCTTACATATATGTAGAAAATGTCAACAAATAAGCAAGTATGGAGTGAGCTTAAGTCAGGTCATTGCTTTTGAATGACCTTACATGCATACACCAACCTTGGACAGATGCAATGAGCCTTTTGCAATGGCTACTACCTAATACATAATGTGGAAAATTATGATGATCAAAACTGTGCTTGCTCCATGCATACCTCCTTTTCTAGCTCTTAATTGGGAAAAACATTCTTTATATGAAGTTAATAAGTGTTCCAATCCTTTGTTGCATCCAAAGCAATAAAATATGTGAATTTTTCCCATCTTATAAATAAGGACAAATTTATTCTCAAAGTTCATGCCATGGGTTTGCGCAATTTGGCAATAAGCTTTGTTTTGGTAGCGATAAATATTTCCATAAGGATGCCTTTTTATCCGTATAAGTATTTGAACCAATAGCCCTAATGTGTGTGCATGTTTTGGAACTAAGAAGTATGTACCATTCTCTTAAAATGATTCATTATCCTCTTTCCTTATTTCTTTGATTTTTTATGATCATTTCAATCATGTATGTATAATGGTTAGTAAGGAATGTAATGTAAGCAACTCTTTGTAAAGGTCACTTCATTCTTATCAAGATTCTTGCCTCATTGCTTAGTTGCTTGCATGGTTGAAAGCTTGATGTTTTTATCTATTCAATTCTTATCCTTATCAAGCACTATAAGGTGTTGATATGTGAAATAATTATTGCAAGGTAAACACAAGTTTTTGAGGCGCATATGTATCTATAATGTTCCTTTGGATTTCCATTTGAATGTAGAAATTGAGAATATTCATGAAAGAGGTATTACTCCTAGTTCCTTGAAATGTTGAAAACTTGATGTTTGTATCTATTTGATTCCCCGTTCTATCTTTTGTTCCCTAGTTAAGGTGTTGATGAATGATTATATATTGCAAAGTACTTATTTGTGATGTATACCATGGTGAATGCAACATCTCCATAGTAGCATAAAAACATGCATCTCATTGAGCATAGCTCTTGCTACTTATCCTACTTAACCATTCTTTTGAGGTGTATATACATGTAAAGTTCCTTTTGATTACATTTGAATAGGAAAATATAGAAAACTCATGAAAGGTAGTATTCTTTTCCATTGGGCCTAAATACCTTAATGAAATTATTTATTTCTTTCTCAGTTAGAGCCTTGAATATTTTTGAATTAGTAAAAACATTGGACCTCTTTTTTGGACAAAAGAACATAACCATCTTAGTGCAATAATACATGAGTGTGACACATGAGTGTGACAAGTAAAGTCTTGCCTCCTTATGATGGCTCTCTACTTGGATCCGATCAAGAGGATAAGGACACATTTCCTTCTTGAAGGAATGTGTTGACTATGTCCTTGGTTGACATGTGTCGTATGCTTTATGCAACATACTTCTAGAAACAGTTGATACATATCTTGTCACTTCTCTCCTACAGATAATTTGCTTTTTGCAAGTTGATGTTTCCAATCTTCTTGGTTCTTTATAGAAATGTATTTGGTGTTGCTCTTCAATTCTTTACCTTCATGCTAAGAATTTCCCTTGCTGGTTACCTTTTGCAATCAACTTGAAATTTTCTTTGTGATCTTTTTCAAATCATCCACTTTTATTGAAATTGACTAGATGTTACGTCTCAACCGCTCAACCAACAACATATGAATTTTAATGTTAGCGGGCATGAATACATTTGTCAAACACTTTGCACCATGTGAACATCCAACATGGAATCACATACATGTTTAATGGTAGTTTATGTTGATATATCTTGGTAGTGATGTGTGTGAACACACTTAAGAGTGTTCGGGAACTTTTTCCCCTCTTTAAGAGGTCCTCCCCCCCCCCGGCTTGTATATATGCTAAAAAAATCCTCTTATCACATTGTCAGATGGTTTATATGTGCCAAGGATCAAGAAGAATCTATTGTCAGTTTTAGCATCAACTAAAATTGGCTTGGTTGTCAAATTTGTTGCTGACAGATGTATAGTTTAAGATCTCTCAGAGGTTGATGTTATTATTGCTACTTGCATTTTATGATGTTTTAAAGATCATAGACTATGCAAAATTTGTGAATGATTTAGCATGTGAAATGCAAGATTCTCAGGCTATCTCATATGCAAAGCTTTGGGATCAACGCTTCAATTGTTTGAATATTGCTAGTTTCTTATGCGTGTGGAAATCTGAAACAATGTCCTCACTACCCAAACTTGAGGCACCTTCTAAACATGTCTGTGAAGGCTATATTTTGGGCAAGATGCAACATTCTCCTTTCCAAAATATGGTTCAATTCAAGCTTCTCATAAATTGGAGCTGGTCCTATGTAGATACCTTCATTTCAGAACTACTTGTACTTCATGAGTTTTATTGATGAATTCTCCAAGCATGCATGGAAGTATCCATTGACAGCAAAGTCCAAAGTAATTATGTGCTTCAAACGATTTTTGGTTATGATTGAAAATCTCAGCATGTAAATCAGGCATCCTCCATTCTGATCGAGGGGACAAATACATGTCTTCTGATTTTAATCCATTTCTGATTGATCATGGGATAGAACATCAATTTACAGTGTTGTATACACCTAAAAAAAATAGATTTGTTGAAAGAAAAGATAGTTCTCTTATGGAAATGGCGAGGTGTATGGTTAAAAGTCAAGCTTTACCACATAGCTTTTGGCTTGAGGCTATTGTATATGCAACATATCTATTGGATTGTATCCCACCAAAGCAGTACAATCAATTAGTCTATATGAGGCTTTGCATGGTCGCAAGCCATCTTTTGCTCATCTGTGTATCTTTGATTGTCTAACATATGCATTAGTGCATAAACAACAACACAAGAAATTAGATCATAACTTAGTGAAATGGATTTTTTTTGGATACAATTTTAAAAGCAAAGACTATTTCTATATTATCCATATAATTAACGTATTTTGGTTAGTCATGATGTTTTTGTGAAAGATGCAATTAAGCCATTACTTTCATCTGCCAATGAGACCTCAATTAGCTCTAAAGATGTGTATAACACTTTGCTTCCTCTTTTACAGGTGATAGTCAACTGCTAGTCCAAATGAGGCAATGTGTCAGCCTTTACATGTTTCAAATAATAATGGTGATCTTTTCATTTCTGATGCTTATTTACATGATGCAGTTACTGATGAGAGGGTTGACATAGAGGAGGAAAAAACTATGCATAAATGGTTGGTGCAGATATTGAGAGAGCAAATTAGATGCATTGACATATCCTACTCGTTCAAGCTCTTAGTGCTTTCTTTGAATCATATTATTATGCAGTGGTTTTCTCTAGTCTTTATGATGAGAATGAGCCCATTTCTTTTGACAAAGCACAAAAAAAAAAAAAACAGATGACTGCTATGTAATCAGAATATGATGCTATTATGAAGAATGGTACTTTGGCTTTATGTGATTTGCCTCCAGGCAAAAAGGCCATTGGCACTAAATGGGTATACAAGCTCAAACATAAGCTTGATGGAATAGTTGATAGGTATAAGGTGAGGCATGTTGTCAAAGGTTATGCTCAAGAGAGAGGCATTGATTTTGATGAGATCTTTGCTCCCACATGCCCAATGACAAGTGTTCATAGCATTTGTGCACTTGTAGCTCATCGTGGTTGGAATGAACATCAGTTGGACATTAAAACTACATTTTTTTAATGGCGACTTACATGGAAGAGTGTATGTATTTCAACCTTGTGGTTTTATGCAAAAAGGGCATGAAAACAAAGTGTGCAGGTTGAAAAAGGCATTATATGGTTTGAAGCAAGCACCACATGCTTGGTATGAAAAGATACATGCCTACTTGATTACACACCTTATATGTTTGGTGTGTAGATGATGTACTTTTGATCATTGTTGTATATGTTGATGCCATGCTACTCACTAGTCATAATGAGAAGCATATTGTTGAATTTAAGAATGATTTTCTTTCTTCTTTTGAGATGCGAGATTTGGGATATTTGCATCATTATTTGGGCATTCGGTTTATGCAAGTTGATGGGGGAATAACTTTGTGTAAAACAAAATATATTGACATATTACTGTAACGTTTTGGCCTTGAAGATTGCAAACCTGTTGCCATTCCACAGGAACATATTTACGATTCAGTATTCATGATGCTAGAGATGCATTTGATGTTCTTCTCTATCAGTAGGTTATTGAATGCTTGATTTACCTTTGCATAACTTGGCCTGATATATAGTTTGCTCTCCTAGATGAGGAGGTTTATGCATTGCCCAAGCGACAAGCGTTGGTAGGCAGTTAAGCACATCTTTTTCTACTTGAGTGGTACTTGACTACCTAGATTGTTTTATCCCAAGGGGGGGTTATTACCGCTAGCTAGTTGCTATGACACTTGTCTATCCACAAGTGGTTTCATGCTTCGTAGCTCATGCATATTGGTTGAACAACAAACAGGCTATTGTGGCCACTTCTAGTCATGAGGATGAGTATAGGGAAACTTTCATAGTGACCGTTGAGTGTGTGTGTGTGGCTCAGATGCCTTTTGGTTGATTTGGGTATTGGTCAATCTTCTGCCACCGCCATCTTCACTGACAGTCAGTGCGCATTGACTATTGCGAGGAGCCCTGTGTTCCATGCTTGTAGAAAGCACATTGAGGTGCACTATAATTATGGTAGTGGAGAGATCACTTTGGCTTATGTGCCCACAGAGGATAATGTAGGAGACCTTTCGATATAGGTTCTTCCAAGGGAGAAGTTTGAAGTTTTTCGCAAAGCTTTGGACTTACTTTCTTTTGTGGATTGATCTCTATCCACATAGCTTGTCAGTTCCTTATACATGAGGGCCAACTTGTTGTTCACCTCATCATTGTCAGGGGGGATTTGTTGACATATTTTGGTAGTGATGTGTGTGAACACACTTAGGATCACCGGGGCACTTTTTCCCCTCTTTAGGAGGTTTTTTCCCCTTGGCTTGTATATATGCCTATAACTTAACATGTCACTTATATTTGTACATTCACTTGGTAATACATTCTATATTGTGTTGTGATCCAAGGTTCTTCTTCGTTGTGATGTTTGTGTGCTTTCGTAGACCTCGAGGTCCAACAGTCTCAACATTATCCTTTGTTTTGTACATTATTGGTGTGGTGCAAAATGCACATCATTAATAATTGATTTTTAAATTCAATATGGTTGCCTTTCTAGGTTCACACTCCAATTATATATTTCATTTTTTTGGTGCTTATATGACAAATCCAACAAGCATCCATTCTTATCCATCATTTGATTGAAATCCATTCCTTTTTTAACATGTGTTTGCAAAGTGTCTAGTATTCCTGGATTTGAATCAAATTGTGCCGTCTTACCATATATTCCACCTTCTCATATTTCTTTTTGGCCTCTCTCACCTATCTTTTAATAATCCTTCTTTATGTAATTGAGACCCTTAGCTTGAAGTTGATCTAATCCTTTTTTCTACATCAAATGCATCTTCCTTGTTGTGGACCTACTAACACAAATCTTAACCAGCATCTAGTGTCACTAGATCAACTTTAATGTCAATACAAGTATATTTACGCTAATTGTATGAAGGTATACCACCTCAAAGTTATAGAGCTCGAACATGCACTTGAAGAAGTCTAGCCCTAGAAACATGCACAAATAGCGAGAAATACACATTTAGAGCATGCAAAAACACTTACCATAGGTGGAGATGGGATTGGGACACTTCAATACACCATGGAAGCTCCAAAGGAAGGAGAAGAGAGAAAATAGTCCAAAAAGAAAGGTGCACAAAATTTCAGCTTATGTATTCAAGAAGCTATTTAAAAGTTAAAGTTTCATTTATACAAATGTACTTGGCCCTATTCACATGAAAATTGGATAAAACTCACTTAAGAATAGTCCTAAAGCTTATTTAACTACAATAATGAGTTCTGAGAAATCCTTAAAAACTTATACATGGTTCGAAAAGTACTCCAAAGGCTCAAGGACTCTTTGGCCTTTACAAAAATGGAGTGGAATTTGTTGAGAATTCCATGCTGCAACCTTTTGTATAAAGCTAGAATCATTCTCAATCAAGTACATTTATCCCACATGCAAGGAGATTTGCCCTCAACTCCATATGAGGGCGGCCTCACTTCACTCCTCACAAGCTCATTCACTCTAGCTCATTGCCAAGAGTGTGCTTCCTCTCCTCATGGAGTCTCCATGCTCATAGAGCATCATTTGTAAGTTCTTTCCATTTTAATTTATTCATCATGTTTTCATATATTTGATGGCAGAATAGCTCTATTCATTCCTCCATAGTTAGTTTATTTTGTAATTAATTGTAGAGTACGAATAGCAACTTTCAGTTCAACATGGTATCAAAACATAGGATAATTACTTTTCGTGTTGAGTTTTCATTTCATTAGTTTCATCATTATCATGTATCCTAATCTTAATCCCTCCCCCCCCCCCCCCCCCCCCCCCCCCCCCCCCCTTTCACATCTTTCTCAATAAGGGTGCTTTTGAGCACTATTTCCATTATGCATAGTTTGTTTTGCATCCTTTTTTTATTACCATTTGCATCTTTAATGTCCCTTTCCTATATAATAATGTGCTTCTAAGCACTCTCGTCTTCAAGAAGCACTCCTCATAAGCACTTGTGATCAACAAGGGAGATACCACAGTGTAAATTGTCTCTCTGTCTCTTCAACATCAAAAGAGATGGCAAACTTACCAAAGATGCAATGTTTGCCAAGTCAAAGCTGAAGAAGCCCTTTGCAACAAGCGCATTCATTTCAATATAATGCTATGAAAAAGTTTTATGTTTTCACTTAGATGGGATGCAAAGTGAGCAGTCACGCCTCTTTTTGCACATGGTACATAGTTGAACCTTCTATTCACCAACATGTGTACAACTTAGTGACGAAGGGTATCTAGCGTTGTCTTGGCAGTCGAGATTTGTCTCTCTGAGTGCAAGTGTACCTGCCCCAGGCATTGGTGGAGGTCACAATGCCACATAAAAAAAAAATTTATGAGGCACGAGAAGCTCTACCTGCAGATGAGGGAATGATCAGCAATTCAGAGTAATTCAGACTCCAAAGTGTAGTATGACGGAGGCTTCTCTATTCTCATATGCAAATAGATGTGCAGCATTCGGCTGCATGAAGTGAACATGTTTGGAAGCTTTCAAAAGGAGTCAAAGTTCAATGAACTGCTCAAAAATGAGGCATTCGATTATTGAAGAGAACGGTGACATGGAGCTCAATGTACTGTAGATTTTCTGCCCCATCTGACGTTTGATATGGATCCCATATATCCAAGGATACAAAAACCTCATGGATGCCATATGTCCATGAAAACCAAGGGATGCCATATGTCCCGCATTTGGACGCCATATGTCCAAGTTATGTCTAAGGATCCCATATATCATTAGATCCTAAAAAAAAAAATGGACTAAGTGATCCCATATGTCACTAGTCCCCCACATTAAAAACAAAAGGGTCATCACATGGAGGGGCGCGTTGAGAGTTCCATGCTCCAATCTTTTGTCTAAAGCTAGAATCATTCTTAAGCAAGTGCATTTATCTCATATGCAAGGAGATTTGCCCTCAAATCCATATAAGGAGGGCCTCACTTCACTCCTCACAAGCTCATTCACTCTATCCCATTGCCAAGAGTGTGCTTCCTCTCCTCATGGAGTCTCCATGCTCATAGAGCATCATTTGTAAGTTCTTTTCATTTTAATTTACTCACAAGCTCATTCACTCTATCCCATTGCCAAGAGTGTGCTTCCTCTCCTCATGGAGTCTCCATGCTCATAGAGCATCATTTGTAAGTTCTTTTCATTTTCATATCTTTTATTCCTTCCTCCATAGTTAGTTTATTTTGTAATTAATTGGTAGAGTAGGAGTAGCATCTTTCATTTCAATAGAATTATGGTAAGCCTCATTTGAAAAGCAAAAATATACACAAAATGATAAGAAAATAGGCATATTTTGACATATGATACCTCTTTGTCCCATTCTCTTTCCACTGAGGCTTCTTTATTACTTGACTCTTTATGAGAGATCTGGCATGTACTTCATGGTCCAAATTGAAAAATTTAATGGCCCCTTTCTAGTATTTATATTTTTGCTCCATGTCTTTACTCCATCTCCTTCTGCCAACAACTCCCCTCTCTTAAACTATTCCATCCTCGACATGCCTTGATGGAGTGCATTGATGCTACATGTGGTTGGGTTTCCCATGGGCTTCTTGTCCCAGTGAAGAAACATAAACATGGAATGTGCCTTGACACGCTTTGGTGGAGAAGGCTGGGGCTACATCTAGTTGGCTTTCCCATGGGCTTCTTGGTCTGGATGGAGATGTTTCTTTGCAAGAAACATAAGCTTGTCATTCCATGTCACACCTTGAGCATGTATGAGTATAATTTCGGAATGGTAGAGAGAGAACATTTAATCTAGTTGTTTTTGCCAAAAAGATATAGTTATGCACATGTACTTTATTGTGATGGTTTTTTCTTTTGGGGCATCCATAGCGAGATAATTTAACCAAAGATTCTTGGATGGAGAGTGGATGCACATAAAATCATAATTTGGCTATGGGTGGTGGTAGGTAAATGGCATATATAAGGGGTTATATTGAATGTAAGTGGGTACATTACTGTACACATAGGCCATAATTTTTTGGGTGTTCCCTTAGCAATCTTTGTTGCCATGCTAGGTGCTTCGATTATGGATTGGTGTGTGAAATCTCGAGCATCATCTTGGGACAACATGCAAATGTCATTGGCAATAATATGGATCTTCTCTTTTGATGTATGCTTGCACCTTTGCTTTGATGTAATTGTATGTGGTTAGGTTAGATGACACCAAGTTCTTCTTATAAATTTTCCCCATGCTCTTGATGAGAAAAGAATTTACCCCCTCCCCTCGATAAAGTTATTATTGCTGTTTCAACAAACAAACACTTCCTTGAATCATATCTTCCCACTTTGGGTCTTGTTAAGTCTTCCGGGAATTGTGAAATTTTTTATTGTTGGATGAACAAACATATTTCTTTCAGATTTAGTTGCATTCTAAGTGTTCTAAAATGTGGCAAGTTATAAATCTATTTGCAGCCCTTGGAAAAGTCCTTGGCGCTCTTCTCCAATATCTTCACCTTTGTATTGTGTTTCATGGACCAGTACAACTTCTTCCTCAGTAGGGTATTGAATGTATTCTTGCTCTATATCTTGATGTGTGATCACTTCTAGTTGAGCAAATTATGGTGCTTCAATACCTTCAAGTGGTGTCTTTCTATCTGATATGATACCTCTAGGATTGTAGGGTGACCTTGATCTTCAAAGGGATTAACAACTGTATCCTCTTCCATAGGCATATCTTGGATTTGTGTATTTGTGTTTATATGAATCCTTTTGTGTTTGTGTTTATATTTGTGTATTTGTGTTTGTTTGCCACTAGGGCTAGAACTACTTTGTGTTTGTATGAATCCTTGAAAACCTTTGCTACAGACTCTTTTTTCTCTAATGTCAAGAGCTCCTTGTGCAATAACCAGTGGCAATGATTGAATATGTGATAAAAGAAATAAGTGAGAACAAAAAAATATGACGTTGAAAGATGAGAAAATGATGGAATGAGAGATGATGCAAGCTAAAATTGATCGAAGGGAATTGATGATGGAGATTGACGTGGAGGAAAAAAATGAGAAGTAAATAGTGGGTATGGACAATACTAAGAAGAAAAGAGAGATGGTGGAGATGGTAAAGAAGAAAAGAGAGATGGTGGAGATGGTAAAGAAGAAAAGAGAGATGGTGGAGATGGTAACTATGATAAAAAAAAAAGGGATGGTGAAGCCATTGATTAGCATGTCAGGAGAAATGAGAGAAAAGAAAACAAAATTGATGTGAGTGAATCGGGTATGTGGATCAATGCCATGTGTGGTGAGGTGAGTTTGTGAGTGTTTGATAGTGTATCTGATTGTGTCGTGGGGTGTGCACAAAACTAATTGCTTTGAAGATATGATAATAGGTACTATGGGAGTTATAGAGGGGAATCATGCTTGGGTTACTTGGGTATGGAGTGGGGTGGATTGGATGGGAATGAAGAAGGGATAGTAACCACGGGTGTTTTAGTGCAAGTGGTCATGAATTGTTCTTCATTAGAAAGGGTGTCATAGCTATGGAAATCATCTGGTTGAGGGGGAGGCGATGGTGTGGGTGGAGTGAGTGATGTTAGTGGTATAATGAGGCAATGATGTGAAGGATATACAAGGTGTTGTTCTTCTGATTTTGAGTCTTTGATGTGCAAGACATGTTGCACTTTTGGGATCTAGTTTCATGCGATTGTTGATCTAGATGATCATCAATGGCCATTGCTCTAGCCACATCTATTTCTTTCCAAGTATTTGTGTTGTGCCTTCAAGGCACTAAGGGCTAGGTTGCATCATTTCTATGGATATGCTCCCTAAAGGTTTCAATTTTGGCACTTTTCAATGCATCAATATGTGCTTGAATCATTTTGTTGTCCTCTTGAAATGGAGGTTCTAGTGGCCACGTATCTCTTTGTGTGCCTCTGCTTGCACAATGCTTTTGGGTGCCATGGCACTAGAAGCTACCCTAAATCCTCTCTTATACCTAGATGGACGAGATTCTATGCTTATGGATGTGGTGGAAGTTGTCTTTTTACATGTGGAAGTGTGTGGATGCTTTATGTATGGATCTAACTCTACTAGTGTGTAAGCAAGCATGTAGACAACATTCTCTCCTAAGGCATGGAAGTCTAGTAATGACTTGAGTTTCTTGGAGCATACAATATTGTTTTCTCTCATGTATAAGACTTTAAATTCCTTTATAAAGAACAACATCTTGTTTTCTTTCATATCGTATGTGCAAAAGAAGATTCAAAATTTGAGGTATGATTTTGGAGCCAATGTGCAACTTCCAACTTAATTTATTTCATTGGTGAAGGGGGAGGTTGTAAGACAATAGGTATGAAATATAACACAAGAGCACTAGCAGAGAAGATAACAGATATAATAGAATCTCAAATAACTCTCTACTAACAACAAGTACAAAGATGATGTCATTGTCTACTTGTGCTCTCTCAAGGTAGAGCTTAAATGGTGATCTAGACAACTCTAGATAGGGAGTTACACGATAGAGGTATGGTGGCTCGATTCGATATCTGGGGTAGTGCAGAGGTCATGTATATATAGGATAATGGGTGGCCTTCCACGATGGTTATACATGGGTGGCCACTGCCCGCATAGTCGCCATACAAATATAAATTATTTCTGACTTCAATAGAGAATATTCCATGGAATATTCCCTTTATCATCATGTCGAGCAAGTTGCCCCCAGACCCCCACCGAGGGGACCGCTAGCCCCCTGGGACCCCCTAGTCAGGGGGCCGACTACCCCCCATTGGACCCCCCAGCTAGTGCTGCTCCCCACCGCCTTGGACCCCACAATTGGGGACCCTGGTAGCTCGCTTTCCTTACAATACCTTACATGGTCCAATTTCACCTTCATCCAACATGCAAGTTGGGATTCCCATTAATTGGGTAATGCATGCTTGACTTCTCCTCATAATGGGGGCCTTACAAAATGTGCATTAGTACATACAATCATGAGGGGTAGACATTGATCATATACTAACAAAGGTTTGATGTCTAATCCCATTATCTAGAACATTAAGTTGAATAGGTTCCAAGATTTCACATGGCAGGAAGAGTGGATGAGTTTTTGCTAAAAATCCTTCTTGACTCACTAAAGGTAACTTGGCGATACACACAATAGGAGGAGGAATAGAGTCCTGGCACTGCACACAGTACTCTGCACAGAGGCTTCAGAATACACAAAAAAACATAGTACATAGGGAGCATGAACACAGACTTCTTAAGTGTTACAAATGTGGTCGAACTTATAGTTTGTGGTTGACTAGACCACTATATTTTTTTATTAGAGAACATATACAAAAGTGTCCGATGGCCATTTGGCCTTTCATATGGACACTAATGGTAACAATCTCCCACGTCTAAAGGCCAATATGGCCAGAGTAACTATGGGAGAAAAATAAAGAATACCTAAGTGTAAGTATACAAAATATACCTCCCACTTGATGGGCATGTTACATAGTATACAAGTGATTGTGTAAGATCATGAATCAAGTAACCCCCATCAAGTGACAACAATGTTGAAAGCTATCCTATGGTAGAGCTTTAGTCAAAGCATCTACAACATTATCTCGAGTATGAACCTTCTCAAGAGTAAACTTAGTGGCTAAGCAATCCCTAATGAAGTGATACCTCACCTCAATGTGCTTGGTCTTTGCATGATAGACCCGATTATTAGCCAAAGCAATGGCACTCTGACTATCACTAAGCAAATGAGGTACATGTTGAGGTAGACCCATATCACAAGCAAGATGAGAAAGCCACAATGCTTCCTTACATGCCTCACTTGTTGCAACATACTCTACTTCTGTGGTGCAAATGGTTGTACATTCTTGAAGAAGAGATCTCCAAGAGATAACACCTCCAACAAAATGAAAAATGTACCGTGATGTAGACTTATGATTGTCTATACAACCAGCATAGTCAGAATTTGTGTAACCAATAATGGATGCTTTTCCTCTACCTAAGCATAGACACTTGTCCTTAGTGCCAGTCAGATATCTCAAAATCATCTTGACCACTTCCCAATGTTTCTTGCCAAGATTAGACGTATATCTACTCACAACTCCCACTACAAATGCAATGATTGATCTCGTAGCTAGCATAGCATACGTGAGACTACCAACAGCAGATTGATAAGGAATTTTGGTCATGAATTCCTTGTCCTCATCAGATTTGGGGCAATAATCCTTGCTCAATTTCACATATGTGGGTGAAGGCGTACTCAATGCCTTTCCACCCTGCATATTGAACCCATGAAGTACTTTGGATATGTACTCACTTTGAGACAAGTATATGCATCTTTTACTCCTATCACGAGTAATGCGTATGCCAAGAATATGTTTGGCATCCCCAAAATCCTTCATATCAAATGGTTGACTCAACTTCTTCTTGAGAATTGACAAGTCATAAGAGGACTTCCCAACAATCAACATATGATCGACATAAAGTATCAAGCATATCAAGCTGTCATTTGAGCATCTCTTTGTGTAGAGACAATGGTCCTCATTGCTTTGAGAATAGCCTTGAGACTTCATAAAAGCATCAAAATTTTGATACCATTGTCTAGGGGATAGTTTAAGTCCGTATAAGCTCTTCTTGAGCTTACAAACTAGAATTTCTTTACCAAGAACTACATAACCCTCTAGTTGTTTCATATAGATCTCATCTGTAAGCATAACAAAATCCAAACCTGGAACATATCTATTAGCATAACAAAATCCAAACCTGGAACATATCTATTAGGTGGATGCGAGACACGTGTAGAGCGTCTCAATGGTTGCTGAACAGGAACATTTGCAGATTGATATGATTGGATATTCTCTCGAACATTCCTATGTGCAACATTTTTATGCATGCTAACTGGAGGACTAGTATCCTCAAACACCACTCTTCTCACTTCAACCTCCTTAATGGATTGTTTATGCATCTTACACTAATTGAAAATGACATCACTACTTTTGATCATTGATCATGTTTTAGGATCCCATAAGCGATATCCAAATTGCCCTTCTCGACCGTATCCAAGAGAAATGCATTTCTTTGACTTATGGTCCAACTTTTGCCTAAGATTATTGGGTATATGGACATATGCTTAACACCCAAAAACTTGAAGATGATCATAATATGGTGGCTTCCCTGTCCATAACTTTTGTGCCACTTTGAGACCTTTTGTAGTACTAGGTGAAAGTTTAATCATGTGAAATGTAGTGAATATTGCTTCTGCCCAAAAGCCTTGTGAAAGGTTTGCATGATGTAGCATGGAAACTACTCTATCCTGAATAGTTCTATTAATCCTTTCAGCTACACCATTCTGTACTGGGTATCAGGAGTTGTAAACTCTCTACGAATTCCTGTAGACTCATAGAAAAGGTTGAATTCATGTGAGCTATACTCACCCCCATTATCTTAACATAAAGACTTAAGCTTAGTTCCTTTTTCAGTTTCAACTGAAGAAAGCCATTTTTTGAAAGTAGGGAATACCTCATCCTTTGCTTTGATAGGATATACCCAGACTTTTCTAGTAGCATCATCTATGAAAGTGACAAAATAAAGAGAGCCACCAAATGAACTTGTGGGCATAGGACCACACACATCTATATGAACAAGATATAGAGGCTGAATTGAAGAGTCATTGTGTGTCTTCTACACATTCCTAGTTTGCTTTCCATATTGACAATGCTCGCAAAATGAAAAACCAGAGAAAGATAACATAGGTAAGTAGCCAGAATGAGAAAGATTTTCCATTCCACTACGTGATATATGGCCCAAATAGCCATGCCAAATACAAGCCATAGGATGTTCAGTAACAGCCAACAAGTGTTCTTTCTGTGATACAAATAAAGGATAAAGTGATCCAACTTTCCGTCCTTTTGCAATAACCATATTGCCCTTTGATATAAGAAAGGGTTGAGCATAGGAGACCACCTTGTAACCAAGGTCATCAAGTTGACCAATTGACATCAAACTGCATGATAACTGAGGAACATGGCATACATTATGCATAGTAAATTTTGAACAATCAATGAATTGCACAACCACATCTTGGATCCCCACATTGTCACACTGGTAAGAGTCACCAAGTCTCATGGTACCAAGAGACTTTGTTGCATAATTAGAGTACCATTATCTGTCTAGTATCACATGGAAAGAAGCACCAGAATCTAAGAGCCATGTGTGGGAAAGAGAATCAGCCATAAGGGCCTCAATTGGCAAAGTGCTATCAAGTGTCAACACATCAGCATCATCATAATAACATTAATTTCTTCAATCTTCATAGTCAAAGTAGATGGTGCAGGTAGTTGTTTAACATGCCCATCAACATTTTGTCCTTTACCTATAGCATTCTTTAATGCATAACAATCTTTCTTCATGTGTCCTTTCTTATGACAATAATGGCATTTGATATCCCTCTTTCTTGATTTACTTCTACTCTTATTACCATTCTTTTCCTTGTTTTTGCTCCTGTCACATTGCCGATTCTTTCCTTGGTAAGAATCACGAACATTATATGCATCTCCACTCTGAGTGCCAACCATAGATTTTCTATAAATCTGTTCACTCAAGAGTGCTCCACATATGTCATCATAGACCAGTTTACCACTAGGTGCACTATTGCTAATAGCTGTGCAAAACATATCCCATGATGATTGCAAGGTGCATAATAGCAAGACTGCTTTCATTTCATTATCCATATCCATTGTCTGAGCCTATAACTGGGAGAATATAGCATCAAACTCATTTAGATGAGCAATAATACGATCTGTGTCTGTCATGTGAAGGTCATATAATTTTCTCATTAGATATACTTTATTTGATGTTGTTTCTTTTTCATATGTATTACATAACTTTTTCCAAAGCTCCCTTGCACTTTCACAGTCTAATACCATAAAGTAAACATTATCTTCTAGGTGCAATCGAATGGTAGACCTGTTCATTTCATCTAACTCATCCCAATTGTCTTCATCTATGTCAATAGGCTTCTTTGGGATTCCATTTACTAGCTTCCATTGTCTCCTCTAAATCAACTCTTTGATCTGATTCTTCATAGAGCAAAGTTTGTGCCATCAAATTTTCAGATCTCAAAATGTTATTTGCCCTGCAAGTTATAGCTCCTCCTCGAACATTAGCACTAGACCCTGATCCACCTGATGTGCTTGACACCTCTGATGCCATGATGGTAGAGAACTGAATAGAATGATAATGGAGCTAGAAGAGTCCAAGTACCACCAAGGCTCAAAGAAGGATGACTGTGTCAAATTCTCGAAGAGAATTCAACAATCTTCCGAGAAAAATGAATAAATGAACAGTAATGACCAACCAAAACGATTATGTGAGAATAAATGTGCTCACACCAATAATTGTATTAAGGAGTGAATCGACCACTGTATAGTGGACAAAAGCAAACATTTGGGAAAATTTTACCAGAGTATCCTCTACCAAATGAGCAAATGACCAGTGTCAATATCTCATAAAACTGCAAGTACTGACATGTTTACCTGCATAGTGAATCACTAACTCCAGTGCATGTAATCAGTTACTCGAACAAAGCCAACTACCCTTATCGAGCACCTATGAACGACTATCATACATCTCTTATGGCAAGGCTAGGCAAGTCTTCCACCTGCATCACCAAAGAGACCCCAACATCTGAGTGTCTCCCAATTAAGAAAACCTCACCACAACCCTCATTATCAAACATAAAAGGCTTTATGCAAAAAAACATAACTGCTATATCAATGACCACGTAGATGTACATAAGCAGTATCCACAAAAGCATACATAGTATGTATGTGCTTAATATATGTAGTAAAATGGTACTCAAAAGCTGAATTCATTGCCCAAACATTGTTCAAAAACACCTACAAGTGTCTGTCAACTCTGTTCTTTAGGCTCAAAAAACTTGCATAGACTTGCAGTGGTTGCTCCCACAACAACGAAACCTTTTAAGAAATATGTAGATTAACTAATGTGGCTGAAAACATTGCCCAAAAGGTTAGCATTTGTTGTCAAAGCAGTATAAAGAACACTCTTCTTGGTGATCTTGAACCTGTGTGGAGGGAACTATGCATGAAAGTACTCCAAAATGGCTAAAAAAATCACCCCAAAAATGCTTCAAAAATAGGCTTTGAAAGCAAAGAATGAAGCTTTGGGGACCCAAAACTTGTTGAAGATAATGTCAACCTTAGTCTTTCCCCTTCTTCAAGCACCACAAAAGTGTAGCTTAGTGGCAAGAAATTGCCATAGTTAAGTGAGCTTTGGGGGGAACAATATTAGGATCAGTGACCTCCCGAGAAGTACCAGAAACCTTTGTCTTGATCATTGAGGTCCTCCCTCGTGCATAGCCAACAACACCAACGATGAATTTGGTGACTCGGATGACAAGGTATGCTAAGGTATATGCCTTGATCGCCACCTTAGTCATACGCCTTGGGTGGGTGGGCGGGTGCTCGCTTCGCTCGCACAAAAGGAACAAACCTTTTGCCTCAAAATGCTTTGATACCAGTGAAGTATTTTGATGGTGATAAGCCTTGGGTGGGTGGGGGGGTGCTTGCTTCGCTCGCACAAAAGGAACAAACTTTTGCCTCAAAATGATTTGATACCAATGAATTTTTTCGATGATGATGCACCACAGTGCGCTCTCCTTCCCAAGAGCTCCATGACAATATCCTCATAGTAGAAAACTGAGATCCAAGCACCGCACACAGTACTTTGCACAGAGGCTACAAAATACGTGAAAAAACACAGTACACAGGGAGCACGAACATAGACTTCTTAGGTGTTAAAAATGCGGTTGAACTTAAAGTCTGTGATTGACCAAGCCACTATATGTTTTATTAAAGAACATATACAAAAGTGTCCGGTGGCCATTTGGCCTTTCATATGGACACTAACGATAACATGTCTATTTTAAATTCATAAGTTTTTAAGAGCATTTGCAAATCCTCATGCATGGGGGTTGTCAATAGTGAGCCTACACATTGTCTTTCTTGCTGAAGGTTAGCCTTCTCTTGCTCTTCATCTCTAACTTTCAATTCTAGATCTTGATCATGAAGTTGTGTGTTTGATTGTGATAAAGAGGTAGTCATTTCATCTAGTTTATTTTTACTCTTCTATGTGGGATTTATTCTTTTTTCTTTGTCTAATGAATTTAAATCTTGTTCTTGATAACCATAGGCAAATACAATATCATTGCTCTCTGAATCCATCGATGATGCAAGTGGCACTAAATCTCTTTCAAGGTTTCTTCCACTATCTGATTAAGTGAAATGTCTTGGCTTGGTTCAAGATGTTGTTGCACTAGCATTGGTTGTGCTAAGTTTTTTGCATAGTAATTGGACTATGCCCCTTGAGCATATTGATTTGCCTTTGGCCATATGGGAAATCCCTATTCTATTATGGTCTTTGTACTTATGAGTTGAATTGTTGATTTTTGTTCATGGCTAGATGAAATTGTGTTTTGATTATTGTGGACCTGGATATGTTTGTGGCCTCTGATTCTATTGAGTATGAAGAAAAACTTGACGATTACAATAACAATTTACAGTGGCATGATTAGTCATTTTTTTCTTTATATCACACAATTGAGAATTATTACATTTCTTTTGAGAAGGTCTATACCCTTGGCTTTGTATTTGACAAAAGCTAGTAGACTGATCATGACCATAGTGCTAACAATGTCTACTTTGATTATACCTCTCATCGCATCCTTTCAACCCCATGGAGAGGTTCAACTTTTTAGCAAATTTATTTGCTAGATAGTCCAAAGAAGATTTTGAGTAAATGCTAATAGAATTGTTTTGCTTTGGAGACTCTTTTGGTAGCTCCAAGATCTCTTCCAAATTAATACATTCTTTTATGCATTCATCCACTAGGTGGTCATGTTATGATCACTAACCTTGCATCTCACTTCTAGTTAGTCCATAAATGAATAATTATACCATCTTTTCCTCGAAAGATAATTCACAAGGTGGACATCTTGATATGTATAGTTTGAAGCATCTTACAACTAACTGCACCATCTCCAAACCTGATTGTTTGAAGTTGTGGATTATCAAGAAAGTATCATGTCTGACTCCTCACTTAGAGAAATCTTTGATAAATTCTTCAATTAATTTGCCTAGATTTGCAAAGTTCTCAATCCAAAGGGGTTGGAACCACAAAAGAGTAGATCCCTTGAGGGATAATCCAAAGCCTTCATATTGAATAAAAAAGTCATCTACCTACTCTACATGGAGAATTTACTTAAATTCTATGACATGGTCATGGGGATCCCCATGGCCCTCATATAAGTCTCTCATGCAATCAACTACTTGAGTAGGCCTTAATCCCGTACCCAAATCAAGTCTTTTGATTGACATTTGTGGCTCTAACGGATCTTTCCTCTACATGTTTTGTCTTCCCACGCCTTGATTGTGTGGAGTAGAAACATTGTTTGATGCTTGATTGAATCTTGAATTTCCATTATCGTTTGAGGCTCTTGCTTGGCAATTGGGGAACCTAGGAGTGATAGTATCAACTCTAGGCTTACCCTTCATAAAGAGAGGTTGGTCTTGATATGAGTACTTGTCTTAGATATTAGAGAAAAAAATCCAAAACTCTCATTTTATTGGATCCTCATAGACGACCATGTTTTGAAGGTTAGATGAACTTAATTTAGGAACCTTAAGGAATGATGCACCTGAATCCCCTACTATAGGAAGGGTCCAAAATGATTCTTTAGTCTCCATTGAGTAATATACTTTAGTATGATATGAATCCAACAAAAGTTTAGTCAAGAACAAAGTTCTTTCTACATATATCGATTCTTGCTTGCCTGCCCCTAATGACTCTCGATTGGTACCTTTTAGACCATTGGGACAACTACCAAAAATTATAGTTTGGCCATTGGGGGCTTCATTCCATAGATATCCAACTTTTCTAGATGCTTATGAAAGACATAAAGTGATCCTTTCTTTTCCGCACATGCATTTTCCTCTTGCTTTATAGTATGGTGGTGACTTAAAGTTACTTTGGCATCCGTGCTTTTGATCTTCATGAGAATGTAACCCCATGGATCCTTAAACAAATGTGCACCATGCCTACTATGTCGCTCATAAGTGAGAGATGTATCATACTCTCCCTCAATTTTGGATAAGAAACTTAAGTTTTTTTGTAGTTCATACATATTGACAGAGAATGACATGTCCGTTGACTCACTATCAAACTCACTATGAGTATCAAAGAGCCACCTTGGAATAAGTTTAGATGAGCCTATGCTCTCTTTAGTTGATGCTTTGCTACCTATAATTCTCTTAGATTGTGTTTGTTATCATGTCTTTGTGCACTAGCTATTCTTTTTCTTCCGAGTGTAGTTCCTGATCTTAAAATTATAAAGGTGACAATTTCTATGCTCACACTTGTGAATGATTCACATGCATTAAATTTTTACTTCCTCAACCAATCACATGCATAACTATGCACAAAAAATCCTTTTACTTCTAGCTTGAAAGAAAAATCACCAAGAAGGTTTACTTGTATATCAGAGATGTCTTCTAAATGCTTGCTTGAGGGATGATCTCTCCTTTCAAGAAAGTTCTTGGTATGAATCCAAGATTAGTTTATTGTATTCTTGAATCACAATATA
>CM035439.1:35183643-35366143 GCA_020310875.1 Ceratopteris richardii | reverse complement strand
CATTGTCACTAAATGATTATATACTCCATTTTAGGGTTAGTCTCTTGTTATTTTAGGTAGCATAGCTAGTTTTAGTAGAGAAGTTCTTCAAAATTAAAAAAAAATGGAAATCCCATAAGTAAGGGTGCATTGTCGACTATAGTTATTCACTCAAATCTTCATGCACGATTGTTGACTAATCATTGTGAGAGATTGAGAATTTTGTGAGTTGTCTTGTCTACTATGTGCTCATTTGTGGAAGCTTCATGGATTGGTTTTCTAATCATTGAGCTTGAGAGTTTAATAAGGTGTGTAAAAGAGGTACAACTATTTATGGTATATAGAGCCATTGTTCGAGTGATTAAGGAGGTAAGCATTCTCTTTGGTGAGTTAATCTTACTTGTGATAATGGATAAGTTAAGTGAGCAATAGAAGGAAAGTTTGAGGGTTGAAAAGTGTTCAACTTTAGCATTGCATTGAAGGACCTCTCAGATCCATCATATGTGGGTGACAAAAAGGGTGTACTGATGCATATTTGAAGTGAAGGGTTTTATGGGCATTGGTTAGATAAGGATTCTAACATACAAGGTTAAGTGCTATTGAAAGGAAGATCATCTTGAGTATATGTGTGCAAGGGTGTAGATTCATTGCTCGAGGACAGTAGGAAAGAAGGAATTCACTACGTAGGTCTTCATTATATTATTGTATTGAGGAACAATTGAACACGGAGCAAGTGCATAATTTGTATTGAAAAAAAATCAAGATTCTTTTATTATTTTGTGTTTGAAATACATTGGGAAACTACTTAGAGGGATAGCCAAGGATATAGGTGGACTTGGAGGGTAGTTGAGCATATATGACATCCCTGATGAGGTTAAGAAATGTTTGAAAATTTAAGGTTTAAGAAGTTCTTAAATTTAAACCATCAGTTGTCCTACTTGGTAGGGAAGTTGATCAGGTGCAAAGTCAAGCTAAATTAAAAAAAATCTCAGCAAGTTAATGTCTCAAAGTAGTTAACATGATAGTGAACATTTAAAAAGAAAACACAAGAGATCCCAAAAAAATCATGAGTTGCTCAATAACAATTCCTCTATGCAAAGCAAATGTAGGATGAGACTTTAGGGATTTTGGAGTTTCTTTGATATCTATCTAAACTCTTGATGATAGGGAGTGATAAGGGGGATTGTTCTAAGTCACCTCAAGAATCCTAATTGGCAAAATTCATGCCCTCGATTGTCCTAGGTAGAGAGGTAAGTTGATCCATTGTGGCCAAACATTGGAGAAAATTTAGAGCTCAAAAGAGAAAAATTACCATCAATAGGTAACCTATCTCATAAAGTACTTGAAAAATCATTGAAATTTTTAAGGAAAATAACTAATTGAACATGAACAATTGCTCTGAGTAGAGCCATCATTTTCAAACACCTTAGGATTTTTGAGTGTTATTTGTAGCTATATTCATCCTCAAAGGTAGAGACACACCCTTGGTAGTAGCAAGATATCACCATGTGTTGCTAAATCATCTAAATCCAATTTTTTGATTGCCCTAGATTAATCTGGCATGAGCCATCATTCTAAGACAATTTGGGAATTTCAAGTGCCATTTGATGCAGAATTGACCTTTAGGACCTAGAAAATATTTTTAGAGAGACTAGATATCACAAGGAGTGTACCAATCACCCTAAGTCAAATCTATGACTTCCCAAGAACGTACCAAGTTAGAGCCATCAATTGTAGGCAATAAGGCACTCATGATTTCAATTTGATATCATGTGTCGTCTTAGGAACCTAAAAGCCTATCGTAAGCACATTTCTACCAAAACTTAAAGAAAAACCGCTCATTACTTGGAAACCATTGTTCTAGCACAATTTTCGAGGACAAGAACATTAGGTTTGAGCACAAGAAGTATTTGATCGCCTTGTTGCAACTAGAATCTTATCCACATGAAATCTTGTAGGAAACTTTTTTGGTAACAAAACTCAACTCTTCTGTGTAAAATCTGAATTTCTTGCTAAGCATCAAAACAAAAGGACTGTCTGTGCATGAAGTGTGCTTGTGAACGTTTTTTGCTTCCAATTCAAATATTTTTAAATCATACACATTTGTGTGCATGAAAGAATTCACATATAAAATTTTAAAATTAGGAATGACACTAGGTAGAAAATGAATGGCTAGTGCACAAAAACACAATGGTGACATAAGAGATATGAACATCAATAGGAAGGTTTCGAGAGATAGCATCAGTTCATCTAATTTGATTCTAAGAACTCTCTTTAACACTTTGAGTAAATTGGATAGCGAGTCTAAGGCATATCATATTCCATCAATATGGATGAGTTCTAGAAAGAACTTACATTCTTATCTAGGGTAGAGGGTGAATATGACACCACCCAAACCTATGAGAAGGACAATGGGCATGATGTTCATATGTTCAAAGATTCGTGGGGTCATACCCTATTCAACATAAAGAGCATTGATGCTAGAGTGAATTCAATTCATGATCCTTTTATCAAGCAAGGGGGTAAGACATGTGGATAAGAAAGTTTCTTTGTATGTCTTCCATGTGTATAGAGTACGTGTGCCAAAAAAAAAGTGAAAAGAAGAGTGTACTCACAAACTAAAGAGTGTGAGAGGCAAAGTGAGTAGACCAAGAAATGGGTAAAATCACATGGATTAGAAATGAGCTTGCCAAGATCATGAAGTAGGCTCTATTGTTGGAGCTCAAAGTCTAGGCAAGTACATGAACAACACAAAGAAGGAGAACAATCTTGGAACACAATGCAATACATAATGTATTACCAATTGAATGTACAAAGATAAATGACATGTTAGGGTTATAGGTGTATATACAAGCCGAGGTGGAAAAACTTTGTAAGTGGGGAAAAAGTGCCCCGATAGTTCTAAGTTTGTTCACACACATCACTAGCAAAATATATCAACAAATCCCCCATGGAGTGATGCAGTGAATAAGGAGCTAGCACTCATGTATAAGGACGTTCCAAGCTATGTGGAAAAAGATCGATCCACAAAAAGGAAGCAAGCCCACATCTTTGCAAAAAGCTTCAAACTTCACACTAGGCACAACCTTTGTGAAAATTTCTACAATATTATCACATGTGGGAACATAAGCCAAATTGATCTCATCAATAGAGAACCTCTACTTGACATAATGATAGTGAACCTCAATGTGATTTGTGCGAGCATGCAACACAGGGTTCCTCACAATTGCCAATGTGCTTTGACTATCAGTGAAGATGGTGGAGGTAGAAGACTGACTAACACCCAAATCATCCATAAGATATCTAAGCCACACGCACACTCAATAGTCATTGTGAAAGTTTCCCTATACTCAGCCTCACAACTAGAAGTGGCCACAATAGGCTGCTTCTTGCTCAACCAAGATATGATTGAGCTACCAAGCATGAAGCAAAAACCATGGTGGACACATGAGTTTCATAGCAACCAGCCTAGTTTGAGTCAAAAAAGCATGTAAATCTAGTGATAATGATCCCCCCTTTGGATAAAAGAATTCAAGTAGCTTAGTACCACTCAAGTAGCGAAAGATGTGCTTAACCACATGCCAATGCTTGACACCTAGGCAATGCCTAAACGCGTGCCTCTGTGAGATAGCAAATTGAATATCAGGCTGAGTTATGCACAACTAAATCAAGCATACAACAACCTGCTAATAGAGAATAACATCAAATGCATCTCCATTATCATGAAGACTTGACACCATTTTAGATTTCTATAGGCAAAGAAAACTAGAGAAATTCAGATGAAGAAAGTTTGCATCTGAGATGGCCTGAGAATCTCGAATTGAACATGCTAAACCACTCAAAGATTTTTCATAGACTATGAACCTACACAAGCCATGACATAAAATTCAAAAAGCAATATTAACATCACCATTTGATAGATCATGAATTGTACATCTCTCATTAATAAATTTGACAACCAAGTCAATCTTGGCTAATGCTACAACTAACATCAAATTTTCTAGATCCTTGGCACATACAAAGAATCTAAGTATCAAGTTAGATTATGCACAAGTAAATCAAGCATCCAACAACTTGTTGATAGAGAAAAAAATCAAATGCATCTCTAGCATCATGAAGAATCAATTGCAAACCTATTTCCATGAGATTGACAACATGTTTGCAATCTTCAAGGCCAAAAACACTACAACAATGTGTCAATATACTTTGTTTTGACTAAAATCTATTCCTCCATCAGCTTTCATAAATTGGATGCCCAAATAATGATGCAAGTTCCCCAAGTCTGTCATCTCAAAAGAGACATTCAAATCAGCTTTAAATTCAGCAATATGCTTCTCATTAGGACCAATGAGCACCATGTCATCAACATATACAAAAATGATAAGAAGTACACCATCTGCATGCTTATCATATAAGGTGCTATCAGTTGGATTGTTCTCAAAACCATGTTCAAGTAGGTACATATCTTTTCATACCAAGCATGTGGTGCTTGCTTCAAACAATATAATTCCTTTTTCAACCTGCACACTTTGTTCTCATGCCCTTTTTGCACAAAACCATGGGGCTGAAGTAGATACAATTCTACATGCAAGTCACCATTGAGAGATGTAGCTTTAATGTCCAAAGGATGTACATTCGAACCATGATGATTGGCAAATAGAACAAATGCTACTATCAATTGTTCTATCAAGTTTACATTTAGGTTGTATACCCATTTAGCGCAAATGGGCTTTTTGCTTGGAGGCAAATTACATAAAGACCAAGTAATAACCTTCATAGTAGCATCATATTGTCTTTTCATAACAACCATCCAATTTTTTGAATTTTGTACTTCATAAAAAAAAGGCCCATCCTCATTACAAAGACTAGAGGTAGCCATTGCATAGCAATCTGATGCAAAGGAAGCACTATGAGATCTTGAACAAGTATTATATGACAAAAATACATCTAACTTTCTATCTTTCAAAGTATCCATCCATTTAGGCATAACTTTAGCCTCTTCTATTTTAGCCCTCTAATGAAGAAGTGCATCACGTAATCTACACCATAAACAGAATGATCTTTATCATCATGTGGAACTTGTAGATGCTAAGAAATTGCCTCATTTGGACCATCACTTGACTATCCACCTATAAAAGAGGAAGCAAAGTGTCATACACATCTTTAGATCTAACTGATGTCACCTTAGTACATGAAAATAATTATTGAATTTCATCTTCCATAAAAAATACATTATCGATAAGCAAAATGCATTTTTTATTTGGATGATATAGATGATAGCTGTTGCTTCCAAAACTGTACTATAAAGAAAATGGAGTGATCCATTGCATTGCTTTTGTGGGACACATGTTAAGTACATATGTTGAACACATAATAACCTCAAGCTAGAATCTATGTGGTGAATCCTGAATTCTGACCATACACCTTGCCATCTCCATGAGAGACTTATTCTTTATTTTAGCAAATCCATTTTGTTGAGGTGTATACCACATTGTACACTGATGTTTTATCCCACCCTAAGCCATAAATGCATTAAAATCAAAGGACGTGTATTTCCCCCTCAATAAGAATAGAGGGTACCCAATTTACATGCTAGAATATTTTTAGCCATAACCAAGAACTGTTTGTAGCACATAAACACTTCAAACTTTGCTTTCAATGGATACACCCATGCATGTTTGGAGAAATCATCAATAAAGGTCATGAAGTAGAGGTGATTCCCAAATGAAGGTGTTTGCATAGGACCATAAACATATGTTTCACCACTTGCTAATGTTTAGTGCTAGGGATATGCATGAATCAACTCAACTGAGAGATTGCAAATTGTATATCCCACCTTGTGTTGCACGCATATGTAAGACATCCCACAATGTGCTGATAAAGATAAGTTTCAAATGCATAACTGGCATCCTCAACTGAGAACCTAAATCTTATCACAATTGGTGTAGAAACTAGATTGCAATCCTCAAAGTCAAAACACTTAAGTAGTTTTTCAATGTACTTTGTTTGATGCATAATGATTTCCCCCCTCAATAGATATAAACTAGATGCCAAGCTAGTAGCTCAAAAGACCATGATAAGTGACATCAAAAGTATGCTGCAAATCAGTCATAAGGATGTCAAGTTTTTCATCACATGAACGAGTCAGGACTATGTCATCAACATAAAGAACAAGCACAGTAAGGTCATCCCCATCTTTACATACATGGAATGTGCTTTCAATTGGACTACATGTGAAAATAAGAGAAATCAAGTGATTATGGATTTTCTCATACCATGCACGTGGAGCTTGCGTGAACCCATACAAGGCTTCATGCAAGTGATAAACCATATGCTCTTGCCCTTTCATGGCAAATTCAGGAGGTTGCTTCACATAAAAATCTTCTTGCAAATCACCATTCAAAAAACTTGTTTTTGTGTCCAAATGATGTACTTTCCAACCTTGTTGGGCAGCCAATGCAACCATGGTACAAATGGTAGTCATGCATCAAGTAGGTACAAAGTTTTCCTCATAGTCAATGCCATATTGTTGCACATATCCTTTGGCAACCAATCTAGCTTTGTATTGATCAATGCTACCATCTAACTTTCTCTTTATATTGTAAACCCACTTTGTACCAATGACATTTTTTCCTTTTGGCAGTTCACATAACTTGCAAATACTATTCCTATGTATGGAATCCATTTTTGATTGCATGGTACTCATCCAATGTGGATGGTCACATGCATCTTCAACAGTAAGTGGCTCTTCATTACACACTATTGCAATTACAGAATACTCCACGAAATTACTTAATGCATGGTGAGAGCTTGATCTTATTCTACGAAGTCAAGGTGCACTCAATTTGCTGTTCTGCAAAGTTTGTTTCAGCAACCTTGGCATACTTTATGCACTCTTGATAGACATGCATATGTAATATATCATCAACATGTATACTAGGCTTGGGCTGAATTTCATGATCATTTTTAGCCATATTTTGATGCAAATATTTAGCCATATGTGGTTGGAAATTTATAATAGTTTTGACCATTTTTGGCTAAAAATTTCAGCCATGTTTTGCTGAAATTTCTCTACATTTTTAGCTTGTTTTGCTAGAATTTTTCAGCCCTTTAAGCTTCAATTGGCTAATCTACATGGCCATAGTCAAGCGCACCACTTTGGAACAAAGGCATGAGTGTATCAAACACATCTTGTGAGCTAATTGTTGGCTATTTTTTGCATTCAAGTAGAGGGAAACTAAATTTTTAGCAAATACCACATCTTGACTCACAATAATTGTGTTCGTAAATGGATGGTACAAATGATATCCCTTGCTTTCAGCACTATAACCAATAAATATACATTTATTTGCCTGCAATGTTGCTGTGATGGCACAAGAGCATATGCAAAACTACCAAACACACACATATGACTAACCATTGGTTTATGTCCATTCCAAGCATCATAAGGAGTGATGACTCTGAATGCTATGTAGGGCAGTGATTCAACACATACTTCGCACACATGACTGCTTCCATCCAAAACTTGATGGGAAGGTACTTTCTTTTAATCATACATCATGCCATTTCAAAGGATGTTCTAATTTTATGCATGGAAACACCATTTCCCTAAGGTGTATATGGCACTGTACATTGGAGTGAAATTCCTCTTTCATGGAAAATGCAGGAGGTTGCTTCATATAAAAATCTTCTTGAAAATCACCATTCAAAAAACTTGTTTTTGTGTCCAAATGATGTACTTTCCAACCTTGTTGGGCAGCTGTTGTTATAAGGGTTGCCCACAATTTTCTCATGCTATGGAATCCTTTAGCCCTCATAAAAATACCTTTTTCCTTGTATCTAGGAGATGTCCATATGAACACTCTCCTAAGCCCCTTTTTGATAATTTCCCTAAGTCTAAGGTATTGAAGCCTTTTCTTTAAAAACTCCTTTTTTGAGCAAACATAAAGAAAGCCCACGTAGAAATCTCACGCGCTCTCTCTCTCTCTCTAGGTAGTTAGCTTTTTGAAAGTCCCATATCACATAAAGATTCCTTTCTTGATTTAGCACATGTGGTCTTTTGACCACATGTTTTTATTCACATATGCCTCCTTTCTCTATATAAAGAAGAGCCTCATTTGTAAAAAGGAGGTCCCTTGGCCATGGCCTTGGCCTCCATGCTAATGGAATGAAGGTTCATTTGGCTTCCACATTTCTCCTTGTGTGCTAGGCGTTGGTCCATGTGTGTGGGTTTGGCACTTGGGGTTGGCTTGTGTGTGAGCATTGCCCTCCCTTGCTCCTTTTTGACGTTGGCCATGGTGCCATTGTTCATGGACGTGGGTGTGTGTGCGTTGCTTGCACTTCTTGCAACTCCTCTTGGAAGAGCCCCTCACTTCCATGTGAGGCGGTTTGGGTTGGTTACTCCCCATACTTCAACAAAATTTGGCGCCGATGCCGGGGATGATCGACCTTCAACCGTTGGGTTTTTTCAAGCTTGCCATGCCCACACTTGGTGGATGCACCTCATGCTTGGATTGAGTTGTGGATCCGTGTGGCCTTCGGTTGGCCTAGGGTACCTCCCCTTTTAATTTTTGGAGTAATTTAGATCTTTATTTTTGTTTGTTGCACAAAAACATCCCCTAACCCCCTATTCTTTCTCTCACTCTTTCACAAACACATACTCACTCTGGCATCACCCTTCATCTTCTTCATTTCTTGAAACTGGTGTTTGCCTTGGATAGAAGGATGGGTACCCTTCTTGATCCCTCCCTCTGTTCAAATAATCAAAAAAAAAAAAAACTAAGAAGCCACAACAAATACAGATAACAATTTCAACCCTTTTTCCAATGCAAACCAGTCTGGTGAACGCATCTTCGGATTCTGGTTAAGGTTAGTGGCCTTCTCTTTCATTCTTTATGACCGACGGTGGATGAGAGGGTGCACGAATTTGGAGGGGGAAGTGGCATTAACTCCCTCTCTCTTTCCAATGGTACCTCTCTCGTACACGCAGGCAGGTCTCGCAGTGGGTGGTTGGAGGAGCCTACCCTCCCCATACCCCCCCTTCTGCCCAAATCTTTCGGGGATGCGCTTCATCTGCTCCCCCTCCCGCATCTGTGCGTTGGGGTCGAGCATCCTCCTGCTCCCCCTTCCTGTCCGGCTATGGAAGGTTAGAACTTGCCCACCCAAATTTCATAACCTCCTTGGGGAGCGCGGGTCACATGTGTTGTCTATCCGGGTCGACTTTCTTGTGGAGCTTCTCCTGCTCTGTGCCCTTGTCTATGGCGGACGTGCACTACGAGGTTCTCCCTTTCGTTGGTCCACATCCAACAACGTGACAGGCGGCACTGCTCTCCTCTGGGTTGAGCTCCATCGAGCCCCCTTCCTGAGCATCCTCAGGGACCGAGCTTCACCATGCTCTCTCCCTCCCTCCTGATCTCTCTCTACATCGGTCATTTTGGGGTCGAGCGTCCTCTTGCTCCTCCCGCTATACCTGGCTATGGAAAAGATGAGCTTCTCTGCATCCGCAAGTCTATTTCATCGTGCTTCCTGCAAGAGGCGCCCTCTGCTCACACTTCCACTCGCATATGGAGAATGCTTGCCTCATCGGCTACAGGTGGGTGTTATCATTGCATAACTTTTGGGGTCGAGCATCATCCGCTTCCCCTTGTGCATGCAACTCCCTTGCCTTGCGAAGGTTCTGTTCTGTGGATCAAAGGCTTGGCGCTTCCCTTCTAGGAGTTGTGCTCTCTTGCGTCCTCCATCACTTCTCTAAAAAAATCATTGTTGAGGGTGGGGGTCAAGCTTGTCGAATGCTACCCTCTCATGTTGGGAACCATTCTTACAGGGTATGAGGGGGCGTGAGCTTCCATTTCCCAGTTGACTGGTGGTATCAGCCCAATCTATGGCTTCCTCTCAGTCTATTAAGCGAAGTTTCCGCTCCTGTCATGCTCACCTGTTTGTGTCATGCTTCTCGGATTGAGCCTTTGTGCTTTCTCTACTTCACTAGGAGGCTTTTGTCTGATACATATGTAGTATTGAGACAGTTCTGTGTAGGATCTCCACGCATCAAAGACGAACTTATTTTCGGGGAAGTGCACGCTACTTATGGCTACCCCTTCTTGCTCGCTATACATGCCCTACGACCTGGAGCTATGGTGCTCCTTTGCCCTCTCGACTGGCGGGTATGCAGATCCAGGGAGGTTCTTGACGCGGCTTCGATCTTTATTCTTCTCCGTATTGGTGATGAAGCTATTTTCTCTCAATTAGTGTTGGTATCGGTCTCCCCTTTCTTTACGATCGTGATGATGCACCACTGCCACTTCTGATCTGGTTGATCTTTTGTTGTTATGTAAGATGTTTTCTATTGTCCGAGTCTGTATGTCCCCCCAAGATCATTACATCCTTGCATTGGCCTAGTTCTCGGCCATCATGGTAATGCACTATGGTCATTGCTGCTCTGGATACTCTTTGCTATGAAGTCTGGCAACACCACTTGCCGAATGGGAGTGCACCAAATAACACTTAATGCTCTTTGTTGTTCCAAATGAAGTACAATTGACCACCTTGGGCCGGCATACTTGGCAGGTTAGGATCAATGTGACTCCAAGAAAACACTGTGTAAGCTATAAACCTGTAAACAAAGTGATCATCTGCGTTTCCTTACACACGTGAGTTTTGAGGGTGGTTACTTTAGGTGCTTTTTGTCTTGAGCTTCGTTCCTACTATCGATGTTGTTTCAGTTTGCATACATCTGTACCCTAGAACTCTTGTTGGTGGGCTACAAAAAGATTGCATCCATATACTATGAATGAAATTTGCATATGGATGTCATGTAATTTCCATGTTTCATGTTTGGTTGCTTGGAGTGAAGCTACGAAGAGTGAATGGCTACCCATCGATCTTCTCTTTTGTGTGACTATTGCTTAGGGATGCTCGACTCCGAAAATTCCTGGCATTTCTTGTGTCCAGATGCACAGGTGTTTGTATGCATCTCCTCTTTGCAGGTTGACAAGAATTTTAGTGATTGCATGGAGCTCCTTTGACAAATTAACAGACTCTTCTGTTTATGATCTTGAGGGACTCCGAACTGGTTTGGGCACTTATCTATGAGGCTGGCTCACAGGAAAATTTGGACCCGAGAAGCTTATCTCCCATTGTGCTTCACTATTTGCTCAATCATGACCTCTCAAGAAGCTTCAGATCTTTGTGTGGGTTGGACTTCTGTTTCATGTCTAATTGAGATGTTTGTATTTTTCCTGGAAGTCGGGTTAAGGCATGCTCATGTTTACACAGTCCTTTAAGGAATGTTGGATGACTGACACACCGCACCTAACATTGTTGCAAGCTTGCTTGTTCTTCTTTTGCCTCATGAGTTGAGTGATTAGAGCAAGCAACTATATGGTAATTTAAAGTATTACAATCTAGAGGCCCCCCAACGATCTCTACTGTTTCCAGGCATGTTCCCTAAGTCAATCCAGTACCTCATCTGCTTGTGTTTTTGTGAAAACTAATGGTGTAATGGCATCTTGAGTGCTTTACCCAAATATCGCATTGAAATCTGTTTGTGACCATCTGTTGTTAGGCCAAGGATATATCTACATGAAATCACCTCTTACCTCATTATAACACATGAGTCCAATAGGTTATCTCGAATATGATGTGATATCTGCATTGAAACTCTAGGGTGATCAAAGCTTAAAGGTCATACTTCGGTTCTTTGTCCTCTGGGGCAAGAGTGATCTACACAGGAATACAAGGTGTTATCGGCGGTTCAAAGAGTATGTGTAAATGGATCACATCATGAGAAGTCTTTTTTTATTATTTTACACCGTTTATGATCGTTACAAGTCTGTCGAATATATGCATAGCTGAGGCTCCTAAGGGTTTGCTGTGGAGATTCTGGCGACGGCCTTTATCAGTAGGGGTTGTGTCCAAAATTTCACTAAAACAAGTGCAAAGGTATTTGATAAGACATGGTGAGGGCTTTAAACAAGCAACCTTTTCTGGAACTTTATTGGGCCATTTTTTGATAAATAGACTTCCATATGCTATTGTTTCTCGGTGATTTTCAGTAGTTAATTTCTTTGTGTGAATCTAACAAGTAGCCAAGTTGTGCAGGTAGGGATATACAATTGTACATCAGGTCATAGTATTCTTTGTGCGGATTATCAAATATACTATTTTGGAGGCATGAGTGATGTGTCTGACTACCCCCACTTGGGGAGATTGTGTCCATATCTATCCGTCCCATCACTAAGAAGCTTTTTGACGAGTAGTACTTTGGGTATTGAAAATATCGATGTTATGATTTGCATAACTTTTTGTCTATTCCAGGTTTGGTGGACGATTGACCTTAGTCAAGTCATCACTGTTGATACCATATGCATGGGTGCAACTATGAAGTCATGTAGTTATGTTCATGCTCTTCCCTAAGGGAAGGGAGATGCCCCGATCTCTGACTTTGTTATACTAGGAAGGTGTTGCATGTCATCTCCAACAGGACCAATCAGTACTATTAAGATTTGACAAGGCCTCTAATCTGTTGTGTTCGAGCTTGAAGGTGGTCCTAAGTTTTGAAAAAGATGTTCCCTAACATTGCAATTGTTTGATATGGGTTGGGAGTCCAAAGGCGTGAATTATTCTTCAAGAGATCTATTGCAGTCTCTGTCGAGTATAGGAATTGTTTCCTTTTTCACCTGCATTTGCATTGCAAGAATTGGGTATTACAAACCATGGCATCATATGGTTGAAGTAGGTGACTACACCATTCAGGGATTGTGCCCAAACGTCCTGCTAAAGGAAATTGTAGTGTCTATTTCATGCCAAATACTATTGCAGGCATTCTGTTGAGCTACAGGATCTCTTGGTCTTGCAAAGGTTCCAATTTAAAAATGATCATGTTTGTAGCATATACATAAACTTTGAATTCATGACCTTGGTTTCTTAAATGATGTTCAGAAATAGCTACGGTGCTTGAGGGATTGTCTTTGGATTCCTATTCACTTAAATGATTACTCTGACTCTAGATGGCCTTTTCATAATTGTGTCCAAAAAGGATTCCTCCTGAATTGGACCACATTAGTTGTACGTTTGTATGCTTAGGCCTTGATCAAATGATATGCTTCTACTATCTTATGCTAATGACTTGGAACTTCAGCATTGATTCTTTTTACTTCCCACAGATGATTTGAAACAGTGCTTTGCAGGAATAGTGCTGGATAAGCTAACTTAATTTCCTGAATGCTTGTAAAAGGATAGGACTCAATGTTGCACTATTGTTTGTTCATTCTATGAGCACATCAAACTCATGAAATTGCAAGACTGACTAGAAGCATAATTTAAATGAGGGTAGGAATGCATGTTAATCATGATATCATATTCATCTCATGCTATGAAACGTGATATGTCACACTCATTTGGAGATAACTGATGTTGGATTGCAGAAATAAGAAGATTTTCAGGAGCTCTTCTCATTAGAAGAGCAAGTGAAAAATGTCTCTAAAGTGGAAACTAAAAATGAAATTTTTTGGCTGCTTCTTTTCAAAAATCAGTCTACTTGTTGTGTATGTTTAATTTTCAGGTATTGGAGCTTTGAGTGAAGGCGCATTGGAAGGAGGCTGGGCTGACTGCCCCCCAAGGGGATTGTGTCGCTCAGCATTGCAGGCCTGAAAGACTTGAAGACTTACAAATTTGGATACATGCTGGGCTGACTGCCCCCCCAGGGGATTGTGTCGCTCAGCATTGCTGGATTAGAGATTTGAAGGCAGACGGCTTGCTGATTCAAAAGATTTGCAGCCTTGCAAAATTCAGATTGGAACTGCTGCATATTTGAAGAATTGAAGACTCCAAACTTGGACCAGTTCGGCATTATATGCTTCTCTCTTAGCTTTGTCGAGGACGACAAAGTCTAGGAGGAGGAGGGTGTTGTTATAAGGGTTGCCCACAATTTTCTCATGCTATGGAATCCTTTAGCCCTCATAAAAATACCTTTTTCCTTGTATCTAGGAGATGTCCATATGAACACTCTCCTAAGCCCCTTTTTGATAATTTCCCTAAGTCTAAGGTATTGAAGCCTTTTCTTTAAAAACTCCTTTTTTGAGCAAACATAAAGAAAGCCCACGTAGAAATCTCACGCGCTCTCTCTCTCTCTCTCTAGGTAGTTAGCTTTTTGAAAGTCCCATATCACATAAAGATTTCTTTCTTGATTTAGCACATGTGGTCTTTTGACCACATGTTTTTATTCACATATACCTCCCTTCTCTATATAAAGAAGAGCCTCATTTGTAAAAAGGAGGTCCCTTGGCCATGGCCTTGGCCTCCATGCTAATGGAATGAAGGTTCATTTGGCTTCCACATTTCTCCTTGTGTGCTAGGCGTTGGTCCATGTGTGTGGGTTTGGCACTTGGGGTTGGCTTGTGTGTGAGCATTGCCCTCCCTTGCTCCTTTTTGACGTTGGCCATGGTGCCATTGTTCATGGACGTGGGTGTGTGTGCATTGCTTGCACTTCTTGCAACTCCTCTTGGAAGAGCCCCTCACTTCCATGTGAGGCGGTTTGGGTTGGTTACTCCCCATACTTCAACAACAGCCAATGCAACCATGGTACAAATGGTAGTCATGCATCAAGTAGGTACAAAATTTTCCTCATAGTCAATGCCATATTGTTGCGCATATCCTTTGGCAACCAATCTAGCTTTGTATTGATTAATGCTACCATCTAACTTTCTCTTTATATTGTAAACCCAGTTTGTACCAATGACATTTTTTCCTTTTGGCAGTTCACATAACTTGCAAATACTATTCCTATATATGGAATCCATTTTTGATTGCATGGTACTCATCCAATGTGGATGGTCACATGCATCTTCAACAGTAAGTGGCTCTTCATTACACACTATTGCAATTACAGAATACTCCACGAAATTACTTAATGCATGGTGAGAGCTTGATCTTATTCTACGAAGTCAAGGTGCACTCAATTTGCTGTTCTACAAAGTTTGTTTTAGCCACCTTGGCATACTTTATGCACTCTTGATAGACATGCATATGTAATATATCGTCAACATCTATACTAGGCTTGAGCTGAATTTCATGATCTTTTTCAGCCATATTTCGATGCAAATATTTAGCCATATGTGGTTGGAAATTTATAATAATTTTGACCATTTTTGGCTAAAAATTTCAGCCATGTTTTGCTGAAAGCTCTCTACATTTTCAGCTTGTTTTGCTAGAATTTTTCAGCCCTTTAAGCTTCAATTGGCTGATCTACATGGCCATAGTCAAGCGCACCACTTTTGAACAAAGGCATGAGTGTATCAAACACATCTTGTGAGCTAATTGTTGGCTATTTTTTGCATTCAAGTAGAGGGAAAACTAAATTTTTAGCAAATATCACATCTCGACTCACAATAATTGTGTTTGTAAATGGATGGTACAAATGATATCCCTTGCTTTCAACACTATAACCAATAAATATACATTTCTTTGCCTGCAATGTTGCTGTGATGGCACAAGAGCATATGCAAAACTACCAAACACACACATATGACTAACCATTGGTTTATGTCCATTCCAAGCATCATAAGGAGTGATGACTCTGAATGCTATGTAGGGTAGTGATTCAACACATACTTCGCACACATGACTGCTTCCATCCAAAACTTGATGGGAAGGTACTTTCTTTTAATCATACATCATGCCATTTCAAAGGATGTTCTAATTTTATGCATGGCAACACCATTTTGCTAAGGTGTATATGGCACTGTACATTGGAGTGAAATTCCTCTTTCATGGGGAAAAACATTAAACTCATGTGACATGTATTCACCACCATGATATGTGCATAGAGTCAAAAGTTCTCACTAGCTCTAACTTTTTTTCCTCGTCTACATAGCACAAAATCACTTCTTGAAAATGTTTATCATACAAAATTGTTGAAATGCTTTAAAACCTATTATTCTCTTGGATTGACTTGGTGATTTTGTTAATGATATTATGATATGGTCCAAAGGTCACAAGTGGTAGTGTCTTTTTTTCCCATTTAGTTACTACCTCCAAATCAAAGGAATAAGCATTTGGTAGATAATCCACCACTCCGACACGCATCTCTTCATTGGTTAGCTAGGATAGATAATTAACATGTATGTGCATGCTTTCTATCTTCACTAATACCCTAAAATTAAACTCCATGAGGAGCACAAAACAATGAACTAATCATCTAGGTGCACATGGCTTGTTCATAAGGTACAATAGTTCTTGGTGTTCTATGAAAAATGTGAAGTTATTGGCAAGAAGATACTGTCTTAACTTATTGACAATGTATATCATCCCTAAAACCTCATGCTCAATGGTCATGCAAATCCTTTTTGTTGCATTTAATTATTTTCTAGCATAAGAAATAGTGAATTCCATATTGTTATTGGGTGTCAGTTGCATTAGAATGCATCTTATGGATTTATTTTGATGTATCCGCATAAACATGGAAATGCTGATTATCATTTGGTTCACTTAGGGTGTGATACATGGTCAACCTTCTTGTGACTTCCAAGGATGCTTCTTCATAGAGGCCTATCCATTCAAAGTGTGTAGGGAGTCCATAAAGAGGTTTTTCTATCACCACATATATTTGTATGATATGGTCATTTGTTCGTATTGATCCATAAAATGTTGAAGTAAATCAAGTATGACCTTGTTTTTATCCTCATCCATAGATAATCCATTATTTGTGACAATATGACCAAGGAATTTACCTTGTTGCACCATGAGGAAACCCTTTTCTTGATTCAAACACAATACATAAGAAATGCAGTTGCTAAACATCTTTTACACACCTGAAATGTCTTTAAATTAGTGTTCAATGTAAGAGCATAAATCATTTACATATACAGATTCCTTGAAAATGTAGCACATTAATCTCTATGATATGGTGTAAAAATTAGTAAACCCAAAGGGCATTACAAAAATGCATCAATCCCCCACTCTATAGCAAAATCCATTTTATACTGGTCATTGGACATGATGGCTGCTTGATTATATAATGAGAATCAATCAAGGAAAATATATACTTGCTTTTGAGCAACTCGTTCAATAATAGTGAGTAATCAATAAGAATGTCTCAATAAATAATTCGTGATAAAAAGTGAATAATTATCTGTGATTCTTGCAACGTTGACCCTTTTAAGTTAAATCACACTCTCAATTTTCATTCTTCTTGGAGACCATCATGATGAGTGATACCCTTTCCCTTTGTTCAATTTCATAAGCGAACCCAATGGCTATCAATTTTTATCTCTTACTTTTTCTTACGAGAGTAAGTATTGTTATATGTTTATGGTATTTGCCTTGTTGGATAGCATTTTGCACCATAGGAATTCTATAAGAAAAAATGTTAAGGTGGACTCCTTTAAGATTAGTGTATGTCCGTGCAAAGATATCTTGATATTCTCTCAATAATCATAGTAAGTCATGTTCTTCCTCATTTGTCACATCATTGCCCATGTATGTTCATCACCTCTTATCCATTTTTCATCATCATTACCACGTTTTTCATATTCTTTAATCAGATTCCACTCTTCATGATTACTCTTGTTAAGTTATGAATATGGAAATCTTTATGTCCTCAACTTGATATTTCTTAAAATTTTTGGGAGTCTCAAATACCCCTAATTGCATATATTCTTCCTTCTTTCCTTTCAGTAATAGTTGTCTTCTTGACTTCTTTGTCTTTTTTTGGACTTGGAATACTTGAAACTCTTCTATTTTTTTCTCTTTTCATGGTGGATCAAATGTTCCTAAATGTTCTCAAAGAGATCCTCCATGAATATGGAACTGTAGTTAGAGATCAACTATACTCATGAATGAACCGACTTTATGAATTTCTCCAATATAGTAATCACAAAAATATTGTAAGCTTCCACAACATAACTTTCCACCATATGCTATTCATTGTATGATACATCGGGGGTAACTAGGTTCTGCATCCAGTCATAAGGTTCAAAGTTGTTTTCATTGTGTACTATAGGCGTGCATGCAAGATCCTCTATTCGTCTTGATACTGGATTGTAAAATCCTTCCTCTCCTTTTTCCATGTCTCCTCTTCTCTTTTTGTCATTTTAAAACGCATAAGTGGGTGTCTTTCTACATCCAAGAGGGATCATCAGATTGCATATTATTTATGGATACCCCCATCTTTTGTATGGAGTGCATTCTATTGAAAATGAGTAATATCCTTAAAATAAAAATATTTCATATGGATTTTTATCATTACATCTAAATTTTGTTGTTTGCCATAGACCTATAGGGCTCATAAGAGTCACATATCAGCATCAAAGTGGTTGATTGACAACACCAAAGTATCAATCCGAGTATATCAAAATGTGCAAAATCTGACTTTCTACATGATAATGTATTTCAAACCAACAAAAATATTAACTTGTCGAGAGAAAATAGGCTTCAAAGAACTAGAGGAATTTGTCTTACCTTGTTCAAAAGCTCCCCCACATGCGCAAGAAGCCACATACACACACATGGAAAAGAGCCTTCAATGTTTCACCCCCTTGGAATACTCATTCGTCACCATATCTACTCCAAATTACTAGGAGGAAGAGAGAAAAATGCAAGAGAAGAGAGAATTACGAGATTTCTTCAAGATCTCACTTCTCACAATGGAAAAATTCTATAAAATGGAGTTTTCATTGAGCTTTATAAAAAATAGGTGGCCATGCCCCAAGCATGCTCATCAATTTTTGCATGATTTTAAGAATGTGACTGCAAGGGTGTCAACAATACCCTCGATGAAGTGGAGACCTTCTCTGATACCAATTGTTGGAGTTTGAGGTATGCGGAAGCACATGAAGAGCACAAGGATGAAATAACACAACACATAATATATTATCATATGAATATACAAAATATCAATTGCATGTTAGGATATACAAGTTTTAAAGAAAACCTCATAAAGAGGGAGAAAAGTGGCCCGACGGTTCTAAGTGTGTTCACACACATCACTACCAAATATAGAGGGAAAAAAGTTGCACAAGAGTTCTAAGTGTGTTCACACACATCACTACCAAAATATATCAAGAGTGAAATCTTAAAAAGAGGCTAATCGAATGCACATGACCAAATATTTGGGACCAAGAAACATCTCATCAATGGTAGAGAGATCATGCAATAAATCAATGCTCGCATCAAAACTATGAGACAAGACCATGGAAGAGGGATTGTGCCATGGATGCCTAGGGTAGCACGAATTCAAAAATTATCCTAATGAAAAGAAAATATTGGTTCCATGATAGTGAATCACACATAGCAAGGTAGTGATGAAGAAGATCAGAGTTATGATTTATTAGATTCATGATTTAATATATCCAGTATCCTTTTCCTGAAATATTAAAGTATTTAGGATCAACATCAATGGGAAGCTTTCTTCATCCTTTTCTCTTAAGTGGCCCATTAAAGAAGGATGAATTTTTTCTCTCACCATCACTATGGAGGATCCTATTTGTCTAGTGCAGGACTATTTTAAGAGAGGTTCCATCCAAGATATTATGCTTCCCAATTATCATGATCAATTAGTGCTTGTCAATAACACCAACTCTTTACTTCTCAATGACAAATATTGTGCAAAAACCTTCAGGGAATACTTGGAAACATTTTTCTCAACATTAGAATCCAATATCTATCATGCGAAGATTGCTTTTTAAAAACCCTCTCCTATATGCCTTCTCAATTCATTCTTAGTTAAGACAACAAAGAGTTTGCTCCAAAGAAAATCTTTAGGCTTCTTAACATCCCCATAAGATTCTAGATTTCCATGTATTAATGTTGATATTGGGTTTTAAACAAGATTGAAGCTAAATTACAATATTGGAAAGGTATGCAACTCAATGCAAAAAATAAGGACGTGATAGTTAATGCGTTCTTGATTCTAGATTTACTTCCTCTCATCTTGGAGGCCCATATTTTCCTATGGAGTGGGGATCCTAATAAAAATTGGAGGCATGTTGACTTCCTAAAGTTAAGAGGTAATTTGGGATCCTCAACATGATTGTTTTGGAAAACAAAATGATTCCCAAATGAATGATTAAGGCATGGACCAACCAACAAGGGTCTTGGGATCAAATAATTATTAGAGACACATAATATCTATCTTGTAGGTGCCTTTTGCTAGAATAACCTTCATCTTATCACTCTTCTCTCCTCTTATCAAAGTCTTACCCCAAGGGTTCAAAATTAGTCTCCTCCTTTTGGAAAGCTCAGAACAATGTGAATATTCATTGCCACCTTGATTCCAACTACAATTGGGTGGTTGAAATAAGAAAAGAAACTCCATTTGGTTCCCCATTATTAGGATTTGTCCAAGAAGAAAAGGAAGATGTGCCTAAAGCCAAGTGCATATGTAATAGAGGTCCTTGTTACTAGAAACAAATTTGGAATTATTATTGTAATTGCTGGATCAAACATGAGGACTTAGATATCAACATGAGGTTAAACTATGAATGTTGGAGTTAGACGTCTACAGAAGCACACGAACAACACAAAGAAGAAGAAGAAGCTTGGAGCACAACACACAGTACTGAATGTATTACCACTAGAATGTACAAAGGTAAGTAACCCATTAGGGCTATAGGCATATATACAAGCCGGGGGAAAGAAACCTCCTAAAGAGGGAAAAAAGTGCAACGGTGGTCCTAGTGTGTTCACACACATCACTACTGAAATATATCAACAAATCCCCCTTGGGAGTGATGTGATGAACAAGGAGCTAGCACTTATGTATAAGGAAGTGCCAAGCTATGTGGAATCAATCCACAAAAGGAAGTAAGCCCAAAGCTTTGCGAAAAGCTTCAAATTTCTCCCTAGGCAGAGCCTTCGTGAAAAGGCCTACAATGTTCTCCTGTGTGGGCACATATGCCAAGCTAATCTCTCTAGCAAAGAACCCCTCCTGACATAATGATAAGGCACCTCAATGTTCTTAGTGGGAGCATGGAACAGAGGGTTCCTCGCAACTGCCAATGCGCTCTGACTGTCAGTGAAGATGGTGGTGGCAGAAGACTGACCAACACCCAAATCAGCCATAAGGCGTCTGAGCCACACACACACTCAACAATCGCTATGAAAGCTGCCCTATACTTAGCCTCACAAGTGGAAGTGGCCATAGTAGGCTACTTCTTGCTCAACCAAGATATGCATGAGCTACCAAGCATGAAGCAAAAACCACTAGTGGACACACGAGTTTCATAACAACCAACCCAATCAAAGTTAGAAAAAGCATGCAAATCTAGCGGTAGTGATCCCCCCTTGGGATAAAACAACCCAAGTAGCCGGGTACTACTCAAGTAGCAAAAGATGCGCTTAACCGCTGGGCAATGCTTGACACCTGGGCAATGCATAAACCTGCTTATCTATGAGACAAAAAACTGAATATTTGGCAGAGTTATGCATAAGTAAATCAAGCATCCAACAACCTGCTGATAGAGAATAGGATCAAATGCATCTCCAACATCATGAAGACTCAATCGTAAACCTATCTCCATAGGAGTGGCAATAGGTTTACGGTCTTCAAGGCCAAAACACTGCAATAATCTGTCAATATTTTTCGTTCGACACAAAGCCATTTGCATAAATTGAATGCCCAAAGAATGATGCAAATGACCCAAATCAGACATCTCAAATGAAATCAGCCTTAAAATCAGCAATATGCTTCTCTTGAGGACTAGTGAGCAGCATGTCATCAACGTACACCACAATGATTAGAAGCACATCATTTGCACGCTTAACATATAAGGTTCTTCCAGTCAAACTATTCTCAAAACCATGTGCAATCAAATAAGCATGTATCTTTTCATACCAAGCACATGGTGCTTGCTTTAAACCATATAATGCCTTCCTTAACCTGCACACCTAGCTTTCATGCCCTTTCTGCACAAAGCCACGGGGCTAAAAAACATACACTTCTTCATGCAAGTCACCATTCAGAAATGCTATTTTAATGTCCAAGTGATGTACATTCCAACCATGATGACCTGCAAGTGCATAGATGCTACAAACAGTAGTCATTTGGCAAGTAAGTGCAAAGGTTTCATCAAAATCAATGCCTTTTTCTTGCACATAACCCTTTGCAACAAGCCTAGCCTTATACCTATCAACTGTTCCATTAGGTTTACACTTCAGCTTGTATACCCACTTAGTGCCAATGGCCTTCTTGCCAGGAGGCAAGTCACATAAAGACCAGGTACCATTTTTCATGATAGCGTCATATTTAGATTGCATTGCAGCCATCCAATGTTTACAATTTTGTGCTTAATCAAACGAAACAGTCCCAGTCTCATTACAAAGACTAGAGGCAGCCATACCATAGAAATTTGGTGCAAAAGAGGCACTAGGAGAGCCTGAATGAGTATAGTATGATAGAGGTGCATCTAGTTTGTCATCACACAAAGTCTATACCAGCCATTTTGGCATAGTTTTTGCCTCCTCAATATCAACATTCTCATCAACAAGTGTATCATGTAAATCTGCATGAGAAATGGAATGCTCTGCATCATCACATGAAACTTGCAAAGGTTGAGAAGTTGCCTCATTAGGACTAGCACTGGACCGTCCACCTGTAAAAAGAGGCAGCAAAGTATCATACATGTCTTTGGAGCTAACAAATGTCTCCTTAGTACATGAAAGTAATGGCTGAATAACATCTTCCACGAAAACAACATCACGGCTAACCAAAATGCGTTTAGTCTGTGGATGATATAGATGATAGCCTTTACTTTCAGAACTATACCCAACAAAAATACATTTTTCTACTTTATCATCCAATTTTTTGCGATATTGTTCAGACACTAATGCATATGCCAAACAACCAAAAACACACACATGAGCAATAGATGGCTTGCGGCCATGCCAAGCCTCATATGGAGTGATAGAATATAGGCCTTTAATGGGACACCTATTAAGTACATATGCTGCACACATAATAGCCTCAAGCCAAAAACTATGTGGTAAAGCCTGACTCTTGACCATACACCTCGCCATCTCCATGAGTGACCTGTTCTTCCATTTAGCAACTCCATTCTCTTGAGGTGTAAATGGAACTGTACACTGATGTTTTATCCCACGTTCAGCCAAAAATGCATTAAAGTCAGAAGACATATATTCCCCCCCTCGATCAAAATGGAGGGTGCCCATTTTACATGCTGACAGATTTTCAGCCAAAAGCAAAAACTATTTGAAGCAGATGAACACTTTGGACTTTGCTTTGAGTGGATATACCCATGCATGCCTAGAAAAATCATCATTCAACACTACACTAGTTCCCTCAAAATTAGAACCAAGAATAGAACTTTCACCAAATTTCAGCAAACCGGCCCCGAAATTATCCAAGGTTCCATCAGAATTCCACAAACTGCTATCAGAAAATTCCACACTGTCATTGGAACCAGTGCTTATTTCGCCAGTCTTACTTTCTGCAGATGGGGTTGTTTGCACTTCTGTTATACCCTGTAATCCTTGCACAAGGAAATGCTGAGGTGGTACTCCACTGGCCCATATTTCTCGCTTTCCTTTCAACAATTGTCCGTCACCACTACTACTCGGAGGTGTGCCCAATGCGCTAGGAATTTTCCAGGGATGCTGATCCCTTCTGTACTTCGGGTACGATTCTCCGGAACGTGTTATAGGCATATATCATTGGATTCTTCTCAACGCTTAGTCTATGCACTGACTGGCTACTCCATGCCCCATGGCCGGCGCTAGTGTTAAAGTTAGAGTTATTCTGTTCCTACTCATGGGTTCTTGGGATGGTCAGGGGTCTGATAATTTAGAGGCCCTATATATATTTTCCCAATTCACTGTTTATGTTTCGACAATCAACTTCATTAATTAACTCCAGCAATTACAGAAGATTCAATTACACTTCAGTGCATAGCGTTCTTAACGATCACCACGATTACATACACAACACTTTCACTCTCTCTTTATATTACTGCTACACTTCACTTCAACACAGTGAACATTAACACAGTACCAAATTTACTTCAAAACTGACTTTACAGGCAACTCTGCAATTGATATAACTTCAAAACGGAATCAATTCCAGACCATCGCCCAGACCGAACAGGCTGGCGACACGTCCCTCATCTCTTCCGCGCATACTCTATTGATTAGAAAGAAACGATACAATGTTTGCGCTACACCCTTTCGGTGCACGACTTTACAGTTACAATTATGCTTCTAAATAATATTCCGGTGGCTTACAGGACCATAGACATCACTATGTACAAGCTGCAATTTCTGAGTAGCCCAAATTGAACCATCTTTTGGAAAGGAGGAATGCTGCATTTTGCCCAAAATACAACCTTCATAGACATGTTTTCTGGGTGCCTCAAGTTTGGGAAAAGAGGACACCATTTCACATTTCTACAAGCATAGCAGACTAGTGAAATTCAAATGACCAAAGCGTGCATTCCAAAGCTTTGCATTTGACATAGCCTAAGAATCATGTATTGCACATGCCGAATCATTCATAGATTTCTCATAGTCTATGAGCTTATATAGCCCATGACATAAAATGCCAGAAGAAATAATCATGTCGCCATTTGACAGATCATGAACTATACATCTTTCATCAACAAATTTCACAACCAAGCCAATTTTGGCTAATGCAAAAATTGATAACAAGTTTTTTTTGATTCGTTGCACAAATAAAGCATCTGACAAAGTGAAAGAACTACAATCAATAGTAGTCAGAATGATCTTACCAACTCCCATGATAGGATAAGAGGAGTTGTTGGTGCATGGAATAGTATTCCCTATAGGGGCAACCTCGAATAAAGAGAAGAGACTGTGCTGCAAGGTAATATACTTGGTCGCCCCACTATCAAAGTACCAAACATCTGAGTCTACTGCAGACATGCACTACTCATGATAAGATGGGTGAAAACTGCACAGAGTAGTAAATGCCCATTCTTCATCGTGCACAAGATTAGCAGACTTTGTTTTTTCGGTTTAGAGGCCTCTACAACAACCATTCTGGCCTCTTTCTTCTTTGCCTCTTTAGTAGCCAGTTTTCGACAACTCTTAATGACATGATCATTTGCTTTACAATATTTGCAAAACAATTTCTGTTTTTTTTATTTCTTCTCATCTTTGTCTTCCTTCTTTGATTGTGCAAAATTAATAGATTTCTGCTTACTAGTAGAAGAGCTCCATTTTCCTTTGCCCTTCTGGCTAGCTAGGAGAGCTTGATCTGCAACACACATAATAGATGTGTTCTGCCTAGACTGATCTTCTTGCAACAGAATAGAAACTAATTCTTCAAATGTTAAGGCATTTGGATTGCCTTTCATCATCAAACCAAGAGCATAAGAAAAACTCTAATATGAGTCAGGAAGACCATTCAGAACAACTTGCACAAATGAATTGTCAGGAAGGACTTCATCAGCAGAAATCAATTGTTCCTTCAAATCTTTGATCTTTGTCAAAAAACTATCCATTGAATCACCTTCATTCATGTGCTCACTCTCCAACTGTTTTTGGAGATAAGCAACATGAGTCTCATTCCTAGCTTGGTACAATGTGATAAGTGTATCCCAAGCATCCTTCGTTGTTCTGCAAGAGCAAATGTGAGGAATAATGGCATGTTTGACAGACAAGGCTATCAATGCATGTGCATGAGCATCTCTGCCATCCCAACAAATTTGCTCTATAGTAGGTGCAACAGAAACTGTAGCATGAATAAGAATCTGAAGAATATTAGCATCTTCAATGACATCTGCATGAGCTTCAATACCAATATTTGTAGGTGTAATAGGACGTTCTTCAACACACTGCACAATGTTCCACAGTCCTTTTGCAACCAATACATGTTGCATCATATAAGCCCACAATGGGTAGTTGGTACCATCCAACTTATCCTCAACAACCAACATACGAAATACATCACTGCTTTTAGCCATGGCCACTGACTAAAATACCCTGATGCAGAAAAAATGATTGTATATGAAAAAGTTGAACAAAATTACCCTGACGAGTTTTGCTAGACCTATAGCAGACCTCCAGATGCTTATACTGGCGAACTCAAACCTGTATATATCTTTGGCACAAAAAGATGAAATAGCCTACGCAAGTGCTATGATAGTGCGTTCGGAGGCTGAAACGAGCTCGGATCACGATTTTGACACCACATAGAGAAGCTATTTTGATATGCTAATCACCTTGAGTATGCTCACCGAATTTCATGTGATTCTGAGATTGCGATCGGAGAGGTGTTGACAATGCCTTAGATGAAGCGATGAACTGCTTTGATACCAATTGTTAGAGTTAGACGTCTGCAGAAGCACGTGAACAACACAAGGAAGAAGAAGAAGCTTGGATCACAACACACAATACTGAATGTATTACCATTAGAATGTACAAAGATAAGTAACCCATTAGGTCTATAGGGCTATATACAAGCTGGGGAAAAAAAAACTCGTAAAGAGGGAAAAAGTGCCCCGACGGTTTACATTTAGGTTGTATATCCATTTAATGCAAATGGCCTTTTTGCTTGGAGGGAAATTACATAAAGACCTAGTAATATTCTTGATAATAGCATCATATTTTCTTTACATAACAACCAACCAATTTTTTGAATTTTGTACTTCATAAAAAAAAGGCCCATTCTCATTACAAAGACTAGAGGTAGCCATTGCATAACAATCTGATGCAAATGAAGCACTATGAGAGCTTGAACAAGTATGATACGACAAACATGCATCTAATTTTCTATCTTTCAAAGTCTCCATGATCCATTTAGGCATAACCTTAGCCTCTTCTATGTTAGCCCTCTCATCAAGAAGTGCATCATGTAAATCTACGCCATAAACGGAATGATCTTTATCATCATGTGGAACTTGTAGATGTTGAGAAATCGCCTCATTTGGACCATCACTTGACTATCCACCTGTAAAAAGAGGAAGCAAAGTGTCATACACATCTTTAGATCTAATTGATCTTTCCTTAGTACATGAAAATAATGATTGAATTGCATCTTCCATAAAAAATACATTATGGCTAACCAAAACGAATTTATTCTATGGATGATATAAACGATAGCCTTTGCTTCTAGAACTATACTAAACAAAAATATGGAGTGATCCATTGCACTGCTTTTGTGGGACACATGTTAAGTACATATGTTGCACACATAATAACTTCAAGCTAGAATCTATGTGGTGAAGCCTGAATTTTGACCATACACCTTGCCATCTCCATGAGAGACCTATTCTTTATTTTAGCAAATCCATTTTTTTGAGGTGTATACCACATTGTACATTGATGTTTTATCCCACCATAAGCCATAAATGCATTAAAATGGAAAGACATGTATTCCCCCCTCAGTCAGAATAGAGGGTACCCAATTTAGATGCTACCAGATTTTCAGCCATAACCAAGAACTATTTGTAGCACATAAACACTTCAGACTTTGCTTTCAATGGATACACCCATGCATGTTTGGAGAAATCATCAATAAAGGTCATGAAGTAGAGGTGATTCCCAAATGAAGGTGTTTGCATAGGACCATAAACACATGTTTCACTGCTTGCTAATGTTTAGCGCTAGGGTTATGCATGAATCAACTCAACTGGGAGACTTCAAACTGTATATCCGGCCTTGTATTGCATGCATATGTAAGACATCCCACAACTTGTTGATAAAGAGAAGTGTCAAATGCATCACTGGAATCCTCAACTGAGAACCTAAATCCTTTCACAACTGGTGTGGAAACTAGGTTGCAATCCTCAAAACAAAACCCTAAAGTAGTTTTTCAATGTACTTTTCTTTATGTATAACAATTCCTCACTCAACAGATATAAACTAGATGCCAAGCTAGTAGCTTAAAAGACCAAGATAAGTGAGATCAAAAGTATGCCACAAATCAGTCATAAGGGTGTCAAGTTTTTCATCACATGACCCAATCAAGCGTATGTCATCAACATAAAGAATGAGCACATTAAGATCAGCCCCATCTTTACGTACATAGAATGTGTTTTCAATTGGAATACATGTGAGATTGAGAGCAATCAAGTTCTTATGGATTTTCTCATGCCATGCAGGTGGAGCTTGCTTGAGACCATACACGGCGTTATGCAAGTGACAAACCATATGCTCTTGCCCTTTCATGGTAAATTCAGGAGGTTGCTTCACATAAAAATCTTCTTGCTATACTGTTCAAGAAAGTTGTTTTCGTGTCCAAATGATGTATTTTCCAACCTTGTTGGGTAGCCAATGCAACCATGGTACAAATGACAGTCATGCATGAAGTAGGTACAAAAGTTTTCTCATTGTCAATGCCATATTTTTGCACATATCCTTTGGCAACCAATCTAGCTTTGTATCGATCAATGCTACCATCTAATCTTTTCTTAATATTGTAAACCCACTTTGTACCAATGGCATTTTTTCCTTTTGTTAGTTCAGATAACTCCCAAGTACCTTTCTTATGTATGGAATCCATTTTTGATTGCATTGGCACTCATCCAATGTGGATGGTCACATGCATCTTCAAAAGTAAGTGGCTCTTCATTACATGCCGTTGAAATTAGAGAGTAATCCACAAAATTACTTGATGCATGGCGAGAGCTTGATCTTGTTCTACCACGACCAGGTGCACTCAATTTGTTGTCCTGCAAAGTTTGTTTCAACCACCTTGGCATACTTTTTGCACTCTTGATATCCATGCATATGTAATATATCGTCAACATGTATATCATGTGTGCGCTGAATTTTATGATCATTTTCAGCCATATTTTGATGCAAATGTTTAGCCATATGTGGTTGGAAATTTATAGCAGTTTTGACCATTTTTGGCTAAAAATTTCAGCCACGTTTGGCTGAAATTTCCCTACATTTTTAGCTCTATTTTGCTTGAATTTTTTAGCCCTTTGAGCCTCAATTGGAATATCTACATGACCATAGTCAATCAAACCACTTTGGAACAAAGGCATGAGTGTATCGAACACATCTAGTGAGATAATTGTTGGCTATTTTCTACATTCAAGTAGAATGAAACTAAGTTTTCAGCAAATACCACATCTTGACTCACAATAATTGTGTTCGTCAATGGATGGTACAAACGATATCCCTTAGTTTCAGCAGTGTAACCAATAAATATACATTTCTTTGCATGTGATGTTGTTGTGATGGCACAAGAGCATATGCAAAACTACCAAACACACACATATGACTAACCATAGGTTTATGTCCATTCCAAGCATCATAAGGAGTGATGATTCTAAATGACTTTGTAGGGCAGTGATTCAACACATACTTTGCACACATGACTGCTTCCATGCAAAACTTGTTGAGAAGGTACTTTCTTTTAATCATACATCATGCCATTTCAAAGGGTGTTCTAATTTTATGCTTGGCAACACCATCTTTCTGAAGTGCATATGGTACCGTACATTGGTGTGAAATTCCTCTTTCACGAAGAAAAACATTAAACTCATGTGACATGTATTCACCACCATGATATGTGTGAAGAGTCAAAAGTTCTCACTAGCTGTGACTTTTTTTCCTCATCTACATAGCACATAAGCACTTCTTGAAAATCTTGATCATAAAAAATTCTTGAAATGCTCTAAAACCTATTGTTCTCTTGGATTGCTTTGGTGATCCTTTTAATGATATTATGATATGGTCCAAATGTCACAAATGGTAGTGTCTTTTTTTCCCATTAAGGTACTACCTCCAAATCAAAGGAATAAGCATTTCGTAGATCATCCACAACTCTGGTAGGCATCTCTTCATTGGTTAGCTAGGATAGATAATTAACATGTACGTGCATGCATTCTATCTTCACTAATACCCTAAAATTAAACTCCATGAGGAGCACAAACCAATGAGCTAATCATCTAGGTGCACATGGCTTGTTCATAAGGTACAATAGTTCTTGGTGTTCTATAAAAATGTGAAGTTGTTGGCAGGAAGATAGTGTCTTAACTTATTGACAATGTATACCATCCCTAAACCCTCATGCTCAATGTTCATGTAAATCCTTTTTGTTGCATTTAATTATTTACTAGCATAAGAAATAGTGAAGTCCATATTGTTATTGGGTGTCGGTTGCATTAGAATGCATCTTATGGATTTATTTTGATGTATCTACATGAACATGGAAATGCTGATTATCATTTGGTTCACTTAGGGTGTGATACATTGTAAACCTTTGAGTTCCAAGGATGCTTCTTCATAGAGGTCTATCCATTCAAAGTGTTAGTGAGTCCATAAAGAGGTTTGTCTATCATACATATGTATGATATGGTCATAGTATTCGTATTGATCCATAAAAGGTTGAAGTAAATCAAGTATGACCTTGTTTTTATCCTCATCCATAGATAATCCATCATTTGTGACAATATGACCAAGGAATTTACCTTGTTGCACCATGAAGGCACCCTTTTCTAGATTCAAACACAATACATAAGAAATGCAGTTATTAAATTTCTTTTACACACCTGAAATTTCTTTGAATCACTGTTCAATGTAAGAGCATAAATCATTTACATATACTAATTCCTTGAAAATGTAGCACATTAATCTCTATGATATTGTGAAAAAATTAGTAAACCCAAAGTAAGAGCGTAAATCATTTACATATACAGATTTCTTGAAAATGTCGCACATTAATCTCTATGATATGGTGAATACAAATAGTAAACCCAAAGGACATTACAAAAATGCATAAATCCCCCACCATAGGAATTCTACAAGAGAAAATCCTAAGGTGGACTCCTTTAAGATTAGTGTATGACTGTGCAAAGACATTCTCTCAATAATCATAGTAAGTCATGTTCTTCCTCATTTGTCACGTCATTGCCCATGTATGTTCATCACTCTTATCCATTTTCCATCATCACTACCACCTTTTTCATATTCTTTAATCAGATTCCCCTCTTGATGATTCCTCTTGTTAAGGAATGAATATGGAAATCTTTATGTCCTCAACTTGATATTTCTTAAAATTTTTGGGAGTCTCAAATACTCCTAACTGCATATATTCTTCATTCCTTCCTTCAATACTAGTTCTGTTCTTGATTTCTTTATCTTTTTTTGGACTTGGAATACTTGGAACTCTTCTATTTTTTGCTCTTTTCCTGGTGGAACAAATGTTCCTCAATGTTCTCAAAGGGATCCTCCATGAATATGGAACTATAGTTAGAGATCAAGTCTATTTGTGAGTGGACCGACTTTATGAATTCCTCCAATATAGTAATCACAAGAATATTGTAAAGTTCTACAACATAACTTTCCACCATATCCTATTCATTGATTGATACATCGGGGGTAACTAGGTTCTGCATCCAGTCATAAGGTTCAAAATTGTTTTCATTGTATACTATAGGCATGCATGCAAGATCCTCTATTGGTCTTGGCATTAGATTGTAAAATCCATCCTTTCCTTTTTCCATCTTCTCTTTTTGTCATTTTAAAACCCATAAATGAGTGTTTTTCTACATCCAAGAGGGATCATCAAATTGCACATTATTTATGAACACCCTCATCTTTTGTATGGAGTGCATTCTATTGAAAATGAGTAATATCCTTAAAATAAAAATCTTTCATATGGATTTTTATCATGATGACTAAATTTTGTTGTTTGCCATAGACCTATAGGGCTCATAAGAGTCGCCTACCAGCATCAAAATGGTTGATTGACAACACCAGAGTATCAATCTGAGTATATCAAAATGTGCAAAATTTGACTTTCTACATGATAATGTATTCAAACCTACAAAAATATGAACTTGTAGAGAGAAAATAGGATTCAAAGAACTAGCAGAATTTGTCTTAACTTTTTTAAGAGCTCCTCTACACGTGCATGAAGCCACACACACACACACATGGAAAATACCTTTTAATGTCTCACTCCCTTGGGACACTCATTCGTGAGGAATTTTTCCAACGGTAGCTCTGATGGCTGCTTTGAGCATTTGAAGTAATAAATTCCATCCAAATTTAGAAGGTTTTTGTGAGCTAGTCAAGTTGCAAGTTATCTGTTTTGCATCAACTTGTTCTTCTTGACATTGCAAAGTACCTATTGGCTTGTATTGAACTAACCACAAGCCTACAAGGTTTATTTTACATATCCAAAGAGCCAGGTCAGGTCTTATGCTGGTTCACTAGACCATCTTCACCGCTTGGCAACCATACTTCCAAGCTTCTCCAAACATCTCCTTCTTTCAATTTATGCTTTCATTGTCTTGTTTTGTAAGAAATGATCATTTTCACAATCTTGTCAAAGTTTGATTTCACCAATGGAGTAGTCTTCCAATGTTGGACAAATAAGGGTGTGGTAATCGTTTCTCTATGTATCCTCGTAGCGAAATGTTTGTGACTTATGTTTATCTCAAAAAAGTGTTCAATGATACATTCTTGACCTAAGGTCACTATCTGAGCTAGGTTTGTTGGATTTTGAGGTCTATGGAAGCACGTGAACATCACAAGGAAGAAGAAGAAGAAGCTTGGAGCACAACACACAATACTGAATGTATTACTAATAAAATGTACAAATATAAATGACTGTTAGGGTTATAGGCATATATACAAGCCAGGGGAAAAAAAACTCCTAAAGAGGGAAAAAAGTACCTCGGTGGTCCTAGTGTGTTCACACACATCACCACCTAAATATATCAACAAATCCCCCCTGGGAGTGATGCGATGAGCAAGGAGCTAGCACTCATGTATAAGGAAGTGGCAAGCTATGTGGAATTATTCCACAAAAGGAAATAAGCCCAAAGCTGTGTGGAAAGCTTTAAAATTCTCCCTAGGCAAAGCTTTTTGAGAATGTCTACAATGTTCTCCTATGTGGGAACATATGCCAAACTGATCTATGTAGCAGAGAACCTCTCCTTAACATAATGATAGTGCACCTCAATGCGCTTAGTGTGAGCATGGAACATAGGGTTCCTTGCAACTACCAATGCACTGTAACTGTCAGTGAAGATGATGGTGACAGAAGAATGATCAACACCCAAATCAACCATAAGGTGTTTGAGCCACATACACTCAACAGTCATTGTGAAAGCTACCCTGTATTGAGCCTCACAACTTGAAGTGGCCACAGTAGGCTACTTCTTGCTCAACCAAGATATACATGAGCTACCAAGCATGATGCAAAATCCACTAGTGAACACATGAGTGCCATAGCAAATAGCCTAGACATAGTAAAAAAAAGCATGTAAATCTGGCGGTAGTGATCCCTCCTTGGGATAAAACAATCCAAGTAGCCGGGTACCACTCAAGTAGCAAAAAAGGGCTTAACTGCTTGCTAATGCTTGACACCTCGGAAATGCATAAAGCTATTCATCTATGAGACAAAAAAACTGAATATCTGTTCGAGTAACGCATAAGTAAATCAAGCATCAGCATGCTAATAGAGAATAGCATCAAATGCATCTCCAACATCATGAAGACTCAATCGTAAACCTGTCTCCATAGGTGTGGCAATAAATTTGTAGTCTTCAAGGCCAAAATGTTGCAATAATGTGTCAATATATTTTGTTTGACACAAAGCTATTCCGCCATCAATTTGCATAAATTGAATGCCCGAGTAATGATGCAAATGCCCCAAATCTAACATCTCAGATGAGGCATGCAAATCAGCCTTAAAATCAGCAATATGCTTCTCATGAGGACCAGTGAGCAGCATGTCATCAACATAGACAACAATGATCAGAAGCACATCATTTGCATACTAAACATATAAGGTTCTTTTAGTTGGACTATTCTCAAAACCATATGCAATGAGATAGGCATGTATCTTTTCATACCAAGCATGTGGTGCTTGCTTTAAACCATTAACACCTTCTTCAACCTGCACACTTTGTTTTCATGCCCTTTTTGCACAAAGCCATGGGGTTGAAAAATCATACACTTTGTCATGCAAGTCACCATTCAAAGATGTAGTTTTAATGTCCAACTGATGTACATTCCAACCACGATGAGCTGCAAGTGCATAGATCCTACGAACAGTAGTCATTTGGCATGTAGGAGCAAAGGTCTCATCAAAATCAATGCCTCTTTCTTGAGCATAACCCAGTTGCAACAAGCCTAGCCTTATACTTTTCAACTATTCCATCGGGCTTACACTTCAACTTATATACCCACTTAGTGCCAATGGCCTTCTTGCCTTGAGGCAAGTCACATAAAGACCAAATACCATTCTTCATTATAGGATCATATTCAAATTGCATAGCAGCCATCTGATTTTTTGAATTTTGTGCCTCATCAAATGAAAGAAGCTCATTCTCATCACAGAGATTAGAGGCAACCATAGCATAACAATCTGATGCAAAATAAGCACTATGAGAGCCAGAACAAGTACGATATGATAGAGGTGCATCTAATTTGCTATCATGCAAAACCTACACCATCCATTTCAGCATAGTTTTTTCCTCCTCAATATCAACTCTCTCATCAACAAGTGCATCATGTAAATCTGCATTAGAAGTGGAATGATTTGCATCATCACATGAAACCTATAAAGGCTAAAACGTTGCCTCATTAGGAATAGCACTAGACTGTCCACTTGTAAAAAGAGGCAATAAAGTATCATACATGTCTTTGGAGCTAACCGATGTCTCCTTAGTACATGAAACTAATGGCTGAATAACATCTTCCACAAAAACATCACGGCTAACCAAATTGCATTTTGTCTATGGATGATACAGGAGATAGCCTTTGCTTTCAGAATTGTACCCAAAAAAAAAACATTTCACTGCTTTATCCCAATTTTCTACATTGTTGTTCATGCACTAATGCATATGCCAGACAACCAAAAACACGTAGGTGAGCAATAGATGGCTTGTGACCATGGCAAGCCTCATATGGAGTGATAGACTGCAATGCTTTAGTGGTACACCTGTTAAGTACATATGCTGCACACATAACAACTTCAAGCCAAAAACTATGTGGTAAAGCCTTACCCTTGACCATACACCTCGCCATCTCCATGGTTGACCTATTCTTCCTTTCAATTTTCGTGCAATTTTGAGACTGTGAAGAGAGGGGTGCCGACGATGCCCTAGACGAAGTGACATCTTGCTCTGATACTAATTGTTGGAGTTTGAGGTCTGCAGAGGCACACAAACAACACAAGGAAGAAGAAGAAGCTTGGGGCACACCACACAATACTGAGTGTATTACCACTAGAATGCACAAAGATAAATGACCCATTAGGGTTATAGGCGTATATACAAGTTAGGGGGGAAACCTCCTAAAGAGGGAAAAAGGTGCCTCAACAGTCCTAGTGTGTTCACACACATCAATACCTAAATATATCAACAAGGTCTTCATCATCAAAACCAAAAAACTTTGCCAAGATGAGTGTGGCTCCCAAATGAATAGGAACCTCTACTTCTACCAATCATTGAGCTAGGAAGCCCCTTTAGGTTGAGAGATGCATTAGTAGGGTGCAACTCTTCCTAGATATGTTGAGCCACTAAGATTCCTATAGTGTTGGCTGATTTTCTATGGATCCAAAGAGATTTATAATTCTCCACTTCTATTTTTATCGATTCCAATTTGAATGCATAAGTTTTGTTATGAGGATGTTTGGGATAGAAACCTATTGTTTGAGCACTCTTCTAATGAGAAGAGGTCTACATAATCCACTTCTTCTTCTTCTTCTTCAAAAGGTATCTCTTCCCAAAGTGCACTAACCATAAATACATTATATACTTCTACATCACGATATTCTACCATGTGCTGCTTATTGAAAGATACATCATATTTAGCCAAGATTTGTGTCTAGTCATATGGTTCAAAATCTTCATCATTGAAGACCTTAGGCATGTATGTGAGATGATTGAATTGTCTAGACAATGGCTTGTGTATGCCTTTTTTTCCCTTGTATATTCTCTAAGCTTCTCATAATGGGGGCTTTGCATACCCATAATTTTGTGCCTTATTTCCTCAAAGAGGGATCATATGCATCCACACTATATATAGAGGCCATCTCTTCAACTTGATGGAACACATTCCATTGTAGTGGAGTAACACCCCTAGAAGAAAATTTTTATACTTATCTTTGTCCTTACACTTAAGCATTTTAGGTATAAAGAATTAGGTCCCCAATCTTGAACCACTTTAGGCCATCTCATGAAAGGCCTTCCTAAAATCACTTATAATTTCTAGCCTTTCCAAACTGACAAATAGCCAATGGGTGCTCGAATCCAACTCCACACATCGAGAGTAGGATTCCTTCAGATATTCCGAGATGATGGTCTACATGTCCATCTACTAATTGCAATTTCATTCTAGTGGGTCTCAAGGTATGTTTGCCCCATTTCTCCCAAATCTCTTTAGCAACTATGGCAAATCCTACACGTGATTCTTGTATTTCTGAGGACAAGAAAACATGAGGACAAGAAATCATTTATGAGGACAAGAAAACATGTGTTTCCCCCATCCACTTCATTGCATTCCCTAATTTTATCTAATGGGATTTGTTTTAGACCTGAGGTAGCTTGAGTGGAAGAAGTGTCTATGTTGACTTCCCCAGGTAATTCACTCTTTGGGCTAGCTTATCCCAAAGATGTGGTTTCACTTTCAATAGCTCCTCTATGGTAAGCATGCATTGAACTATCATTTTTCTAATATCTTCTACTATCGATGGCTTTGCCTCACTTACCTTATGCACCCCTTTCATATGGTTGAGGCTCTCTTGTATTATGACTTGGCTTCATACTCTACCATATAGTTACAAAAATTGTGCAATTTCATGGAGTTCTCTCTCATGAATGTTGAGGTTTTGAGCATCACCTTGACAAGATTCTTCTATATATTTATTTTGTTATCCTAGGACTATTTTGGGTTAGGAAAGTTGGCATGTTGCTCTTTCTTCTATCTGGCTTCATGAACTTCTTTCTAGAGTTATTGATGCCAAGATTCATCCATATCTAGTATTTTCTCAATCTCTACTTCCGTTCTTGGCACTCATGGTGTATGAGTTTATTTTTTTGTGGTGTATATGGAGTTTTGTTTTGTGATCCAATATGAGCTGATTTGTTTTGTGAATTCTTGGACCCAATGGCTAGAACTAACTCAATGCAATTCCTACCTATTGAGCCCAAAAGCTTCATACTATTTGTACTTGCTTGAATTCTACCACATGATCAGAAGGATCAATAGTGACATCATAGTGATTTTTCATGCACTTGGAAACTTGAGATTTTCCAAGCCTTCTACCTAAGGCTTGTAGTCTTACCAATGGAAATGGAAATACATTTTTTTTGCATTGCTTTCACATTAGGAGATCTTTACCCATTTGGAGGTCTAAATTGAGGACTCGGGTTTCCTTCTCCTAAACCAATTCCATTCATTGCTTCTATCATTATAAGGAAAGTGGGATTGCTCCCTGTCCATTTCCTTTCTCTTGAGAATATCCAATAGTCTCTAGTTTCTCTTAACTATTTTGTTCATGCTTCTTTGGAGAGAGGACATGCTATCCCAGGTATTTAAGTCTAGATTTCTCCTCCTCAAATACTCTCCAATACTCATTTTGTTCCCTATCCATGAAAGTCATCAAATTCTCATTTTCAAGATCTTTCATCTCTTAAAGTATGATTGATCTAGGTCTTGCTTCACTAGGAGATCCATAGTCCAAAGGGCAAGGTCTGTTCCTATGACTAGGTAGACTTCCTCAAGCTTATAATCCATCAAAACTCTATCTTCACAAAGTATCCTATCCAAGATGGATTTTCTATGAGGAGTAGTAACTAAATCCTCAGCATTGACCCACTTCTATATCTCTAAATCTCCCATATCATTGGTATGATCATGATTGTCACACACGACATACATGGTGGCTTATTTATCAAGATAATGACCTTCAACGAACCTTATGACCAACTTCTTCAAAGGAGTGGGTCCTTTAGAAGACCGAAATCTTATTACATTTCAATTCAAGTTATCTAAGTAGATTGTTGCTCCATGAGCATTGATACAAAGGAATTCAAGAGTAGTGTGATAATCACCCTTGATTGTTGACATGAACTCTTCAAAGGTTGCCCTTTGATGTTACTTGAGCATGCCATGACCTCCATATCACTTTCTAACTACTAGACTCACTAAAACTGAGTTTTCTAGTATGAAAATGAGCTGTAATCTCGTGTGAAGAGAGTTGACTTGAGGATTCACCTTTTTCCCTAGTTTATGATTGGATCTTTAGTGCATACATCAAGTTTCATTATGTTTGGAGCTTTTGTTCATTACTTGTCAACTTTCTAGGGTTTTTAGTGCTCATTTTCTATTTACAATCATTTAAGTCTCCAAATTAAAATATGCTGATTCCCTTAGATTTCAAACCAAACATGAATGGATAGATAGTTTTTTTTATGACTTGAAGTCCTTGGAAGGTGGTACATAGCATGAAGCATCCTTTGGATACATCCATGGGAGGTGGTAGATAGCAAAAAGACTCCTTTGGAAACATTAATTTATGAGCTACTCTTAATTTAAGCTTTGCACACAGAATTTGACTCCACAATCCTATATAACAAGGGAGAAAGACTAAAAAAATGTAAACATTAAGAAAAATTGCAACGAGATTGCAACTTCACACCTGCCTTAACATTGAAATAGTGTAAAACATTAATCCTACAACCTGCTAGACAAAGTTATGTTATTGTTACGACTGAACATGAACAAAAAGGAAGGAAATGAGGGGAGAAATAAATTCTCATTTCATATAATTCTTAGAATCAAGAATTCAAGGTGAGTCACACTTTGATGAAGACAAAGAATCTCTTGTGGAAGAAGAATAATTAGAGGAGACACACATGCGAGCTTCATACTACTGTGCAAAAGAAGTTTCCCAAGGACAAGATTTTAGAATGTCCTCTTCAAAACAAACCCCTTTTGATTAGGTCCTCTATCAACATCAAAGACAAAGTGATACATGCATAAGAGCAAGAATGACAAGGAACACTAGTAATTGTTTCCCCCCATTATACAAATGGAAACATGAAGAATTGATAGAGTAGGACGTGTCCTAACTATTGAGGAGGCTATAAAAGTCATTCATAGAACAAAGGAAGAAGCAATACTAAAGGATTAAACACAAGAAAGCTCAAGAGGTTTTACACAACCCATTACTAGAAGGGAGAAAGAAAAAGAGGTGGAACCAATGAGAATATCACAGACTACATTCACAAAGCAATTATTTTTTCCTATTCTAGAAGATTCTAAGGAAGCCATGCCATGCCCCACACCAAGAAAACAACTAGTGAGTCGCTTGGCCACAAAAGGACCAACCACAACACATGTGGTTAAGGAAAGATCACCATATCAATTTACAAGAGGAATAACAAGTACGGATCTAGGAGCTCATGAATGTTTGGAAAGTCCTATCACACTCCCCATACCATAGTTCATGGACCTCACAAATTTAGATGCATATACATAGCCATCACCACAACTAGTCATTCCACTTGATGAAGGCCTTATAGGAGGGACAACCCATCAAGGCTCCCAAATTGCTATGGAAATATCACTGAACGCTACCTCAACTACTACCACAATGGTCAAATAGATAGAACTATAGAAAGAGATAAGAACAAAAAGTACTCAAGCAAACATAAGGTACACCAATTTTTTTATTTGAGCTTAGTTTAAGGTGTGCATTTGGACATCACATAATTCACACAAGTACTAGCAAGAATGAATGAAGCACCGGTAATAGCCATAAGTAGAAGAAATTTAGATCTAAAACATAAGAGGAATTGTACCATGAGATAGCTACTTTGAAGTCTTCACAATCTATTGATGTGTGATATGTAGATGATACAACAAGATGATTTAGAGAAGGATGAGACTATTAGGAAAATTCAAAAGGAAATAGAGAAACATAATATAATAGTCAATTGTAGCTCGAAGGATTGAAAGCTTCAAGAAGACCATACAAGATCTCATGCAATATTGTGACATGCTATATGCAGATGAAAACACACCTATTGCCTTTAACATCTTGGGCACCAATACTTGAGTCATTTTAACCTCTAGGACAACCATCTTATGAAGGCCTCACTCAAGAAAGCATACCTACAAGAAGCCAATGATATGCACTAGGCACAAATATAGGAACTTCAACAACAAATCAACATGTTATGAGAAGCTCAACAAGGCCACAACCCCTAGAGGCTTTGTTAAGGACAACAACATCTCAGAAGGGGCAGTGTTGTATTGAAGTCCACATTAAAGCTCAAGTCAAAGATTGAAGGCAACTAAAGGCATATGAAGAAAAGAGGAAGAAGATAGACATGGAAAAAGGCTCATAAAATTAAAATTGGAACCCCACATAAATTTTTATATTTCATTCTTAGTTTAGAACTAATAAGTATATGAATATATTAAATTTTTTAAAATTTCAATGAGCATGGGAAAGCTCACATATGTGTTTATTCTAGTCACTATTGTTGGAGCAAGTCTGTGACAAGCCTAAGTATTGGCTTGAGTCCCACAAAGTCATAGAAGAAGCTTTAAAATGAAGACAATGTATAGTTCACTTGTGAACTACCTCTTGTAACTTTTTGAAGTTTTAATTGATGTAAAAATGAAAGAATCTTAAGTGGTTGAGTCCACTTTATCAAAAGAGTAAAGAGAAGCCACAAATTCGTGATTTATGATAGTTGGAGAATCAAATCAATCACTAATAGATTGAAGAGTGATTGAGGGAAGTTAGGCTCCCAAGATCAACTATAAATACATGGCAGTTTTAGTGGTGGTTAAGAGAAGACCCCCAAGAGCTGAGCTTTATGCCATATCAAGGTGTGGTTTCAAGGCACACATATGTATCAGTAAGTCCATTGTATTTCACAATCAATATACTTTCATTTTCATGATCATTTGAGTTCATATCTATTGGTGTAATTTGCAAGCCTACACATTTGGCTTGGATATTTGACTTGAAGACTCTACATGAGTGAAGACCCATAGGAACTTATGCTTAAGGTTTATTACCATTTTACCCATGTAAAAGTCTAAATGACTTGGAATCTTTTGTATACACCTACTTGATTGATTCGTGGAAAAGTAGAACTAGTGATTGAGAGAATATCTCCATACTTTTAGATGCTTGATTGAAGGAAGTCAAGGATTTGAATTTGAATTCAAATTCTTAGTCATCATGGATAAAAGGTGATCAAAAAGTCGCGGGTTATAGAGAGAGTTCTCCCGAGCTTCATTTCTGCTATCTTTGAGTGTGTGAGAGAGCTACACCATAGCTCACACATCTCTACCTCATTAGGCAATGCTTGGCATGCCAATGAGTTTGTAAACCAATGTGAATTAATACATACATTTACATCTATCACTTCTGTGTACTCTGAGTTTCTACCTCCAAGTCTGTCAACTTCAAAGAGGCATATCTCAGTGCCTACTCCACCAAATCAAGTGATTCAAAGCTTGGTAGATCCAGCTCAAAGCATACTACAAGCATACAAAGTTTTCAAGCAACTTGGTTCAGCCAATTTCAAGAAATCGCGGTTGAAGTGCTCACTGGTATTTGTCTGCATACTTCCTAAAAAGTCGGGAGTGTCCATAATTTTGCTAAAGTGATTTCTCTCTGTATAGTTTATCATTTTGAATGATTCCACTTGCAAATGGTAGCTTACTAAGCTAATAGAATACATCTAGAAGGAATTTTGCCAATTGTAAGTGTACTAGTCATACTGAGTGAAAGACTGAGATGGTATCAAGACCAAAATAGAAAGTTTTCTAGTCTTTGTGGTTCACAAACTCATCTGTCTTGATCAGGTCATTACTCAAACCTTTTCCGAAGTACATATAGCATTTCTTGATATCATTTGGAAGCTAAGGGTGTCTACTAATCATATCTGGAGTCACTGAGGGCTGGTGCAAAGCAGGATTAGCAACACCTACTCAATCTTCTGGAGGATCCATCCATCTTTCCCAACAGTGGTATCAGAGCAAACAAGGTAACATGGGAGATGGTTTTCCTTCCTTCATTGATAAATTGGACAGGAACAATTATCAAGCTTGGGCTCTGAGGATGAAGACCTATCTACAAGGAAGAAGTCTATTTGGATTCATCTCAGGAGATGAGGAATTGCCCTCATTCAAAGCAAGGGGTTTACCCACCAAGGAAGAACAAGAAAGGCTTAATACATGGTGTGCAAAAGATGCATGGGCAAGGTCTTATCTTCTTAACTCTATATCTGATTTCCTTTTACCTCATATCAGGAATTGTAAGACTTCCCAAGAAACTTGGGAAACCTTGTCATCATACTTTTCATCTAATACAAGGGCCAGGAAGAATCAATTGTGGATTGAATTCACAACCCTTAGGAAGCAACCAAAACAATCAGTCTCAGAATTTGTGACCAAGATCAAGGATGTGGCAGACCAATTAGCAAGCATAGGAGAGGAGATTGAAGAGGAACAAATAGTAAGGCAAGTAATCAATGGACTAAAGGCAGATGATAAGTGGGAAAGCTTCACCACTGCAATGGATCTCTACATGGATATGCATACCCCAGATCTCACAACTCTGATGGGCCAACTATTCACACATGAAGCAAAATTCACAAAGGTTGGAGATACATCTAAAGGTAACACTCCTTCTGCCCTATATACTGATAAAAAGATTAAAGACAAAGGTAAAGGTAAAAAGCAAGAAGATGAAGGTTCTACTTCCCAAGCCAACTATGCAGGGAGAGGTAGATCTTCAAGAGGCAGGGGCAGAGGAGGTAAGCAAGGTAGGGGGAGACCCTACAATTCATCACCATGCAACATTTGTGGATTGTCTAACCACACCACAGATGAGTGCTACAGAAACTACAAAAATAAGAGAGGAAGAGGCTATCAAAGAGGTGGATACTCTCAAGGAAGAGGAAGGTTCAACCAACACCAAGGCTACAATGGCTACACCAATAACTACAAAAACAATTACAACAACAACCATAATGGTAACTACCAAGGAGGATTCAGAAATAGGAAAGACTACAACAACTACACAGAGGAGCAAAATGACTCGCTATTGATCATGAATATGACTTCCAAGTCAGGTATCAATGATGATCATTTGTTTTATATTGATTCAGGGTGTTCTAATCATGTAGCTGGCAATGTGGCACTACTCTCTGATCTTGAGGAACCCAAGGGCAAACATCAAGTACAGACAGGTGATGATACTAAGCATTCTGTAGTAAAGATTGGAAATGTAAAAACTTGTGATGGTAACTAGAACCTATTGAGCAGGGTACTTTATGTACCAACCATTACCAAAAACTTAATGAGTGTTGGTCAGATTGTGGAGAAAGGTTTGCAGGTTAGGTTCAATCAACATGAAGCATATGTAGAAGACCCAAGACATGGATTCAAAAGGATAGCCAAGGGAGAAAATCAGGTAGATTATTTACTTTTGAGCTTGAAGACACCAAAAACATTGCTTTATACAATTATAAGGATCAAACACTTTCAGAATTAGAAATATGGCACAAGAGATTAGGTCACATAGGTGAAAGGACCTTAAAGCAAATGTGTAGGGATCAATGTGTGCTTGGGATACCTAATGTATCCAAGCAACACATGATTTACAAATGTGGTGCTTGTCAGTTTGGTAAGTCTCACAGATTGCCCTACTCAAGGAAAGGTTTTATGCATGAAGACTACCTAGACTTGGTACACACAGATGTTTGGGGACCTAGCAAGGACCCTTCAATTTCAGGTTCAAGGTACTATGTATCTTTCATTGATGATTATAGCAGATGGATTGTGTTATACTTTATGAAGCACAAGGATGAAGTGTTTAATTGTTTCAAAAGATATCTTGCACTAGTTGAAAATCAAACAGGAAGGAACTTGAAGAAGCTAAGGTCAGATGGAGGAGGTGAATACTTCTCAAATGAGTTTGAGGACTTCTTGCAGGAAAGAGGCATCAAAAGGGAGATAACCACAAGGTACTCACCTGAACAAAATGGGGTAGCTGAAAGAAGGAATAGGCTTATTGTTGAAACAGCTAGGTCCATGCTTAATGAAAAGAAGTTGCCAAATTATCTTTGGGCAGAGAGTGTATCTACTGCCACCTATCTCATAAACAGGTTGCCATCAAAGTCACTTGATGGAATGACACCTTATGAAGCTTGGCATGGTAAGAGACCATCATTGGATCATTGCAAAATCTTTGGTTGTGTAGCATATGTGCATATTCCCTCACAGGTAAGGGGAAAACTAGACTCTAAAGCAGAAAAATGTATTTTCATTGGTTATGACTTGAATAAAAAAGGGTACAGATTCTACAACCCAACCAATAAAGGGTCCAAGGTAAGCAGAGATGTCATCTTTGATGAGAATGACTCATGGTATGAGAATGAATGCAGGAAGGTTAATCTACCCTATGATTTGGAAGAAGAGTTTCCAAAACTCTCAAGGGAGGAACCAATCCAGAAGGAAGACTCAAGTTCAGAAGATGATGACACAATCAATCTTGAAGAATTCAAGGCATGGAAGTCCAGAGGCAAAATGAAGATGAAGAAGCTTGAGGATATACCAGAATCTTCAACTCAAGCAATAAGGAGATCTCAGAGAGAAAGTAAGAAGCCTATCAGATATGGGTATGATACATCTCTTGTTACTAAGCATTCAATTTATCTTGCAAAGGACTTGTTAAGTGAAGAACCAGGTTCATATGAAGAGGCAATCACCAAACCAGAATGGAAAGGAGCCATGGATGAAGAAATAGAAGCTCTCAAGGAGAGTGACACATGGGACTTGGTACCCAAGAAGGACTCTATGAAGGTGATAGGATCTAGATGGATCTACAAACTAAAGAGGAACTCTAATGGTACAATCAACAGGTACAAAGCTAGGTTGGTAGCCAAGGGTTTTGCACAAACCCAAGGCATTGATTATGAGGAGACATTTTCTCCTGTGGCTAAGATGCCAACAATCAGAGTATTGGTGAGTGTAGCTGCATCCAAAAGTTGGAACATGTACCAATTAGATGTCAAGAATGCTTTCTTGAATGGATGGATATCTGAAGAAGTCTACATGTCACAACCACCTGGCTATGAAGATCCCAAGAAGGTAAATTATGTTTGTAAATTGAAGAAGGCTCTATATGGATTGAAGCAGGCACCTAGAGCATGGAACTACAGGTTGAAAACATACCTCCAAGACCAAGGGTTTACTATGAGCAAGGCAGACACTTCATTGTTTATCAAAAGAAGCAATTCAGAGGTAATCTATCTCTGTGTTTATGTTGATGACATCATCATTACAGGTAATGATGTCCAAGGAATCAAAAGCATAAAAAGCCAGATGATGAAGGAGTTCAAGATCAATGATCTTGGATTGTTGAAGTATTTTCTAGGACTTGAATTGGTTTATACTAATTCAGGTATATATATCACTCAGAAAAAATATGTACAAGACATGTTGAAGAAGTTTAACCTGCAGGATGCTAAAGTCTCAAGTACTCCAATGGAAGTCAATCTAAAGCTAAGTGCTCATGAAGGGGATGAAGTTCAAGACATTACAGGATATCAAAGTATGGTAGGTAGCTTGAATTATGCAACCCTAACCAGAATTGATATAGCATATGGTGTAAGTGTGCTAAGCCAATTCATGCACAAACCAAGGGCACCTCACCTTGAGGCTGCAAAAAGGATCTTGAAGTATCTAAAGGGAACTCAGAATCATGGTTTGTACTTTCCTTATACATCAGATATTGATATTAAAGTGTATTCAGATGCAGATTGGGCAGGATGCAAGAATGATAGGAGGAGCACATCAGGATACTTATCTTTTGCAGGTGATAAACCTATTTCTTGGTCAGCCAAGAAACAACCAACAGTGGCATTGTCATCCACTGAAGCAGAGTATAGAGGGCTAGCCAATGCCACTCAAGAAGCTATTTGGTTAAAACTTTTGTATAAAGAGCTAGGCCTATTCACTAGGCCCCCAATTATCTTTGGAGACAACACAAGCTCTCTTCACCTTGCAGCTAATCCAATATATCATGCTAGAACAAAACACATAGAGGTTCATTACCACTATGTGAGAGAGAAGTTGCTAAGCAAGGACATTCAGTTGACCTATGTGTCTACTAATATGCAATGTGCAGATTTACTCACTAAAGCTTTGGATGGAAACAAATTATGCAGATTCAAATCCATGATTGGATTGCAGGATGTGATTGAAGATTGAAGATAAAGACTTAAGCCAAAGTGTTTGGCTTGAGGGGGAGCTGTTGGTGTAATTTGCAAGCCTACACATTTGGCTTGGATATTTGACTTGAAGACTCTACATGAGTGAAGACCCATAGGAACTTATGCTTAAGGTTTATTACCATTTTACCCATGTAAAAGTCTAAATTACTTGGAATCTTTTGTATACACCTACTTGATTGATTCGTGGAAAAGTAGAACTAGTGATTGAGAGAATATCTCCATACTTTTAGATGCTTGATTGAAGGAAGTCAAGGATTTGAATTTGAATTCAAATTCTTAGTCATCATGGATAAAAGGTGATCAAAAAGTCGCGGGTTATAGAGAGAGTTCTCCCGAGCTTCATTTTTGCTATCTTTGAGTGTGTGAGAGAGCTACACCATAGCTCACACATCTCTACCGCATTAGGCAATGCTTGGCATGCCAATAAGTTTGTAAACCAATGTGAATTAATACACACATTTACATCTATCACTTCTGTGTACTCTGAGTTTCTACCTCCAAGTCTGTCAACTTCAAAGAGGCATATCTCAGTGCCTACTCCACCAAATCAAGTGATTCAAAGCTTGGTAGATCCAGCTCAAAGCATACTACAAGCATACAAAGTTTGAAGCAACTTGGTTCAGCCAATTTTGAAATCGTGGTTGAAGTGCTCACTGGTATTTGTCTGCATACTTCCTAAAAAGTCGGGAGTGTCCATAATTTTGCTAAAGTGATTTCTCTCTGTATAGTTTATCATTTTGAATGATTCCACTTGCAAATGGTAGCTTACTAAGATAATAGAATACATCTAGAAGGAATTTTGCCAATTTTAAGTGTACTGGTCATACTGAGTGAAAGACGGAGCAGGTGTCAAGACCAAAATAGAAAGTTTTCTAGTCTTTGTGGTTCACAAACTCATCTGTTTTGATCAAGTCATTACTCAAACCTTTTCCAAAGTACATATAGCATTTCTTGATATCATTTGGAAGCTAAGGGTGTCTACTAATCATATCTGGAGTCACTGAGGGCTGGTGCAAAGCAGGATTAGCAACACCTACTCAATCTTCTGGAGGATCCATCCATCTTTCCCAACAATATCTTCATGTTCTAGTGAAGTGTACTGTTCACTTCTATATCTCTCAGTTTTCTCAATCAGATTGCAGAGATGATTTCTCTGAGCTTGGTGAATCATTTTCAGTGATTTAACTTGGTAAAGTTATCTCTATAAGTCTACTATATGCTCACCAATTTTAATTACAATTGGATGTTTAAATCTTCATCTATGATAATTTGAAGTCAACTATGTCACTTGGTTTTCTTCTTCTCTAGCAGCACTCTCTTAGAACAATCATTTTATTAGAGCTATTTCTCAGTGTGTACTTGATCATTTTCTTTGATTTAAAGCTTGTTATATTCAGTGTATTGTTTAGTATATGGCTAAAAAATTTCATAATCAGTTGATTCTTAAAGCTTGAGATATTTGCATTTTACTGATCATGGGTCTGAGTACTATTGCAGCCCGTGAAAATCGAGGTCATCATATGACTTGCTAAGTTTGTTTCTCTTTGTGTAGTTCATCTTTTTTTATCAAATAAATCATGATTGTTAGCTTACTAAGTGTATAAGAGTTCTCCAAAAGGAATTAAGTTAATTGCTGCTGTGGCCAGAGAATTGTTCAAAATTTTGGACAGGTGTATGAACATAAATAAAAAGTTTTTGGCTATTGAATATACTCCAACTTATCTATTTTGATTCAACTTTTTGAGAGTGATCTTGCAAGGTACATAGGGTGTCTAATACATCATTTGGCAAGCTAAAAGGGCCCACCACATATCTCTGGAATCCATTTGGCTAGTGTATTGCAAAGTTTTTGCAGCACCACTTCATCTTCATCAACTACAAATCCATCTCTTCACAGTGGTATCAGAGCAAGGTTGGATAACATGGCAGATGGATTTCCTTCATCAATTGACAAATTGGATAGAGGTAACTACTCAGCCTGGTCATTAAGGATGGAAGATTATCTTCAAGGAAGGAATTTATATGGTTATATAGCTGGAGATGAAGTTATGCCAAGTTTCAGGAACAAAAGTCAACCAACACAAGAAGAGCAAGAAAGATTGAGCACATGGTGCTCCAAGGATGCACTTGCAAGGTTTTATCTCCTCAAATCTATCTCAAATTTTTTGTTGCCTCACATTAGAAGTTGTAAAACACCTCAGGAAGTGTAGAATGCACTTGAAGCCTTCTTCTCTTCAAGTACAAAGGCTAGAAAGCATCAACTATGGCTAGACTTCACAACTCTCAAGAAAGCTCCCAAACAAAATGTGACTGATTTTGTCACAAAGCTCAAGGACATAGCAGATCAGTTGGGAAGCATCGGAGAGGTAATAGATGAATAGAAAATTGTAAGGCGGGTCATCAATGGCTTGAAGGTAGATGACAAGTGGGAGGCATTCACCACAACTATGGATCTATACATGGATATGCATGTACCAGATTTCAACACACTCATAGGACAACTACTTACTCAAGAGACCAAGCTTATCAAGAATGGAGAAAGCTCCAAAGGTAATCAATCTTCAGCTTTGTATACTGATAAAAGCAAGTCCAAACTAAACAAAGGAAGAGGAAAGAAAGTGGATGATGAAGTAGGTACACATCAAGCTAACTATGCAGGTAGAGGAAGACATGGTAGAGGTAGAGGCAGACGAGGAAGACAAGGGAGCTGGAGATCCCAAGACTCTAATTCATGCTCTATTTGTGGATTAACTAATCATACAACTGAAAATTGCTTTAGGAATTCTAGGAATCAAAGAGGTAGAGGCTACAATACAGGAATTTATGGCTACGCAAGAGAAAGGTTTAAAAATTACCATGGCAACTACAACAATTACAATCATTCAAACTATCAAGGAGGGAATAGGGGAAGAAGAGACTTCAATAACTACACAGAAGACTCAAGTCAAGAGGGCTCATTGCTAATCATGAATATGGCCATGCCACAAGGTAAATTTGATGAGCATGTTTTCTAGATAGATTCAGGTTGTTCAAATCATGTGGCGAGAAATGTGGCCCTCCTATCAGATTTAGAAGATCTAAGGAACAAGCATCAACTTACTCAGTAAGGTACTCTATGTCCCTACCATTACAAAGAATTTGATAAGTGTTGGGCAGATAGTAGAGAAAGGTTTGCAAGTCACGTTCACAAAAGCAAGAGCATTTGTTGAAGATCCAAGTCAAGGATTCAAAAGAATTGCAAAAGGTGAAAAGAGGTAGATTGTTCACATTTGAATTACAAGACACTAGAAACATTGCTCTCTTTAATTATGGTAGTCAGACACTCAGAGAATTGGAAGTATGGCACAAAAGGTTAGCACATATTGGTGAAAGATCATTAAAGCAAATTTGCAGGGACCAAAGTGTACTTGGACTCCCTAACTTGTCAAAACAACACATGATTTATAAGTGTAGTGCATGTCAATTTGGAAAGTCTCACAGGTTACCATTCATGAAGAAAGGATATATGCATGGAGATCTCTTGGAGTTGGTTCATACAGATGTATGGGGACCTAGCAAGGATGCTTCAATATCTGGATCAAGGAATTATGTCTCCTTCATTGATGATTGCAGTAGGTGGACTATATTATACTTTATGAAACATAAAGATGAAGTCTTTTCATGCTTCAAAACATATTTGGCTCTTGTGGAGAATCAAACAAGTAAAACACTAAAAATGCTAAGGTGAGATGGAGGGGGAGAATACTTCTCCCATGAATTTGACTCCTTTCTTCAAGAAAGAGGAATCAAAAGAGAGATCACTACAAGGTACACTCTTGAGCAAAATGGAGTGGCAGAAAGGAGGAATAGGACAATTGTTGAAGCTGCAAGGTCTATGCTAAATGAAAAGTACTTACCTAATTACTTATGGGCTGAGGCTGTATCCACAGCCACTTATTTGATTAACAGGTTACTTCAAAATAACTTGATGGCATGACACCATATGAGGCTTGGAATGGAAAAAGACCAAGCTTGGATCATTATAAGATTTTTGGATGTGTTGCTTTTGCTCATGTTCCTTCACAGGTTAGAGGCAAGATGGATCCCAAAGTAGAAAGGTGTGACTTCATTGGATATGACAACAATCAAAAGGGCTACAGATTATACAACCCAACAACCAAAGGATTCTTGGTGAGTAGAGATGTAGTATTTGATGAGAATAGTTCTTGGTATGAAGATTCATGTAGAAAGGTCAACCTACCTTATGATCTTGAAGAAGATTTTCCAAAACTTGTTAAGGATAGTTCTTCTAAAGTTGAAGAGTAGGATACCTCAGAAGATGATGAAGCAACTCAGTATGAAAAAATCAAAATATGGAAGTCTAAAGTTAAAGCAAAAATACAAGAACTTGGACAAGAGGCAGAATCATCACATCATGGCCTAAGAAGGTCCATGAGGGAGAAAAGAAAGCCAGAAAGGTATGGGTTTGATACTTCTCTAGTCACTAAACATTCAATCTATCTAGCACGGGACATAAATCAAGAGGAACCTTCAACATTTGAGGAAGCAAAGAAGAAATTAGAATGGAGGCATGCAATGGAAGAAGAAATTGAAGCTCTTGAGGAGAATACCACTTGGGAGTTGGTTCTCAAGTCTCCATCAATGAAAGTGCTAGGCTCAAGGTGGATCTACAAATTGAAGAAGAACTTAGATGGCTCCATTAAGAGGTATAAGGCAAGGCTTGTGGCAAAAGGCTTTGCACAAACTCAGGGAATCGATTATGAGGAGACCTTCTCTCCTGTGGCAAAGATGCCTACTATTAGGGTTTTGCTTAGTATTGCCTCTTCCAAGAATTAGAAGACACTTCAATTGGATGTAAAAAATGCATTTCTTAATGTATGGATAACAGAAGAGGTATATATGGCACAACACCTGGTTTTGAGAATCACATATATCCTGATTATGTGTGTAAACTTAATAAAGCTTTATATGGACTCAAACAAGCCCCAAGGGCTTGGAATCACAGGCTTGTGTCATTCTTGCAAGACAAAGGATTTCAACCTAGCAAGGCAGATCCATCACTATTCATAAAAAGGAGTAATTCTGAAGTCATCTATTTGTGTGTGTATGTAGATGATATTATACTTACAAGAAATGATACAGATGGCATGAAGAGAATCAAAGAACAGATGAGAGAAGAGTTCAAGATAAGTGATTTGGGTTCACTTACCTACTTCCTAGGATTGGAAGTTGTCTACAAAGATCATGGTTTGTTTCTTACTCAAAGAAAGTACATTAAAGACATGTTGGCAAAATTCAAGATGCAAGATTGTAGGATTGCAGGTACTCCAATGGAGGTTAATCATAAACTGAGATCACATGAAGGTGAACTCATAGAAGATGTGACAGGTTATCAAAGCCTTGTGGGTAGTTTGAACTATGCCACACTGACAAGGGTTGATATATGTTAGTGTGAGTGTGCTAAGTCAGTTTTATAATAGACAAGTTTACCACTAGGTGCACTATTGCTAATAGCTGTGCAAAATGTATCCCATGATGATGGCAAGGTGCATAACAACAATATTGCTTTCATTTCATTATCCATATCCATTTTCTGAGCCTGTAATTGGGAGAATATATCATCAAACTCATTTAGATGAGCAACAACACTATCTGTGTCCTTTGTATGAAGGTCATATGATTTTCTCATCAGATACACTTTATTTGATGCCGTCTCTTTTTCATATGTATTGCATAACTTCTTCCAAAGCTCCTCTGCACTTTCATAGTCTAGTACTATAAAGTAAATATTATCTGCTAGGTGCAAGAGAATGGTAGATCTGGCCATTTCATCTAACTCATCCCAATCATCTTCATCCATGTCAGCAGGCTTCTTTGAAATCCCATTTACTGGCTTCCATTGTCTCCTTTGAATCAGCACATCTTTAATCTGATTCTTCCATAGAGCAAAGTTTGAGCCATCAAATTTTTGGATCTCAAAATGGTCTTTGCCCTGAAAGTTATAGCTCCTCTTCGGAACACTAGCACTAGACCCTGATCCACCGGATGTGCCTGAGACCTCTAACGCATGATGGTAGAGAACTAAATGGAATGATAATGGATCTAGAAGAGTCCAAACACCAACGAATAAGTGTATCAAGGAGTAAATTGACCACTGTATAGTTGACAAAAACAAAAAACTTGGAAAGCTTTTGCCAGAGTATCCTTTGCAAAATGAGCGTATGACTAGTGTCAAAATATCATAAAACTACAAGTACTAACATGTTTGCCTGCATAGTGAATCACTGACTCCACTGCATATAATCAGTTACCCAATAGAAGCCAACTAGGCTTATCGAGCACCTATGAACAACTATCATACATCTCCTATGGCGAGGTTGGGTAAGTCTTCCACCTGCATCACCGAAGAGACCCCGACATCTGGGTGTCTCCCAGTTAAGAAAACCTCACCACCCTTTTTATCAAACGTAAAAGGCTTTATGCAAAGAACGTAACCGTTATATCAATGACCACATGGACGTACATAAGCAGTATCCACATAAGCGTACATGATGTGTATGTGCTCAATATATGCACTAAAATGACACTAAAAGGCTGAATGCACAGCCCAAAAACTAGCCAATAACTCCGACAAGTGTCTATTAACTGTGATGTTTTTGGCTCAAAAAACCTGCATAAACTTGCAGTGGCTGCTCCCACCAAAATTGAAAACCTTTCCAGAAACCTGTAGTTTTGCGAGTGTGGCTGAAAAACACAGCCCCAAAGGTTGATGTTTATTGTCGGAGAAGTACAAAGAACACTCTTCTTGATGTTCGCGGATCTGTGTGAAGAGAACTATGTGCAAAAGTACTCCAAAGTGGCTCCAAAAGACACCCAAAAATGTTTCAAAAATAGGCTTTGAAAGCAAAGAATGAAGCTTTGAGGGACCAAAACATGTTCAAGGTAATGTCAACCTTAGTCTTTCCCCTTCTTCAGACACCACAAGAGTGTAGCTTAGTAGCAAGAGATGTTAAGCGAGCTCTGGGGGGAATAGTACTGGGATGGGTGACCTCCTGGGAAGTACGAGGAACCTCTATCTTCCTTGATCATTGAGGTTCTCCCTCACGCACAGCCAACGGTGCCAACAGTGACATCAGTGACTCGGATGACAAGGTATGCCAAGGTCTATGCCTTGGTCGCCACCTTGGTCGTAAGCCTTGGAGAAAGGGTGCTCGCTTCGCTCGCACAAAAGGAACAAAGCCTTTTGTATCGAACTACTCTAATACCAGTGAAGTATTTTGACGACAATGCACCACAGTGCACTCTCCTTCTCGAGAGCTCCACGATGATATGCTCAAAGTAGAAAACTGAGCTCTTAAGGCCGCACACAGTACTTTGTGCAGATGCTGCAGAATACACAGAAAACACAGTACACAAGGAGCATGAAGCCAGACTTCTTAGGTCTCACAAATGCGGTCGAACATACAATCTATGGCTGACCAGGCCACTATATGTTTTATTAAAGAACATATACAAAGAAGTGTCCAGTGGCCATTTTGGCCTTTCACATGGACACTAACGGTAACACACCTCAGGTTATCTTACCTTTGCAGGTTCAAAACTTGTTTCATGGTCATCCAAGAAGCAACCCACAATTGCTCTCTCTTCTACTGAAGCTGAATACAGAGGTCTTGCCATAGCTACTCAAGAAGCTATGTGGATGAAGACACTATTCACAGATCTTGGATTGGAATTTGGCACTCCAACTATTTTTGGTGACAATATGAGCTCTATTCACTTAGCTGCTAATCCAATTTTTCATGCAAGGACTAAACATATTGAAGTCCATTATCACTATGTAAGAGAGAAGATTGTTAGCAAGAAGATTCAAATATCATATGTGTCCACTCATCAACAATGTGCAGATATTCTAACCAAAGCATTGGATGGTACAAAGCTTTGCAAATTCAAGGCTATGATAGGTTTGTAGGTAATCTTGGAGGATTGAAGACCTCAAGCATACTTGGCTTGAGGGGGAGATATTGGAGTAAGTCTATGACAAGCCTAAGTATTGGCTTGCGTCCCACAAAGTCATAAAAGAAGCTTTAAAATGAAGACAATGTAAAGTTCACTTGAGAACTACCTCTTGTAACTTTTTGAAGTTTTACTTGATGTAAAAGTGAAAGAATCTTAAGTGGTTGAGTCCACTTGATCAAAAGAGGAAAGAGAAGCCACGAATTCATGATTTATGGTAGTTGGAGAATCAAATCAATCACTAATAGATTGAAGAGTAATTGAGGGAAGTTAGGCTCCCAAGATCAACTATAAATACATGGCAGTTTTAGTCGTGGTTAAGAGACGACCTCCAAGAGCTGAGCTTTATGCCATATCAAGGTGTGTTTTCAAGGCACACATATGCAGTAATTCCATTGTATTGTAAAATCAATATACTTTCATTTTCATGATCATTTGAGTCCATATCTTCATGTTCTTGTGAAGTGTACTGTTCACTACCATATCTCTTCGTTTTCTTAGTCAGATTGCAGAGATGATTTCCCTGAGCTTGGTGAATAATTTTCAGTGCTTTAACTTGTTAAAGTTAGCTCTGTAAGTCTACTGTGTGCTCACCAATTTTCATTACAATTTGATGTTTCAAACTTCAGCTATGATCATTTGAAGTCAACTGTGTCACTTGGTTTTCTTCTTCTCTGGCAGCACTCTCTCAGAACAGTAATTTTATCAGAGCTGTTTCTCAGTGTGTACATCATTTTCTTTGATTTAAAGTTTGTTAGATTCAGCATACTGTCTAGTATATGCTACAAAATTTCATAATTATTTGATTCTTAAAGCTTGAGATATTTGCATTTTACTGATCATGGGTCTAAGTACTGTTGTAGCCCAGGAAAATCGGGGTCATCCTATGACTTGCTAAGTTTGTTTCTCTTTGTATAGTTCATCTTTTTTTATCAAATCACTCATGATTGTTATCTTACTAAGTGTATAAGAGTTCTCCAAAAGGAATTAAGTTAATTGTTGCTGTGGCCAGAGAATTGTTTGAAAGTTTGGACAGGTGTATGAACATAAATAGAAAGTTTTTGGCTATTGAATCTACTCCAACTTATTTGTTTTGATTCAAATTTTTTAGAGTGATCTTCCAAGGTACATAGGGTGTCTAATACATCCTTTGGCAAGCTAAAAGGGCCCACCACATATCTCTAGAGTCCATTTGGCTGGTGTAGTGAAAAGTTGTTGCAACACCACTTCATCTTCATCAACTACAAATCCATCTCTTCACAACTATAGTCTAGGAATAACCTAATTAGAATATCTATATAATTAGTGTAGGACTGTTTTTAACCATTCTGGCCAATTTGGTGTGGACAAGGTCACTATTTTTTATATAGAGTTCAAAAAGACCTCATTTTTGTAGACTTTTTACCATTGTTAATATAGATATCCTTGAGGAATCTTGTAATTCTCCTTTTCTTCTTCATTTTTCTCTCTTCTTCTTGCTCCATGGAGGTGGATATGGTAAGAAATGAGTTTTCCAAAGGGGTCTACATACCTTGAAGGGTCTCTTCCATGTGTTGAAGCTTTGTGCACACACAGGGAGCTCCGATACAAGGTAATGTGCATCCCATCACTAAAGTCTATATGTTTTGTGGTCTGAATGTATTACAGTGTAGAACATTTCGTTCTTCATGTTTTGATATGTGACAAGGGGGTATCTATGCCGTGCAAGGAGATATTGCTTCTAAAAGTATGGACCCTTGTCAACTTGGACTTTCTAGTTCTTGTCTTGCATTTATCTTCTCTCCATTGATTTCCCTCCTGGTTTTCATTCCCTGAACGTATAAGTTACTTGGACTCATAGTTTTGGTGCTTGAATCAACCATGCCAGTAGGTGACTCCTTGGAGCCCTATGGGTCTATAACGAATAGGTAGGATCACCACCATCAATATCATATATTGTACATTTAGAAATGAACCCTTTGCCAAATGTGCATGGTCATGTATCCCACCTCCTTATGCCCCCAACAAGAAAAATGCAAGATCATGAATTTCAAGAGATCTCTCCAAATGAGAAAAAAAACCTTTACAAAATGAGCTTTCATTGAGGTATATACAAATATGAGTTCCCTAATTCTTACCAAAATGGCCAAGTTAGTTAAAAATAATCCTTAACAACTAGTTTGACTATTTCTACTAGTTATTTGAGCCTAAGCTTATATCGAAATTTCTATCCAGGTATCAGACGATCAACCCAATCTCAAGGATAACAAAATTTGGATATCCCAATCTAAAGGAAAAGAGGTTGTTTAGAAAATTAAAAGTGGAGGTTTATTTTTTGGGGTAGCATCATGAACCCTTAGAGCATTTCACCAGCATTTCAACTCCAATAAAACCCCAATAATGGGTCTTGATACCAGATATCATTGTAGTAGTTCCTTAATTATTTGTCCAATGGAGTATCTTGATTAGAAATTATCCAATTCTCATGTTCCTACAAAGGAATAATGCCTCATATTAGATTATCCTCCCTTGGCATATACTTCCTAGATTTATTAAAAAAAAGGGATAGATTTGACAGTTCAAAGAAAGCTCTAATCAACATGCAGCATCGCTAAGCTTTTTTACTACCTTCTAAGATCAGAAATACATTGATGAAAGATTACCACAAAGAAGTGGATAAAGTTGATACGTGAAAAACGAGTCTACCCTTTTCATTGAAGAATCTAAGAAACTTTGGGAACCTTTGGACTCATTATCTCTATCAAAAAAATAGACTTAGCTATTTTTAGTTTTCTTGGAAGTTATCTAGAAACGCTAAAGCATTAGGAATATATTTGCAATGATCATATGGTATTATGATTAGTAGGATTTATGCCATAGTTTATATCAAAAGGATATAGTAGTCACCTTATTAGGTCTAAAGTGAACTCTACTATAAGAAACTACGTATACTTCAATCGTTCTACTTCTGAAACACATATGCTCTCTTCATGTCCTCTAATATTTGATTGATCCTCTTTTTTTGGCCATCGATTTGGGATGGTCCGCATCACTCTTCTTGAGAAAAACCTTAAGTTTTTCAGAAGAAAAATTCAAACTAACTTAATGACATCCTTGTGTGAGATAATGGATATCAATACTCCATGCAAAAATTCAAACTAACTTAATGGCATCCTTATGAGATAATGGATATCAATACTCCATGCAATATGAAGACATGTTAATTAAGGGGCCTCCATTATCTCCTCTCTGGTTGCAAAATGAGCATTTAGCTTAGCTTTTCCAGAAAAAACTTGAATATTATATTCTTTTGTTGGGTCCATGACAAACGAGCAATAAAATTTATGTACATAGTATCCCACTTTTGTGTTGAAACTTGTAGTGGATGTACTTGACCTAGTTTCCTAAACCTTTCTACTTCGTTGGCATAACACAAAAATATTTGAGTGTATGATAGGACATTTACACATTAAAGTCACCATAACATTAGTGCCTGTGAATTCTAGACTATGGACTACTGCGTACTACAACTCTCATTTGTGCATATGTGGATCGCATCATATACTTGAAAGCCTTTTCGCTTGCAATGGCTATTGGTTTTCCATCTTAGATAAGCACAACCCATGTGTCCATGCCACACATCTTAGATCCACCACTATGAGTACTTGACCGCTTGAAAAAACTTGTTTTGATACTTTAAAACTAACTTATTTTTGCTTGCGTCACACAAAAGGAACTTTGCCCCAAAGAAATCTAACATAGTATTGTTAAGGACCAGTACGAAGCAAGAACGTTATAATAAAAACTGTAAGTTTGAAAAATGACCGTAATTACTCCTTATCTTGGAGGGTTAACAAACCTAAAATGATTGATACTTCTCTAATATCCATCTTGTCTTATCTGCTAATGTAACATAGCCTAGACACTTTATTGTTTTAAAAAACAACCTAGGTTTGTTTAAATCTACATAAAGCTTTTCTTTTTCAATTTTATTCATGACATTTTCCAAATGGTTTCCATTAAAAGATTCAATACATGCAAGTAGATCATTTACAACAGGTACCATAAATATCCAAATAACTAAAAATTCAAAAATTTCCTAAATTTTTTTTAATGTAAATCTTCTTCTTTTACCCTTATGTTATGGTGGCCACTCTTCAAGTTCATCTTTCTTAAAACAACGTCACCACCCAAAACATGAACAATATCAAATATTATGGGGTATATATATATATATATATATATATATATATATATATATATATATATATATATATATATATATATTTATTTATATTTGCAGGTGTGTGTATGTGTGAATGTATGTATGTGTGTGTTCGCTAGGATAGTCATAGCCTTATGATTCAAAAAGAATAAACTGTGTGTTCTCTAGTTCTTTGAGTGGGTGGACAAATTTATCATAAAATATAACTTTTTATTTGGGCATGATTTTGCTTGATCCCGATCTATATTATGTCACCATATTTGTGCTACATCCATTAATTATGGCGGCTTGTTGTAGCTTATGTCTGTCATATGTGATGTGACATAGTTTAAAACGTTGCACCTACTTGTCAAGACATTTTTTTTCAATAGAATCATGATCCAAGCGCTACTACTACCATGATAATCAGGTAGGTGTGCTAGGAGTACCATGATATGTGTTGATGCAATTAAGCCCAAGCCTACATACTTGAGGTATACACCTTAGCTTGATGTATTAGCATATCAATTGACAAAGCTTCATATGCACTACCTCTTGTAACTTTAAGTGTAATTACTTGTAGCTCAAGCGTAAGCACCACCTCCTTTACTTGTCAATCTGCGGAGACGTGAGGACCGGTATGAAGACCACGAACAAGTGAAGGCACAAGTGTGTGAGTGAAAGCACACAAACATGCACACACATACACACACACACGCGCACAAGGTAAGATCAAAGAGAGGAACAATGGAAGGACTTTGATTACAAAAGAAATCTATTACAAAAATAAAATCTACAAGAATCTAACCTCAAAAATGAGCTCTCTAGCTCTTTTTATAGTTTTTTGAGTAGTTTTGGCCCTGTCCAGACCTAGTGTCCGGCCTAGTTAAAAATTAGGTTCTAGGGCTTATTTGAAGGCTCAAACGGAGTCTAAAAATTATGAAGATGAGTAGGATGATACTTCTAATGCTCCTCAAGCTCGAGGACTCCTCGGCTTGCATAAAATGGAGCTACAAAAATAGAAAATGGTATTTACAATGGTTTCAGTGATGGAAATCACTATTTTTGTAGGGGATTCTTCTGAAAAGTTGACATGTACTTCTTGGAGCTCCCTACTTGCTCCTTCTTCTTGTGTGTCCACCTCTTTGTCCTTAACCTTCAGCTTCAACACTCCCCCCCCTCTCGAGTCTGTCGTCCCTGACAGACCCTTGTTGTAGTGGTTGTTCCATGTAGTGCTTTGAGAGGTAGTATCCATTCTGTATGAACAAGAGCCGTCTATCTTCCAAATTTGGCAGCGTTGGTTGTCCGGTTCTTCATTTGTCACTGCAAGCCTTTGCAAGTTGTAGTCCCTTGGTATGTGCTTCTTTCGTGAATTCCCGCATGAATGCATCTTTGTGAGCTTTCAAAGATTGTGAGTTGCTCAAAAGAGGTTATCAAGATTGATTTGGAGCAACTGCTAGCTTCGAATTGCTTCCTAGGTATTGATGTTGCCCCCAGGATGTCCTCTAGCTTCTTCTAAAGATGATGTTCAGAGTAGTCATGCCAAGTACTCATAACCCATAGTGAATGATGGGTAAGTGTGTTAGTGCATGGGTTGAAAAAAGTACATGCCTTGTGCACTGCCTTGTAATGTAGCCCTATGCATGCTTACTTGGAAAATGCATTGGAAGAAGTATGGTGCAAAAATTTGGGGTCTTGAGCTAAGTGCTCAAGGGTATGCTAATGAAGAGGTTTCCTACTCTATCATGGTTATAATATGGCCCAAGTAGGAGATTCTTACCATAGTGAATGGTTAGTCGATGCGGATCTCTTCGTGTTGTACACCTGTCATTTTGATGGACCATTGGTTGGTCTATCATTATCGATGAATGCCCTGGTTGATGGTCCACAGATGGGAGATTCGTCGAGCACCTGGTCCTGTCCCCTCTCTTCAAAGTAGCATTTGCCAAATACCGAGAATTGAATTTCTTTATATTCCTTGACAAACAACATTGGGTAACTTCAAGCTCTTCCCTCCTACCATGGTAAGAGGAAACAATAGTTGTGGATGCTATGTTCATGCCAAGTGCTTGCCATCTACCAGATATGGTGGCAATAATATCATCTGCAAGCCATTACACACTTCTATCCAACTGATAAATGCCCAGTAATCAACGGTTCCACCTTCCCCTAAGCATGACTCATTCGTGTTCCATGAGCCAAACCTGGGAACAAGCTCTCTCTCACTCTCTCGCTTTTTTTTTTGCTCCCTCTCTTTCTTCCTTTTTTTTTTCTTTTTTCTTTTTTTTTCTTTTTTTTGGGGGGGAAAAAAATATCACAAAACAAGAACACAAAAGTTAGTATCAATAGAAATATTTGACATATGTCAATGTGCTCTTGTGCTTGGGATTCTCAAGTGTGTCTATGCACGGCCGTGTAATGTGGCCCTATATTAATGCATACTTTGCAAATGCATGACCTGAATGGTGCAAAAGACATGGTTGTGCAAGGAGCACATGGTTGTCGCTCGTCGAGGCTTTCGATGTTATTTACAGATGCTATGGCAGCCTTTGTTGGAAGTATCCATTGGATCCCCGAATGACAATTGATATTTCCTCCTTATAGGGATCCATTTGAGATTGGTCTTCGCTTGTTTAGCGATATCCTTTGGCGGCTCCATGTTTGGATGCTTTCTTGAGGCTTTGATCCTGCGTGGTTGGCTCTGTGGTTCTGTGGGGCCTACCGATGCTTTTGGTTTCCATACCCATATCCTTGTAGAAGAGGCTCTTTGATCTTTTTTGGAGCTCTGTGCTTGATTTAGTCCCTTACCTCGCCTTGGTGTCTTTGTTGTGCAGGTTGTTGCCTTGAAGTCCCCCCCTGGATTCTCTCTGAGTTTAGGCTTGATTGCTTTGGGTCCTTCGATTGGAAGTGGTCTTTCTTGAAGATAAGTCATGATAGGCCTAGACCATAGATTTTGAAGTCTAGTGTGAGGGGGCTGATTTTGTCCGAAGGCTTTCTTTGGTACCCATATCATAGTGCGATTCGGTTGGGCTCTAAGTAATTTCTTAGCCACCCAAATTTGCTTGACATTACCAAGAAATTGTGATTTCTGTTTCTTGATGTAAGGGTCTTTGGGTATGTCTATGTGAGTTTTTTGAGAAAACTCATCTTTACATGGGGAATGCAACAAAGGTTGGTCTTCTATACATTCATCAGGCTTATGCAAGGGATCAATGGGTTGTGTGGTTTGAGATTGATCTAGAGATTCGTCGACACAATTATCCGTATTACAAATCAAATCTCTAGATGTACAAATGGGTGTTGAATTGTCATGATTGACCATAGATTTGACATTGTTCTCCATATCAGTGATACCTGGTATTTGTGGATCATCTCCTTCTTGATCATATGAGTGTAGATCATCCCTGCTTATGGTTTCATGAGGGGAATCCAAATTTACAAGAAGAGAGGGTCCTTCCATATCCCCCAAACGCTTGGAGTCCTCCATTTCTCCATTCTAATTATCATAAGGTGGATCGTCATTAGGATTTTCCATAGACATATATGTAGAAGCATGGGTAATAGGTGGAGAAGACACCTCAAATTCTTGATGATTTTGTGTATTGAACCTTTGGGTGCCAATGATCAAGTCTTCATCTATACAATCCATGACAAAGAATTTTTCCAAAAATTTCATATCATCCACCATAACAGGCAACACAACTTGACCCATGCATTGACAATGTTCACCATCCATGAGGATAGAAGAATGAGTTGTTGCTTGAATGTTCTAAAAAATAATGGTCACTAGGTCAATATGAATTGAATTCCACGCACAATTAGGATTGATATACGCACTCAACCTTCTACACTCATATCCTATTCTTATATGCACAAAAGTATTGTGATATTCTCTTGTTTCAAATATGGATCCTACCCCCTTTGACATTTCCCCCGTTTCCTTGACTCTTTGCAATTTTTCTCTAGATGTTTCATCCTTATGTGAGATTATTTCATGCATTTCATGTTTATCTCCCTCCTTTTTTTCAATCTTAGCCCCCTTTCTTCTCTCTTTTGCTTTTTTCTTTCCCATGATGCAATTTTTCTCCCTCTTGGTATTGTTAAAAAATCCTTTGGAGCCTCCTTGGTTTCCTGATCCCACTTGAGGGTCAACTTCAAATTATCCTAGCTGAAAATTAACGCATTATTCTTATAAAAAATAGTTGAGGCCATGTAGGATTCGAAACGAGCTTTCCAACGCGCTATAGAGCTCAAAAAATGGACTTTGGATGAAAAAGTTATGTCAAATCAGGCTCCTGGGGGTCAAAACAGGCAAACAGGACCTTTTGGAGAAAATCGCGATTTTGTGAACTTCAAGAGAATCGTGATTTTGTGAACTTCAAGAGAATCGCGATTTTGTGAACTTCAAGAGAATCGCGATTTTGTGAACTTCAAGAGAATCGCGATTTTGTGAACTTCAAGAGAATCGCGATTTTGTGAATCCCAAGAGAATCGCGATTTTGTGAAATTAGAGAATCGCGATTTTGTGAACTTCAAGAGAATCGCGATTGTGTGAATTCAGAGAATCGCGATTGTGTGAAATCAGAGAATCGTGACTTTGAGCAGAGAATCGTGTTTTTTGAGAATCGCGATTTTGAGCAGAGGATCGTGTTTTTGAAAATTGTGTTCTAGAGAATCGTGGTTCACAGAATCGTGTTTTCACAGAATCGTGTTTTCACAAAATCGTGTTTTTGCTGAAAATCGTGATTTGTGAGAATCGCGATTTGGAGCAGAGAATCGTGTTTTTGAGAATCACGATTTTGAGCTTAGAATCGTGTTTTCACAGAATCGTGTTTTGAAAATCGCGATTTTGTCTCAGAGAATCGTGGTTTCCAAAAATTTAGAGAATCGCGATTTTGAGCACAACCACAGAATCGTGTTTTCTCAGAATCGTGTTTTTGACATGAAAATCGCGATTACCAATAGAGAATCGTGTTTTTGAAAATCGTGTTTTAGAGAATCGTGTCTTAGAGAATCGTGTTCTAGAGAATCACGATTTTGTCTCAGAGAATCGTGGTTTCCCAAAAATTTAGAGAATCGTGATTTTGAGCACAACCACAGAATCGCGATTCTGAGAATGACCACAGAATCGTGTTCTTTTCAAAAGGCTTTTAGGCGGGAAACAGAGAATCACAATTTTCAAAAAAAAATTTGAATTTTCACAGAATCACGATTTTCATCACAGAATCGTGTTTTTTGGCAGGAACTTCGAATTTCTGAGCGCCGAGCAATGGCGAGCTCCGTATGTGCAGGAAATCATGAAAAAACACAGCGCTTGCACTCTCTTGCGCTTCCTAACTCTTCACACAATAATGCATGAAAAATGGTATGAAAATGGTGAAAATGCACTAAAAAACAAGAAATTTCTATGAAGAAGAAGATGAAAGAAGATGGAGATGGTGATGATGATGAAGATGAAGAAGAAAAATAAGAAAATGAACAAAAATGACAGTTTTTTTTACCTTCCAACGTCGCAAATCTACGATCTTACCATCACAACGCTCGTCCTCAAAGCTCTCTCCCCGGCAATGGCGCCAAAATTTGGTGTAGCTCAAGCGTAAGCACCACCTCCTTTACTTGTCAATCCGCGGAGACGTGAGGACCGGTATGAAGACCACGAACAAGTGAAGGCACAAGTGTGTGAGTGAAAGCACACAAACATGCACACACATACACACACACGCGCACAAGGTAAGATCAAAGAGAGGAACAATGGAAGGAATTTGATTACAAAAGAAATCTATTACAAAAATGAAATCTACAAGAATCTAACCTCAAAAATGAGCTCTCTAGCTCTTTTTATAGTTTTTTGAGTAGTTTTGGCCCTGTCCAGACCTAGTGTCCGGCCTAGTTAAAAATTAGGTTCTAGGGCTTATTTGAAGGCTCAAACGGAGTCTAAAAATTATGAAGATTAGTAGGATGATACTTCTAATGCTCCTCAAGCTCGAGGACTCCTCGGCTTGCATAAAATGGAGCTACAAAAATAGAAAATGGTATTTACAATGGTTTTAGTGATGGAAATCACTATTTTTGTAGGGGATTCTTCTGAAAAGTTGACATGTACTTCTTGGAGCTCCCTACTTGGTCCTTCTTCTTGTGTTTCCACCTCTTTGTCCTTGACCTTCAGCTTCAACATTACTCTTAGTAAAAGTGATATAAACCCACAAGGAGTTAGGAAGCATATATCTTGTATCCATTTGGTAGCTGAAGTCAAGTGAGAATCTATCCTATACTTTAGGATCACTTTTAGGTGAGCATTTGAATTTGAATTCAAGTGCTTGCCTCCAAAATGCTATAAAAGATGACATGTAAATCCTACACATTATCTCGAGGTTCAGAGATCATTCCTTTGTACTTTCATTGTGAAGATGAGCTCATACTATAGCTCTCTCACCCTACACTCATTGAGCAATGCCTCATTGCCAATGATCTTGTAATTGTACATGAGTTAATCTATACATGTTCATTACTTCCTACTCTCATATCTTTGTCACACTCTATCACAACAATGATCTTGTTAAACTGGTTCTCACTATGTGGTGCATTCATTTTGCATGATTCAAAGCATGACATCTTTAAGGCCCTGTCTAATTTACTCCTACAAAGTTTCATCTACACTGGTTCACTCAATCATCAGATATTAATCAAATATTTCTCACTAGTCTGTGACTGTGTAAGCTCGTAAAAGTCGGGGGTGTTGCTCTACTTGCTAAACATAATTCTCTGCACGTGGTTCATCATTTTAGATGATTCCACTCATGAATGGCAGCTTATTAAGTTAACTAAAGTTCCCCAAAAGGAATTTTGCTGACTGCTACTGTACACAGAGAATTAAGTGAAAAACTGAGCAGGTGTGTCAACCAAAATAGCAAGTTTTGTGCATTGGATCATATGCCTACCTATCTATTTTGATCCTATCATTTGTGCATCATCTTCCATGCAACATATATGATCATTCATGCTTATTAGCTAGCTAAGGAGAACCACAACACTCTCCAGCGATCAATTGTAGCAGATGTGAAGCAGGATTTAGCTACACTATCTCATCTCTTGTGATTATCCACCATCTCTCTCAACAGTCGTATCAGAGCAAGCACAATCAAGATGGGAGATGGGTTTCCATCCTTCATTGACAAATTGGACAATAACAACTATTTAGCATGGTCTCTAAGGATGCAAGCATACCTCCTAGGAAGAAGCTTGTATGGATACATCTCAAGAGATGAAGACATGCCAATTCTCACGAGCAAGAATCAACCAACAAGGGAAGAGCAAGAGAAGCTAACCACATTGTGTGCAAAGGATGCTCTTGCAAGGTCATACTTACTAAAATAAATCTCTAATTTCTTTTTACCTCATGTTAGAAACTGTAAAACCTCCCAAGAGACCTGAGAAGTGCTTTCATCATACTTCTCCTCCAACACAAGAGCTAGGAAGAATCAGTTGTGGATGAAATTCACAACTCTCAAGAAGCAATCAAAGAAAGGAGTAGCCGACTATGTAACCAAAATGAAGTATGTTGTAGACCAACTTGCAAGTATTGGAGAGGAGATAGAGGAAGAGCACATAGTGAGGCAGATCATCAATGGGGTTAAAGTTGATGATAAGTGGGAATCCTTCACCACTGCAATGGATCTCTAGATGGATATCTAGATACCTGATCTCAACACCTTGATGGGACAATTCTTCGCCCATGAAGAAAAGCTCAACAGAAATGGTGACAACTCAAGAGGTAACCAATCTTCTACCCTTTATACAGGTAAGAATAAAGCTAAGGATAAAGGTAAAAGTAAGAAACAAGATGAAGAGGCTAGTACCTCTCAAGACAATTATGCAAGAAGAGGAAGAGGTACTAGAGGTAGGGCCAGAGGAGGTAAGCAAGGTAGGGGGAGTCCTCACCATGCAACATATGTGGTCTCAACAACCACATTACTAAAGAATGTTACAAAAATACAAGGAACCAAGGGAGAAGAGGCTACCACAGAGGAGGTTATGGTCAAACAAGAGGCAGGTACAACAATGGCGGAGGCAACTACAACCACAACTACAATCAAAGCTACAAAAACAACAATTATCAAGGAGGCTTTATAGGAAGAAGGGACTTCAATAACTACACTGAAGATCAAGAGGATTCTCTGCTCATTATGAACATGACATCCAAGCAAGGTAAAGATGATGAGCATCTCTTTTACATTGACTCAGGTTGTTCAAATCATGTGGCAGGGAATGTAGCACTCTTATCTGATCTAGAAGAGCCAAAGGGAAAGCATGAGGTACAAACATGTGATGACACCAAGCATTCAATCAAGCAAATTGGAAATGTTAAGGCATCAGATGGTAGTATGAACCTTTTAAGCAAAGTTCTGTATGTGCCTACCATAACCAAAAACTTAATTAGTGTTGGGAAAATAGTAGAGAAAGGTCTACAAGTCAGGTTCACAAAGCATGCAGCATATGTGGAGGACCTCCAACAAGGATTCAAAAGGATAGCCAAAGGTGAGAAGTCAGGTAGATTGTTTACTTTTGAAATTGAAAACACAAGGAATATATCACTATTTAGTTATAGAAACCACACCCTAACTGAGTTGGAAATATGGCACAAGAGGCTAGGGCACATTGGAGAGAGAACTCTGAAGAAAATTTGCAGGGATCAAAGTGTGCTTGGGATTCCTAATGTGACCAAGCAACATATGATCTACAAATGTGGAGCTTTCCAATTTGGTGAAGCTCATAGGCAACCATTTAACAGGAAAGGATACATCCATAAGATTATTTGGAGCTTGTACACACTGATGTGTGGGGTCCTAGCAAAGATCCATCCATCTTAGGATCAAGGTACTATGTCTCTTTTATTGATGATTACAGTAGGTGGACAATTCTCTATTTTATGAAGCATAAGGATGAGGTATTTACATGTTTTAAGAAATACTTGGCATTAGTGGAAAACCAAACATGGAGAAGCTTGAAGAGAATCAGGTCTGATGGAGGTGGTGAGTACTTTTCATATGAGTTTGATTTATTCCTATAGGACAGAGGCATAAAGAGGGAAGTGACAACCAAATATACTCCTGAATTGAATGGAGTGGTAGAGAGAAGGAACATGTTAATTGTTGAGGCAGCTAGGTCTATGTTAAATGAGAAAAAATTACCATATTACTTGTGGGCGGAGGCTATTTCTACATATTCCTATTTGGTTAATAGGATTCCATCCAAGTCATTGGATGGTATGACACCATATGAAGCTTGGAATGGCAGGAGACCCTCATTGGATCATTGCAAGATATTTGGGTGCATTGCCTATGCACACATCCCATCACAAATCAGAGGGAAACTTGACCCTAAGGTTGAGAAGTGCATATTCATTGGGTATGATCAAAATGAAAAGGGCTATAGACTTTATAATCCCACTAACAAGGCATTCATAGTTACTAGGGATGTAGTCTTTGATGAGAATAACTCTTGGTTTGAGGATGATTGCAGGAAAGTTAAACTACCATATGACTTGGAAAATGATTTTCCAACCCTAACTCAAGAAGACCAACACCAAGCAGAGGACATCAACTCAGAAGATGAGGAGCATGTTGGTTTCAAAGCTTGGAAGTCAAGAGGCAAGTGCAAACACAAGCAATTAGAGGATCTACCCGAGTCTTCCAATCAAGCTTTAAGAAGGTCACAAAGAGAAAGTAAGAAGCCCATAAGGTATGGATATGATACATCCGTAGTCACAAAGCACTCTGTGTACATCACTAAAGGTTCAATGGCAGAGGAGCCTTCTTCATTTGAAGATGCTAAGAAGAAGAAAGAGTGGATAGATGCTATGCAAGAAGAAGTGGAAGCATTGCAGGAGAATCACACTTGGGACCTAGTTCCCAAGAAACTAGACATGAAGGTAATTGGTTCAAGGTGGATATATAAAGTTAAAAAGAACTCTAATGGTTCTATAAAAAGGTACAAGGCAAGACTAGTGGCAAAAGGGTTTGCCCAAACACATGGATTAGATTATGAAGAAAAATTTTCACCTGTGGAAAAGATGCCAACAATCAAGGTATTGGTAAGTCTTGATGCATCCAAAAATTGGAATTTATATCAGTTAGATGTCAAGAATGCTTTTTTGAATGGTTGGATATCAGAAGAACTGTATATGGCACAACCACCAGGATTTGAAGATGAGGAAAATGAGGTTATGTATGCCAGCTAAGAAAAGCACTCTATGGTCTCAAGCAAGATCCTAGAGCTTGGAACCATAGACTTGTTACCTATTTGCAAGATCAAGGCTTTGTAGCAACCAAAGCAGGCTCTTCTTTGTTTGTGAAGAAGAATAAGTCAGATATCATCTACTTGTGTGTCTATGTAGATGATATCATTATTACAGGTAATGAATCTGAAGGAATCAAGCAAGTCAAGGCTCAATTGATGAATGATTTCAAAATCAGTGATCTAGGGTTGCTAACCTATTTCCTTGGCTTAGAACTTGTGTGTACAGATTCAAGTATATTCATCACACAAAGGAAGTACATAAATGATATGTTGGTCAAATTTAAAATGGAACACTAAAGATGTAGGTATTCCTATGGAGATCAATCATAAGCTAAGTTCACATGAAGGTGAACCACTTGAGATATTACAAGGTATCAACAACTTGTGGGTAGTCTTAACTATGCTACCTTAACAAGAGTGGATATTGCATATGCTGTGAGTACATTGAGTCAATTCATGCATGTACCAATGAAGCCACACATGGAAGCTGCAAAGAGGGTGCTTAAGTACCTAAAGGGTAACATGAATGAGGGGTTATTCTATCCCTTCACTTCTGACATAAATATAAAGTTATATTCTGATGTAGATTGGGCTGGCTCCAAGGATGATAGGAGGAGCACTTCAGGGTATCTATCTTTTGCAGGGTCAAAGCTCATATCATGGTCATTCAAGAAGCAACCAACTATGACCTTACCTTCCATAGATGCAGAATATAGAGGTTTGGCCAATGCAACTCAAGAAGCTATGTTGCTTAAGCAATTGTATGCAGATTTGGAGATACATTCTTACACTTCAACTATATTTGAAGATAATACCATCTCACTTCATTTGGTTCATCGAACATATGAAAAACCATTTCACAAACTATGAAGCACTTTAGAGTGCCTTTTTACAAAGATTCAAGAGAACCAAAACACCGAGAAAGATATTTAGAGCACGACATGTTATGAAACAATAGCCCAAAGAGAGCATCAACTCTTATTCTAGAGTGCTCCAAAACCTAATGAGGAGACTACCTAAAAGAAAATATTTGGTTATATGATATAGAACCAATTCAGGAGTTTAGATAGTATAATTGGAGTAGTCAATGCATTAGACCAATAGTTAAGACTTAATCCAATAGGACCTGTCATATTTATTGAGCCAAAAACACATCAATTGTACCCAAGGTGCCAATAGATATATTAAGCAAAGTACAATGTACAAAGTGTAAAAATTATGTTCATACTATTGCAACGTGCGTTTTTGAGCTATATGCAACATGCAAAACCATAACAAAGAAAATTATCACTTTGATGGTTTTAATAATTCTTGGCCAATGGCCACAAATCATGTTCAAGCATAGTATTCATGTTCAAGCATAGTATTTTGGAAGTCACTAGAATTAGTATGCTCCCATAGTGAATACAATTGCATAGACACAAGGAGCAAAACATTCCAACTCAAATAAAAACAAATACACAGCTACAAAACCAAGGATATAGCGGATATAACCCTCGATGCAAAAACTTTAATAAAAATATAGACAATCAATAGGATTATATGGGTCCTATTTGTAATTTCTGCCTTGGAACTGATCACATTCCACCATGATGCTTAAGAATATGATTATAGAAAAAAGGAAGGATAAATACAACCACACCACCTATGTATCACATGTGGAGTTGACATACGTTGAACAGCAGGTTGAAAAATGGGAATCTAATGGTCTTTACCATTTTCCAGCAATAATACCACCTAACATTGAACTCTAGCTTGCTGAATTATCCCCAAAAAGTCACTCCCATATTAGAAAGTTACCGCAGGAATCCCCCCATAGCGAAATCACCACTAGAATTGATCTAGGAATTAGATAAACAACAAGGCAATTCAGCAAAAACTGAAGTAGAGGTGAGGCATAGATTTTTTGCCACTATTCGGTTTGCACTAGCACCATTATTGCACTAGCACCCGGACTTAGAAAATAATAATCAACGAAGTTGTTCGTGTGTGTGCGTGCGTGTATACACACATACACATACACACGCATATACATACATACATACACACGCACATATATATATATATATATATATATATATATATATATATATATATATATATATATATATATATATATATATATATATATATATATATATATATATATATATATGTGCATATGTGTATGTATGTATGTGTTATATATATATATATATATATATATATATATATAACCAGGTCTTAGTGCTGAGGTGCCCTTTCACCTGGATAGTCAATGGGAAGATATGGCATATGAGGAAGAAACAAGTAAAATGAGAAAGGAAAAAGAAGATATTGAGAAGAAAAATCTCAACCGAGAGGTGTACGCAACAGAGAGGTGTACGATAGCAAGTATGCAACGAAAATTTATTTCCAGAATTTATTGCCAACTTCTGAAACTGAGAATGTACTACCATCTATCTATCCTACCAACCTGGCTTACCCATGGCTATATTCGAGGTCAGAATTAAATAGTGACTACATTGTTGATGTAGCCTACATGCTTTCCATCTCATCTCGCAAGATGTTTACATTAAAAGCCAATTACGATGAAGCCCTCCTTGTTGTGCACACTAGTCATGCAGATATGGTGAGGCTTTCGCCCACTATCGAGAGGAAGTGACATAGAGATGGGAGCAGTCCAAGAATGAGATGGAGAAGAAGATGGAGAGGGCCCAAGAGCCAAAGAAGCGAAATGGTTCAAATAATCAAAAGCTACCTCAAGAGGCTATCGATGTGAGGAAGATGTATGGATGGTATGGAAAATACCAAGAAATCCAATTGAATTCTAATACGTTGGAGTCTCTCACAAAATAGAGTCTGTAGATCTAGGCTAAGGTCCAAGCCTTGGAAGTGGAGGTTAATAGTTTGGCAAGAAGATCAGAGGAGTCATTTGAGGAACTCTAAGCAGTTGCCAATAAATGTGGTGAGTATGAAGAAGATCGGGTGGAATTGAAGGAGACATTGGTGAGAAGGGACAATGAGCTCTATAAGTACAAGGAGGAGAATGCTTGGTTGATGTAGTGTGGACAATAAACTAGAGCCAAGGATGGAGCATAGAAGGAAACTACAAAACTATGGGAGCAACTAGCCAACTTGAAGAACATTCATATGTAGTTTTGTGGCTAGATGCAGAACAAGCTTCTACGATCCAAGGCGATGGAAGCAGCTTGGAACTTCGCAATTACAAATGGTGACACTATGATGGATCCAAAATCATTCTGAGACCAGATTGATGAGGCCAAGGATATTCTACAAGAAATTTGGAATAAATGCATTGTTGATTGAGAGCATGTGATACAACCATCAAATAATTATGAGTATGAGACTCATGACTAACCTTTGTGGGTTCAAGTTCACCATGCATGCCAGTGTTAGGGCATTGAATGGCATTCGTAACTTAATTGTGTATATATAGTTTTTATGTAGGCAACATCGTTGTCTATAGCAAATGTGTATTCGAATTAAGATTTGTAAAGTTGCACCTTGTTAGCAATGTATGAGCTCGTACCTTTTCATAGCTTATAAATACCCAAGCCTGTGTACTTTGTGCAATGTCATCCCGTACTTATCTTTCAGTTTCTGCATTAGCCAAGATTGGCTTGGTTGTGAAATTTGTTGATGACATATGTACATATCATGGTATGTCAAATGGCCACATCATTATTGCTTTTGGCATTTTATGTTGTGGGTTGTATAAGCTCATAGACTATGAAAGATCTGTAAATGATTTGGCATGCGTAGTACATGATTCTGAGGCCATGTCAAATGCAAAGCTTTGGCATGCACACTTTGGTCATCTGAATTTTGTTAGCTTCCTATGCCTATAGAAATCTGAAATGGTGTCCTCTTTGCCCAAACTTGAGGCACCCGGAAAACATGTTTGTGAAGGTTGTAATTTGGGCAAAATGCAGCATTCATCCTTTCCAAAAGATGGTTCAGTTCGGGCTACTCATAAATTGCAGCTTGTACATAGTGATGTTTGTGGTCCTATGCAACCACCTTCTTTTGGGAACTATCTTTACATCGTGACTTTCATCAATGATTCTTCCAGGCATGCATGGGTATATCCATTGAAGGCAAAGCCCAAAGTGTTTATGTGCTTCAAACATTTTTTGGTTTTGGCTCAAAATTTGTCAGCATGTAAAATGGGCACCCTCCGTTCTGATCAAGGGAGTGAATATATGTCTTCTGAATTTAATGTATTTCTGGATGAACATGGGATAAAACATCAATGTACAGTGCCATATACACCTCACCTCAGGCTTTACCACATAGTTTCTAGCTTGAGGCTGTTATGTGTGCAACATATGTACTTAATAGGTGTCCCACTAAAGCATTGCAGTCTATCACTCCATATGAGGCTTGGCATGGTCACAAGCCATCTATTGCTCATGTGCATGTTTTTGCTTGTCTGGCATATGCGTTAGTGCCTGAACAACATCGCAAAAAATTGGATGATAAAGTAGTAAAATGTATTTTTGTTGGGTAGAGTTCTGAAAGTAAAGGCTATCGTCTGTATCATCCATAACTTGAGACATAACTTGAGTGGCGAGTATACCAACCACTAGTGGACTCTAGTGGAAGATACTTAAGTAGTGGTTGAGATCACTCCAACCACTAGTAGACTCTAGTTGAAGATATTAAAGGAGTGGAGGAGATTGCACATGCACTTGTGGACTCTAGTTACATTTGTGGTCCTCCTTGATTTGAGCAGCTATATATACAAGCATAAGGTTGGGAGGAGAGTCATCTCTCTAGCACGTGGTGGTTGTAATTCTTAGTTTCCTGCAACGAGTAACACTAATGAAATTATACCTAGTGTATGGAAATCTCAATAAGTCTTTTAGAGGTAGTAAATTTCATGAGGTGTGTCAAGTTTGAGCACACCATTGCAATTCGTTAGTTTGGTAAACCTAGCACTTACGAGTGATTCTTAGGATGTCCATTTCTAAGATAACAAAAGATAACTCTTTGTACATGCAACCTGCAAGCATAACCATGAAGATCAATCTAGATGAATTCTCTCACAAAGACATTTCTCCTTTGCAATAGAATCCCATCCATAATGAGAAACAATGAGGATGATGCCACTTTTATTCATAGTGCCAACACTAGTGATTTTGACTCAATGAATGAGGTTACACAGATATGGCTCTACCAAGATGTGAGAAGAGAGGGAGAAAGAGAAAGGAATAATGAACTTGGTCTCCTCAATAAAACACACAAGACCTGGATGTCTTGCCTATGTCAAACAAGTCGTCAATGACAATGAATTTGGTCCCCACTCATGGACTCAAACATTGGGCATTATGGATGTATGCACAAACAAAAAATTTGAAAGAGCAATTTTGCAATGAAGATGGATATGATCTCTTTATGATTGACATCTTTACATTAAAAGACCCAATCTTAGACCAATTCCCTGATGAACTAAAGTATACATATGAGGACAATCAATCTATAGATATGGATTGACAATCCCTGGGGAGTCCTTGAACCAGAGCTTAACTTGATAACATACAACATAATGGATGAGAACCACAAAGCCCCAGGCAAAGATCAATACTTTAGTGCAGATGAAGAACTCTTTGAGAGCAAAGAAACAAGTGCGGCTCCAACGGAATAAGAGATTGCACATAAAATACAAGTAGAAGAAAAGGAAAATGACCAAACAAAATATTTTCCAAATGGCAATCTTGAACTTGAAGTGCCCAAGAAATTCAAGAAGTATGAAGTGGAGCATAGAAAGATAGTGGTACAAAATCCTAAGTGAGAAGCCACTTCACACACAACTTATGAAAATAAAGAGCAAACCAAGCCAATGGTAGTGGCAATAAAAAATGGCAAAGAGGTACCTACATAGGAAATGATGTCTCTATTGAAGAAGAACGATAATCTGTTAGTCTATTGCATGAATAACAAGATGTCATTGCAATGGAGCTATAAAAATTCGAAGGGTGCATGTAAAGCTGATGATCTTGCTATTCATTTGACCATCCTTGCTTCATGTTCTAGTCATTTGACCATCGCCATTTCATGTTCTTGGGAGCTATTTCTCCCCTTTCTTTGAGGGCCACATTTACTGCACATTAATCAGTGATTTTCTTGGTGATTTTGTCGTGCAGTCTCAACTTGGATGGCTTTGGGGCCACCCATAGGGCAACCCCTCACCCTTGGGGCATGAAGGGGCCACCCATAGGGTGACTCCTTACCCTTGGGGAATGAGGGGGCCACCCATAGGGTGACTCCTTACCCTTGGGGAATGAGGGGGCCACCCTTGGGGCATGAGGGAGCCACCCTTGGGTAAGCCCTCACCCTTGTTGGCCCACTCACCAAGCAAGGTGATTGTTGGCACACTCACCTCAAGGCGGCTACATTGTGGGTGACTTGGCTCACAAGAGTCGACAATCACCACATAGGGCAATTGAACATCCTCCCAAGGTGACTATGTCTCTTCTCTTCTTAGAGGGCGACTACCTCAACATGGTTGGCCAAAATTGGGTGCCACCATCACCTCTTTTTGACATGGCCTAAATTGGGTGCCAGCTACACCTCTTTTTGACATGGCCAAAATTGGGCACCACCTCCACCTATTTTTTACATGATTGAAATTGGGTGCCACCTCCACCTCTTTTTGACATGGCCAAAATTGGGCACCACCTCCACCTCTTTTTGACATGGCCAAAATTGGGCACCATTGACAACTATTTTTGGAATGACTAACTTGGGTGATAGTATGATCTTGTTGAGATATCAAGCTCAATGTGTGATGATCCAGAATGACATGTATCACTTTTTCATTTCTCTGACATGTATAGTGTTTCATGCCGGTATATGTCAGGGATACTTCATTTGAGCTTTACTAGATTTATCTACCGAGAGTGATGGGACATTTGTTTCTTCCCAGCTCACTCATTCATGAACATTAGGATTTTCCTTATGTACTGTTCTTTATATATTGCAGTTGTATTGTTGTTTTAGGTCATTCTTGTACATTCCTTTTATGTAATAGAAGAAGAAGAAGAAGAAGAAGAAGAAGAAGAAGAAGAAGAAGAAGAAGAAGAAGAAGAAGAAGAAGAAGAAGAAGAAGATCATTCTTCCTTGCCTCAATCTATGTGTGTGAGATCTCTTCCTTATCTCATTCCTCATGACATGGTATCAGAGCCAGTGTGGCTATAGAGAGCTCGTGGAAAAGGCCGATGGTGAAGAGTATGAGAGAAGGCATGGAGAAAGCACAATTCACCAACGACCTCAGATTGCTACAAAAATTGGCATGAAGGTAGAAGGCATCAAAATATTTTTTATTGTTATCCCTTTAGGGTTACTCATTTTTGTCAGATTTCTATTTTGGAGCCATCTCGACCTCCATTCAAGCCTGCAAGGTGGAAGCCATAGAAAAACTAGGTCAGTTTGCAAAATTGTAACTTGCGTCCTATTCGGCAACACTCATGTATTCTAGATCCAGAATTTCAAGTGATTCCATGTACTGTTGATACACGAAAACTATGTTTTTTTTAGATCGGATTGTCATGTTATACTGCAACAATGTTCAAGTAGAAGTACTGCTTGTAGTATTTTTGTAGTGTTGTGAATTGCTGCACAAATGGCAAAAATAGATGGAGTGAGTCAACTTATGAGTGATAAGCTAGACGAGAACAACTTCCATGCTTGGACATTCAGAATGACAATTTTCTTGATGGGAAAAGGCCACTAGAAGTACATTGAAGGTGAGAACAAAAATGCTTCGTAGTTACCAAAGAAGAATCAAACTGCGGATTAGTTAAGAGCATATGAGAAATGGAATCAAGGAGCATGAAAGGTAATGTATTGGCTACCTATTAGCATACAAGATAGCATGATTGGGCACATACAAGATGCCAAGACTCCAAAAGAGGCTTGGAATAGGTTGGTCACATTGTATGAGACCAATACAAAGGCACAAAAATTACAACTCAAGAACGAGCTGCATATAGTGGAGAAAAAAGGCATGTCGGTAAGTGACGACACTCTAAAAATCAAAAGCATATGTGAGTCACTTGCATCTATTGGCATGGATGTAAATGACCATGATAAGGTGGAAGTGTGCCTTCGTGGTTTAGGAGCTGCATATAAGTAGTTCAGAAGTTCTATACAGACCAGGGTGCGCTGCACTATTTCTTGGGCATTGAGTTTATACATACAAAAACAGGTATGTGGATGTCACAAAGGCAATATGCCTTAAGCATGCTACAAAAGTATGGTATGGCTAATTGTAAGCCAATTTCTATGCCATTAGATTAGAATTTGAAGTTGGATACTACATTAGGTGAAGCATTGGAAAATGCTACTATGTATAGGAAAATTTTGGGTAGTTTGATATATCTCACAATTAGAAGCCTAGTCTAAGCTACACTAATGGACTTGAAAGTCAATTTATGTAGGTTCCCAGGAAGCCACATTTAGATGCTCTGAGGTGCACTCTATGTTATTTCAATGCTACTTTGGATTATGCATTGTTTTATGAAGCTGATGTAGAATTTGTAGGTTCATGGATACACCGATGCAGATTGGGTTGGTAGTATTCTAGATAGAAGATCTACTAGTGGCTTTCTATTCTCACTTGGAAGTGCAACTATTAGATGGAGCAGTAAGAAGCAACCCAGTGTTGCTTTGTCGAGTACATAGGCTGAGTATAGAGGTGCTGCAATGGAAGCATGTGAAGCATCGTGGTTACAGATGCTACTTGTAGATTTAGGTGTGGAAGTGCAAAAACATACCAACATCTAATGCCATAAATTTAGCAGCATACAATTAGCATGGAACCTTGTTTTTCATGCTAGAATAAAGCATATTGAGGTACATTATCATTTCATGAGGGAAAATGTATTAGAAAGTGACATTTACCTTGTTTATGTGAGGACACATGAGTAGGTTGTTTATATTTTCACTAAAGCACTTGAAGTTGAGAAGTTTTAGAAGATGCTTGGATTACAGGACCTGGCGTTGAGCTTGATGGGGAGTGTTGAGATATCCAAGATGACACATATCACTTTTCCATTTCTCTGACTTGTATAGTGGTCACACCGATATATGTCAGGGATACTTCATTGAAATTTACTAGATTTATCTACCGAGAGTGATGGCACATTTGTTTCTTTCTAGCTCACTCATTTGCTGACATTAGGATTTTCCTTATGTAGTGTTCTTTATATATTTGAAGCAAATGTGTAGAACTTTTTGTTTTGCACATTTCGATATGCAAGAAGGATGACATCTCCTATGCCTTAATAGATATAGACTCACCATTTCTTCTTCATTTCTCCTTCTCTATAGGATCTTCTCTTAGTTTTCCACGCCCTTGACTGCTACTTGGTTGATACTTTGGTACAAGTAATTTACTCACTTAAATCCATTAAGCATTTCTTTTTGGGCTTGCAAGTCTATGAGAAACACATTTGGCCCCATTTCCAAGGATCTGAGCCTACCTCAATGTCCAAGAGATGCTTGGAGCTTGAATTGGAGTGACAAATGATTGATGATTCAAAGGAACTCTTCATTTGCATGGTAATTTGCCATCATCTTTCATCAAAATTTCCATTTCTAGTGTATTTTCTAACTTTACAGCTTAGGGAAGGTAAAGAAGGAGCTTGGAAGAGCATTTCAGAATTTTAAAGAGATGAGGAGGAGCTTGCACACTTCCCAAATTTATTTTGCATGTTTGTGCACTCCCTTCTTTGCTCCAAAAGCTATCATTTTACCTCATTTTCACCATTTTTGAATTTGAGAGTGACGATAGGGAGAGGAGAGAGAATAGAACTTCAAAAGCTTACTACTCACTACTTGGTCATCTATTTGATTTGAAATTTGAAATGTAGCTTCACTATGATTTAGTTTTCTTGCAATTTTCATGACATATGTGTGTAGATGGAGCATTTGAAACTTGTGAGAGGCTATTCTCAAGGAAATTGTTTGAACTTGTTAATCATTTTTATGGATTCTTGTTTTCCACATGGAAAAACTTAAGAAACATAAAAAAGGGTAAAAAATTGGTGAAGAATATGGGAAACCATTACGTTGTAAGGAATTGCTTGTTGTAGAGGCGTCACAATTTTTCCCTAACATAGTGATTGTTGTGGGTCATCATGATCGCTGATGTGTACATGGGGAATTGTTTTGATTTCAACATCATGACCATCGTGTTTTAGCATCACGAGTTCTCTAGAGCAACCACCTTAGGGGAATCCAATCAAAAGCCATTGAAAAGCTCATGGAGATCACCATCGAGACACCAACTAGGGAAATCACCATTGTGAAGTAGACATCAAGATTTCTCATCACCATCCTGTTGGGCCATTAAAGTTGCACCTCACAAAATTTCTCAGTCTGTTATGAGGGCTCTAGGGCATCAATTGCCCTTAGTAATTGTGATTTTTGTGAGAAATTGTGATTTCCTTGAAAAAATCCTATTTCTTGAGAAATCCCATATGTTGGGAAATTGTGTTTTTTATGTTTTTTTTCCAATTTTTTTGACAAATTTTTAATCCTTGGTCCTTTTTCTAGAATCTTGCATGATAAAAATTACCGTCCAATGTAGGGAAAACTAAGAACTAGGGAATAAAGGTTTTTTGAGCTAGCTTTAAATCATTAGAGACCTCTCAAGGACTTTAACATGCAAAACAGCTATCCAAATACTCTTGTATTTTTCATTCCAAGCTAATGGAATGAAAAACACTCAATTTTAAAACCTACAACATAGAAAATGAAAATGGGCACTCAAAACCCTAAAAATTTGTTAACTAAAGAAGTAAGTCTCCAAAAAAAGTGAAAATAACATATGCATTGAATGTATGATTATACACTAGGGCAAGTAGCTATTTTGACAAGTTTTATCTCCTCAAAGGAGAGAATGACTCAATTTCCTCCTAGAAAACTCAATTTTAGTGATTCTACCGAGTTAGAGACTGACTATGAGGTCATGGCATTCTCTAATCACATGCAAGGGTAGCCAATGATAAAGGAATTCATGTCCAAGCTTGAGATCAAGTATTGTATTCCTCTTTAGTATATTCATACCAAAACTCTAGGATCTGTAATCTAATTAGATGGACTAAATCACAATGTAATATGCTTGTGAACTTCCAATGGATTTGAACCATGAAAGAAATTGGTGGTTAAGTTTATATAAGGCCATTATTTGGAGACAAAAGCCACCATATATGTGGTGCATGACAATCAAAATTGTACAATGCTTTGGGAGATTTAAAAGCTAAGAAATTAGTTTATTGTTGGTGCAAGAAAATCAACAATTGGTGATTAGGACAAATATTTGAAGTCAAAGAATGAAGAAAAGATCAACATATGAGGCTTAAAGTTCAGTACATGATCAGAAGATGAAGACTTGTATACACATGTATACTAATCTTGTAATTAGTTCATAAAGACTTTGTATCTTTGATGAGTCGGGATGTAAACATCTATATATACTTGGCGTAGATGTACTATGAATGAGATGGATGATGAGAATTAAGTTTTAGAAGTCATTAGAAACTTTAGAATGTGAGAAGAACACGAATGATCAATCAGATGTAAGATTTCTCTGAATAGAAGAAAGTTGCACCTCGATCTTTTGCTCAGTGCTCCTTCTATGTTTATCCTATTGAGGAATGCTTTTGTACAAGCCTTATTCTATAGTTGAGTGATATCTGTACAAGTTTTGAGAGTTTAACTATAATCAGGCTGAGAGAATTTTGAGTAGGAACATTTACATGTGTAAATGTGTTGAAGTGAAGGAATGAATAGGTGCAATCTCGGTGGTCAATGTTTTGATCAGATCTCCCTGCACAATGTAAATTTTTGAGCAAGTAAGCACTCATTATTTAAGTTGAAAGGTAAGCAACTTGTGGCTAAAAGCATTTGAATAAATGGGGTCTAGTTTGGGGGAACCATGAATTAGAAGTTGAAGGTGTCAAAGTCCACTACACAGAAGAATAGTTTCAGACATAGGTACATTGCTTGAAGCAAATCTCAAGATGTACTAAAAGTTTTGGAAAGATTTAACTTGGATAAGGTGCACAAAATTTAGGAGATACCTTATACAAAGTTTCATTAAAAATATTACACATTTGGTTAGTCAATGAGTGGATTAAGTGTAGAATGTTGATATATTTAGGTAGTGATGTGTGTGAACACTCTAGGACCGTTGGGGCACTTTTTTCCCTCTTTAGGAGGAGGTTTTTTTCCCTTGGCTTGTATATATGCCTATTGACCTAACAAGCTACTTATCTTTATACATTCTCTAGAAATACATTCAGTATTGTGCGTTGTGCTCCAAGCTTCTTCTTCTTCCTTAAGTTGTTCGCGTGCTTCTGTAGACATCTAACTCCAACAATTGGTATCAGAGTAGGTCGCCGCTTCATCTAGGGCATCATCAACACTTCTCTAGTTGCAGTCCTAGAATCGAATGAATTTTGGTGAGCATACTCAGCGTGTTTTCGAGATCAAAACGGCTTCACTTTGTGGTGCCGAAATCGTGATTTGAGCTCATTTCGACCTCCGAACGCACTATCACAGTGCTTGTGCAAGCTATTTTGTCTTTTTGTGCCAAAGGTATATACCAGTTTCGGTTCGCCAGTATAAGCATCTCCAAGTTTGCTATAGGTCTAGCAGAATTCCTTTGGGCAGTTCTGCTCAACTTTTTGAGATATAGTCAATTTTCTGCATCAAGGTATTTTAGTCACTAGCCATGGCTGAAAGTAGTGATGTATTCCGTATGTTGGCTGTTGAGGATAAGTTAGATGGTACCAACTACCCGTTATGGGCTTATATGATGCGACATGTATTGGTTGCAAAAGGACTGTGGAACATTGTGCAGGGTGTTGAAAAACATCCTATCACACCTGCAACTGTTACAACTGCAGGTACTGAAGCTGATGCAGAAGGTGTCGAAGATGATGATATTCTGCATATTCCTGTTCATGCTACGGTTTCTACTGTGCCTATTATAGAGAAAATTTGATGGGATGGCAAATATTCCCAGGCACATGCATTGATAGCTTTGTCTGTCAAACGTGCCATTATTCCTCACATCCGCTCTTGCAGAATAGCAAAGAATCCTTGGGATACACTTACCACATTGTACCAAGCTAGGAATGAGGCTTGTGTCGCTTACCTCCGAAAACAGTTGGAGAGTGAGCACATGAATGAAGGTGATTCTATGGACAATTTTCTAACAAAGATCAAAGACTTGAAGGAACAGTTGATTTCTGCTGACAAGGTTATACCAGATAGCTCACTTGTGTAGACCGTTCTGGTCTACCCGATTTATATCAGAGTTTTGCTTCTACTCTTCGATTGATGATGAAAGGCAATCCAAATGCCTTGTCTTTTGAGGAGTTAGTCTCTGTTCTGTTGCAGGAGGATCAGTCCAGGCAAAACAGGTCCATTATGCGAGTTGCAGATCAAGCATTCTTGGATAGTCAGAAGGGCAAAGGAAAACGGAGCTCTTCAACTAGTAAGTAGAAGTCTGCTAATTTTGCACAATCAAAGAGGGAAGACAAAGATGAAAAGAAATAAAAAAAGCAAAAATTGTTCTGCAAGTACTATAATGATCATATCATAAAAAACTGTCCAAAACTGGCTGCTAAAGAGGTGAAGAAGAAAGAGGCTGGAATGGTTGTTGCAGAGGCCTCTACACCAAAAACAGAGTCTGCTAATCTTGTGCAGGAAGAAGAATGGGCATTTACTACTTTTTGCAATTTTGACCCATCTTCTCATGAGCAGTGCATGACTGTAGTAGAATCAGATGTTTCGTACTTTGACAGTGGGGCGACCAAACATATTACCTCCCAGCGGAGTTTCTTCTCTTCACTTGAGCCTGTCCCTACAGGGAATACTGTTACATGCGCCAACAACTCCTCTTATCCTGTTATGGGGGTTGGTAAGATCATTTTGACTACTGCTGATGGTAGTTCTTTCACTTTGTCAGATGCTTTATTTGTGCCAGGGATCAAGAAGAACCTGTTATCAGTTTTTCATTAGCCAAGATTGTCTTTGTTGTGAAATTTATTGATGATAGGTGTACAATTCATGATCTATCAAATGGCAATGTGATTATTGCTTGTGGCATTTTATGTCGTGGGTTGTATAAGCTCAGAGACTATGAAAGATCTATAAATGATTCGGCATGTGCAATACATGATTCTCAGGCTATGTCAGATGCAAAGCTTTGGCATGCATGCTTTGGTCATCTAAATTTTGCTAGTTTGCCATGCGTGCAAAAATCTGAAATGGTGTCCTCTTTGCCCAAACTTGAGGTACCTGGAAAACATGTTTGTGAAGGTTGTATTTTGGGCAAAATGCAACGCTCGTCCTTTCCAATAGATGGTTCAGTTTGGGCTACTCAGAAATTGCAGCTTGTACATAGTGATGTCTGAGGTCCTATGTAGACACCTTCTTTTGGGAATTATCTTTACTCCATGACTTTCATCGATGATTTTTCCAGGCATTCATGGGTATATACATTGAAGGAAAAGTTTGAAGTGTCCATGTGCTTCAAACAGTTTTTGGTTTTGGCTGAAAATTTGCCAGCATGTAAAATGGGCACCCTCCGTTCTAATCGAGGGGGGGAATATATGTCTTCTAATTTTAATGCATTTCTAGCTAAACGTGGGATAAAACGCCAGTCTACGATGTTGTATACACCTCAACAGAATGGAGTTGTTGAATGAAAGAACAAGTCACTTATGGAGATGGCAAGGTGTATGGTCAAGGCTCGGGCTTTACCACATAGTTTCTAGCTTCAGGTTGTCATGTGTGCAACATATGTACTTAACAGGTGTCCCCCTAAAGCACTACAGTCTATCACTCCATATGAGGCTTGGCATGACCGCAAGCCATATGTTGCTCATTTGCGTGTTTTTGGTTGTTTGGCATACACATTAGTGCCCAAACAATATCACAGAAAATTGGATGATAAAGCAGTAAAATGTATTTTTGTTGGGTACAGTTCTAAAAGTAAAGGCTATCGTCTGTATCATCCACACACTAAACACATTCTGGTTAGCCATGATGTTTTTTTTATGGAAGATGCTATTCAACCATTGCTTTCATGTACTAAGGAGACATCTGTTAGCTTCAAAGACATGTTTGATACTTTGTTGCCTCTTTTTACAGGTGGACAGTCTAGTACTGGTCCTAATGAGGCAGCTTCTCAGCCTTTGTAGGTTTCATGTGATGATGCAAATTATTCCATTTCTGATGCATATTTACATGATGCACTTATTGATGAGAGAGATGATATTGAACAGGCAAGAACAATGCCAAAATGGTTGGTGTAGACCTTGCGTGATAGCAAATTAGATGCACCTCTATCATATCATACTCGATCAGGCTCTCATAGTGCCTCTTTTGCATCAGATTGCTATGCTAAGGCTGCATCTAGTCTCTGTGATGAGACAAAGTCTGTTTCGTTTGATGAAGCACAAAATTCAAAAAATTCGATGGCTGCTATGCAATCTGAATATGATGCAATAATGAAGAATGGTACTTGGTTGTTATGTGACTTTCCTTCTGGCAAGAAGGTCATTGGCACTAAGTGGGTATACAAGTTGAAGCGTAAACCTGATGGTACAATTGACAGGTATAAGGCTAGGCTTGTTGCAAAGGGTTACATGTAGGAAAGAGGCATTGATTTTGATGAAACCTTTGCTCCTACTTGCCAAATGACTATTGTTCGTAGCATTTGTGCACTTGCAGCTCATCATGGTTGGAATGTACATCAGTTGGACATTAAAAAAACATTTTTGAATGGTGACTTGCATGAAGAAGTGGATGTTTTTTAGCCCCATGGCTTTGTGTAGAAAGGGCATGAAAACTAGGTATGCAGGTTAAAGAAGGCATTATATGGTTTAAAGCAAGCACCACATGCTTGGTATGAAAAGATACATGCCTATCTGATTGCACATGGTTTTGAGAACAGTCCAATTGAAAGCACCTTATATGTTAGGCGTGCTAATGCTGTACTTCTAATCATTGCGGTTTATGTTGATGACATGCTACTCACTGGCCCTCATGAGAGGCATATTGCTGATTTTAAGGCTGATTTGCATGCCTGATTTGAGATGTCTGATTTGGGGCATTTGCATCATTATTTGGGCATTCAGTTTATTCGCATTGATGGTGGAATGGCTTTGTGTCAAACGAAATATATTGACACATTATTGCAGCATTTTGGCCTTGAATATTGTAAACCTATTGCCACTCCTATGGAGATAGGTTTAGGATTGAGTCTTCATGATGTTGGAGATGCATTTGATGTTGTTCTTTATTAGGTGGTTGTTGGGTGCCTGATTTACTTATTCATTACTCGGCTAGATATTCAGTTTGCTGTCTCACAGATGAGCGGGTTTATGCATTGCCCAAGAATCAAGCATTGGCAGGCGGTTAAGTGCATGTTTTTCTACTTGAGTGGTACTCGGCTACTTGGGTTGTTTTATTCCCAAGGGGTAATCACTACCGCCAGATTTGCATGCTTTTTTTGACTCTGATTGGGTTGGTTGCTATGACACTTGTGTGTCCAATAGTGGCTTTTGCTTCATGATTGGTAGCTCATGTATATCTTGGTTGAGCAAGAAAGCCTACTGTGGCCACTTCCAGTTGTGAGGCTGAGTATAGAGCAGCTTTCACAGCGACTGTTGAGTGTGCGTGGCTCAGACGCCTTATGGCTGATTTGGGTGTTGGTTAGTCTTCTGCCACCACCATCTTCATTCATAGTCAGAGTGCATTGGCAGCTGCGAGGAACCCTTTGTTCCATGCTCGCACTAAGCACATTGAGGTGCATTATCATTTTGTCAAGGAGAGGTTCTCTACTAGGGAGATCAACTTGGCATATGTGCCCACGCAGGAGAACATTGCAGACCTTTTCACGAAGGCTCTGCCTAGGGAAAAGTTTGAAGCTTTCTGCAAAGCTTTGGGCTTACCTCCTTTTGTGGAGTGATTTCCACATAGCTTGGCACTTCCTTATACATGAGTGCCAGCTACTAGTTCACCGCATCACTCCTAGGGGGGATTTGTTGATATATTTAGGTAGTGATGTGTGTGAACACTTTAGGACCACCGGGGCACTCTTTTCCCTCTTTAGGAGGTTTTTCCCCTTGGCTTGTGTATATGCCTATTGCCCTAACGGGCTACTTATCTTTGTACATTCTCTAGTAATACATTTAGTATTGTGTGTTGTGCTCCAAGCTTCTTCTTCTTCCTTGAGTTGTTTGCGTGCTTTCGGAGACGTGTAACTCCAACATAGTAGACTTTTTTGAGTAATCAATTTCTTCATAGTTAGTTCAAAGTTTGATAATTTGGCATTATTCTTCCAAAATTGGTTAAGATTTTTTATCAAAGAGGTGCTCTAACATCAAGGATAACTTGTTCTTTTGGAGATTAACACTCTCCATCAGTGGTATCAGAGCAAGAGTCATTAGAATTGAAGAAAGGAGGACCCCGACTATTGGAGTTATACATAAATCAATCTTTGATTATTCAAAAGGTGAAAGTTTGAAGTGAAAGCTAGAGAAGGAATTGGATAGAGAAAACTATCTTGCTTGGTCAATGAGGATGGAGGCTCATCTCATGAGCAAAGATTTTATAGGATATATCACAGGTGAAGAAGAGAAATGAGAATTTAGAGATCCTAGTGTTCCAACTAGGTAAGAGCTATCAGATTTGTAGACATGGATGAAGAAGGATGCTCAAGCAAGGAGCATTATGTACATGGGAGTCAATGATTACTTGCTACCTCACATTAGAGGACTTGAAAGTGCAAGTGATATATGGAATGCTTTGGAGGAGCATTTGCAAAACACTACAAAGTCAAGAAGGCATCTTTATGGGCAGAGTTCACCACATTCAAAAAGAAAGCTCCTCAATCTATTTGCGATTATGTAGCAAGGATGGACATTGCAGATGCATTAGGAGCAGTTGATGAAGATGTTGAAGAGGACAAATTGGTAAGACAAATTCTCACAGGTTTGAGAGGAGATGAAAAGTGGAAGCCATTCATTCTATCCACTAAATTGTCACTAGATCATTTCACTCCTAATTTGAATCAATTGCTAGGACACATGTTAACTTTTTAGTAGGATGTCAAAGGTGATGTTTAAAGTACAGGTCAAGCAATGTATTCAAAGGACAAGAAGAAGATTAACAAAGGCAAGCAACAATTGAATGAAGATGAAGGCACTACTAGTCAAGCTAACTTCCGGAGAGGAAGAGGAGTTGGCAAAGGAAGAGGAAGAGGCAAAAGTAATAAAGATGGTGTTAAGTCTTGCTGAATTTGTGGTAAGAATAATCATTTAGCTCATGAATGTTGGCATAATAATCAGAATGGTGGAGGATACAATCAAAACTTTAATTCAAGAGGAAGAGGTAATAGAAATCAGAGAGGTAATTTCAGAGGTAGAGGTAGTAGAGGTTACTTTGGAAGAAATGTAGGTAGAGGCTTTCAAAGTCAATCCTACAATAATACCTACTACAACTATGCTTCAGATTAGAAGGAGGATTCAACCTTAATTATGAATGCAACTTGTGAAAGACAAATTGAAGATCAAAGAGTCTTTTACATTGAATCAGGGTGTGGTAATCACCTGAGTGGCAACATAGCTTTGATGACTGATTTGGAGAATAAGGTAACTAATCATATAGTTCAAACAGGTGATAACACAAAGCACAATGTGAAGTCCATTGGATCAGTAAAGGCCAAGGATGGAAGCACTCTTCTGAGTAAGGTTTTGTATGTTCCTACAATCCCAAAGAACCTCATAAGTGTAGGGCAAATTGTAGAGAAAGGTTATGAAGTAAAGTTCACTAATGATGGAGTTTTTGTGGAAGACCCTAGCAACGGGTATAAACAAATTGTTTCAGGGAAGAAAGAAGGAAGGCTATTCACATTGAAGATTCAAGGCAATGTTGGTCATGTTTTGTTCACTTATGGAGGACACAAGATCTCTGAGTTAGATCTTTGACATAAAAGGCTTGGACATTTCAATGAAAGAGGTATTAAGGATATGATCAATAATGGTCCAGTGCTTGGATTACCTAATGTTGCAGGTCAACACATGACATATAGATGTGAAGCATGTCAATTAGGTAAGGCTCATAAGCAATCATATAACAAGCATGGTTTCATGTATTCAAAGAAGCTTGAATTGGTGCATACAGATGTGTGAGGACCATCAAAGGATTTTAGCATTAATGGTTCAAGATATTATGTGATTTATGTTGATGATGCTACCAGGTGGATCACCATATATGTGATCAAAGATAAATTAGAGGTGTTCAATACATTTAAACATTATCATGTGTATGCAGAAAGAGTTTCACAACAAAAATTGAAGAGACTAAGGTCAGATGGAGGGGAGAATATTTCTCTAATGAGTTCAATGATTACTTGTGGAATGTAGGTATGGAAAGGGAAGTTACTTGCAGGTACTCTCCTCAACAAAATGGTGTAGCAGAAATGAGGAATAGGACTCTTGTTGAGTTTGAAAGGTCAAAAGCCCTAATTATCTGTGGGCCGAGGCTGTAAATACAGCCACATACTTGGTTAATAGGCTACCAGGTAAAGCTTTGCAGGGTATGACACCCCATATGAGGCATGGTGGGGTAAGAGACCTACCTTAGATCATTGCAAAGTGTTTGGATGTTTGGCTTATGCTATGTGCCATCTCAGGTGAGGCATAAATTGGAACCTAAAGCTGAAAAGTATATGTTCATTGGTTATGATGATAAGTAGATGGGTTATAGGTTGTGGAGTCCATCCACAAAGCAATTCCTTGTGTCAAAGGATTTTACATTTGATGAGCAAGTACTTGGTATGCAGGTACAATTAACATTAATTCAAGTGATGAAGAAACATTGAATCAGAGGAAAGGTAAATCAAAGGTTCAAATATTTGAGGAAGAAGAGAAAAATGAAGCAATAGTTGAAGTTGAAGAAATGCCAAGGTTTGATCTAGAATGTGATGAACCAGTAAATTCAAGAAGTGGAGAAATTAGAAGATCATCAAGGCACAAATGGCAACCTACAAGGTATATTTATGATACTTCATTTTTACCACTAAAGATTATGCTTATATGGTGAAAGTAGAGGAAGACCCTTGTACATATGAAGAGGCAAAACGTAAGGAAAATTGGGAGAAAGCCATGCAGGAGGAGTATGATGCATTGATGGAAAATGAGACTTGGGATTTGGTTCCTAAACCAAATAGTCAAAATATCATTGGATGCAAATGGGTCTATGTAGCTCAATGATGAGTAGCACCTCCTTTAATGTCAATCCGGGAAGACGTGAGGATGGTATGAAGACCTCGAGCAGGTGCCGGCACAAGTGCGTGAGTGAGAAGCACACTAGCATGCACACACATACACACACACGTGCACACAAGGCAAGACAAAGAGTGAGAATCAATGGAGCTTTTCAATTACTTTCAAAATGCTCATACAAGTTCGTTTCAATTACAATCTACCCTCAAAAATGAGCTCTCTAGCTCTTTTTATAGTTTTTGGCTAAGTTTTGGCCCTGTCCAGACCTAGTGTCCGGCCTAGTTAAAAATTAGGTTCCAGGGCCTATTTGAGGGCTCAAACGATATCTAAAAAATACGAAATTTGGCAGGTAGATACTTCTAATGCTCCTCAAGCTCAAGGACTCCTTGGCTTGCACAAAATGGAGCTACAAAAAGATGAAATGATATTTACAATGGTGCCTAGTGATGATAATCACTTTTAATGTGTGTAGAGGTTTTGAAAGATTAAGGTTGCCTTAGTGCTAAATCTGCGTGAATGTTCATAAGTGCTTCTTCCTGAAGAAAATTGTTGGCCTATTTGCCGGATCTTCGTTGACTTCCTTGTCTGCTTGGGCCTTCTCTCCCTTGTCCACTGCTAACACCCCCCCCTCTCTCGCGTCTGTCGTCCCTGACAGACCCTTGTTGAGAGGGTTTCTGGATATAGTACTCGACGACGTCCTGCGCTAAATGATGTTCAGCAATTCGCAACCCCTTGGCCAAGTCTGTCAGAAGAGCATCCCAGTCTACCGGCCCAGGAACCTCTGGATGTGGCATACGTAGCTTTTCGGAGTGGAGAGCTTGTTCCACTGCAAACAACTGCAAGAGATGGGATGGTCTGGGAATGAATATTTCGGAATGATATTCCCAGAATCCCGTGACAAACATCTCTTCAAACGTTTGTTTGAAGCAGGCCGGTAGATATTTGATACGAGCGTGCCATGCATACACAACATTGATCGATGGAGTCGTGCTCATGTCGTATACAAGGTCCTGGTTCCCTTCATTAAATCCTAGTGCTGAGAGATGCGGTTCCTTGACATTTTTGAAGGTCCTGAAGGTGACCAGCATAAGTTTGAAAATTTTCAAGCACATCTGAGTCATGATATCAGGAACGTTCTTGAAACGGACCCCCCAATGTCGGATCGTTGAAATCATATAGCCAATTGTAGGTGCGCCTTTAGGGGGTGCGAAGTACACATAATTTAACCACTTCTCACATCCTTTAATCGTCAGCACTGTATGTGTGTACTCCGGCCAGGATCTCCTTCGAAACACAGGGCAATAACATGGATTATATTTGATGTACAATGGCATGTTGTTCCATGTTCTTACCATTTCCGGGTAGGTTTCAAGCAGTCGAATTCTCCATGTTGGTTGGCGGATATGGCCTTGCTTGGCACTCTCTGGGATGTCATCGGGTGCAAATTGGGTGGCAGAGGTGGGTTCCCTTGAGGTGTGGCGCTTGATCTCCGCATTATAATCCGCCATTAGCACGCAAAAAGGTACATACAGATCATCCGATGGGCCGATCCACCTATGGTGTGAAAGATTCTGAAAATAATCAGATTTTATGACCACCTCCTCCAATTTTGACATCAAGGCGATTTGGACTGCCACCCTGTCGTCATGTGTCGTGGCTACTTTTTCTAACTTCTGCATCCATTCCGGTGCCTCGATCTCAATTGTGTCCATGCCCTGTTCCGTGCGCTTACCTCCGGGTGTTGGCATCGGGACATAGGGATCCTCAAATGTTTCTTCTACCTCAATTGGCACCAGGTCGTCAGGCTCGGGGTCTACCAGAGGGGAGGGCTGACGCTCATACTGCATAATCTTGCTGCGTAATTCCTCAAGTTCGGCGCGGAGTTTAATGACCTCTTCAGCTGTTTCTTCTGCGGTTATGCTCGGGCTGGGTTCTGTCTGTCGAGTGGCCAACTGTCTTCGTAACTCATCTCTTTCTTTCTCTAAAGCGGCATGGGCCTCCATTAAGTCTGCATGAGTTTCTAACACCACCTGCATATTCTCAGAGGGTATCGCCTTGAATCGTTCTGGGTCAATCTCTTGTGGGGAACCCTCCATGGCCGCTTCCAGGTTTTCTTCGTTCTGTTTCTGTAATCTCTTATTCTCTTCTAACGCGGTCCACATATGCTTGCAGAGGAGGCCCAAGTTCCGTCGAAGTTTTAGGTTTTCTGTGATCTGCGAATGGAGCAGCTCGTCCATATGTCGTCGTTCTTCATCATCTGTTTGAGGTGGGTTGGCTTCTAATTGTGCGTATTGCTCCTGTAATGTCGCGTGCTGCTGTACTAATTGCTGCTTCTGCTCTTCAAGATCCCTACATCTTGCTTGGAGATCCTCGTGGCGTTGGAAGAGCCTTGTATGTTGGTCGTCCAAGTGTTGGTAATGTTGTTGGAGTTGGGCCATGCATTGATGCATATTATTAAATAAGTTACCGAGAGGAATAGTATTGAATGCAGAGGGGTAGGGAAAGGGAAAGGGGGTTGTGAATGCAGTACTGGGGACGGGTGAGGGGGGAGGTGGGGGAATGGGAGATTGTGGGTAAATGGGGGATGGGAGAGGTGCAGAGGTGGGTGATACCTCCATGAAAGTGGGGTTCGTGGTGGGAGTGACTGTGAATATGGGGATTGTGGTAGCGGTGAGGGTTGTGAATGTGTATAGAGGTGTGTGTAATTGTGAACTTCTAGGAAGTGTGCTCGGGGTGGTGAGGTGTACCGTGGCTGTAGTTAGACTTATGTTTTCAGTGGGAGTAGAGTGTGTGGGTTGGCTGATGGTTTGTGCGTTGGTGTGTGTAGTGGTTTCAGAGGTGGTGACAGTGGAGGTTACAGTGGTAGAGGGAGGTGAGTGAGGTCGATGTGGGGGAGAAGGTGGCAAGGGAGGTGATGGGGGTGCACTCGATGTGTGGGCTTCCTCGGTGTCGTGAACTGTGTGTGCCGTGCCAGTGGTTGTGGGTGTGCCTTGTGGTCCTGATCCTAATACATTCATTTGTTTTCCCGTGCGTGGGGGGCGTCTTCCATATCTTCTCTCTGTTCTTCGTGAGTGCACTAGTGCTGTGTGCACCGTTTCCGGTACTCCTAGAGCATCTGATATCATTTCCAAGGTGGCACGGTATTGCTCGTCCACACCTTCCTCCTCCAGAATCTGGTTCATGAGAGCTTTACCCACAGCTAATGAGAGCCTGTGTTGCTCTTGAACTCGGTTCATTGTATCGTAAAGCTTCTTTAATGCGCTAGTGTAGGCGGGGGCACCTTCCAGTACTTGTAGGGCTTCTGGATCATACTCTTGCTCTTCTGCTTCTGAGTGTCTGCCCTGTGTCTCCCCATGAGCTTCTTCTTCAGTGTCCACGTTGACTATGTCTGGTTGGCTGGGCTGTGCTTGGTCTGGGGCAGTTTGCTGTCCACTGGCTTGCTCTTCTTCAACTTCTGCATTTACAGCTTCTATGATTCTTGCAACTTCTTCGTCAGTTAAGTCCTCTAGAGTGAACCCATGCGGGAACTCCAGATCAGTCGGTACTGGTGGAAATACAAGATTGGGGCCATCTGTGCTGTGCCTGGGTAGCCTGATAGTAAACGGTTGCACTCGTCGGGGGAGTCTTGGGGTGGTCTCAGGCGTCAGGGTTGCACCGCGAGCTTGTGCACAAGGCATCTGGACGGTGCCTCGCATCTTCTTTGAGGGAGGCCCTACGGCTGACAATCGTCGTTGAAATTCCTGTGCTCTGGACCAGATCAGAGCCCTTTGCACCGGTACATCATAGGCGAGACATCTGTATACAATTCTTGTGAGTGCACAGCAACCATACAATACAGATCTTTGCTTCTTATACCATCTCTGATGAGCCATATGAATCTGGTCGATAATCCAGTGGGGCATATTGATGGTCAACTCAAAAGCATCCGCCAGGTAGAGGCTAAACCAAATCTTTTTGGGAGGCATTGTGAATCTATCCTGCGCGGGGAAGGCGAAATGTTGCATGACCATATGTAAGTGGATGGCGATCGTGGGTGTCATTGCAACCATGTCCTTCAGCTTTGTCAGATTCCTGTTCTTCATGTTGTCTGGAACCATTGTCTCTTTCTCTGTTGGAATGTGCATTCCCTGCATGTCGAGTGCTTCTCTTACCAGATTGATAGTTAAGCGGAAACGCTTCAGCTTGTTGCCCCTTGTGAGTGATGGGAGCACAAAGGAGCTGTATCCTTTCTTGTCTTTGCTGGGGGTGAGGGTACTAATTAGATATGAGCATCTGAGGAAATCTGGCTTTGGTAGTTGGGACTTGAAGTAGTCATAAAGCCCTGCCTTCTTCCAGATCAGCTTAAGTCCTTCGTTATTTTGTAGCCTTTCAAATTCCCTGGTAAAGAAATGGTATCGGCCCCATCGTCCATTGAATTCGACTTCGGATTCCCACATATACGTGCCTTCACCCAGGGGGCCAGCAACGTCACTGAACCAATGTGAGGCTTTGCCCACCGGCATTGTGTGTCCCTGCGGGGGATTCTGAATTGGTATGGCGTGCAATGCCCGTAATGCCGCTGGTCTTTCCTTTAACTCCTCCTCGACTGGAAGACTTTCGATGTCCACCACTTGTGGGCTGGAGCCTGCTTGGGAGCTAGTTCCTACTGTATCTGCCATTTTACTTCTTGCTGTCTGTCTCTGTGAGAATATACAAACAGGTGTTAATATTGTACAGGACAAGTGAGGACCGTTGTTCCCATCACAATATTAACATGAGGGTCGGGAGCGAATAATGGGTTAGTAAGTGTTCGGTGCACGTGTGTGTGGTTAATGCTTGGGTAATCCTAGGAGACTAATGAAGTTAGCAAGTGGGGATGAATTTACAAATTGGGGTCGGGGGTTTTATTACAGGTCTTAGGCTGCCAAATGCAGTGGATGGGCTTTGCTTTCGGTTTCGTAGAGACTCTAGAGAGCTTTCTCGGTGTCGCGGTTTGAAAATGAGGCTTTTTAGGGACCCATTTACAATTGATTACATGCACGCTCTTGGGTCTTGGTGTGTTCTTGAGCGTTGAGAACGAGTGAATACGGGCAGTATGCGTAGCTGCGTTATGCTGTTTAGGTTGTGGCCTCGGCGTAGCTACTTGTGCCCTCAAGCAAGCCTTAGGCACCCAAATTTGTCTTGATTGTGGGCTAGCCTTCATCGACTTCTTGGGCACCCAAATAGATTTCACATTAGCAGGAGAATTTCTGCAAGACTTCTTATTAATGTCATGTTGTTGGTTATTAATAAGAAACTTCGCTCGTGTCATTGACGGTGGTGCAACCGGTTGTTCGCCTTTCCGCACCCACACATGGTTTATTTTCTGGGACATTCTGTTGAGCAGGTACTTTTGATCTCGGACATAGGTAGTACTCTGCTTCTTCTGCCTTTGATCCACCTTGGGTTGCTGCCTCCTTCTGGCCTTTGGAAAAGAAGGGAGTTCCGTTGCATTCCTGACTCCTTTTTTGCGAATATCATTCCTCTGCAACACATAGTTTTGGACAAGAACAGCATGGTCATCTTCATGTGTACCCCTGGAAGGACCAGGAGTCTGTGCCTTTCCTAGTTCCTTGAGTGCTCCATTGTCTAATTCTACTGTAACTCGACTATGATTGATCCAAACCTGGAGAAGTCCACTTCTTAGGTTTAAATTGACTGCTTGGTCATAGATCCAGTCTTGACCCAAGACAAGAGGTTCAGTGAGATCCTCATCCTGACACACCAGTACTTTAACTGTCATTGCCTCATCATGAATGTAGAGGGGAAGTTCCACCTCGCCCATGCAAGGGGTTTCCACGCCTCCCAATCCTATGAGATATGCTTCCACAGGATTGACAGTTAACTGCAACTCTTGACAGTAAGACACTCTAACAGCACTAGTGGCTGCACCTGAGTCAATCAAGGCTCTTATGGTTCTTGCACTCTTTCCTCGTCCCATATCTATGGTTATGAAAGGACGTCTATCGATTATTCTATGCGAGCTTGTTCCTGCAACTTCACACATGGCCATGGGACATCCTTGATCTGCATAGTCATTTGCTCTAGTCTGATCTCGGCCTTGCCTTCGTAACTTCATCCTTCTGATGCGTTCTAAAGCTTCTGCTTGAGCTTCTTCTCTAATTCTCTTTTCTTCCTCTTTGCGTTTCTTAGTAGTGTTGAGTTGGCTCAGCATTTCCTCCGTGAGGGGTTCCTGATACAACTTGACTCTACAACCGCTAATATAGTTAGGGAGAACATCACCCTCTAATGTGGCTAATTGTACTGCTCCACTCGTGGAGATCCTATTGATGATCATTGGTCCGTAGCCTCTATTTTCTAGCTTCCTTGCGTGTTGTTTCAGTGTATAGACTAAAACTAGATCTCCTGCTTTCAAACCCTTATCCTTTACGTGGGCATCAAAGTATGCCTTCTGTCTCTTCTTGGCTGCATATATTCCTGCAGCGGCTCTCAGTCGTGTTTCTCCTAATCGTTCAAGGTCAAAAATCCTAGAGGAGAGCTCATGACCTGTCCATTCGTGCTCCTGTGCTACTCTTAATGTAGGAATCAGGAAATCCAAGGGTAGCACAGCGTTTTGACCGAATACCATCTGAAAGGGGGTGGCTTGGAGTACCGTTTTGTAGGCAACTCGGTATGCCCAAACAGCATGGTGTAGCTGTTTGTCCCAATCAGAGCGTTTAGTGTTCACTAATTTCGTCAGTACATTGCATAAGATCTTATTAGTACTCTCAGCTTGTCCATTAGCTTGAGGGTGATAAGGGGCAGACTTCTTGTGTATTACCAAGAATTCTTGGAGTAGATTTTCAATCACTTCGTTCAGGAAATGAGTGCCTCTATCACTTACAAGCTCTATAGGTAGCCCGTATCTTGTGAATACATTCTCAAACAAGAATTTGGCAGTGGTTTGAGCATCGTTCTTTGTCGTCGCCTTGACCTCTACCCACTTAGTTAGATAGTCTGTTGCAACAATGATGTATTCCGCATGAGAACCCTTAGCTGGGGGATTAATAGGACCTACGAAGTCTATTCCCCACTTAGAGAATGCACGTCCACCCATCATAGGTTTCAGTGGCATCTCATCTTTGCGTATAGGATACTGAGTCCTCTGACATACATCACACCGTTTCACATAGGTATGTGCATCCATGTGAAGGGTAGGCCACCAGAAGCCCGCAAATAGAATTGCCTTGATCACCCGATCCGGTCCAAAATGTCCTCCTGCTACACCTTGGTGAGCAGTTTCTAAGATCTTAAGATACTCACTTTCATGGACACACAATCTCAGGTAACCATCTTTACCGCGCTTATATAGATTATTACCGATGAGTGAGTAATCCTGAGCTTCTTGTTCTAAACTCCTTTTCCTAGCCAGAGTCATGTCTGGAGGGAATGTGTTTGTCCTCAGGAAGGATACGAGAGGTTCGCTCCAATCTGGTACAATGGATACTTGATAAAGAGTGGCGTGTTCCACAGGTGGTTTAGTGCAACAGATTGGGCATTCCTTGCACAACTTTTGGACATCAGCTTCCATAGTTGGCCAATGTACTCCGAGTCTCCTTAGAGTCTGTAACGTTCGTTGCTTTGAATGGTGTTGCTCTAGTGCACCTACATGTGCTAATTGCAACCATTTAGAGTACTCATCCTCTTCTACGCAACAAGCCAAGATCCCTTGATCTGTGTGCTTGTACATGCTTCCTGCCATGATGTGGTACTTTTGGGCTTTTACGATCTCTCTATTCCGTGTGTTTACCACTGGATGATTAGGCCCGTATGTCAATATTGGTACCAATGGCTTAGCCCACTGCGGTACAACTTCCAAATTAAACAAGTAAGCATCAGGAAGGTCATCTGACACTCCTTGTGGGGCTTCTCCCGATGTGAGCCTAGAGAGATGATCAGCTCTCAAATGAGTCCTACCTTTCCTTACCACAACTTCAAAATCATATTCCATTAGCAAGAGAAACCATCTCACTAATCTTCCTGTATTGCATGGCTTGTTTACGAGATATAACAATGCCTGATGATCAGTAAAAAATTTAAACTTATTTGCAAGCAAATAGTGTCTAAATTTCTTAACTGCATATACCATGCCTAATCCTTCTCGCTCTGTAGTGGTGTAATTCCGTTCAGCCGCATTCTATTGTCTACTGGCATAGGCAATTGGAAGATCCATATTACCTTCACCAGTAGGTTGTGCAAGCACACATCCAATGGCATAATTGGATGCATCCACATGAACATGGAATGGTTTATTCCAATCTGGTGTGGTCAAGATTGGTGCTGAACATAATCTTCGTTTAAGCTCTTGGAAGGAATTCTCACATTCATCCGTCCACTCAAAGTTAGTTAGAAGCCCGTACATGGGTTTTGCTATGACAGCATACATGTGTATAAATCGTCGATAATAACCACAATGCCCCATGAAAGCTTGTACTTCCTTGACATTCTTTGGCCTAGGTAGCTCTGCTATGGCTCTCACTTTTTCTTCGTCGGTAGATATGCCATTCTTTGACACTATGTGTCCTAGAATCTTCCCTTGCTTGACCATAAAAACGCACTTTTCTGGGTTCAGGCAGACTTGATATTCTCTACATTTGTCAAAGATTTGTCTGAGTTCAGGGATATGGGTTTGTCTAATGTTGGAATGAGCACAAAGATCATCAACATAAACCTCTAAGTTCTTCCTCAGGAACTCCTTAAACACATGGCACATCAGCCTCTGGAAGGTCGCTGGTGCATTGGTAAGCCCAAATGGCATTACTCTAAAAGCAAAAATGCCCCACTCTGTGGCAAAGGCTGTCTTATGCTGATCCTCTGGAGCTATGGCTACTTGATTGTAGCCCGAAAATCCATCAAGGAAGCTGTACACTTCCTTGCCTGCCACTCTTTCTAAGAGATGTTCTGTGATGGGAAGCGGATAGTTATCTCGAATCGTGGCTGCATTAACCTTTTTCAAGTTAATGCACACACGCAACTTGCCATTCTTCTTGGGCACCACCACAATGGGGGATACCCATTCAGTGTGCTCAATTTCATAAATAAATCCAGCTTCAACCAGTCTATCTATCTCTTCTTTGATCTTAGCAGCGTAATTATCGTTATATGTATAAGGCTTTTGCTTAGAGGGTTTGGCATCTGAGGTCATGGGGATAGTGTGTGAGCAAATGTCCGGGTCAACACCTTTCAAATCCTTGTAACTCCAAGCGAATACGTCTCTGTATTCTCTTAGCAAGGCAATCAATTCGTGCTCTTCTTCTTCTGTCAGGTCATGGCCTATGTACGTGCATCTCTCCTCTCCTTCTTCTATGGCCACAACTATTTTCTTGGTAGTTTCTTTGTTATCATAGGCCTCTCCTGATTGTGCCTCTCGTTTAGGCATTCTTATCATGACTCTCCTGTCATCTATCTCATACTTCTTAAAATTTTCTGGGACCTCAAACAAAGATTCTTCCTCTTCTGGTGAGGTTTCTCTTTTTTTCCGTTTCTTTCCTTCTTCCTTTGGGGTCACATGTGTTGCTAATCTTACATCATTTGTAACTTCTCCATGCCTCTGGGGTTGAAATTCTACTTCATAGAAGTATTCTTCATCTGATGCAAATGGTGGGTCCATAATGATAGACTCGAGATCGGAGTCACTTGCATCCTCAAATGCATCAGGGCTAGGTTCGCATTCTTCTAAAACTGCCTCTCCCATGATTGGCTCTATGGAGAAGACTGAAATATCATAGCCATCCTCATCGCAGTGAGGTGTCCATTGTTCTTCGTTGATGGCTACGTCCATTGTTGCTAAGATTTCTGCCCAACCGTGAGGTTCAAATTCTTCGTCTGGAAAAACTACAGGTGCATAGGCTGGGTCTTGGATTGATCTATGGGTTTCTTTCGCACCTACCTCTCTGGCTTTCTCTCTCTTCTCTTCTTCTACTACTACCTTGCACATCCATAAGTGAGTGTCTTCATGCATCCATGAGGATCCAGATTCTATGGAATGCACAGATTCCGTATCATCTTTGGCTCTATGGATGGGATTCCACTGGATAGGAGGGACATCTCTATGAGGATAGTCCTTGAGACTGACTTTGGTTGTAACACCCAAGTGTTGCAAATACAAGGAGTTGGTTCCCCAATCCTGTACCACTTGCAACTGTCGCATAAATGGTCTTCCTAAAATCATCTCATAAGCATGATTTTTGCTGAAGTCACATATAGCAAAGCTATGCTCAAACTCAACACCACAAGTGGTGAGAGTTATTCCTTCTAGCAATCCTAAGGGTCTTTCAATATGACCATCGGCCATCTGCAATTTCATTCTTGTTGGCCTGAGTGCTGGCTTGCCCCAACGCTTCCATAGGGAAGTAGTGGCAATTGCAACTCCTGCACCTGAGTCCAAAATTGCCTTGGTGGTGTAGTCCTGGTAGGTAATGGGAAGATAGGTATTCCCTTCTTCACCTTCACACATATCTCCTATCTTGTCCAAGGGAATTTCTGGCACTGTCCTATGGGATCCTACCCGGGAACGAGGTTTTGCAACTTCAGTTACTCGACTGGCTACATATTTTCGCACTTCTGGTCTATCCTTAGGCAGTTCTTTCAAAGTGGGATCGCGCTGCACCTTGGTGTTCTTTACTACCTCCGTGTTCCTTGATATGACTGAGTCATCGTTCCTTACCATGACTGTGGGTGCTCTCATACATGTGGACTTTGCTTCCCATGGGCCTGTGAAGTGGGGTAGCTCTTGTATGGAATTAGACTCAAAGTCCAATCTCTCGTGAGACTGAGCACTCTCATGTTCCCCGTAAATAGATGGGATGTCTTGTGGGAATTGATCGTGTGCATCATCCACAAGTTCAAAAGGAGGGGCGACTTCACTTTCGTTATCCCATTTGTCTTCTTGAATCTCTCGTAGGAAATCTGGTGCAAACCGATTCATAGAAGAAGAAGTGTCTGGCTCCATAGAATTGGGCACATAAGCAACCTGGGAAGGAGGGCTTATTCTATCGTTGGCTCTCTCCTCGTTCCCATAGATGGCTGGAGCACAAGCTTCTTGGGGAGGATTACTTATTCTATTACTTTTCCTAACAGGCTCATACGCTCTCTGAGAAGGAATGTAGGTCACCTGTGGAGGTACGTAAGCTTTCGAGGGAGGCTCATGTGACTTTTGGGGGGGAAGATAAGCTTCTTGAGGAGGCACATGGGCTTCCTGAAGAGGCTGGCTTATCCGTTCTCTTGCCCTTTCCTTTCTTTGAGGGGCAGGTTCCTTCTCTGATTGTGCAATTAGCTTCTCTATTCGTTCTAGCAGTCCATTAAAGTGTAACTGCGTCTTAGCTGAGCTAGAGATATTAAAGAGGCGGCTGGCTTCGAACATGGCTTGAGCCAATTCCACCATCTTAGCACAAATTTTAGTTCGTTCAAGCTCTAGCTCGGCTCTAGGGTAGCACTTTTCATGATCGGTTATGGTTGGCCCTTCTTGGATTCTGGCATGATATGCTTTAAGCATCATATTAAGGTCTTCGGGAGTGGGATCTGCTAGGACTGATCCTACTCTAGGGGGTGGTGGGATTTGATGAGGCGGTGGGGAAGGTGGTGGGTTGGATGGAGATGGGAGTGGTGGGGGCGGGGTAATGTGGGAGGGAGTTTGAGCTGTGAGTTCAGTTATCCTCGCTTTGGTTTCTCTTATGCTTTCCTCCAGTTCACTCATCTTTTTAGCCCATTGTCTTTTCATTCTTTCTCGACTATCTTTCCACGCTCTAGTCCTTTTCTTTGTCACACTCTCGGTTTCACTAGCCTCTGGGCCCTTTTCCTGGCTTGCCTCTTGGTTTTGCTGCAATGCCTGAGCTCTAGTGACTACCTGCACTGGTGCAGTGGAAGTGACTCTTCCGGAGGAATCTACAACCAAACCAATCACATTGATAGGAGTGATTTTTGGCATATTATTGGGGTTCTTTGGGCAATCTCGTAAAAGATGCTCTTTTCCACAATCTTGGCAAAAGCCTTGGATCGTCACGGACTGATTTTGTGTAGGTGGAGGTAAGGGACAATCACGAATGAAGTGATCTCCCTGACATCGGTAGCATGGTCCTCTAGGAAATGGTGGTCGTACCTGCCTAGGTTGAGGCCTAGGGTTGGGGTTTGCATACATGACATTTGTGTAGTCTGACTCCCAACTAGGTTCACTCGGTTCTTCGCTATAGTAGGACTCACCATGTTCTGGAGACTGCATGTAGTAAGCCTGGGGACTATCGACATGTGTAGAATCAAAGCTATGGTCACTCGGGTCACTTTCTGAGATCAATGGGGTTACTGGTACTATGGCCCTATTCAGGTTTTCTTCTGCAACAGCATACTTTACTGGAATCACGTTAGCGGGGTTTGGAGGCTGTTGAGCTAGCACCGGTTGGGGTCTCTGTTGGGCCTGATATTGTGGTTGGTAGGTTTGTTGGGGTCTAGCATATTGTGGTGGTGGAGGGTACTGGTTCTGGTATCTGCCTTGTTGGTAGGGCTGAGGGTAGGGTTGCCTAACTGCCTGCTTGTTGTATGGGCAATCTTGCGCAGTATGGTTTGTGTACTTCCGTTCTATGGTGCAGTACTGGCTACTAGGGTTAACTTGGGGTTGAGCCATAACGGGACAGACGTTCGCCATATGGTCACCACCGCATGTATAGCACCTTTTCACAGGGGCAAACCTTGGGATTTGTTTGCTAGTTACACCTAATTTCTGAGCTACCTTCTCAGCGAGTTCCTCAATTGATGTAGATTGCGTGGAAGAGTGGCTAGATGCACTATCTGAATCTTTGTAGATTTTGGAAAGCTCTAGCTCTTCCCCTAGGTTATCTTCAATGTCAATGCACATGCGTACACATTCTTCTATGGTCCTAGGGTCCTTCAGATACACATAGGATCTCAATTTCGTACTCAACAATCCATCAAGGAATAAGGCTACTTATTTAGCGGATGTGGGTAGCTCCGAAATAGGGCACCTTTCAAGATATTGTCTAAATCTCCTTCCGGCCAATCTGACAGTTTCTTGGGGGGTCTGTTTGAAGCTGTGAATCAATGAGGATGTATTGTGTCTTATGCCGCTCTTAGAGAACTCTACAATGAATGCCTCTAGGAGTTGGTCTATGCTCCTGAACTGGCGCTCATCCAATGGCTGAAACCATGTAAGTGCCGTATTCCTAAGGGTTAGACCGAAGGCATTGTACTGCGTGAACAGATCCTCCACTTGTTCCGCTCTCAAGACTTGCTTGAACTCCGCCACATGATCATAGGGATCTCCTGTGCCGTCAAAGTAATTCTTCATGGACTTAACTAGCTGGGTAGGTCTCAAGGTTCTTGCGTGCTCTCTAGGCCTCGGCAGAGGGAATCCATCTACATTTCTTTGGTTCCTGTGGGCTCTAAGCATCTCAGGTTCTACCCTATTCGTCTCCGTCCTCGTTCTTTCTCTGCCTACTGGGTTGGCAAAACTTACTTCTGGTCTATCTCTACTTCTGTCTCTTTGCGTACCATGAGCTTGGGAAGTTCCAGCCCCAGGGTGACCATAGGATACATTTGATCTTGGTTGAGGGAAAATAAATTCACCCTTCCAAGTGTAAGCATGCCTATCATTTTCTGTCACCACAAAGATCCGTTCTGAAGCATGATCTAAGTAGGTCACTCTACCTGGGCTATCCGGATCCTTAAACTCATAGATCATGATTGTTCCTATATCAATTGGGTGATCCGGTTTATACCTCCAAAAGGCTTCGTCAGTTTCTCGGTTGAGAAGCAAATCTATGCACTTGTTATCTTGGGGAACCCACTCAGGTGTGATAATCCTAGTGAGAACAGATTTGCCTTGGGGTGTTCTAGGTTCTACTCCCATATTTCCTTGTTCCAAGTCGCCTAAGTCCGCTTCTGAGATTACATTTCCAAATTCATCTGTCCTATCTGGATGACTGGTGACTACGTATATGGTTCCTTCCTTGTCCAGGTATGCACCGTTTTCAAACTTGACAGCTGGGTGCTCTAGTCCTATGGATTGGTCAGGGTTTTTAATCTGGACCACGGATCTTCCTAGGCCGTCCTCATAGATGCTAGCACCTAATCGGTTGGTCCTAAGGTACTCTAGCTGCGTTTTGTAAGGGCCTTCTACCCTGTACAAGTAAGGCACACCTGAACTTCCCGTAGGTCTGTCCATGCCTTGAGACATCCCTGATTCACTGGTATCCGAGCTAGGGTAATGAGAGTGGTGACTCAACTGCTGGGCCCAAGACCTTGCAGTATGATTGACACTAGCCTCTGAAGACCTAAGGCTTTGTCTCTCTCTTGCTAGGTGTCGTCCTGATCTAAGGTTCATATGCCTAACTGATTAACCCAATTTTTTTGCCCAGAGTACAACCTCGTTGCCGATCAATTGGTATCAGTCACTTGATTCTTTTTAGTTATTTCTCGTGTTTAAGGTCTTGTCTGATATTTCGTCGTCAGGAATACTTGAATGTTCTGCGCACTTTTAGGTTGATCGTTCCCGGTTAGGTTCTTTACCTTAAGGTTATCGACAGTACAGAGATTATGTTTTTATCTTGAACTTGAGTTTCTAGGTAGTCTTCAACTTGATAATTGCCTACCGTCGCCCTGGCTTACTCCTACCTCTAATTGTTCTTAGCTTAAGCTAGGGATTGACAAGGGGAGTTGAGAATTTCCAACCTTTTTGTTTCCTGCTTGGTTGCCTTTGAATGCCCAGGAAGTGTGTTCCCAAGCTTGCACTTACACTTGCTCAAAACGCCTTGCGATGCTCTCAATAGATCTGTAAGAGTTCCAAAGTTAGCTCAAGACTTAATCTCCAAAGACAGAACCAATGATTTTCATTCAGGTAGCACAAACACAAACTTGTATAGTGATTTTCAAGAAAACAATCCTAAGAACCCCTGACTTTGATCCCCCCTGATATGGTCAACTTCAAAATACATTATCTGAAAATCGACGCATTATCTTGATAAAAAATAGTTGAGGGCGTGTAGTATATGCCACGAGCTTTCCGACAAGCCCAAGAGCTCAAAAAATGGATTTCGTATGGAAAAGTTATGACTGTTCAGGGTTTAGGGGGTTAAAACAGGATTCAAACTGGCTGACAGATCCTAAGATTTTCTCCCAAGACACAAGTGTAGGAACCTCAAAAATGCTAATGATTGACTATTGTGCCCCAAAAATTGCCCCAAATTTTGAAATAAAAAACCCTAATTTTTTTGGCCGAAAAGCCTGTCAATCGCGATCGATGGGTCTGTCAATCGCGATTGACAGAGGTGTCCGTCGGGGCTGTCAGTCGCGATTGACAGTGTCAATCGCGATCGACAGAGTCGATCGTGGCTGTCAATCGCGATCAACAGTATCAATCGCGATCGACTTGTTTTCCGGATTTTTCGCCGAGATTTCAGTCAATCGGGGGCCTATCAGTCGCGATGGACACGTGGCTACGCGCAAAAGTCAATCAATCGTGGAATTTCAGTCAATCGCGATCGACGGTATCAATCGCGATTGACAGAGGTATCGGTCGTGGCTGTCGATCGCGATGGACGGTATCAATCGCGATTGATAGGGTCCTACGTGGCAGTCAGTCGATCGTGGAGGTCTGTCGATCGCGATTGACAGGGTCTGTCGGTCGCGATTGACAGGGTCTGTCGGTCGCGATTGACAGGGTCTGTCGGTCGCGATTGACAAAAAACCTCGGAATTTTTCTACTGTTTTTAGTGTTTTGGAATGTGCTCCTTGTGCTTGTTCTAGTGGTGTACACACTTTTGTGAAAAGTCAAAAATTTCTGTCAGTCGCGATCGACAGAAGCCTGCGACCGCGAGACAGTTGCGTCGAGTTTCGTACCTGCGCAGGAAGCTGGGGATGGTGATGTGACCTGTACCTGCAAGATAGCTCAAGAAACATGCAAAACGACACACGCAATTTCGCTCTCTCGCTCTCTCTCACAAGTGAAATGAGGGAAATGAGGTGGAGATGGTGATATGATCAAAACTGAAAATTTTTGCGATGATGGAGATGGAGGTGGGAGATGGTGATGATGATGATGGTGATGAAGATGGTGAAAAAAGTAAAAGAAAATCGATGAGAATGAAGAAAATACCTACAACTCCAACGCGTCAACTCTACATCTTACCATCACACGCTCGTCCTCAAAGCTCGATCCCCGGCAACGGCGCCAAAATTTGGTGTAGCTCAATGATGAGTAGCACCTCCTTTAATGTCAATCCGGGAAGACGTGAGGATGGTATGAAGACCTCGAGCAGGTGCCGGCACAAGTGCGTGAGTGAGAAGCACACTAGCATGCACACACATACACACACACGCGCACACAAGGCAAGACAAAGAGTGAGAATCAATGGAGCTTTTCGATTACTTTCAAAATGCTCATACAAGTTCGTTTCAATTACAATCTACCCTCAAAAATGAGCTCTCTAGCTCTTTTTATAGTTTTTGGCTAAGTTTTGGCCCTGTCCAGACCTAGTGTCCGGCCTAGTTAAAAATTAGGTTCCAGGGCCTATTTGAGGGCTCAAACGATATCTAAAAAATACGAAATTTGGCAGGTAGATACTTCTAATGCTCCTCAAGCTCAAGGACTCCTTGGCTTGCACAAAATGGAGCTACAAAAAGATGAAATGATATTTACAATGGTGCCTAGTGATGATAATCACTTTTAATGTGTGTAGAGGTTTTGAAAGATTAAGGTTGCCTTAGTGCTAAATCTGCGTGAATGTTCATAAGTGCTTCTTCCTGAAGAAAATTGTTGGCCTATTTGCCGGATCTTCGTTGACTTCCTTGTCTGCTTGGGCCTTCTCTCCCTTGTCCACTGCTAACAGTCTACAAGACAAAGAGGTATGCAGATGGAAGTGTGTCTAGATATAAAGCTAGACTTGTTGTGAAAGGGTATGCTCAGACATATGGTCTAGATTATGATGAGACTTATAGCCCTGTGGCAAAGATGACAACTATAAGGACTCTCATAGCTATTACAACATGTAAAGGTTGGAAGCTATGCCAATTAGATGTGAAGAATGCTTTTCTAAATGGTTATATTTCAGATGATGTTTTCATGGCGCAACCAGAAGGTTTCAAGGATAAAAGGTATCCAGAGTATGTATGTAACCTCAAGAGAGATTTGGATGGTTTGAAGCAGGCCCCAAGGGCATGGAATTATAGACTTGTGAAGTTCTTGAAAGAGCTTGGTTTCCAAGTGTCTAAGGTAGATAGTAGCTTGCTTATTAAAGCAAGTGATGATGGGTTCATTTACATGTGCATATATGTTGATGACATAATTCTTACAGGTACAGATGAGAAGGGCATACAAAGCCTTAAGAATCAAATGGAGAAAGAGTTCAAGATTAGTGACTTGGGAGACTTGTCATATTTCTTGGGCGTGGAGATTTCATATACCCAACATGGAGTATATGTGACTCAAGAAAGGTATTTGAAGAACTTGCTAATCAAGTTTAAAATGGAAGATTTCAGGGTAGCACCTACTCCGATGGAGGTGAATCATAAGTTGAGTAGATATGGAGGAGAAGAATTCAAGGATATGAAGCTGTATCAAAGTTTGGCAGGTAGTTTAATCTATGCTACATTAACTAGGCACTGATTTGTCATATGCAGTTGGAGTGTTGTCTCAATTCATGCATTGTCCTAGGAAAGAACATTGGATTGCAAGACAAAGGGTGCTAAGAAACATTAAGGGCACACTCAAAGAAGGTTTTTATTATGGATTCACATCAGATGCAAAGATGATACAGATTGGGCAAGTAATCTTGATGATAGGAGATCAACCTTTGGGTATCTATGTTATGTGGGAGATAAGCTAATCTCTTGGTGTTCCAAGAAGCAACATACAACTACTTTATCATCCATAGAAGCAGAGTATAAAGGTATGGTTGAAGCTGCAAAAGAGGTTATATGGTTGAAGACTCTCATGAAGAGTTTTGACATCATTCAAAGTACACCCACTATTCATGGAGATAATATGAGTTCATTGTATCTAGCTACTAACCCTATGTTTCATGCCAAGACTAAACATATTGAGATCCAATATCATTTCTTGAGAGAGAAGGTGATTGATAAAGAGATTGAAGTCATACAAACTTCTACAAAAGATCAGATTGCAGACATGTTAACCAAAAGCTTGGATGGACCTAAGTTACAGAGGTTCAAAGACATGGCAGGTATAAAGAAGATGGAGAAAATCACAGTTGATGATTGAGAGGGAGCTGTTGGTGCAACACAATCAAAAATTGGTGATTAGGACAAAGATTTGAAGTCAAAGAATGAAGCAAAGATCAACATATGAGGCTTAAAGTTCAGTACACGATCAGAAGATGGAGACTTGTATATACATGTATACTAATCTTGTAATTAGTTCATAAAGAATTTGTATCTTTGATGAGTTGGGATGTAAACATCTATATATACTTGATATAGATGTACTATGAATGAGAGGGACGATGAGAAATAAGTTTTAGAAGTAATTAGTTCATAAAGACTTTATATCTTTCATGAGTCGGGATGTAAACACCTATATATACTTGATATAGATGTACTATGAATGAGAGGGATGATGAGAAATAAGTTTTAGAAGTCATTCGAAACTTTAGAATGTGAGAGGAACATGAATCATCAATCACATGTAAGATTTCTCTGAATAGAAGAAAGTTGCACCTCGATCTTTTGCTCAGTGCTCCTTCTATGTTTATCCTATTGAGGAATGCTTTTGTACAAGTCTTATTCTATAGTTGAGTGATCTCTATAAAAGCTTTGAGAGTTTAATTATAATCAATCTGAGAGAATTTTGAGTAGGAACATTTACATGTGTAAATGTGTTGAAGTGAAGGAATGAACTAGTGCAATCTCGTTGGTCAATGTTTTGATTAGATCTCCCTCCATAGTGTAAAGTTTTGAGCAAGTAAGCAATCATTCTTTAAGTTCAAAGGTAAGCTACTTGTGGCTAAAAGCATTTGAATAAATGGAGTCTAGTTTGGGAGAACCATGCATTAGAAGTTGCAGGTGTTAAAGTCGACTATACAACAGAGGAGTTTCAGACATAGGTACATTGTTTGACGCAAATCTCAAGATCTATTGAATCTTTTGGAAAGATTTAACTTGAACAAGGTGTGAAAAATTTATCCAATACCTTATACAAAGTTTCATTGAGAAATTTACACATTTGGTCAGTCAATGAGTGGATTAAGTAAGTTTAGAATAATTTTCTGAGTAATCAATTTCTTCAGAGTTAGTCCTACTTTAACATCAAGGATAACTTGTTCTTTTGGATATTAACACTCCATCATTTATGGTGCTAGTTACAATTCCATGCAAAAAGTCCATCTTGAATGTGATATTATATGGGGATTATGATTTTATTGATTCCAAGCTCATAAAAGTCTACCTTATCATTGCAATAGACTTATCTCTCTCGACATTGGGATCTCTAAACAACACAGGATATAGTTCTATTGTCATCCAAGAGATGAAAGATCCAAAGAATGAATTCTTGATGACATAGATAGATAGGAAACAAAGAGAGAATCGAAATGTGACACATGAAGAGAAATCCAAACCCACATATTTAGGAAAACCTATATGTTTCACACCTAAGACTCATGAACAAAAGACTCAAGATCATGTGAAGACTAGTGGAAAATCCAAGGAGAGAAGGAACTTGATGGGGAGTAACAAAGAGAGCATCGAAATGTGACACATGAAGAGAAATCCAAACACACATATTTAGAAAAACCTATATGTTTCACACCTAAGACTCATGAACAAAAGACTCAAGATCGAGTGAAGACTAGTGGAAAATCCAAGGAGAGAAGGAACCTGATGATGAAAGGAAATCCAAATGCCTTAACATTTGAGGAGTTAATCTCTATTTTGTTGCAAGAAGATCAATCCAGTATTATGCATGTTGCAGATCAAGCTTTCTTATCTAATAAGAAGGGAAAGGGTAAATGGAGCTCATCTACTAGTAAGCAAAATTTTGCTAATGCGGCACAATCGAAGAAGGAAGATAAAGATGAGAAGAAAACAAAAAAGCGGAAAGAATTTTGCAAATACTATAAAGGAAATGATCATGTCATAAAGAGTTGTCCAAAACAAGCTCCAAAAGAGAAAAAGAAGAAAGAGGCTAGAATGGTTGTTGTAGAGGCCTCTACACCTAAAACAAAGTCTGCTAATCTTGTATAGGATGAAGAACGATTGTTTACTACTGTATGCAGTTATGAATCATCTTCTCATAAGTAGTGTATTTTTGCAGTAGACTCGGATGTTTGGTGCTTTGGTAGTGGGGCAACCAAACATATTACCTCATAGTGGAGTTTCTTCAGTTCACTTGAGGATACCCCTATAGAGAATACTATCACATGCACTAAAACCTCCTCATATCTTATAGTGGGAGTTGGCAAGATCATTTTAACTACTCCTGATGGTAGTTCTTTCACATTTTTAGATGCTTTGTTTGTACCACATATCAAGAAAGATTTGTTGTTAGTTTCAGCATTAGCCAAGATTGGCTTGGTTGTCAATTTTTTTGATGATAGATGTACAATTCATAATATGTCAAATGGCGATGTTATTATTGCTTATGGCATTTTATGTCATGGGATGTATCAGCTCATACACTATGCAAAATCTGTGAATGATTCAACATGTGCATTTTAAGATTCTCAAGCCATCTCAGATGCAAAGCTTTGGCATGCATGCTTTAGTCATCTAAATTATGCTAGATTTCTATGATTGAAAAATATGAAATGGTGTCATCTCTACCCAAATGGTGTTTTTGAAGGTTGTATTTTGGGAAAATTTTAGTGTTCTTCCTTCCCTAAAGATGGTTCAATTGGAACTCCTTATAGATTGTAGCTTATTCATAATGATCTCTCTGGTCCTATGTAAAAACCTTCTTTTGGGAACGATCTTTACTTCGTGACTTTCATTGATGATTTATGTAGGCAATGTGTGTATCGATTAAAAGCAAAACACGAAGTGTTTATGTGCTTCAAAAATTTTCTGGTTATGGCTGAAAATTTTTCAGCATGCAAATTGCACATCCTCCATTTTGATCGAGGGGGAAATACATGTCTTGCGATTTTAATGCATTTCAGGCTGAATGTGGGATAAAACAACAATGTACAATAACATATACACTGCAAAAAAATGGATTTTCAAAAAGGAAGAGCAGGTTTCTCATGGAGATGGTGAGGTGTATGGTCAAAAGTCATGCTTTACCACATATGTTCTAGCAACATATGTACTTAAATGTCCCACCAAAGCAGTGCAATCTATAAGTCCATACGAGGCTTGGCATGTTTGCAAGCCATCTATTTCTCTTATGTGTGTCTTTGGTTGTATGTCATATGCATTAATGCTTGAACAAAAACACAAGAAATTGGTTGATAAAGCACTAAAATGTAGTTTTGTTGGGTACAATTCTGAAAGGAAAGTTTTATCATCTATATCTTCCACAAATGATATGCATTTTGGTTAGCGATGAAGTTGAATTTGTGGAAGACACAATTCAGCCATTACTTTCATCTACTAAGGAGACATCAGTTAGCTCCAAAGATGTGTATGATACTTTGCTGCCTCTTTTTATAGGTGGATAGTCAAGTATTGGTCCAAATGAGGCAATTTCTAATCCTTTATAGGTTCCACATGTTGATGCAAATCATTCCATTTTTTATGCAGATTTACATGATGCACTTGTTGATGAGAGGGCTGATATAGAGGCGAAAACTATGCCTAAATGCCTGGTGCAAACTTCGTGAGATAACAAATTAGATGCATCTATGTCATATCGTACTCATTCAAGATATCATAGTGCTTATTTTGCATATGATTTCTATGCAATGGCTGCCTCTAGTCTTTGTGATGAGAATGAGCATGTTTCTTTTGATGAAGCATAAAAACAAAAAATTGGATGGTTGCTATGCAATCAAAATATGATGCTATTATAAAGAATGGTACCTGGTCTTTATGTGATTCACCTCTTGGAAAGAAGGCCATTGGCACTAAATGGGTATACAAGTTGAAGCATAAGCCTAATAGATCACTTGATAGGTATAAGGCTAGGCTTGTTGCAAAAGGTTATGCTCAAGAGACAGGCATTGATTTTGATAGGACCTTTGCACCCACGTGTCATATGACTACCTTTCATGGCATTTATGCACTTCCAGCTCATCATGGTTGGAATGTACATTAGTTGGACATTAAAACTACATTTTTGAATGGTGACTTACATGAAGAAGTGTATGTACTTCAACCCCATGGTTTTGTGCAAAACGGGCATGAAACAAAAGTGTGTAGGTTGAAAAAGTCATTATATGGTTTGAAGCAACCACCACGTGCTTGGCATGAAAAGGTACATGCCTACTTGATTGCACATGGTTTTTAGAACACTCCATTTGAGAGCACCTGATATGTTAAGTGTGCAGATGATGTACTTATAATCATTTTTGTGTATGTTGATGAGATGTTGCTCACTGGTCCTAATGAGAAGCATATTTCTTAATTTAAGGCTCATTTTCATGCCTCTTTTGAGATGTTAGATTTGGGGCATTTGCATCATTATTTGGGCATTCAATTTATGCAAGTTGATGGGGGAATAGCTTTGTGTCAAACAAAATATATTGATAGATTATTGCAATGTTTTGATTTTGAAGATTGCAAACCTATTTCCACTCCTATGGAAACACGTTTATGATTGAGTCTTCATGATGTTGGAGATGCATTTGATGTTGTTCTCTATTAGCAAGCTATTGGATGCTTGATTTACTTATGCATAACTCGGCCAGCTATTCACTTTGTTGTCTCTCAAATGAGCAGGCTTATGCATTTCCTAGATGCTAGGCATTGGCAAGCAATTAAGTGCATCTTTTGCTACTTGAGTGGTACCTAGCTACTTGGGTTGTTTTATCCCAATGGGGGATCATTAGCTCTAGATTTACATGCTTTTTTTAATACTCTTAATGGGTTGGTTGCTATCACACTCATGTGTCCACTAGTGATATTTTCTTCATGCTTGGTAGCTCATGCATATCTTAGTTGAGCAACAAGCAGCCTAATGTGGCCACTTCTAGTTGTGAGGTTGAGTATATGGCAACTTTCACAAAGATTGTTGAGCGTGTGTAGCTGAGATGCCTTTTGGTCGATTTGGGTGTTGGTCAGTCTTTTGCCACTACCGTCTTCATTGAAAGTCAGAGTGCATTGGCAGTTGCAACGAATCCTCTATTTCATGCTTGTAAAAAGCACATTGAGGTGCATTATCATTATGTCATAGAGAGGTTCTTTGTTGGAGAGATCAGTTTGGCATATGTGCCCATGGAGGATAACATTGCATATCTTTTCACAAAGGCTCTACCTCGAGAGAAGTTTGAAGCTTTCTACAAAGTTTTGTGCTTACTTCCTTTTGTGGATTGATCTCTTTCCACATAGCTTGACACTTCCTTCTACATGAGTGGCAACTCCTTGTTCAGTGCATCATTCCCAAAGGGATGTGTGTGAGCACCCTTAGGATAGTAGGGGCACTTTTTTCCCTCTTTAGGAGGTTTTTCCCCCTGACTTGTATATACATCTATGATCTTACTGGGTTACTTATCTTTATACATTCACTTGGTAATACATTCAATCTTCCTTGTGTTGTTTGCATGCTTTTGCAGACCTCTTATCCTCAAAGAACTTGTAGATATTTTCATACTAGGGCCTAGGATCTTGATTAAGTCCATAAATTGCTTTGTGAAGTTTGTATACATGATCTTTCATGCCTTTGATTTTGAAACCTTTAGGTTGTTCTACACATACCTCTTCCTGAACATCATTGTTTAGGAAATGACTTTTGATGTCGATTTGGTAGATGGGCCATTTGATGTGTGCATTTAAGGCAAGAATGGCTCTTATAGTTATGAACCTTGTAGTAGGAGCAAAGGTTTCTCAGTAATCAATGTTGTGTTTTTGCTTATAACCCTTAGCTACAAGTCTTGCTTTGTACTTGTCCAAGGTACAATCTGATTTGTACTTAACTTTATATATCCACTTAACTCCAATAACTTGATGATTAGGAGGCTTTTGAACGAGTGTCTAAGTGTTGTTCTTTTAAATTGCATCCATCTCTGTCTACATAGCTTCTTCCAACTTAGGTTGACCTTGAACTTCTTTGAAGTTGGAAGGCTCTAGAATTTGTTGAAGCTGGTGCATAAGTGCATAAATGACATAGTGGGTTTGTTCTCATTGTTGCTTCTCAATGAGCCTTTGATATCTCTTAGGCTAGTGTGAAGTACTTGCTTTTGATTTTTTCTTAGAAATAATTGTGTCTCCCTCTGAAGTGTAGATGGGTGGAGTCAAACCCAAACTTGGGTCTTTGATTGATACTTTGAAGCTTCATCAAGGATGACATTTATTGGAATGGTGATGGAGTGGTTCTCAGGATCATATAATTTGTATGCCTTAGATTGTTCACTATAGCTGATGAATAGATGTTTCTTAGACTCAGATGCCAACTTATGTCAATCTTCTTTTAGCACATGTATGAAGGCTTTACTTCCAAAAGATCCAAAGTAGTTGACATTGGGCTTGCATCCATAGTAGGCTTGAAATGGAGTATTGTTGTGATGTGCACTTGTCATGACTCTATTCTGTTGATATATTTAGGTAGTGATGTGTGTGAACACTCTAGGACCACCGGGGCACTTTTTTCCCTCTTTCGAAGGTTTTTTTTCCCCCGACTTGTATATACGCCTATTGCCCTAATGAGCTACTTATCTTTGTACATTCTCTAGTAATACATTCAGTTATGTGTGTTGTGCTCCAAGCTTCTTCTTCTTCATTGTGTTGTTTGCGTGCTTTCGTAGACCTCTAACTCCAACAATTGGTATTAGAGAAGGTCGTCGCTTCATCTAGGGCGTCGTTGACACTCCTACGGTTGCAGTATCAGAATCGCACGAATTTTGGTGAGCATACTCAGTGTGTTTTAGACCTCCGAATGCACTATTACAGTGCTTGTGCAAGCTATTTCTTCTTTTTGTGCCAAAGGTATATACCAATTTCTATTCGCCAGTATAAGCGTCTCAAAGTCTACTACAAGTCTAGCGGAATTCGTTTGGGCAGTTCTGTTCAACTTTTTGAGATACAATCAAATTTTTGCATTAAGGTATTTTAGTCATCGGCCATGGCTTAAAGCAGTGATGTATTCTGTATGTTGGTTGTTGAGGATAAGTTGGAAGGTACCAACTACCCGTTATGGGCTTATATGATGCGACATGTTTTGGTTGCAAAAGGACTGTGGAACATTGTGCAGGGTGTCGAAAAACATCCTATCACACCTACAACTTTTACAACTACAGGTACTGAAGCTGATGCAGAAGGTGTCGAAGATGATGATATTCTGCATATTCATGTTCGTGCTGCAGATTCTGCTACACCTATTGTAGAGCAGATTTGATGGGATGGCAGAGATACCCAGGCACATGCATTGATAGCTTTGTCTATCAAACGTGCCATTATTCCTCATTATTCGCTCTTGCAGAACAGATAAGGATGCTTGGGATACACTTACCACATTGTACTAAGCTAGGAATGAGGCTCGTGTTGCTTACCTCCGAAAACAGTTGGAGAGTGAGCATATGAATGAAGATGATTCTATGGAGAGTTTCCTAACAAAGATCAAAGACTTGAAGGAACAGTTGATTTCTGCTGATGAGGTTATACGAGATAGCTCACTTGTGCAGACCGTTTTGAATGGTCTTCCTGATTCATATCAGAGTTTTGCTTCTACTCTATGGTTGATGATGAAAGGCAATCCAAATGCCTTAGAATTTGAGGAGTTAGTCTCTGTTCTGTTGAAGGAAGATCAGTCTAGGCAGAACAGGTCCATTATGCGAGTTGCAGATCAAGCTTTCTTGGCTAGTCAGAAGGGCAAAGGAAAATGGAGCTCTTCAACTAGTAAGCAAAAATCTGCTAACTCTGCATATTCGAAGAAGGAAGATAAAGATGAGAAGAAATCAGAAAAGCAGAAATTATTTTGTTAGTACTGTAAAGGGAATGATCATATCATAAAGAACTGTCCAAAACTGGCTGCTAAAGAGGCAAAGAAGAAAGAGGCTGGAATGGTAGTTGCAGAGGCCTCTACACCAAAAATAGAGTCTACTAATCTTGTGCAGGAAGAAGAATGGGTGTTTACTACTGTCTGCAGTTTTGAACCATCTTATCATGAGCAGTGCATGTCTGCAGTAGACTCAGATGTTTGGTATTTTGACAGTGGGGCAACCAAACATATTACCTCGCAGTGCAGTTTCTTCTCTTCACTCGAGGCTGCCCCTACAGGGAATACTGTTACATGCGCCAACGACTCCTCTTATCCTGTTATGGGAGTTGGTAAGATCATTTTGACTACTACTGATGGTAGTTCTTTCACTTTGTCAAATGCTTTATTTGTGCCAGGGATCAAGAAGAACCTGTTATCAGTTTTTGCATTAGCCAAGATTGGCTTGGTTGTGAAATTTGTTGATGATAGGTGTACAGTTCATGATCTGTCAAATGGCAATGTGAATATTGCTTCTGGCATTTTATGTCGTGGGCTGTATAAGCTCATAGACTATCAAAGATCTGTAAATGATTTGGCATGTGCAGTAAATGATTCTCAGGCTATGTCAGATGCAAAGCTTTGGCATGCATGCTTTGGCCATCTGAATTTGGCTAGTTTGCTATGCCTGTAGAAATCTGAAATGGTGTCCTCTTTGCCCAAACTAGAGGCACCTGGAAAACATGTTTGTGAAGGCTGTATTTTGGGCAAAATGCAGCATTCATCCTTTCCAAAAGATGGTTCAATTCGGGCTACTCAAAAGTTGCAGCTTGTACATAGCGATGTATGTGGTCCTATGCAGACACCTTCTTTTGGGGATTATCTTTACTTCCTCACTTTCATCGATGATTTTTCCAGGCATGCATGGGTATATCCACTGAAGGCAAAGTCCAAAGTGTTCATGTGCTTCAAATAGTTTTTGGTTTTGGCTGAAAATCTGTCAGCATGTAAAATGGGCATCCTCCGTTCTGATCGAGGAGGGGAGTATATGTCTTCTGATTTTAATACATTCCTGGCTGAACATGGGATAAAACACCAGTGTAGAGTGCCATATACACCTCAACAAAATGGAGTTGCTAAACGAAAGAACAGGCCACTCATGGAGATGGCGAGGTGTATGGTCAAAAGACAGGCTTTACCACATAGTTTCTGGCTTGAGGCTATCATGTGTGCAGCCTATGTACTGAATAGGTAAAGCACCGCAGTCTATCACTCCATATGAGGCTTGGCAGGACTGCAAGCCATCTGTTTCTCAGCTGCATGTTTTTTGTTGTTTGGCATATGCATTAGTGACTGAACAACATCGCAGAAAATTGGATGATAAAGCAATCAAATGTATTTTTGTTGGGTACAATTCTGAAAGTAAAGGCTATCGTCTGTATCATCCATAGACTAAACACATTTTGGTTAGCCGTGATGTTGTTTTTGTGGAAGATGCTATTCAGCCATTGCTTTCATGTACAAAGGAGACATCTGTTAGCTCCAAAGACATGTATGATACTTTGTTGCCTCTTTTTACAGGTGGACAGTCTAGTGCTGATCCTAATGAGGCAACTTCTCAGCCTTTGCAGGTTTCATGTGATGATGCAGATAATTCCATTTCTTATGTAGATGTACATGATGCACTTATTGATGAGAGAGTTGATATTGAGCAGGCAAGAACTATGCCAAAATGGCTAGTGCAAACCTTGCCTGACAGCAAATTAGATGCACCTCTGTCATATCGTACTCGATCAGGCTCTCATAGTGCGTCTTTTGCATCAGATTGCTATGCTATGGCTACATCTAGTCTCTCTGATGAGAATGAGCCTGTTTTGTATGATGAAGCACAAAATTCAGAAAATTGGATGGCTGCTATGCAATCGGAATATGATGAAATGATGAAGAATGGTACTTGGTCTTTATGTGACTTGCCACCTGGCAAGAAGACCATTGGCACTAAGTGGGTATACAAGCTGAAGCGTAAACTTGATGGTATAGTTGACAGGTATAAGGCTAGGCTTGTTGCAAAGGGTTATGCGCAGGAAAGAGACATTGATTTTGATGAGACCTTTGCACCTACATCCCGTATGACTACTGTTCGGAGCATTTATGCACTTGAAGCCCATCGTGGTTGGAGTGTACATCAGTTGGACTTTAAAACTGCATTTTTGAATGGTGACTTGCATGAAGAAGTGTATGTTTTTCAGCCCCGTGGCTTTGTGCAGAAAGGGCATGAAAACCAGGTGTACAGGTTAAAGAAGGCATTATATGGTTTAAAGCAAGCACCACGTGCTTGATATGAGAAGATGCATGCCTATCTGATTGCACATGGTTTTGAGAACAGTCCAACTGAAAACACCTTATATGTTAAGGGTGCTAATGATGTGCTTCTGATCATTGTTGTCTATGTTGATGACATGCTGCTCACTGGTCCTATTGAGAAGCATATTGCTGATTTTAAGGCTGATTTGCATGCCTCATTTGAGATGTCTGATTTGGGGTGTTTGCATCACTATTTGGGCATTCAGTTTATGCAAGTTGATGGTGGAATGGCTTTGTGTCAAACGAAATATATTGACACATTATTGCAGCGTTTTGGCCTTGAAGATTGTAAGCCTATTGCCACTCCTATGGAGAGAGGTTTACGATTGAGTCTTCATGATGCTGAAGATGCATTTGATGTTGTCCTCTATCAGTAGGTTGTCGGATGCCTGATTTACTTATGGATTACTCGGCCAGATATTCAATTTGTTGTCTCATAGATGAGCAGATTTATGCATTGCCGAGGTGTCAAGCATTGGCAGGCACTTAAGCGCATCTTTCGCTACTTGAGTGGTACTCGGGTACTTGGGTTGTTTTATCCCAAGGGGGGATGACTACCGCCAGATTTGCATGCTTTTTCTGACTCAGACTGGGTTGGTTGCTATGACACTCATGTGTCCACTAGTGGCTTTTGCTTCATGCTTGATAGCTCATGTATATCTTGGTTGAGCAAGAAGCAACCTATTGTGGCCACTTCTAGTTGTGAGACTGAGTATAGGGCAGCTTTCACAGCTACTGTTGAGTGTGTGTGGCTCAGATGCCTTATGGTTGATTTGGGTGTTGGTCAGTCTTCTGCCACCACCATCTTCACTAACAGTCAGAGCGCATTGGCAGTTGCGAGGAATGCTGTGTTCCATGCTCGCGCTAAGCACATTGAGGTGCATTATCATTATGTCAGGGAGAGGTTCTCTACTGGGGAGATCAGCTTGGCATATGTGCCCACGCAGGAGAACATTGCAGACCTTTTCACGTAGGCTCTGCTCAGGGAGAAGTTTGAAGCTTTCCGCAAAGCTTTGGGCTTACTTCCTTTTGTGGAGTGATTTCCACATAGCTTGGCATCCTTATACATGAGTGCCAGCTACTTGTTCACCGCATCACTCGCAGGGGGGATTTGTTGATATATTTAGGTAGTGATGTGTGTGAACACTCTAGGACCGCCGGGGCACTTTTTTCCCTCTTTAGGAGGTTTTTGTCCCCCGGCTTGTATATACGCCTATTGCCCTAATGGGCTACTTATCTTTGTACATTCTCTAGTAATACATTCAGTATTGTGTGTTGTGCTCCAAGCTTCTTCTTCTTCCTTGTGCTCTTCGCGTGCTTCCGCAGACGTCTAACTCCAACATATTGATTATGTGAACTATGATGTGTACAACTTCGGCCAAAAAATTGAATGATAAGGCTTAGTTGTGAAGCATAGTATGTGTACATGATGCTTCAAACCTTTCTTTAAACTACTCCATTTTGGGATGGGGTACAAGGCTGAGTGACTTGTCTCTTGATGTCCTTTTGTTTCAAGAAGTTTTCAAAGTCTTTGTTGATGAATTCACCACCTCCATTGGATCTAATTGTCTTTATTGAACTAGACGCCTTATTCTCAACTTGATAGACCCATTATTTAAACTTAGTAAATATATTTGCCTTAGACTTAAGGAAGCATACCCATATGTATCTCATGTGATCATCTACAATGAGAAAAAAGTAGATTTATCCACTTAGAGATGGGGTGTTCATTGGTCCACAAAGATCCATGTTGACTAGGGTTAGAGGGTTCCTTGCTTGAGTGGAAGTCTTTTTGGGAATAGAAGCCCTACGTTGCTTTCCTTAAGTGCAAGCTTGGTAGATATCTTGCATTTGGCCAATTTTTGTTAATCCCTATTTGTTGTACTTTGGATTTTTCCTCTCCAATCATCGTAGCATAAAGAACGAACAACCTTAAACACTTTAATTTTCAAATCCTCCAAGTATACTAAGACCCTAGCCCCTTCTTTCCCAATGGACTCTAAGATTTATCATTCAAAGATCAGTACATTAATCCATCTATCTATCTATCTATCTATCTATCTATCTATCTATCTATCTATCTATCTATCTATCTATCTATCTATCTATCTATCTATCTATCTATCTATCTATCTATCTATCTATCTATCTATCTATCTATCTATCTACCTATCTATCTATCTATCTATCTATCTATCTATCTATCTATCTATCTATCTATCTATCTATCTATCTATCTATCTATCTATCTATCTATCTATCTATCTATCTATCTACCTACCTACCTACCTACCTATCTAGCTATCTATCTATCTATCTATCTATCTATTTATCTATCTATCTATCTATCTATCTATCTATCTATCTATCTATCTATCTATCTATCTCTCTCTCTCTCTCTCTCTCTCTCTCTCTCTCTCTCTCTCTATATATATATATATATATATATATATATATATATATATATATATATATATATATATATATATATATATATATATATATATATATATATATATATACATATGTGTATGTATGCGTGTGTATGTACGTACATACCTATCTAGCTATCTATCTATTTTGAAGAAAAAATTTCAGCCATAGCTAAAAATGCTTTGAAACAAGAAAAAACCTCATTCTTTGCTTTCATAGGATACACCCATGTATGTGAGTAGCATCATCAATTGTGATGGGTGGAAACGTTTCTTGACAATTGAAAATCATTGCTCTATGCTCTGAAGTAGATTTGCAGTGCTAAAAGTGTGCACACATCATGATGCAAAAAACCAAAACTTGAGAAGGAGATGAACTTGCTTTGATACCATTGTTGGGTGTGTGTAGAAGGTGAGAGAAACATGAGAATCACACACAAGGAGCACAAACATAGCGAGACACATGGAGAAGGATGGCTACAATATCTCTCTCTATTAACGATGATCAGAACTAAAGTAAGATCTGAATAATATCCCTTAAGTACAAAGTACCACCACATATGACTGAATCATGTATGTGGTAATAACATGGGGAAAAGACCTCTAGCCATCACTAGAGTAAAAAGTGCATATGTATAGGGAAAAGGTTCACATCAAAGCTACTCAAGGAACACATAAGTGTAACAATGTAGGGATGGTTACCACACTCCATGTTTGCATTGACATTATGACGATTACATCTAGACACTGAAAACACAATTTCATTAGAGTCAATCCAAAAGATTGACAAGTTCATGGTGATTTCATTACTTACATGATCCTAAGAAAAGTGATTAGTTGATGGTGTACAACAAGATGAATACGATATGGTGCATGTGCAAATCGGTGCTCAAGAAGTTTTGTTTAATGCCCATGCATAGCTTCGTAATTAGCCCTATTTATTTACACATTGGAATACATTGAGATCATCATGGTGAAAAAAGATAGATTGTGCAATAGACACAAAATTGCTGCTTTAAGAGGCTTCTTGCAATGTTTTTTATTGGATATTTGCTTTGATGATTTCTCCTTTAAATCTTGATATTATTGCCTTTTTTAATTGTTTTGATAGGCATTTTTTCCTATAAGAGAATCTAGTGCCTAATATTTTTTTCCCCACTTTAGCCTCAAAATTATATTAAATGAGACTAGCCTCTTGGTTCTCCACCTTTGTTGTTTCCATTTCAATGGGTTGTACTTGACTTGAAATTTGTTTTTTCTAAATTTGGCATATACCTTGATAAAGATATGTGTTTTGTTGCCATATAGAAGAAGAAGAAGCGGACAATAAATCTGATAGTAGAATATGCACTTCAGAAAAAGGTAGTACTAGCCTACATGCAAATAATTCTAAATTATAGATATGCATATGTCTATTTTTTTGGGCTCTTATAAGATATTGTAAGTTTTGAATGCAATGAAATCATATTGTTGTATAATTTTCTTCATTATTTGAAATCTTCCTTTTCCTACAGTATATGTGAATTCTATAAGTTTTTTTTGTTCATTTTAAAATTTGGTATGAAAATTATATGTATCAATATGTAAAATCATGAGATTTCAAGCCTTTTTTGATATCGCAAAATCCTAGTATACTTGGATGGATGAATACTTTTTACATGTTAATCCGCATAGAGCTATAAACTTTAAAATATGTCAAAAAATTACTTATTTTTAATTTATTGAGAAAACTACATATATTGCTACAAATAGCTTTCAGGACCTACCAAAAAGTGTAGATTTTGTATAAGTTTTTCTCTTTCTACAATATGTTTCTTGTTATTTACAACTCAATATTTCTTGTGTTTTATGGTTAGGTTATGGAAGTAGGCTTCTAGGATGTAGATTTTAAAGCATTTTGTCTTCATTAATACTTGTGAGAATATTCCAAGCTTCATGTAAAGTGTTACATGAAGTGATGTGCCCCTTGGTGATTTCATCATATGCTAAAAGTTGTTGTCCTAGATCTCTTTTGTCTTTCATTTTCCAAATGCTCCAAGTATATTGATCATGATCCCTTTTAGGTTTTGATCTAGTGCCATTGACTAATTCATGCAAAAGGACTATGTTCATCATTGGCAATGAACGTTGGAGTGAAATGTGGAAAATACAACAAGCTAGAAGAAGTGAAGCCACTTTTCTTGAAAGGGTGGACCTCTTGCAAAGAAAATGAAATGGTGAAAAGATTGAAAAGATTTAACTTGAAACTTGAAAAATGGGAAATTTTCTATGCCACATTTTCCACCCTAAAGTGCAAAAAGAAAACTTTGGAAAATATGAAGCAAAAGTGCATGTAAAATGTTAAGAAACACTTCTTTGCACAAGAGGATGTGGATGTGTGCATAGAAACACATTTCCCCATGTCTAATGTGCCTTGAGCTCATAGAGAGCATTTGAAGACATGCCATCTAAACAAAATGACACTATAAGTGTATTTAAAGTGAACTTGATGATGAAAGGAGCATTGCAGTTGAGGTGAAATGACCATTGAAAAGTTGAAAACTTGCACACAAAAACACTACAAAACATCAAAGACTTGGAGTTAATATGAAGAAGGGAAATCATGGGCTTAGAATATTCCAAAGACACTATGAGGGCACAATACTGTACTTGGAATAGCCCATATACCACAAAATGGTATTTCTTTCATTGTTTTATACAAAGAAATGCGGAATTTAGTGCCAATGATACCAAATGTGGAAGAAAATTCACTAAAATACAATCTTATTGGCCAAAATAATGGCATTATAATAGGCTTTATGTGTAGCCTTGATACAAAAAAAGAATTTTCAGGAATGTGTGTGTGGGGCATAATACAATAGATAGTACAGTTGGTAATACAAGTAACTTGTAAATACAACTACATAGGTAGCTTTGTGTGGAGGGAGAGAAAATTGAATGGAAGTTTCATACAAACAGCTAAAGAATCTCAATGATTGATCATTCCATATAAATATCCCTAAATCCTAAATAAATGAAAACAAAACTCATCAAGCCATTAATGGAGGGGTTCAAAAAGAGAGATCCTCCATGTAGGTATTGTTAGATTAGTAGATGAGGAAGAGGGAAACTTCATGTAGCAAAGAAAAAGGGCATAATGGTCAAGTCGCCCTTCTCTTAAGGGAGAGATATGGGTTCAAAACCTTCACATACACTCATTTTTTGGTTCTAGAAGTCTTTTGGAAGGATGACGGAAGTTTTATTGGAAGTTTGAGTTCAAATTTGAACTCTACAATAGAGAGCTTGCATGAGACAAATGTATTGAGTAAGCAATGAGATCATATTAGATTCATTGCAAAAAAATATGCCAACCACCAAATCAAAAAATGGGATTCTTCCCTTCTTGCAAATCTTCTATTATCTCTCTACTTCACTCTCATTAGCTACCTAGAATTCTCTATTATTTCTTTTAAGATGAAGGCAAGGAGAAGGCTTCCAATAATGGATTTTGTAGAATTCAAAGCTAGTGATACCCCTCTACTAGTCAAGAATATGCCAAAACATGTAGTGTTGTAGGTATTATGGTAGTGTATTGTTACTCATGTTGTACGATGCTACTTGAGAGTGCCAAAAAATGTCACTTGATGTCTGATGTTGATAGAATAGGGAGAAGGAGGGAGAAAAGAAATTTGTGTGCTATGAATGGGAGGTGGGCCATGAGGCTCCACAGATGGTAAAATAGCCTATCCATTATACTATAAGTGGACAATGGACTTATAGCCTATTGTAAAAGTGACTTGGAGAAAGACTTCTATGGATACATCCAATATAAGATACATATCTTGAAAAATGAATGAATATAGGATGAAGCTAAATGGAAAGTGTCCCAAATATAATTAGAGTAAAAAAATGAAGGTGCACCCATAGAAATGAAGTAGAGACAAATATAGAATCTAGAGAATAATTTTCTTCAACACTTCATGCTTTACATATAATGTACTTTCATTTGCACTATTATGAAATTTGTGTGCTAATAAGTAGGAATGTATCTTTTCGTTCAAAAGATGTGGAACTTGCTTCAATATGTACAATGCATTCTTCAACCTTCACACCTTATTTTCTTGCTCTTTATACATAAAACCATGGTACTGAAGAATATATAATTCTTCATGTAAGTCTTAAATAAAAAAAACAATTATAGTGATTGAATTATGTACATTCCAACCCATTGTTGGGTACAAGTGGACATATGCTATGAACAATCGCCATACAATACAAAGGAGCAAAGGATTCATTAAAATTTTGGAGCATAACCTTTAGTTATAAGCCTCACCTCATAGTGAGAAAAAAATTCAATCAAGATTCATTTGATCTTGTAGACGCACTTAGTCCTGATGGCCTTATTGTTAGGAGAAAATAAAGATCAAATCTATTGATTTTTGCACTTCATCAAAGGGTAGGATATCAATTTTATAAAAAAGTCTAGAACTATTGATATATTTTGGTAGTGATGTTAATGAACACACTTAGGACTGTCGTGGCATTTTTTTCCTTCTTTAAGAGGTCTTTTTCCTCCATCTTGTATATACACTTATAACCCTAATGGATCAATTATCTTTGTAAATTGACTTGGTAAAACATTCTATATTGTGTTGTGCTAAAGAGTCTAGATTCTTAAGACTCAGTATGATTATAGTAATTCAAAATGATCCAAATGAGAAATACATTGGGCTAATAGCCACTCTAGAGACTAGACTTGACTACACAAAAAATCAATAGCAAGAAGTATTTGGAACAACAAACTACTCTCTACAAGTGAAATGCAATGGACGAGATACACTAGCAAAGACTACTGAATCATACGATCATGCTAACTCCCACACAACTGAGAAGTCAAAACTTTTTGTAGTCACCACACAGTGGCCTCAACATATAGTGGGCAAGTTGCAACTGAGTGTAGAGAGCAACCAAGAGATAGCTAAGTAAAGAGTACAACTAGAACAGAGGCCAGTTAATAGAATAGAGATGATACTCCTAGATCAAAGATGTAGGATAATGATACAAGATCCAAAATGTAACATGGAAAAATGATTTCCAAGCCTCTTCTTATATAGAATCCAGGCCAAGAAGAGTGGCCTTGTAGACTCCCAGCTTTTATTGTCATACATTCCAAACTGACATGACTGGTGTAGGAGTGTGCTAATTTTGGCACTAGAAGCCAACCACCTATAGGTCCTCTAACTACCACCTTTAGGTCCTCCAATTAGATCTTATGAGACCACTAGAGCCTTGTGGTGGCTTTTCGTGCATTTATTTACACTTAAATAATTTAGTGAAAAGTCTAGAAAAATTTACTCCACATCTTGGCCTTTGTTGTTAAATATACTTGGCACTCTGTTGCTTTTTTCTCTTATTGTGGTGGGAAAATTCTTCTACATACTCCAAGAAGGCTTCTTTAGTCTCAAAGGGGGTCTTATTACTATGCAACTCTAGTGAATGATAGATTCTACTCGTGAGTGGACAGACTCTATGGCTTCCTCCAAGATAGTTACCATGAAAAGATAATATCTTTCTATGTCACAAAATTCCACCATATGCTATTCATTGAAAAACACATCAAGGGTAGCTAGAATTTGCATCCAATGGTATGGGTCAAACTCTTCATCATTGAATATCCTAGACATGTAAGTAAGATCCTCCATGGATCTTAGAATCATCTTGTGCACCTTCCTCTTTTCCATCTCTCCTCTTCTATTTTACCACTTTACAAACCCATAATTAGGTGTATTCATACAACAAAGAGGGATCAACATATTTCACATTATGCATGTACACGTCCTTATCTTTGCTATGAATGTGTTCCATTGCAAGGGAACAATATCCCTAAAAGAAAAATCTTAAAGGTTGACTTTGTTGGTGACTCATAGATGTTACAAATACAATGATTTGGATCTCTAGTCTTAAGCTAGCCACATGAGAGGCGTCCCTAAGATCATCTCATAGATCGTAGTCTTTTTGAACTTATAAATAGCTAGTATATGCTCAAAATTCATGCAACATGTAGTTAGGATTATAGTTTCATGAAGTCCAATGGTTCTTTCAACATGGCCATCTACTAGTAATTTTATTCTAGTAGGCCTAAGAGTAAGCTTTCCCCATTTTTCCAAAGGCTCTTTGGTAATTATGTCTTTGTTGGTGTGCTCATTGTAGGAGAGTGGTAGGAAAATATCCCCTTCATATTCCTCACTATAATCTAGAATTTTATGTATAACAACTTTTTTGACACAATCCTACCTTGGTTGAAGTGGTTTCTTTATTTATCTTCATGTGGCTTCAGCCTATGTGCATTCTACAAAACATGATTTGGGAATTCAAAACAGTTCTTCCAATTTGATGATGCATCAGATCTTCATCTCCTCAATATCTTGATTGCTGATGGTTAAGGTTCATTTCCCATAGTTTATGTTTTTCTTAAGATTGGTTACTTTTTCTACAGTGTTTTAGACTCACATCCGCCCATCTAATTTTCAAGAATATGAAGAATCAATGTTTCCTTGTTAGTAATGTTAAAAGTTTAGCTATCACCATAAAAAGATTCGTCTTACAAAATCTTTTCATCTTTTCCTACTATTGTCTCAAGGGATAGGTGGTCCAATTTATGGTTTTTCTTTGATTGGTTCTCTTGAACTCTTTTGCAAAGTTGTTGAGGCCAAGTTTCAACCATATCTAGTATAGTCTCTTCTAGATCTATCTATGTACTTGGGTCTCTATATTCATAGAGATTTTATTTTTCTAATCCATATTTGTCCTAGGAATGATCTTTGGCTAGCGTCTTTTGATTCAATTCTTCGAACCAAGGTTCTAGAATTGTTGTGTTTGATAATGAGGTGAGAACTATTTGCAACATACTCTGAAGAGTTTCTACCACCAATGCTAAACTCTCTCGCTCTATATCACCTCATGGATGGAACATTTTTTAATTATACAAGCTAATTTCTTTGGGAAATCTACATTCATAAACCTTAGCATATGATCTACTAGAATTTATCCTAGTTATTGCTTTATTTGACTCCTCAATTGCCCATCTTGTATTTGTCTCATCAGTGTAACCATGTGTCTTGATCTTTGAGACATTCAATAAGACTATTATTCATGCCCTTCCCTTCGTGCAATTTTTCTATAAGTTTGCTTATTTTCTTCTTCCACTTTCTTTTGACCTTTTCTTTTCTCAACTTCCAAGTGTGCATTCTCTTCTTCAATTGATTCTCAATTTTATCACTTGTTTTTTCCTAAAGGATTCAACTCCTCATTTTCATTTGATTGGCACACTTATTTATTATTTTTCTGAACCTATTGATGTTGCACATTATCTTGTGACTACATGGATATGTACTAATAACATTAATAACTCAATAAATTAAACTCCAAATTCAACACTCCATAAGTGATGACATGCCCCTGATTCAACAATGCAACTGACCTCAATTGTCATAAATAAAATAGACATGGATGGCCAGTCACATGTCCCATCACTGAACAAAGATAAGCATGTCCCATGTAAAAAACACATGCATGGAAATGTGTCATGTTGGAGTTAAATTATTGTGATTGTGAATGATATGCAAAAATTAAATGATCCTAATGAGGCATTAATAAGGTATTATGGATCCATTGACATTCCTCAATAGAATGATTTTTATATTTTACCAAATATCTATGATATGGAGTGGCTATATATGTAGTGGTTACATCATGATCTATTATTTTCTCAAGAACTAAGATTTTAGATTATTCTTCAAGCAAAGGAGGATCATCAAGAATAGGAGTGAGTGGTAAAGTAGTGTTGAATGATTTTAGTAAATTGTTATGAAAAAGATTTATGTATGTTCCAATTAGAAGGTATATCTAATCCAAAGCAATTGTCATTAATTTTTTGAATAATGTGAAATGGTCCATAATATCATGGTACAAGTTTAACTTTAGGATGCTGAAAATTATTTTTCAAATGTCCTTAATCATGTGTAACCATACTAAATCATTTTCCTTAAATTCTTTTGTTAATCTTTTCTTACTAACATTATAAGTGTAATGTTGTTGACTTTCCCTAATGTACTTGTGAGCTTCGCGAAGTATAGCAATGTGAACTTGAGCAATAGAGTTACAAAAATGTTGAGATAATGCAACCCAAAAATGAACATCACAATCAAACAACATGAATTTAAAAAAACCATGATGTGGGAAAACAAATTTCATGAATAACTTAGTTCCAAAGGCCTGAGGTGTAGATGAGGTCTTTTTACATGGAATGAAATATGCATATTTGTTAAATCTATCAATTAGTCATAGGAAGACCAGTGATGAAATCCATAGAAATCTTTTCCCATGGTTCATTCAGAGTGGGAAGTGGCATAAACAATACAAATGCTTTACCATGATGATGTTTGGCACATTGACATACCATGCATTGGGAAACATACTGTGCAATATCTTTTTCCATGCATGGCCAAAAGAAAAAAATATTTGCAATCAGATGTTGTGCTTTGTATGCCTCTATGTCCCATATAAGATCATTCATGCATTTTCCTCATAAAAAAATCTATAAAAGCCTGAGTGATGGATAACTTGTGTTGAAAATAAGGGAAATCATTATGAAATGTATAATATTCATCATTTGAAGATGTATAATTGTTGAACTTGTGTCATGCACATGAGAAATACAAATCAGAAGCATATGTGGGAATCATGTCTTGAAATGAATGAATTTGAATGGAGTAAATATTATGGACAAATACAGAATGTAATTTCTCCAACAGTAACATGCCTTATGAGATAGGAAAACAAACTTTACATTTCACTTACAATGCATTTAACAATATATGGATAGATATTACAAGACTTCAAACATACATGGTCGAGTTCCATGCTATAAAAGAACACAAATGTTCTAGCCTTTCGAAATTTTTAATAAAACTTTATGAAGAACAAATAAAAAAACATCAAAAGATGGAGAGAATAAGTATTGCACTAATGAATAGAGCTTTGGACTAGAGCCTTGGGAAATGGAGTTATGGTGGGTTGGGTGTGCTCAAGTTCCATCTTAGAATCATAGAACACTTAAGTGGTTGTTCTTATAGAAACACATTCCAAATGTAATCTAAAAGCATCATTCAAGAGAATTGTTGATTGTTAATCATTTTCAAAAGTTTAAAATTGAGTGGCGTTTGAGTGGAGACTTAAAGACTCTAAAATGCATGTTTGGTATAAGTAGGGGTGCAAATTGTAAGTACCCTTGTTTGTATTTCTTACAAAGTCTAGATACAAGAGGGTAGATTGCTAGAACTAAGGTTGGGGAAGCTCCTTCCATAAAAAATGTTAATCAAGATAATTATTCATCTTCTATCATGATTTGGAATCCCATACTTCTAATAGAATTGAGTAATGTACACATATGTACATTTCATGCTGAGTTAAGGATCATCGACAACTTGATTGGTCTTCACTTGGATGATGCATATTCCATCAGCCTACAACTCTTGCAGATGAATGCATAAAAAATGTGAAGCTCTACTTTTGAAAATCGGATTTCATGGTGGAAATGTTCATATAAGGAAAGATCCAAACCTTTCACAAGCTGCAAGTGATGTACTATAGGATGTGTCAATGGGAGGTGCAAAAGCAAGAAGATTCTTCAACAATAGCAATGGAAAAGAACTAAATGCAATGTGGAATTGTTGGAAACAATTCTTTGAGGTTACAACAAATGTAAAAATAAATCAATGAAAAGAATGGAGGTGTGGGTCAGACTAAAACTTTTGAAGATCATGAGGCAACAAGTAACTTATGATATGCATGTGATTGAATTCAAAATGGAAATCATAGAGCTTATAGAAACCATCAAAGAGGCTTGGAGTTTCAAAGACATAACTTACTACTTGGTGAGTTTCAAAGAGATTATTTACTCCACCATTAAGTTTTATAAATAAACATTTCATGATCTTTTCCTTTATGTTTCTACAACATATTCTTCTTTAGCATGGTCCATACTTTGCAAAAAAGGGAACACTTGCCACATGGAACACTCAGAGCATGGAGAAGTCTCATTATCATGCAAGATCAAGCTTTTTTAGATGCACAAGAAAAGGAGGAGGAGTCGCAAAAAGTAATCCACTCAAAGAGCTTTTTGATTGGTTCTTTAGAAGACAATTACAAAGGAGCGCATCCCATATATTATCAACAAATAAACTATACAGACCATGTTATTAAAATATCATTGAAAGGAGGACACTCCTTTTAGGATAGATGGATTAAATAAAAAAAGAATGACATGTCATTCCAATGTGAAGATACAGTATCTAGAATATCTTTAAGTATTCATCTGGCTAAAAAAACATATGGATGTATACACAATTTTTGAAACCATAATATTGGTGAAATGAAATGCCATTATTCTTCTTTCAATCTATTGAATGAGCTTGAATCTCGAAAATCTCCTTTATATTTGAGATAATATTTGCTCTTGTAGCCAAAAATAGTTTCTACATCTAATACCTATACAGCCAATGCATAGCTAGAATAGCAGAGGAAATAACAAAATCTAGAAGCATTGAAGCCTGGGGCAATGCCAAATATCCTGAATGTTGTTGTTCTCTCAAGATGTAGCACCTTATGTGCATTAAATGGAAATGAGGAAAAGCCCATATATTTAGATAGGTTCTTCAAAGACGATAGTGCAAGATCAAGCTTGTCACTGTACTACTTATGTACAACATAGAATAAATATAGATTCAACTTTGGAAGATAGTGAATAACTGAATGCATATCAACTTTTGCTTTTCCTTTATTCTCTAAATCTTTCCTTGTGCCCTTTCCTGATCCTAGAAAATTATCTTTATCGTATCTACAAAGATAGCGACGAAGAAAGATCAATATGTATTGGTGAAAATGAATCATGATGTAAAATAATTGTAAAACATTAGAAACTCAACAAATAAAAAAAGTGGGGGGACATGATCAATTCAAAGGCATATCGAAAGATCTTGGACGAGCCTAATTGCTTGAATCGGTCCCTCCTCAAAATCTCAAGAAACCATAGATATGTTTATCCTACTTTATAACAAAAACCTATGAATGATGAGGGAGCATTGACTCATATGAAAGTGAAAAAATACATCTTGAAGTGAATCTAGGAGGCAACCAATTCAAGTAACTAGGCTCATCAGAAAATTTTGGATAAGACTAATTTCTTGAATTGGTCATATGTCACAATCATTACAAATATAGGTAAATTTGCATATTTCTGATATGAACATGTATGAATGATGAGGAATAATGGCATTGCACAAGGAGAAAGAAAAACTACTCATGAAATTGAATTAATCTAGGAAGCGACCAATTCAAGCAAATAAGCTCATCATAAACTCTTCAATGGGCCTAGTCACTTGAATCAATCATGCCTCACAGATGATCATAGTCATTAGAGAAGGAGGTAAATTTTCCTATATCTTTCAAAAACACTTATGATGAGGAGTAAGGGTATAAAATAAGAAGCAAGAAAAAAAAACTTATGAAATTGAATTAATATAGGACACGATCAATTCAAGCAAATAGGCTCATCAGAAAGTCTCTTATGGGCCTAGTCGATTGGATCGGTCATGTCTCACAGATGATCATAATCATTATAGAAAGAGGTAAATTTGCGTATATATATTGGAAAAATCTATGAATGATGAGATCTATGAATGATGAGGAGTAAGGATATAACATAAGGAGCAAGCCAGAATCATGAGATTGAATTAATCTAGGACATGGCCAATTCAAGTGAATAGGCTCATTAGAAAGTCTCATATGGGCCTTGTCACTTGAATCACTCATGTCTGATAGATGATCATAGCTGCAAGGAAAGTGATTTTGGGTATACCTTAACCTCATCTTCATCTTGAATTAGTTTTTCAGCATCAATTCTTATTGTTCATTTGTCCTCAGCAACCTCCACAAATGAGTATCCTCACCCAAGTGAGTAAATCCCTATATCTTTCTACCGATGTTCAAAATCTTCATCTGCAAGTGTTGGCTTCTCTGCAAGTACTCTATCATAGCAGCTAGAAAGAGCTTTGGATGAATCCTTAAATGCATCGACAAGCTCAATTCTAGGCTTAGAAATTCCTCTTTACTTTCCCTACACTTTCTAGTTATTTTGGCCATGTCCAAAGGATCCTTCCCAAAGATGCTTGGGTAAATATATTTTTTGCAAGAGATAATAACTTCATGTCCATTGACTATGGTCAGGAAGCTCTTCCACTCATCCATAAGAAATGGCTTACTTTTCTGCACAAGTACTTCAAAATCAAAAGTTGGATTGAACATTTTCATTGCATCTAGAAAGTGGTTAACTCTCAAGCCCTCTTGCACCATGAAATCCAGTAGTTTTTCATATGGACTGACACTGAGAATCAGACTCTTCTTTTTCATCTCAATATCCTTGGGAGTTCTTCCTAGTAATGCAAGGACAATCGATTCAAGCGAATAGAGGCAATCAAAGATGGTCAAACAGGTGCTATTGCTTGAATCGACCATGTAAATAATTTGAGGTTTGAGTGCTAGAGTATGAATGCAAAAATTTGTTCGAGCTAGAAAATGAGCAAAACAAAAGGGACTTGATATTTATAGGGTAAGAGAGAAATATAGATGGTCAAATGATGTGGACTAATGAGAGTGTGCCATGTGGCAACCCCAACTCAAAATTTTCAATGATCAAATGATGTGGACCCATGAAAAGAAGACACATGGCAATGCACATTGGAATGCACTTCAAATGATGTGCACCAATCAAAGGATGCCATGTGGCACCAATGGTTAGCACAACCTAGAGACCTATATAGGCTCCTCACTTTGCTTGTGCCATTTTTTTGTGTCTACCTTTGTCTCTTAGTTCTCATAGTTTTTTTGCAATTCATTTGAATCGTTCATGTGCATTGAAACTAATTATTGAACATTTATTTGATATATTATATGATATTTATCATGGAATACATGAAAGAACTTCAAAGCTTTGAATGGTTTACACAACTCATTCAAGCGATTAGGGGAATCAAAGATTTTTGGATGGATCTTATGGCTTGAATCGTTCATGTGCATTGAAACCAATTTTGAATTTCTATTTTATTTCTCAAGGTATTAGAGAGACATTATGTGTCATGGAATACACATGAATGCACTTGAATGCTTGAATTATTTGACACGATTGATTCAAGGTATTAGGCTTATCGGAGATTTTTGGATCGGCCTAATCATTTGAATTGGTAGTGGGCATTGAAACCAATTATTGAACGGTTATTGGATAGATTATTTGAAAATTTTCATGGAATACATGAAAGAAATTTAGAGCTTCGAATGTCTTATACAATTGATTCAAGCGATTAGGGGAATCAGATATTTTTAGATGGATCTAATTGCTTGAATTAGTCGTGTGCACTGAATGCAATTTTGAACTTTTATTTTTTTCCTCAAGGTATTAGAGAGAATTATTTTTCATGTAATACACATAAATGCACTTGAAAGCTTGGATTATTTGACACAATCGATTCAAGCCATTAGATCAATCTGAGATTCGGATGGCCCTAATTTCTTGAATTAGTCGTGTCTTGAATTCTTTGATGTTCTTGATTTGTACTCTCATATCTATATGTTTGATCCTCCTCTCACTCATTTTGTGATGAGATCATGGCCAAGACAAAAAGAAAGATAAAAAGCTGTATACTACTGAAGAGCACAATCATGTGGGACCTGCTCCAAAGAGCCAAGGAAATGACGGTCAGCCTAGAATCAGGGTGATCTACGAAAAGTCTATACAAGGAAGAGGGTAAACTACCATGCCAAATCATTGAGGGAAATTAGAAGAGCTTAGAAGTATGTGGGACTCCTCATCCCAAAACTTCCATTCATGAGAGTCGTAAAAGAATCTCCATGAAGCTTTGCTCAATGATGAGGACAACCTCATTCATGAACACCAAATGAAAAACCTAGGTTCTTTTGTGCTTGCAAGAGGCAATAGAAGATTTTTCCATTGACTTCAGGAATGATGCTTACTTATGTGTTGCACATTGTCACATGGTGACACTTATGGCCAAGGACTATGTTGTTGTGTCCAGGCTAAGGTAAAAATTTGACAAAGCTATTGTACCTCTTGATATCAATTAAGGGTGTGACTCTAATGAGTTCATAGAAGAACAAGAAGATGGTAACAATCTAGAGTCAATTGTGATGGATAGTTGCTTTGATTTAGAGGAGCACTACCTAGAAAATGTAGGAGTATTTACCCAAAAAGAAGAAGAACCTCTCACAAGCATTAAAACTATAAATTCAAGGGACTTAATTGAAGGTTGTCAAAAGAAAAATAATATAAAAGCATTGAAACAAGCAAAGGAGAATCATTGTTCAAAGTACTAGAGAATTTCACGAAATATGAAGTTGAAGATCAAAAAATTCTGTATGAATGCCTAAGAGAGAGGACATCATAGGGGAAGTGTATGATAATAAAGAAAAGACAAAAAAAAAATGTAGTAACCATTGAAGAGAATGAAGAGTGATGTATGTACATAGGAGAAGGCCTAAGTCCAGAAGAAGAAGTAGAGTTTGTAGCTTTATTAAGGGAATATAGGGATGTGTTTGAGTGGACCTATAAAGACCTGACGGGAGTAGATCCGAAAATATTCTCTCATATGATCCCCATGATGCCTAATGCCAAGCCCACCAAATAGAAGCCCTACACATTTAATGACACTTATGCATCCAAAATAAAAGAATTGACGGATTGATTGAAGCTAGATTTATCTATGAGATTGAGCATATTGAATGGGTGCCCCCCAACAATGTGGTGCCCAAAAGGAATAGAAAGTTTTAGGTGTGTATTAACCTTAAAAAATTTTAATGATGCTACCATCAAAGATAGCTATCTGCGTCCAATTATTAAACACTTATTGGATCATGTTGCAAGGAAGGAAGTTTATAGCTTCCTTGATGGATTTTTAGGTTACAACCAAGTAGCCATTGCCCCAAAAGATCAACACAAAATGGCCTTTGCCACAGAGTGGGGAATCTTTGCATTTTGTGTGATGCCATTTGGGCTCACCAATGCACCTACAACATTCCAAAGGTCTTCAAAGAGTTCTTGCAAAAGAGCTTAGAAGTATATGTGGAGGATCTATGTGCTCATTCCCAAGAAAGAAGACACCACATCCTAGAGCTCACACAGATCTTCAACAAGTGTAGAGAATATCAAGTGTGTGTGAACCTTGAAAAGTGTGTGTTCGTGGTATGTCAAGGTAAGATCTTAGGTCATATTGTTTCTAAGAATGGAATATCAATAGATGAGGACAAAGTAATAGTCATAGTGGAGTTGTGGAGGCCAAGGAACATTAAAGAGGTACAAGCCTTTATGGGCTATTGTGGATATTACCATAGGTTTATCAACATGTATCTGATCATAGCTAAACCTCATTATGCTCTGTTGAAAAATTTTGAGTGGAATGACAAATGTAAAAATTCCTTCAATGGGCTGAAAAGATGTTTGTGCACAACACCAATACTGACCATGCCTAATTGGAGTAAACCATTTCATGTGCATGTATATGCATCCAATTATGCAATAGGATGTGTGCTAGCACAACCCACATGTGAAGGGAATCTAGATTTGCCTATAGCATATGCTAGTAGACAGCTAAACATGTTTGAACAAAACTATACAACAACTGAGAGAGAAGGCTTAGGCATGTTATATGCCATGAAGAAGCTTAGACACTATCTATTCACCAACAAGTTCACATTTTTCACTGATCATCAAGCTTTATTATATTTGGTCAATAACCTTGCAATATAGGATGCTTAGTAAGATGGTTCCTCTTACTAATGGAATTCTAAAAAACCATTGTAAATCTCATTTCTCATTTTGCAACTCCATTTGTTAAGCCAAGGAGTCCTCAAGATTCAAGAGTATTATAAGTATCTACATACCAATTTTCATGATTTTTAGGCTCCGTTTGACCCCTCAAATAAGCCCTAGAAGCTAAAGCTAGTGAAAGACTATAAAAAGAGCTAGAAAGCTCATTTTTGAGGTTAGGAAGTTAGAGAAAGAGGTTCTTGAAGAGTATAATCGAGTTATTGAGAATCAAAGCTTCCATTGTTCCTATCTTTGTTATCTCGCCCTGTGTGCTTGTGTATGTGTGTGCATGTATGTGCTTATCACTCACATTTGCTGGCCACAATTTCTCATGATCTTCATATCCTCCTCACATCTTTGTGGATTGACAAGTAAAGGAGGTGGTGCTCACACTTGGGCTACAGATCCCCTTTCTCTATGGCTACCCAAGTCTTGGTATATGTAGGATCAATCCTACATTCCCTCTCATGGAATCATGTAGCTCACTAGTGATCTGAGTAAAACTCAGTCCATTGAGCATGGGCATGCAAAAGAGCAAGTCATCCACCACATTGAAACTCCCTTCCTATACCTAAGCTCATAGTCAAATTCCTAAAGGGTATCCGCCCAATGGGCCTTATGAAATTTAAGGTATGTTTGGTAAGAGAGCCGCTTAATGCTCTCTTGATCAAACACTATTGTAAACTTGGCATGATATAAGTAATGATGCTTCTTCAAAGCATGCACAATTGCATACATCTCCTTCTCATAAATAGAGTAACACTGTTGAGCTAGTTCTAGCTTTTTTCTCTCAAACACTATTGCTCCACCATCTTGAACTAAAACCGTTCCTATAGAAAAATCACTCACATTACTCTCAATCACAAAGATTTTATTGGGGTTTGCTAAATGTAAAAGAGGAGTTGTAGCAATCTCTTTCTTCGATTGTTCCATAATTTTCTTCTATTCATGTCCCCAATGAAATGTTTTCCCTTTCTCATTAATTTTTTTTTCATCGAAACAAGAATTTTTCCATAGTTCTTAATGAACCTACAAAAGAAACCTGATAACCCTAGGAAGATCTCATGTTCTTTGAGGTTTTTAGGATGTGAACATTCCATAACAGCCCATACTTTATGAAGATCCCTGCATTCATAGAAAATGCCAAAGGAGGCAAAGCAGACTCTTCAAAAGATGGAGACAAAAGAAAAATAACAAAAAGAAGTTCAAGGGAGAGTGTTTCCACTACAAGAAGAAAGGACATCGAATCCACTATCGCATCAAGAAGGCATAAGAGAAGAATGGCTCTTCAAAAGGTGGCAAGGACAAGGAGTCTGCTAACACACCAGAAACAAAGCTTGGGTTATTTGTTATGATAGAGGAGGTATGCTTCTCGATTGAAGATTCAAGAACAGATGACTCATGGGTTTCGGACAGTGGTGCATCTCATCACATGATGAGCAGAAACGACCTTTACAGTTCCTTACAGCCTCTAAAGGAACCCATCACAATAAAGGTAGGCAATAATGCAAGATACCTTGTAGAGGGTGAAGGTACGGTTTCTTTAATTTACTCTTATGGGGATATCAAAAAGCTTTCAAATGTGTTGTATGTTCCACAAATAAAACAAAATCTACTTTCCGTAGCTTCTATAACTGATCAAGGTCATCAATTATCTGTTAATAAGATAGGAGCTAAGATTATGGATAGTAACAACAACGTTGTTGGGACTGGCATAAGGAGGAACAAGATGTATGAGCTTTGTGCTCTTACAACCACTGCAAGTGTTGGCACAATTAAGCTATGACATGAGAGATTCGGCCACACTAGATACACTATACTGAAGGAGATGCATCATAGGGTATGGCTGCACACATACCATCAATTGCGAAAATGAAGGAACCATGTGAAGCTTGCATGATGGACAAGCAATAGAGGAAGTGTGTTTCCACAAGAAAACAAGAACAGGGCAAGCTATCCTCTAGAGGTGGTGCATGCAGACTTTTGCAAAAAAATGCCTAGACAAGCCTTGGGGAGATCTTCCTACTTCATGTTACTAGTCAATGACCATAGCAGGAAGATGTGGGTGTACTTCCTTTGCGATAAGGATCAAGATTTTGGTAAGTTTAAATAATAGATTTAGCTTGTTGAAATTGAAAGAGGGAAGAAGATGAAGAAATCCAAGACAAGAGCGGTGGTGAATTCACATCAACAAAGTTTGAAGAGTTCTACAAGAGTAAAGGAATCAAGCATCAACTCATAGTGGCACATAGCCCACAACACAATGGTGTTGCACAACACAAAATGGAACCATCATGGAGATGGCAAGGTGCATGTTGAAGGGAAAGGGTTTGCCTAATCAATTTTGGGTAGAGGATATCAACACTCTTGTCTACATCTTGAATCGAAGCTACACCAAGGCACTTGATGGAAAGACTCCACAAGAAGCCTGCAATGGTAAAAAGCCTTCTGTTTCCCATTCCAAAATATTTGGAAGAATATTTTGTACATGTTCAGATAGGGAGAGAAACAAGCTTCAACCAAAAAGCATCAAATGTATCTTCTTAGGGTACAGCAAAGATAAGAAGGCTTATAAGCTTTATGGCCCTGAGGCTTAGAAGATCATGGTCATTCGCAATGTGGTGTTTAAGGAGGAGCAACCACATGTAGTGGAGGAGGAAAACAGAGCTTCCACATCATAAGGCAAAGGGACAATCCACTATGACCATGACCCAAGAGCTATCCCTTCTACACAAGAGAAGAAAGCATTATCTTCATATGATGAGTCTGAAAGCCACCAACCTGTCATCACCCAAGTGGAAAAGCCATTGCCATATTGGGTGAGGCAGCTCTATGATTCTAGAAACCCCATCCCACAATCACTAGAACAGGTTGCAGATGGACCAAGGTGATTACAAAGTATAGAGAAATCGAGATGGGCAACCACACATATTGTAAACACAACCTTGATGGCTGATCTCATTCAAGAACAAGCAAAGGAACAAACCAATGTGGAAGAGGCACAAAATACAACAATATCATGAAGAATGGAACTTGGGAGCTAGTGGATCGACTCCCTAAGCATAAAGTCATTGGCACTAATTGGGTCTGGCAGCTAAAGTACAAGGTTGATGGTACTCTGGAAAAGAACAAATCAAGACTTGGTGAATAGGGCTACTCACAAGTTCAAGGCATTGACTTTTGTGAATCATTTGCCTCAACTGCAAGGATGACTACTATCTGAGTATTACTAGTTGTGGCTACACATAAGCATTGGCTAGTCTATCACATGGATGTCAAATCAGCATTCTTGAACAGAGACCTCAAGGAGGACGTATATGTGTCTCAGCCACCAAGGTTTGAGGCTCCATATTTGGAGAACAAGATACGTAAGCTCAAGAAGGCATTATATGGGCTCAAACAAGCCCTAGAGCATGATTCCAACATATAGATAAGTATCTCTTGGATCTAGGTTTCAAAAGATGTGCTTTTGATGCTAACTTGTATGTTCTAAAGAGAGGAGGGAAGACAATTTTGCTAGTACTCTATGTAGATGACCTTGTGATCATAAGAAATGATGATGCTCTTCTTCAACAAATGAAAGATGCCCTGAGTTGAAAATTTAAAATGACAGACTTGGGCTTAATGCATTATTGCTTAGGCCTTGAAGTTTGGCAGGAACTAGGGAAGATTTTCATCTCTCAACAAAAGTATGCAAGACAGATATTGAAGGCATTCAACATGTAGGATTGCAAGGAAATTTCTACACCTATGGAGGTCAATCCAAAATTATCTTTTGAAGATACTTCAGCTCCAGTGGATATTGGAAGATACACAAAGTTAGTTGGAAGTCTCATCTACCTCTGCAATAGCAGACCAGATATCTCTTATGTTGTTGGAGTAGTAAGGAGGTTCTCTAATAAGCCTTGCCAAACTCATTGGAAGGCAAGCATGCAGATACTCAGGTATGTGAAAGGAACCACTGATTATGGTATTCTTTATAAGAAGGATCATCTCTCGTTGAATATTGTGACTTAGATTGGGTAGGAGATATTGATACTAGAAAATCAATTTTTGGATATTGTTTTTCTTTAGGAACAAGGATTTTCTCTTGGATCGATAAGAAGCAACTGACTCTAGCATTATCGTCTACTGAAGCTAAGTACAAAGCTACATGTGTTGCAACATGTGAAGTAGTATGGTTGAGGAGAATCCTATGGCACATAGGAATACAAGGACAAGAGGCTACAGAGTTGAAGTGTGACAACCAAAGTTGCATGGCCATTGCCAAGAATTGTGTTTTCCATGCACACACCAAGCACATAGAAATTCAGTATCACTATGTGCATGAGTTTTTTGAGGGTGGGATCATGGAGATAAGCTATTTTCCAGCTGAAGAAAATGGAGCATACATCTTCAACTTCGACACTTTCCAAAGCCTGGGATTGGACCAAGGAGGTAGTTCACCACAGGGTGGACATTGAGGGGGGTGTTAGATATGCTCAATACTCTACCCTCATATGACCACAAACGATCCATGGTGCTCTAAGTTGTAAGGCCCCCTGTTAGAATAGGATTTTTTGGTAATAAACCCAATATCTTGTAAAATATTTATCAAAATCATGTAAAAATGAGGAAGAGTCTTCCTCATGAGTAGAGAAACCATATTTATTTTTTAGAGAATTTTTAGAAGCTCTTCAAGCACATATTTTTAGATTAGAAGTTAAAAGGACCAAATTTCAAATATGAAAAGGGACACTTGAAAAAGTATAAAGGAAAAAATCTTGTATTTTGTAAGGGTTGCTATCATTTTGTACTCTTTTGACATGTGAATGAAGAGCTTTAGTTGAAATTCATGTCTCTCTTTTCTTTGAGTTTTCATGGTTGATTCTTGAGTCTTTTTCATATGTTATCCATGGAATTTGTTGGTTTAACTTGTATATTACTGAGTTGAATTTCTAAGGAGAGGTCATTATCAGTATATTGAGTGATTAGATGCATGAGATCATTGTTGCAAATGGAAGTTCTCAATTTTATCAGAATCATGTGATGGAGAGTGTTAATCTCCAAAAGAACAACCTACTCTTGTAATTAGAGCACCTCTATATCAAGAGTAAGTCAAAACCTTTACCAATTTGGAGGATCAACATTCAATTATAAGGATTCTGGAAAATCTGTGAAAATGATGATTCTACAGAAAGTCTGCTACACATATCTTTCTCATTGACTTATCAAATGTGTAAAGTTTTTTATAAAACTTTGCACAAGGTTTCGCCAAAATATTGCGCACCTCTCCAAGTTGAATCACTCCAAAAGATTCAGTAGATTTTGAGAAATCAACTTGACAAGTCACCTATGTCTAAAATTGTACTTCTGAGAAGTCGATTTAGACACCTATAACTTCTAAGACATGGTTCTCCAAGAATAGAACCCGCTTAAGCAAATGCTTTTAGCCACAAGTAGCTTACCTTCCAACTTAAAGATTAAGTGCTTACTTGCTCAAAACTTTAAATTGTGGAAGGAGAACTGATCAAAACATTGACTTCAAATTTTGCGCCTGTTTCAGGAACCAGTAAACACTTCTTCACATACAAATGTTCCTACACATAATTCTCTCAGCCTAATCACAATTGGAAGCTAAAAGTTTTAAGAGAGGTCAATCACCTATAGACTTAGACTTGTACAAAAGCATTTCACCAAAGATCTAACACAGAAGGAGAAAACTGAGAAACATCGGGTGCAACATTTTCTTCATTTCTGAGAATTTTACATCCAGTGATGAGAGAGACTTAACTCACTTCTAGGATGGCTAAAAAACTCATACAACTTCTGATTACTCTATTCTCATGCTCTCTCATACTTGCCCCGACATTTTCCATAGTATTTATAGGCAAATATTTACAAACTTATGACTAATCAAAAGTATAAGTGACCTATATCTGAACTAATGTACATATGTGTACATTTCTTTCAACTCCTGAATGTAAACTTCTTCTATGCTTCAAAACTTGATCTTTTCTTCATTCTTTGACTTCCAAAACTTCAATTGTTGATTGCTCTACACCAACAGCTCCCCCTCAATCATCAATTGAGGTTTTCTCTATTTTCTTTATTCCTGCCATGTCTTTGAATCTCTGTAGCTTTGGTCCATCCAAGCTTTTGGTAAGCATATCAGCTATCTGATCTTTAGTTGAAGTATGTATGACTTCAATCTCTTTGTCCATCACCTTCTCTCTTAGAAAGTGATACTCAATCTCAATGTGTTTGGTCCTGGCATGAAAAACAGGGTTAGCAGCTAGATACAATGAACTCATGTTATCTCCATGAATAGTAGGAGTACTCTGAATGATACCAGAACTCTTCATTAGAGTCTTAAGCCATATCACTTCCTTTGCAGCTTCAACCATGCCTTTGTACTCAGCTTCTGTAGATGATAAAGCAACTGTGTGTTGCTTCTTTGAACACCAAGAGATTAACTTATCTCCCACATAACACATGTATCCATAGGTTGACCTTCTATCATCAGGATTACCTGCCCAATCTGCATCACTATATATTTTAATATTTGTATCTAATGTAAAACCATAATACAAACCCTCTTTGAGTGTACCCTTAATGTACCTCAACACTCTTTGACCTGCAATCCAATGTTCTTTCCTAGGACAATGCATGAATTGAGACAAAACCCCAACTACATATGATAAATCAGGCCTAGTTAATGTAGCATAGATAAGACTACCAACCAAACTCTGATATAACTTCATATCCTTGAATTCTTCTCCACCATATCTGCTCAATTTGTGATTCACCTCCATTGGTGTAGGTGCTACCCTGAAATCATTCACTTTAAACTTGATTAACAAGTTCTTCAAATAACTTTCTTGAGTCACATACACTCCATGTTGAGTGTATGAAATCTCCATGCCCAAGAAATATGACAAATCTCCCAAATCACTGATTTTAAATTCTTTCTCCATTTGCTTCTTTAGACTTTGAATGCCTTTCTCATCTGTACCTATAAGAATTATATCATCAACATATATGCACATGTAAATGAACCCATCATCACTTGCTTTAACAAGCAAGCTACTATCTGCCTTATATACTTGAAATCCAAGTTCTTTCAAGAACTTCACAAGTCTATAATTCCATGCCCTTGGGGCCTGCTTCAACCCATACAAAGCTCTCTTGAGCTTATACACATGATCTGGATACCTCCCATCTCTGAATCCTTGAGGTTGCTCCATGAAAACATCATATGAAATGTAACCATTTAAAAAAGCATTTTTCACATCTAATTGACATAATTTCCAACCTTTACATGCAGCAATGGCTATGAGTGTCCTGATGGTTGTCATCTTTGCCACAGGACTATAGGTCTCATCATAATCAATACCATATGTTTGAGCAAACCCTTTGACAACAAGTCTAGCTTTGTACCTAGACACACTTCCATTTGCAAATCTCTTTGTTTTGTAAACCCACTTGCATCCAATGATCTTCTGGCTATTTGGTTTAGGAACCAAATCCCATGTCTGATTCTCCAATAATGCATCATATTCTTCCTGCATAGCTTTCTCCCAATTTTCCTTACCTTTTGCCTCTTCATATGTAGAAGGGTCTTCATCTACCTTTATCATATAAGCATAATCTTTGGTAGCCAAAAAAGAAGTATCATAGCTATACCTTGTAGGTTGCCACTTGTGTCTTGATGACCTTCTGAGTTCTCCACTCCTTGAGGTTTCTGGTTCTTCACACTTAGGATCAAATCTTGGCATTTCTTCAACTTCAACCTGCACTTCATTATTCTCTTGTTCATCAAATATCTAAACCTTTGATTTACCTTTCTTTTGACTCATAATTTCTTCATCATCTGTATTAATATTGATAGTACCTGCATACCAAGTACCTTGCTCATCAAATGTAACATCCTTAGATACAATGAATTGCTTTGTGGATGGACTCCACAATCTATAACCCATCTGCTTGTCATCATAACCAATGAACACATACTTTTCAGCTTTAGGTTCTAATTTGTGTCTTAATTGTGATGGCACATATGCATATGCCAAACATCCAAATACTTTGCAATGGTCTAATGTAGGTCTCGTACCCCCACCATGCCTCATATGGTGTCATACCCTGCAAGGCTTTACATGGCAACCTATTGACCAAATAAGTAGCTGTATTTACAGCCTCAGCCCACAAATAATTTGGGCAATTTTTCTCCTTCATCATGGATCTTGCAAACTCAACAAGAGTTCTATTCCTCCTCTCTGCTACACTATTTTGTTGAGGGGAGTACCTGCAAGTGATTTCCCTTTTTATACCTGCATTCCACAAGTAATCACTGAACTCATTAGAGAAATACTCTCCCCCTCCATCTGACCTTAATCTCTTCAACTTATGACTTGTAATTCTCTCTACATATGCATGATAGTGTTTAAATGTATTAAATACTTCTGATTTATCTTTGATCACATAGATAGTGATCCATCTGGTAGCATCATCAACATAAATCACATAGTATCTTGAAATATTGATACTAAAATCCTTTGATGGTCCCCACACATCTGTGTGTACCAACTCAAGCTTCTCTGAATACATAAAACCATGCTTGGAGTAAGATTGCTTATGAGCCTTACCTAATTGACATGCCTCACATCTGTATGTCATATGTTGACCTGCAACATTAGGCAATCCAAGCATTGAACCATTGTTAATCATATCTTTGATACCTCTTTCATTGAAATGTCCAAGCCTCTTGTGCCAAAGATCTAACTCAGAGATTTTATGTCCTCCATAAGTGAACAAGGCACGACCAACATTACCTTGAATCTTCAATGTTAACAATCTTACTTCTTTCTTCCCTAAAACAATTTGTTTATACCCATTGCTAGGGTTTTCCACAAATACTCCTTCATTAGTGAATCTCACTTCATAAACTTTTTCAACAATTTGTCCTACACTTATCAGATTCTTAGGAATTGTAGGAACATACAAGACCTTACTCAATAAGGTGCTACCATCCTTAGCCTTCACTGATCCAATTGACTTCACATTGTACTTTGTATTGTCACCTGTTTGAACAACATGATTGCTATTATTTAGCTCTAGATACAAGAAACCCTAGTTTTCCTACTCCCATTCATTTGCCAATAGATCAAGTCTAGGATGATCAATTAATGTAAATGTCTGTTAGAAAAATATTTAGAGAAATATATGAAAAAAATAAGAGAAAAAATAAATAAAAAATATATATAGAAAAAAGCAAAAAAAAACAGAAAAAATTTGTTAGATTTAAAAAAAATGGACAAAAAAATGTATAGAAAAAGAATGAAAAAATAAAATAAAAATGAGAATTTAAAAATTAAAAAAAGAGAGAATAAGAAAAAAGGGAAGAAAAAATTAGGTACAATTTCAAAAAATGAGAGGACATCAAATCTTTACTTATATTTTTGTCATTTTCTTTTCCTTTGAAAATTTTGAAGCACAAGCAAGATCTAAGCTAAAATTAGGAAGTTAACAAATCTTTTGATTTATCATTATCTATTTCTTATTTTTTTGATTAAGTAATTAAATCCTTCCCCAAACAAGCACAAGAAACAACAGAAATCTTGCTTCACCTATGATGATCACCTACTTTGAGTCTTGGAAATCACTGAGTTTTTGAGTTTTGAAGAAAATCTTTTATCTCAAGTTGTTCTAAAGAATCTCTTTTCTTTTTTTTTTGAACATGACTCATGGTGGCGAAGCGTGTGTGTGGTGTATTTCTTTTATATTAACAGGATGGTGAATACCAAGGAGCTCATTATTCATGATTTCAAAGTTGAATCAATGATTGTATCCAGGGGACATTGGTTCCTGGATAGTGAAGTACTAGAGTAGGTCCTTGAATTAGAATCTAATACAGAGCAAGATCTTCCTGAGGCAGATCAAATAATCAACAAGCTTAAGGAGACTATCAAGAAAATTGGTCAACACATATTCACAGTAAAGGTGGGAGTCAACAAATATACAATGTTATGTCAGGAATTCTACAAGTTCTAGAGGGTAACTGCCAACTACAAGAGATGGAAGGCTATGCGACTCCATAGAATACTGGAAGAACCAATTTTCTTTATAGATTTTGGCAGGGTTTCTCAAGTAATGTCTAGTCTGGTGGAACTTGGAAAAGGAAATGAAGCCTATTTTATGTGCTCTGTGAAAGATAAAGAGGGCAAGGATGTACAAATCATGATCAAGGAAAAGCATATCAGAGAAACCTTGGAGTTCTATTCAATGGGAACCAAACTGGATGGAAGCTTTGTTAAAAATAATGTAGCCACTTATGTAGGATTTTCCAAGTTTGCTGATTTCAAAGGCCAGGACAATGAAGAATTCTCCACAAGAATGTTTTTATAGTTTTTTTGCTTCCCTAAGTTGCCCATATATACTATGCCTCACAAACCAGTCACTCTCATCATGTTGGACAATAAAGATAAATCTAAACCCAAGTTTGGAGTTATGGATGTGACACCATACATTCATGAACAGTTCAAGGAAGCCACAAAGCACTGGCAACAGAAAAAATTTATGAATGGAGCCCAGTTTTTAACAAGAATCATATATCACATTTTGGACATGGAAGATTAACTAAAGTTGGCACCTGAAGCCCAGTACTTCAGAAGTTTAATGGCAGGAATAAAAATTCCATCTAAAGTTCTTCAAGCAGGAGAATATTGGATAAAAACAAGAATGAGCAGATTAGGAATGAAGAGGAAAATTCTGACTGAAGAAGTGGTGCCTAGCAAGAAAAGAAGAATAGATCCAAGGAAGGTGGAGTTGGAATAAGAAGAGGCCACTAAAGAAGAGATTGTAGCTGCACAGAAGAAAGTACAGCTTGATAAGGAACCACATCCACCTCAGACTAGTAAGGAACATTTATATACTTATTTAACTCAAAGTAGTGACGAGAGAGCTCCATATGAGGCGCAATATCAAAAAATGTTGGAAAACTACTCAGACAAGGCCACTGACTGGAGGCAAGAAGAAATAGAACATTATGAAGAATTCCATGATCAAATGATGTCTGTAGAGATTGAGGAGATGTTTGTCAGAAAGGAAGTTAAGCTACTAGCATACTTCAAAGAGTTACAAGGGCCTCTAGAGACCAAAACCACTGTAGTGGCAAGGAAAAGAGTGCCAAGGAAGACTGTTCAAAAGAAGAAACCAACCAATAAAAATAAGGGGAAAACAGTTGAACAATCAGCTCCACAACTGCTGGCTGAAATTCAACAAGATAATACAGGTGGAAAAGGCAAAGAAACAACATTGTCATCTGATTCTGATACTAACATAGAAAGATTTCTACTAAGAAGTTTAAATTTATGTGTACCAAGCACACCAATTAAAACTCCACAAATATTGGAAGCAGATAGGTTAGCAGAGAAATCAGTTGGAAGCTCAAAAGGATTTAAGATTGTGGAAGAACATATAGAGTGTTAGTCTTGAAGAAGAAAAGAGGAAGTTGAAAGGTAAGGGAAAACTGATAGAAGAAGAAATCACATTGAATGAAGGAGTTTGTGAAGGAATAATAGATACAGGGGCTAAGCCTATATGGACTAAACCTTTAGAACAACCCTATTTTCAACCATTTGTGGAAGAGACTAAAGCACAAAGGAATGAAGAAAATAAGGTATAAGAAAGTACTGAAGAACAAGCCCATCAGAAAGAAGAAGAGGCAAAGGTGAGTAAGAAAATTGAAGAGGTTTTATTGGACTTGAGAAAACAGATAGAAGAAGAAGAGCAGACAGATAACGAGGAAATAGCATATGAACCTATGGATGTGGACGATACAGTAATAGGAGATGACTGCCAAGAAGAAGAAGAAAGGCAGGCAGAAGAGAATCAACAGGAGCAACAAGGTGAAGAAGAAACATATAAAGAGGAACATGCAGAAACAAAACAGACATAGGAAGTTAGAGATGAATGTGAAGGATTTGAACCTGATAAAGAGGTTGAAGAGGATATAGAAGAAGAAAAAGAATCACACCTGAAAGTAGATCAAGTGCCTATCTATGAAGAAGCAGAGGAAGATGAGAAAATTAAAGAAGAAAAATTGATTGAACTCAAATAGTTAGACATTAGCTATGGTTTGGAAAAAATACCCAAGGACATCAGAAGTGCTTGCAAAGTAACCATGAACAATATAGAGCACTTCAGGCCATCAAGCAAAAATATGATAATATCAGGTATGGCTGCTGAGTCTGAATTTATAAAAGGAAGTAGAGTCATAGCGGAGCAAAAGAAGGAGAAAGAGAAGATGAGTGAACAAATAAAAGCAATTCAAGAAAAGAATGACAGTCTATTAGAAAGATTGTTTAATATGGAAGCACAAGAGGTACAATAGCAAAACAAAATCAAATTCTTAGAAGAAAAGTCTGGAAAGCATATTGAACACATCACTAAGGTGGAAGGTGAATTGAAGAGAATGGAGAGCGAGTACAAATATTGCAAGAGTCTTATCAAATAATGGTCAGAGCTAATGAAGAAATCAACAAGTTATTAATGGATGAAGGACCAGATAAAAGTGGACAGGCAAGCAACCAGTGTTGATCAAGAAGAGATGGAAAGATTAAAGAAAGAAGTGCAAAAGTTACAGGAGGATCTAAAGGAGACCAAAGATATGGAGAAACAAGAAAATACACATGATGTGATTGCAATGAGAGGTTACAACAAACTATACTAGGATATAGCTAAAGAGAGGGAAGAATGGAAGAGTGAAAAAGAGTTATTAAATTCACAGAATATTGGATTGATGAAAGAAGTATCAAAATTAAAAAAGAAATTGGAAAACCAAGCAAAAAAGGAAAAAGAATAGGCAGTGAAGTCACGTGAACAAGCAGCAAAAGAATAGCCGATAGAGGGAACTAGAATGTCACCACCACCAGAGGATATTTACACAGTAACAGAGGACAAAAAGGTGGAAGACCACTCTTAGGAATTTGTGCAGATGTTGTTAACCAGCAGAGAGTCTAGAATGGAGTTTATTAGAAAAATGCATAATGAGTATGAGGACAAATAGTAAAAATTGCTTTGGAAAATGGTGTCAGTCCAGATCAACATCATTGGGTAGCTGATGGGCTTGGAATTCCATTTTTCATGATCTTGGAAAGCATAAAAAATTATCAGACTGCAAGAGTTGGATTACCACCTAACAAGCACTTAGAATATGAAGAAGATATATCAGTTACCAAAGAACTTTTTGAGAAAGCCAATCCAAAGTGGAGAAATAGGTGTTTGGACACTAATAAGGACTGCAAGAAAATATGGAAGGGGGCTCCTTTACATTTGAAAATTAATCCAGCATATTGTCCAGTTGCTAGGAGAAGAGAATGGTCAGACTACTGGAAAAGGGGAAATGAAGGATTGATCCCAACAGGATGGCTGAATTTCCCTAAAGTGGTAGGACCTAAAAAAGGATCATGGCCAACAAAGAAGTACATGGTAGACACAGTAGAATCTATCATATCAACATATAAAGATGTAAATGACCTAGGTTGTATATTAGAAGTGAGAATTATGAGTTAATCCTTACATGTATAGAAACCTTCACTGATGCGGATGTAAGAATACTAAACTACATAGGATTTAATTCACCAACATATGCATTGCTTTTTGACATGAGTGAGACACCCGATAGGATATGTCTCATGGAATATTATAGCAGAGTTGTATTTCTAGGAAGCCATTATCTAGAGATCTTTGAAGATGCTTTTGATTATGGACTTTTTGAAAGGGGGTCAGAAATTTTGGAAATCTATCAGTAGTAACCAAGTCAAGGTTGACTAGCTATGAAGTTGCATATATAGAATACTTGAAGAAGGATGTAATAGACAAGCTAGAGGCAACAGTCCAGTGGAGGAAAGCGCTTTTTGAAATGGTGAATAGTTTAAACTTAACAAAAAGGAAAAGCCATGATTTACTTGCACAAGTATACCAGAGGAAAAAAAAGTAAAGGGATGCTGCTGAAGGAAAACTTTTTATCAATCCACTTCCAAAAAATCTAGGAGGGGAAGAAAATTTTAGAATAGTATTTTTTGCAAAAAAACCCATTATCTTGTAAAATATTTATTAGAATGATGTAAAAATTAGGAAGAGTCTTCCTCAAGAGTAGAGAAACCATATGTATTTTTTAGAGAATTTTTAGAAGCTCTTTAAGCACATATTTTTAGATTAGAAGTTAAAAGGACCAAATTTCATGTGTGAAAAGGGACACTTGAAAAAGTATAAAGGACAAAATCTTGTATTTTGTAAGGGTTGCTATCATTTTGTACTCTTATGACATGTGAATGAAGAGCTTTAGTTGAAAGTCATGTCCCTCTTTTCTTTGAGTCTTCATGATTGATTCTTGAGTCTTTTTCATATGTTATCCATGGAATTTTTGGTTTAACTTGTGTATTACTGAGTTGAATTTGTAAGGAGAGGTGATTGACAATATATAGAGTGATTAGATGCATGAGATCATTGCTAGAAATGGAAATTCTCAATTTTATTAGAATTGTGATTGTCTCGTCTAGGTGATACATGTACTGAAATTTATTTCTGAGTTCATAGTTGCAATCTACAGAAAAAACACCACACTTTAGGCACAAGAATCATTGAGAAAGCTATTATTCAGCTCTAGATACAAGAAGCCCTAGTTTTCCTACTTTTTTAAGCTCTTCTCAGAAATTAGAATTGTCTTTACATTTTCTTGGATTCCATTAGCTAGAAGGGGCTCTGGTCTTAGTATACTTCCCGGATTGATAAATTTAAGATGTGCGAGTTAATCCTTTATGCTATGATGATTGGAGAGGACAACTCCAAAGGATTACAAACACCCCCATTATGAGGAGGATCCATTGTGAGAGAACTGACATCTGTGGCACCCTAACTTCGAAGTTAGATGAGGTCTATGTGTGACTATTGATGGATATAGATGATCTTTGTGAGCCTAGCCATTAGGTTAGTCAGGGCATAAACTTCGGGGCCATTGGGTTGCCATTCAAGGTGAAAATAAAGTCCATGTGGCATCGCACCATTTCCCCATAGAACCCTAATGGGGGGAGTGTAGAGGGGGACCTTTCCCCCTTCTGTGGGGTGCAAGGGGCCTATTCCCCCTACCCATAGGGCTGAGACCATATGACTTCTAGTCATGGAGATATATTAAGATTGTATATTTTGTCGACTATTGTGTATCTCCCAACTATATTTATCTATACCGACTCCCTTTGTAAAAGCTATATAAGCATGGCGAGGTTGAGTTTTACATAGCATTGTGCACTAGCAATCCCTTCATCTAGAGTCTATCTAGATCATCTAAGCTCCACATTGGGAGCACACAAGTGGACAACACCATTGTTGTAACTGCATTACACTTGGCATTCTGAGAATTTGAATTCTTTATCTCTTAGTCTACATCTATCTTGTCTTGTGTTTTTCTCTCAACTCTGTCCCATGGTCTATTCCATTGTGGTGTTATTTTCTTACAATTGCTACCTGATTATGTCCTGAAAAGCCATCTAGGAAACTACAAACTTCTTGGTTGGCCACTTTTTCTAGCAAATGATCCATCATAGGTAAGGGATAATTCTCATGGATCATTTCTGCATTGAAATTCTTCAAATTTATGCATACTTGCAATTTCTCATTTTTCTTAGACACTATCATGATGTGTGACACCCAGTTGATATGTTCTATCTCATAGATAAATCCTGCTTCCAAAATTTTGTCTTATCTTATTTGATTTTTGCATAATTCATTGCATCGATAGGGTCTTCATTGTTTGGGTTTTGCATCAACCACCTTCTGAATTCTATGCATGCGAACTTTGGGGTCTACACCTTTTAGTTCTTTGTAACTTCATAAAAAGACATCTCGATACTCACATAGTAGGGCTACTTAATCTCTCTCCTCATCAATTGAGACATCATTTCCTATGTATGTAAGTTATTCCCCATTGTTCTTTATTATCGCTATGTCTGATGTGGCTTCTCGCTTGGGCTTTTGAACCACTATCTTTCAGTGTTTCACTTCATACTTCATGAAGTTCTGAGGCTTCAAATCCAATACTACTAGTCTTGTTGCTCTTAATTTATTCTTTTTTCTCCACTTGCTTCTTGCTCCTAGTTCTCAAAAAAATCTTGTATTTGATATAGTTTGGCGGTTTGAGAAGGACCAATTTTCGTTACGCCTCGACCTCCTATGAAATCTTCTTCTATACTGAAAAATGGGTCTTCCTCCCATATTTCTTTTTTGTTTTCACATACGGTTTCCACTTTTTGGTTTGGCTCATTTATCCTTACTATTGAAATTTGCTTCATGTATTAGACTCATAATCCTTGTGTCGCCATCTCGATTCATTTGTTGCTTGTTCTATGATTGGGTCTTTTACCATAAGGGCATTGATCATAAATAGACATTACCCATACTCATCACATAATTGTTCTTAACACTTTTTCATTTATGCATGCCTCCATAGCGTGACCAATATTTAACTCCATAAATGTGGCTAAATTCTTCATCATGGGAAACTTGTTTGATATATGTTGTATCCTCTATGTCTCCTCAATGTCTAGTGAGAATTACAAGTTCATTATTCAGCTCATGCTCAACTTCTTTGGTAGCATCTCAACATAGCCAGAGGTGTGTATCCTCATTCATCCAGTTAGAATCACCAGTTTTGGCATTATGAATAGAAGTAGAATTGTCATCCTCATCCTCTAGATTATGGATGGATTCCAAAAGGAGGAATATCTCTATAGGACAATTCATGTAAATTGAATTTTTTTGTTACTCTTGTAAATTGAAAATATAGAGAATTCCCAACCCCAATCTTGCACTACCTTCAATTGCCTTAGGAATGGATGTCTTAAGAGCATTCCATAAGTGTTGGTTTTCATGAACTAGAAAATTGTTAATGTCTTCTCAAATTTGACACTCGAAGTGGTGAGACGTATAGCTTCTAAAAGACCAATGGTTCTTTTAATATGTCCACCCACTTTTCTTCCTCATTTTTTCTTGAACTTTGTGGATGTTATTCCCATACAAGCTCCTAAGTTTATGATGGCTTTTTTGTGGTCACTCATTTATACTCAATAGAGAGATTGGTATATCCTTCATCACCCTCACTATAATTCCCTACTTTGTCTACAAGTATTTAGATTGATACTCGAGGTGGCTTCTTCTTGAACATTATGAGTACCTATTTGTTGCTTCAATTTCTTTTATTCAAGAGATGTTTTTGTAGGAAGATTCTTACGACCCTTATGTGTTTGGCCTTCTCGTCAGCACCATAACATTATAGTTTTGTGGCACTCTAATGTATCCTCATAAGGGCATATGTATTTTGCTAGAAAACCAAGAGTTTTTGCTATGCTATATTGACTCAAAATCAAACCATATTGATGCATCTAAAAACATGGAATCGTTGTTCATTGTTGGATCATAGATATAGATCTATGAAGGGATTTTTGCTCTCCAAGTCTCTCCATTTCCTTGCTTATACCTTCTCCAAGAACTTCTTTTCCTTATGGTTCTATTTTCTAGGTTTGGGGTCGCATCTTCATCTACGATGTCAATGTTAAAAGGCTCTATGGGTAATTGCTAGAATTTGGTTGCTCTTCTAATTGGGTACTCATCACTAATTGAGTCCATGGATCCTTGACATCTCGGGCTAGGCTTGTCGACACTTGGAGCATACCATTTTCAAATATTAGCTTTCCATAGAGTATGTACAAAGTATGGTAGAGTATAGAGAGAGGGGAATAATTCCATCCCCCACCATCTACATATGTTGAATTACCAGTCATGAGGTTTCTTGTTCCACGAAGGTGTAAAACTGAGGGATCACCTCCAAGAGGGTGTGGAAAGCTCCAAAAGGTTTCACTTGAGCAGAGAGAAAAATATAACTCAATGAGAGGATTATCTTGTTGGGTCTTATGAGCCCACATATTCTACATAAGGTTAAGCACATCACGACCTTTGGGATTGGTAGGAGGTGGGTTGGTTGTCAAGGGGCTAGAAGAGAATGCCATGGGTTCCTTCTAGTTCAGCTTTACCTTTTTTTTTCTAGGTTCCATCTGTGAAACAAGATGCTTCAAACAGCGAGTCGTAACAAACGAGAACTATGTCGTAAAAAGAGAACACTGTCGTCAAAAATCAAGCAAATGGCAGCTTATGTTTGAGGTTCCTTTATACCAGTATACATATATTACAAAAATGAGGTGAAAACATGTGATTTTTTGACATTTTTTGACATTTTTTGTCATTTTCTCATAAAAAAAGAGCTCAAAATGTAGTCAAAATTTCACTATATAAGGCATTGACATGTCCAAAATCTATATGATAAGACATTGACATGTCCAAAATCTATATGATAAGACATTGACATGTCTAAAATCTTTATAAAGAATGTAGAACTGAATAATTCTTATACAAAAATAACATTTTAGACATATTTTTAATGGGTGGATATCTGATTGTTATTCAAAATTGCTACAAAACATGGTTTCATTAACCAAACTACTTCAAGGCATTTACATAAGCACTAAAAATGTTAGAGAGCTTCAATGCAACTCACAACTATGTCGATCTATGTCTACACCCTCATCATCTAATGCACTTGATTCAGTCTCATACTGTTGAGAGCTCTCTTCTTCTTCTTCTATATCCACAAGAGCTCTATCTTCATCCACGTACATACCAAATTCTGCAGGATCATGCAAAACTCTTCTTGTTTGCCTATGATTTCCTGTACCACATACATCTGGAAGCTTTTGTTTTATCATGTTGATGGTTGCTTTCCTCAACTGACCTGTTTTTGTCAAGGAAAAATCATAAACAAGAATATCTACATCATCCATTTTAAGAGTGGATGTGCTTCGAATATTCTTTTTCTTTTTTGAACCTGTTTGTTTAGTATCATACACCATTTCTAAGTTATATTTACATGTGAATGCATTACTACTTTTAGTGTAATACCAATGCACCATCAAAGCCTCTATTCTTCTCTGATCAATATCTTTAATTATCTCTAAAACCTTTGCAATCCAAAATGGTCTGGTAGCCTCATCACCATCAGCAAGTACTGCAATAAGTGTTCCAACATTTATCTCTATTAAATTTCCTTGCCATCTTGCTTTTGCCTGTTTTGTCATCCTTGGGCCTACATAAATATTTCTTTCTGGTGGATGTATAAAACTTTGAAGTGCATCTGCATTACATGCTTGGGCCACATTCACGGATCTTTGTGTACAAAAATCCCATGTGAATGGAACATCAATTGGCCAGTGACCTGCAATTGTATACTGTATAATCTCTTCTTGATGATTGAAAAAGTCCTCCCACCAAGATACATCTTGATCTCCAGCATATTTTTTTGCACGCTCAATATCTCTCTTCTTTTCAATGAGTGCATCCATCCAGCTTTTACTTTGATCAACCACATTTCCACATCTTTCTGTATTGTTTTTATCTTCATATGGTGATTGTTCTACACCATACACTGTAGACAAATTAGGCACTTGCAATAAGAATCTGCATCCCTCTTTAGGCTCCCACCCAAGAGAAGATGAATATTGCTTTGCAAATAAAAGGGTTATTTCATCAACCCTCCTCATCAAGAATACATGGTTGAAACTAATACTGTGCAATGGAGCCAAAACCTTAGCACTATTATCAAGGCCCATTGAGCAAAAGTGCTTAAAGTCATAAATCTGTGTGAGGTGTTGAACTTCTGGTTTTGGAGTATATGCTTCTGAAATCAGCTCAGATAAAATCGGAAGAGTAAAAGCATTGTTACGTGCCAACTTCTTAGAGAAAGTACTGAACATTTGATCAATGTGATCATGAGTGTGGCCAACCAGAAGGAAATTTACCTTAACCTTCTGAAATACCTGTTTTTCAACAAGCATGCTTAAATATCCAAAGACTGTAGAATTTTTATTCTCTCTTGCAGTATTATCAAGTTGCAAATATAGAGTTGGTGGCAAAAGACCCTTCCATGATTGCAAAACACGATGAATGACACTAACTGTAAGGTTTGGATCATTATGCACATTCGGATATGTGAAGAAAACCTTGGACATTACAGTTCCATTGTATACCAAAGCACCAACCAAATGCATTTGCACAAGGACTTCATCTCCAATGTCCTTAGGGATGCGATAAAAATGTGGCAAACAAGTTTTTTTTTTATCCATACCATCGATCAACAAACACATATAACGCTTTGGATTTCTGAGTGCTTTACTTCGATGATGAATTGCTTTCTTTCTCTCTAAAGCTTGACTCTCACGATGGTTGTTAAGAAGGTTTTTAAAATTATTCTTTTCCTGTGGTGTTGTAGCCCCTTTTGCCATGTTTTTCAAAGTGGCGCAAACTGAACATTCACCCATTCTAACTTTACGAGGAATAGACATATTGTTAAACTCTTCCTTCCATAATCGAGTAAAGTGACGATACAACACATACTTCTCATTTCTATTTTCCATGTCTTCTCTATATATTTGAAATACCTCTCGACGAGTAAAGTTATCTGACAAGTGCAACCTTCCAGTTGTAGGCATAAGCTCACAATGCAAGCTAAAATAGTTCATCATCCAATTCATTGCATGACGTCCAACAGATCCTTTGGTCCCAACATGGAACGTATCCAAAATGAGATCCCCATTCAAAAACCCTTGTTGAACCCTATGTATTCTAAAATTTCCCACACCCATTGCAATTTTAAATGCAGCCCTACAGCATCGCATCCCTTGACTAAAGAAATATTCAAAAGCAACACGTGTTACTGACATGTTATCCTCAATCATTTACATGCGAGAAACAAGGTATATATCCTGCCTTTCACTATCTAAATGGAGGAATTTTTCTCTTAGGTGCTTTAGTTTCTTCATTCCTAAATTGTACAAACATTTCAAACCACAACAATGCTTCACAATATCCAATGCAATCTGTCTATCTGAAGTAAGAAATTTAAATCTTTTTTGACTTACTTCACGAGGCCTTCTTTTAAATCGTAGATTGAGCTTGCTTTGCTTTTCCGTTGCTCCACATGCACTTGAGTCAGAAGGGAGATCAATGGTTGGATCAGATGGGAGATCAAGAGGTGCATTTGGTTGAGCAGCATTGCACTGTGAATTGGATAACTTAAATGACTCAACAGAAAACATAGAATCATCAGCACGTTCTAAACCATAGGGATCATCACTTCTGTGGAAAGGGTCAACTGAGAACAATGAATCCGAAACTGTATCAATATGAGCAGAGGAAGCTAATGCCCAAGCATCCACTGAAAAGATTGAGCTCATCTTCACTGAGTTCACAGAAGACTGAAGATGAATGACCTTTTTAAATAAGTAGAAATCCAAGATCAAGTGAAGATGTCACATCAAATGTCACATCAAGAAGATATGAAATCAAAAGTTCCTTAAAGTACATTAAATAACATTAAACATCAAATTACATCAAATCACTTAATTACTCAAATATACACTAATAAGGGAACCAAAGATTTGATTCACTTTTGAAAGATGAGATACACAGTTGATTTCTAACTAGATATGAGTCATTGAGTCTTAGCATTGTGAGTGAATCAAAATATATCCAAGTTGAGTTCCAACTGGATTAGATATTAAAATTGTTTGGAGCAGTGCCATTGAAGACTATACAAGAAGAAATTTTACCTTTGGTTAAGATTTCAAGGATTAGGTTTTATTGTGATCTTGGCTAGATCTCAAAGAGGTAGATGAAAGTATATTAAAAAAAGAATTATGTGTAAAAGAGGTACACGGAAATGTATATGTAAGAAGTATATGGAAAAGTATATGTAAGAATTATATGTAAGAATTAAGTATATGCTTGTTACAAAAGATTTTCAAATGAATTTTGAATCTATGATTTTTCTGAACGTTGGATGCAAAGACAATGAGTGATGTTTGAAATTACCAAGCTATTTTGTTGAAATTACCAACATATTTTGTCGAAATTACCCCAAAGCTCTTTACTTGAATGTTTATTCATACATTGATTTTCCATTTCAACAATGTGTTACAAGATAAATGTGAATATGAATTGAAGTGAGAAGGATAACACTATAAAGATGTCATTAATCTCCCATATTCAACACAACTTAGACTTGATTTTCTCCCAAGCAAGAGATTCTAAGAAACAATTTATACATGATATTAGACATCCTCATGTACATACCATACTCTTGCCATTGAAGTGTAATTTCCATGCAAATGTAATAAATAGTTGTAAGGTTCTATGAATATTTCATTAAAGTGGAGGTGAAACAGCCTATTTGTGTGAGTGGTATTTCCTGGTTAGATAAGTTGACAGATATAGTTAGCAACTGGACTCATTCAGTTAGATCCAGTTAGTCTCTGGTTCAAGTTACCCAATTGCCTATAAATAGCAGAGGAGGAGATCATTCTCATTTTCAAAATCCACGAGCAAGAGAGAGCAACAGAGCACAGATAGCCATGGAGCACAGAGCTCAGCATACCAGCAAGGCAACTCTGATGGAGAAGAAGAATGTTGGCAGAGTACCAAGAGGTAGACAAAATCATACCAAAAAAAAAGATTCCTAAAAGATTCCTTTTGTATGTTTGTGTAAATAGTCTGCTTTCTAGGTTTTTATTTTTCTTAGCTCCTAAAATATAGATCCAATCAGGGTACAGCTCGATGCCTGGCATCGACTTGCACCCTCAAGTCAATGCCAGGCATCGACTTTTAGGTGCAAGTCGATGCCAGGCATCGACTTTTCGATGCAAGTCGATGTCAGGCATCGACTTGAGGGTGTAAGTCGATGCCTGGCATCGAGTTGTACCCTCAAGTCGATGCCTGGCATTGACTTGCACCTAAAAGTCGATGCCTGGCATCGACTTTCACCGTCAAGTCGATGCCTGGCATCGACTTGCACCTAAAAGTCGATGCCTGGCATCGACTTGCCTGGCATCAAATTTGGCCTGAAAGTCGATGCCAGGCATCAACTTTAGGGTGCAAAGTCGATGCCAAGCATCGAATTTTAGGTTCAAGTCGATGCCAGGCATCGACTTTTAGGTGCAAGTCGATGCCAGGCATCAACTTTTAAGTGCAAGTCGATGCCAGGCATCGACTTTTAAGTGCAAGTTGATGCCCGATATCGACTTGAGGGTGCAAGTCGATGCCAGGCATCGACTTGAGGGTGCAAGTCGATGCCATCGACTTGCACTTAAAATTCAATGCCTGGCATCGACTTGGACCTTTGAAAAACACAATAACGTATGAGTTGATATTTCCAAGCGCCTTCAGGGATGCGGAGTCCAAGAGTGAGAGGCCTTTCAAGCAGCTGAGAGTGACCATGAGCTCTGGTGATCAGCAACGTGACAAAGGCATTGGTCACCAAGCAAAACCAAAGAAAATTATTGCATCCTTATCCTCTGAGAAGGCCAGCAACCCGGTTGGAATATCCTCTGGTGGACAGAGTAGCATCAAAATTCCTGAGGATGATACAACTATGAAGGATAGGTCGAGGGACGCAGAGGTCTTAAGGACAGATCGTCCACTGCGAGACATGACAAATCTGGAGTGGTGCCTTCAGTATGTTGAAGAAAAGAATGCAGTCCTTCTTATGTTCGCAGGGGCATATGGGAGAGGAAAGATCACGACAACAAAGGGTTTTCAGTATGGCCTTGTGTACAAACTGGATTATGAAGATGAGGATTCTGACAACCTCCTTTTCTTGGTAGAGACATCGAAAGGTTTAAGAAATTTTATATGCAAGATGGATTTCTTGTGCCTAGAGTGTTGTGTTCCAGATGGGCTTGCTGAGATATGCAGGGACTCAGTGAATCTTATCAAGGACTTGATGCCACGGATCCAGGGCAACATCATGCCAACACAACAGAAGATGACAACCCCTGTAAAGGCAAGGGGTAAGCAGAGCGTGCACAAAAAGTTCCAGAAGAAAAAGAAGAGAATTGCAGAAGAGGAGTCTTCTGACTCAAGCTCTAGCTCTGAGGATATAATAGTTGCACCTGGTGGAGAGCTTGCCTCGGGTGTTCTTGGTACTGAGCAGAACAAGATGAGGGAGGACATAGCTAGAAGAAAAGTTGTGAAGAAGGGGCAGTTGTTCCACATGCCAATCAATATCATCCATAGGCCACCAATAGATCCAGTCACAGGGAGGAGGCCTCTTGAGATCAGGGAGCCACACAATTTGCACGTGCAGAATCTTAAGAAGAAAATGAAAATAAATCCTCATGCTACTGTTGTGCCATTCCTTGCCATGGTGGATCCGAGTGAGTGCAGCTCTGTGGAGGAGTTCAATGAGGGTTTGTTTGAGGATTATACTTATTATGTGATTGGAGGTTCACACTCTGCAGAGGCCCGTAGACAGCTAGTGAAGGAGCACCCTACCACATTCTTCTTTAGGTATGCAGAGTGCAAGATATATGCTGGTCTTACAACTGAGGAAGCCAAGCTTCTTGCTTGGGATCACAACAATGACAATGACTACAGGCAAAAAATGTCCTCCATAGAGAGAATTCGGTTCTTCCACCATGAATATGAAGATTGTCTCGTGAAGGAAGCTGGAAGAATACATCCCAATCTACAAAAGCAATGCCTTATTGAGGTTGGAATTGCACTGGATGAGAATAGAAAGTCTGATGCTTTGAGGAAATATGATCCATGGTTTCAACTGGCATTCATATCAGGTGAGATCTGGGATCTGCAGGATAAAATTTTCACAATGTGGGAGAACAAGGAGGTCAAGGGCCAAAAGCAACGGAAGTCGAGGCCAAACCCACAGGTTGATCTGAAGGGAAAGGGAAGGAAAGTTGACCTCTCAATTGAAGAGGCTCCTGAGGACATGAAGCTGACACCATGGAGGGCCCTTCAAGGAATCAAGGATGATACATTGATTATATCAACTTTGTCAAGGGTAATCTCCAAGGAGTTAAGCCTGGAGGAGATGGTGACTGAGCTCAATAAGTATGTATGTTATTCTCAGATCCTTTTTCCCTCCTCCCATGTTTCTGGTCTAACCTAGTCTCTTTTTGATTTCTGTGACTGTATTCATAAAGTATACATGAAGATTCAGGAGGTGATAATGAAGAGGTTGGGTTGCTTTTCTTGGACAGAGGTCCAAGCAGACTATCCAACCACATCATCCTACAAAGCTTTATCAGAATATTTTATCCTGTTTTGTGATTGGGTAGGTTCTCTTTCTGATGTTATGCCTGGTTTGCCATTAGGTTAGATGCCTTGATTCACCTAACCAATTTGATGCCATGCTTTTAGTAGGAATTCGATGCCTGGCATCGACTTACTGCTAAATTCGATGCCTAGCATCGACCTGCTGCCAAAAGTCGATGCCTGGCATCGATCTCCTAGCATAAGTCGATGCCTGGCATCGACTTGGGGGCATAAGTCGATGCCTGGCATTGACCTCGTGGCATAAGTCGATGCCAACATCGACTTATGTCCCAAAGTCGATGCCATGCATCGACTTTCAGTAGAAAGTCGATGCCTGCTATCTACCCACACACGAAATCGAACCATGCATCGATTCCTTATGTTTTGTTTGTTGTATTGAAGAGCTCATTTAATTGTCTTTCCACTTTTTTCTGCAGAAACCAAAGAAAAGTAAGTCTGCAGAGCTACTAGATGATTGCCCCCCTGCATTCCTGGCTCACATTCAAAGAGCAAGGCATGAGAAATCTAGACTGAAAGCCAAGGAGATGGATTTTGATGATGAACCTGATCTGAAATGTTTCTCCAATCCCCTAGACCCCCTTAGGCCTGTATATTACAATGTATTCTGTAGTGATGTAAATAACATTTGTTCTATTGTGCCTAGAAAGCATTTCTCCCTTCTCATAGCAGACATACCCTATGGATTTAGGATGTTGGGATCAGTTAATGATGATGAACCCTTCAAACACCCTCAGATTCGGAAGATGGTCACTGATTTTGCAGAGTTGACTATGTCTCCTCTTTGGAGGATAGTAATTTTCCATAGCAAAGACCAGTCTTTCTCTGTTTCAACTGCTCTAGGCAAGATGTCATGTTGTGGAGTGCCTCACGTGGTAAGTAATCTTCTTTCTATCTCCATGGCTTTAATGATGCTCTTTGTGACTCATAGTTCTTGTTGGCAGGGTGAAGACAAACGTCAATCACACTCCTTTGCATAGGTTTGTGAGCTCCACTGAATGCATTACAGTTGGCTATTATGATGAAGTAAGCAAAAGGAGAGTCAGGGAGCATTGCAATGAGAATGGGATCTCAAATGTGCTCATGTTCCCAGCCGTTACCAAGAAACTTCGTCATGTAGCTGGGGACATGACATTGGTTAACCCCTATCAAAAGCCACAAAAGCTCATAATGAGATTGCTTCAACTATTCTCCAATGATGATGACTGGGTCCTAGACCTTTTTTCAGGCACAGGTAATTTCAATTTTAACAATTTTCATTAGTCATCATGTTGATTGAAGCCTCTAAGTGGTTTTCTGTTGTTTCAGGAACGACTCTGGCTTGCTCCTTAAAGATGTTCAGGCACTGCATAGCTATGGAGAAGGATGATGCTCAAGTGAGCTTCATTAGAATGAGAATCAATGGGCTAAATGAATGCCTAGATGAAGACCAAGAGGTTGGAAGGAAGCACATTGCAGACACGGAGAGATTCCAACCGGCTTCAAGGGAGCCTGTTCCCCCACTTGCAGATGAATCGGGGGACATGGCTGACCTTGAAGAGCCAATCTTGGAGCAAGAGAGGCAGGATATGTTTTCTAATGTTCCAGAGGATCCCATTATGCTTGAGCCTGAGGAAAGCTATGATCAGCTTCTATTGTAGATTCATATTACTCTTGTATTAAAACACATGAAATGTAAAACATCATTTTAATAGAAATATAATGTCGAGTTCTGCTTCCACTTTGTGTTCAGCTTGATTTATCTTGAGCATTTCTCTGATCATGTGTGAATGTTTCTTAGTATAATTTTGTTGATTATAATCTTCTCTTGGGAATGCTTTTGTGAAATGTATTTCATATTCTGTGAATATGGCCCAGCATTCAATGAGGATCTTAACTATACAAAGGGGATGATCTTAATTGCCTTGTTAAAATGTTCCGATTTTTGCAACACATGTACTCTGATTTTCGAGTAGCTTTTAATCAGCTATAATCTGTGCTTGTTGAGGTTATAGATGTAATGAAGGAGCTTCCCGAACTCTTACTTGTACCTTCAACTCTAATCTCTTGTCAAAGATCATGATGTGGGATTCTTGATCATGCTGAACAACTAGTTTTCATGGCAACAAGTATTTTATTATATCTATCTTGACTACTTGGGATATGAGATCAAGCTTCTAGTGACAATATTTACAAGCAAGAACAAGTGATGCTTTCTAGATATTGTAAAATGCCCACTTTATTGCTTGATATCATGGTCTTTAGGTAAAAAGGAATAGAGAACATGTTTTTGTTCTCCTTTGTTGTGACTCAGTGTTTTCAAGAGAAAGATGCCAACTTGTCTTGTCTAGGGTTTGCAATTTACACAAACCTTTTTATGGACAATCAGTTCAAGCAATCACTTTGTTTAAACTTCAAATTATACTTCAAAATCCTTGAGATGTATTTGCAAGTCACGGTCCCTTGGGACAAGGTCTTGGATTCACCTTAACCGTAATTTGGTCTTTTGTGAGGATCCCACTAGATTGTGTTTATCTAGGCACTTCAAAGCACAAAATTATTGAAGTGGCAAGATGTAGAAATCTCGATTAGTGACCAGACAACTCTAAAGTATGGTTCTCTTATCTCGAGTATCTATTGATGGCAAGATGTAGAAATCTCGATTAGTGACCAGAGAACTCTAAAGTATGGTTCTCTTATCACAAATGCTTTTGCTTGAAGTCGTAGGCTTATCTTGCTTGCATATAGGTGTAAATACCACTTTGAAATCCTCAAATTGGTTATTGTCAAGCTATAGAACTTTAGCCTAGGGCCTTCAGTCGATGGGCCTTGAAGTGAGAGTCCCAACATGTGATGGAGGGTAATTGTTTGAAGTCAAATTATGGGTTTCAATGATCAAAACTTTGCATTCATAATAAAGAACAATTGCACACATTTCAAAAGCACACAGATTTCAAGCGATCGAATGATCCTTAAGTTTCCAAATGTGCATTGTCCTCATCCCAAAAGTGCCCAATGGAAAACGAAGGGGCCCTTGCAATGTGTCTTGGCAGTTGCAAGAGACCTTGAATTTTCTTGGTGTCTCTATAAATCTCGGGGCCTTGGCTTTGCATGAGGCCTTGATCACTTTAGGATACCTTGCCCAAGTATTTGGAACCTTAGAAATACCCCGGAGCCTAGGGACACTAGGATCTTCACTTGGTGTGGGATATTGCCACTAGGACCTTGAAGGGGTCACTGAGAGCTTAAAGGGGTGAGTGGACCTTGTAGAACTACTGAGACCTTGAAGTCCCACGTGATTTTTGGTGCACCAAATTGGCTCTTAGTGTTGATTCCAAGTAGAGATATAGGAGATCTTGAGATGAAGAAACATTATATATATATATATATATATATATATATATATATATATATATATATATATATATATATATATATATATATATATATATATATATATATATATATATATATATATATATATATATATATATATATATATATATATATATATATATGTATATATATAAGTATATATGTGTGTGTGTGTGTGTTTATTCATATATATATTCATATATATATATATATATATATATATATATATATATATATACATATATATATGTGTGTGTGTGTGTGAGTGAGTTTCAATCCTCAACAAAAAGCAACACCACAAAGATTTGCGAATATCATTTACCAATTTTCTTTTTAAATGTAAGTTGAACCGAAGCTTATTCCCTTGAGCTTTAGCTTTGAAACTGCAATTGTACAAGCGAATGGGCATAGTACCCATGGGACCTCCGGTATCCCACAAAGCAGGGTTTAGACATGATGACAATTTGGTTACAACTGGTTTAACTGACCAAATTCATTACATGTCCAGCCTGTGGATTGAACCCTGGACCTCCAAAGAGGCCAGAACCAAACCAATTTCCCTATGGGATGTGGACTTTCATTTACCACTTTGATGATAAGGCACAATATGTAATTAAATTCAAAGACTTTCAGCCCCAATATAAGACCTTTGGGAAATTGATCCTTGAAATACATGCGGCCTACGAGTTCGAAGTGGCCCTCACTTTTTTGTGAAACTTCTTTTTTTTTTTTAAGGAGGTTCGGCCGAGGCCTACTCCTCTAGGCTTTAACTTTGAAATTGCAACTGTACAAGGAAGGGCATAGTACCCATGGGACCCCCCTTATCCCACAAGAACAAGGGTTTACATAGCTGGGTTGAACTAGGATCACAACTACCACGGGGCATGACAAACGGTGGCACATCAGCCACAAAATACAACTTTCCATGCTAAACATGTTCCTTACATGGTGCCGGTGAGGGTTGAACCCTCACCCTCGCCTCAAGAGACGAGAGACCCAATCACCAAGACAAGCGGCTTAATACTTTTGTGAGACTTTTAAATCTTATAAGTTATGATGCATTTAAGTGCGACAAAATTTTGGGTCATTGTTTACTAAGCTGTCCCTTTATCAAGCAGAGTGGGTGCCTTCACTTTAATAGAATCAATTAATGGTCACCACCCATATCAAAGGTTATTAATTTCCACTTTTATACTCTTGACTATCCCATCGTGTTCATCCCGGATGATAGGTTCTTTGTGTGTGGATGGAGGTATTCTGGGACGTCTAAACGCCACCTCCCGAGTCCCCAATGCCGTGCGATAGGTGCGGTGCGTCTTCACTACTGTCCCTATTTCTTCTGCGCGCACACGACTTCTGCCCTCTTAAAGTCCCTGTGATTTCCTTCTCCTTCACGAGTCCATCGATGAAGGACTTCGAGACTCACAGAGAATGCCTCACAAGGCTATTCCTCAGGTTTCCTTGTTTCTTGTCGACTGCTCCGCCTGGCCTTTCCTCTCTACTCCTCCCCATCACAAACTGCACCCCTCCCACCTCTCTCTATCTCTAACTTTGTTGAGAGGTCCCCTTGCTATCTCGGGCAATTAGTGCAAGCAAGCATTCACAGATACCATAGCGCAGGTTCATGCACCCTTTTCGAATGCCCCCTCTCCTATAGGTATGTGTTGAAGTGAGCTAATATGCACTACTTTTGGGCTAGCATATGCTCTGAGACTGAGTGCAACTTCCTCTTTGTGTTGTCTGATGTGTTTATTTCGACACTAAGAATATGTCTTTTGATACCTTATCCATAAATCAAGTACTACTTCAAGTGACTGAGTAGGTAATCCCTAAGATAGGAGGCAAGAGGAGGCATGTTGGCTACTCCTAAGCTAGACTCAATCATTGTTAGTTGTTGTGCAGTTCAATCTGAGTTCATACTTGTGTGAGAAGTGAGTTAATTTGTGCTGGAGACGTTTAATTCTCCAAATTTCTGATCTATCTTGACTTAAGAACTCCTCTTTATCAAGAATAAACCAAACTTTACAAAAACTTCATATTATATTTCATATATGTTAAGAAATACTTCTCTGTATGAAGTTTTCTTCATCTTCAAGAGTCTGCTTCAGAAATGGACTTCAATCTCTGCATATGAATTCGATTTTAATCATTCAAATGATATTCACATATTCATACTACCTTTGCGCAATCATAGTGACCATTAGTTCTTCAAAAAAACTATTAGATTTCTAATTTGATCACTTAGATCAAACCTGTGTCTGAAACTGCCTTCCAAATATGGCGACTTTGACATGGTCAACTTCTTAAGTTGATTTCTCTCAAAATCTAACCCGTTTTGCTAATGCTTTTGGACAAAGCTTTCTTACCTTCTAACTTAAATTTTGAATGCTCAAACATAAAAAACTTTACACTGAGCAGTGAGATCCAAGTAAATCTTTAAGCAACAAAATGCACGATTCTGAGAACTTCACTTGCAGACTTCTACATATGAATGTTCCTACTTGTCATACACACAACTTGAAGAGAATTAGATCATCAAATGTTGGTCATAGCTTGATTAGCTTTTGAATTAGATGTGTACAAAAGATTTCCTGATCCACATGATCAGGCTGAGAGAATTCTGGAAAAGACCAGTCGCTAACTCACGAGAAAACTCTCTACACAACTATCTCTTGAAAAACTTGAAATCTATTGACTATGTTCTCATCTATTCTTCTTCTCTCTTCTATATCATGACTATACATGAGTTTATATATACATGTGAGTATAAACTCGTCACTAAATCAAGTATTTTTAAGTGTTTTTCCAAAGCTATTATACATAAATGTACAAATCATTTGTCCCTGATTCTTCAATTGACTTCATGCTTTTGAGCTTGAGTCTTTCATTCACTTCTTCATTCCTAGTCTTCATGTAATCATCCATTGATGATTGTATTGCTCCAACAACTCCCCCTCAATCATCAATTGTGATTACCTGCACCTTCTTTATACCTACCATCTCTTTAAACCTTTGTAAGTTTGGTCCATCCAAACTTTTTGTCAGCATATCTGCCACTTGCTCTTTTGTTGGTGTATACATGACTTCAATTTCTTTGTCAAGTACTTTTTCTCTCAAGAAATGATATTGAATCTCTATATGTTTATTCCTTGCATGAAAAACATGATTAGCTACCAAATATAATGAACTCATGTTGTCTCCAAATATGATTGGAACACTTTGATCAACTCCTAGACTTTTTAATAAAGTCTTCAACCAAATTACTTCCTTTGCAACTTCCACCATTCCTTTGTATTCAAGTTCTGTAGATGACAATGCAACTGTATGTTGCTTCTTTGAGCACCACGAAACTAGCTTATCTCCAACATAACATAGATAGCCATGAGTGGATCTTCTATCATCTGAATTACCTTCCCAATCTGCATCACTAAACATTTTGATTCTAGTATCAGAAGTAAATCCATAATACAAACCTTCATTCAGAGTTCCTTTGATGTATCTTAGTACTCTTTGTGCTGCAACCCAATGAGTTTGCTTTGGGCAATGCATAAATTGAGATAAGACACCAACTGCATATGAAAGATCTGGTCTTGTCAAGGTAGCATAGATTAAACTACCTACCAAACTCTGATATTTCTTCATGTCCTTGAACTCTTCTCCTCTATACCTGCTTAGTTTATGGTTAACCTTCAATGGTGTGATTGAAAATTTACAATTCTCCATGTTAAACTTCATCAGAAGATTCTTTAGATACCTTTCTTGTGTAACATACACTCCATGTTGAGTGCATACCCCTAGAAAATAAGACAAATTTCCCAAATCACTTATCTTAAGCTCATTTTTTGTTTGCTTCTTTAGCTCCTTGATTCCTTGAGCATTTGTACCTGTGATAATAATGTCATCAACATAAATACACACATAAATGTATCTATCTTCATTTGCTTTCACTAGAAAACTACTATCTTCCTTTGAAGCTTGATATCCAAGTTCATTCAAGAACTTGACCAATCTGTAATTCCATGCTCTTAGAGCTTGTTTTAGACCATACAGATCTCTCTTAAGTTTGCACACATAATCTGATTCATTTGAATCTTTGAAACCCTCTGATTGCTCCATGTATACTTCATCTACAATATATCCATGATTTAGAAATGCATTATTTACATCTAATTGAGAAAGTTTCCAACCTTTACATGTAGCAATTGCAATTATACTTCTGATTGTAGACATCTTGGATACTAGACTAAAGGTTTCATCATAGTCCACTCCATGTGTTTGGGCATATCCTTTGACCACAAGTCTAGCCTTGTATCTAGACACTTTTCCATCTGCAAACCTTTTTGTCTTGTACACCCACTTAGATCCAATCACCTTCTGATTCTTTGGCCTTGGCACCAATTCCCATGTCTCATTCTCAAGTAGAGCATCATACTCTTCTTGCATTGATTTTCCCTAATTTTCCTTTCCTTTAGCTTCATCATATGTGGATGGATCTTCATCTGTCTTCACAATGTAAGCATAATCTTTGGTTGTCAAGAAAGAGGTATCATAACTATACCTGATAGGTTGTTTTCTATCTCTTGATGATCTTCTAATTTTTGCACTTCTTGAAGTTTCTCCTTCATTTTTTTTTGGATCAAACCTTGGTCTATCTTCATAATTGTCTTGCATTTCATTTCTACAAACATCATCATCAATATCTTCTTCATATACCTTCATCTTTGACTTCCCTTTCCTTTTGATTTCTTCAAGATCTGTACACACATTATTTGATCCTATAAACCATGTGTGTTGCTCATCAAATGTAATATCTCTTGAAACAATGAATTGTTTTGTGGATGGAATCCACAACCTGCATCCCCTTTGTTTATCATCATACCCAATGAACATATGTTTTTCTACTTTAGGTTCTAGCTTATGTCTTAATTGAGATGGAACATAAGCATATGCCAAGCATCCAAATATTTTATAGTGATCAAGAGTAGGTTTCTTACCCCACCATGCTTCATAAGGATTCCTTCCCTCCAAAGATTTGCAAGGCAACCTATTCACAAGATAAGTTGCAGTATTAATTCCCTCTGCCCACATATAATTAGGACACCTTTTTTCCTTCATCATTGATCTTGTAAACTCTACAAGAGTTCTATTTCTTCTTTCTGAAACTCCATTTTGTTGTGGGGAGTACCTGCAAGTCACTTCTCTTTTGATACCTACATTCCACATATAATCATCAAATTCTTTAGAAAAATATTATCCCCCTCCATTTGATCTCAATCTCTTGAGCTTTTGTCCTGTAATTCTTTCTGCATAGGCATGATAGTGTTTAAATGTCTCAAACACTTCAGATTTATCCTTGATCACATATAGAGTAATCCATCTAGTTGCATCATCAACAAATAGCACATAATACCTTGATCCATTTAGGCTATAGTCATTTGAAGGACCCCATACATCTGTATGAACTAATTCAAGCATATTTGAATATCTGTATCCTTGCATATTGTATGATTTTTTGTATATCATATGTTGACCTTCAATATTCGGTAGACCAAACAGTGCACCATTCTTTGTCATTTCTTTAATTCCCCTTTCATTAAAATGTCCTAACCTCTTATGCCATAGATCTAATTCACACATCTTTTGACTTCCATAAGTAAACAATGCATGTCCCACATTACCTCGGACTTTGAGGATGAATAATCTTTCTTCCTTTTTCCCTGTAACAATACTTCTATATCCTTGACTTGGATCTTCAACATAAACATCATCACTTGTAAATCTGACTTCATATCCCTTCTCAACAATTTTCCCTACACTTATTAAATTTTTGGGGATTGTTGGAACATAAAGTACCTTGCTTAGGAGTGTACTTCCACTCCTTGTCTTCATTGAACCAATGCCCTCAACTTTGTGTTCGGTGTTGTCTCCTGTTTGAACTATATGTCCATTCACTTTAGCTTCCATATCAGTCATTAAGGAAATATTACCACTCAAATGATTACTACATCCTAAGTCAATATAAAACACCATTTGATCTTCATTGATTACTTCATGAGTTGCATTCAAGACAAGAGTCAAGTCTTCCTTCTAATGTGAAGCATAATTGTAATAAGCTAGGACTGAAATTCTGATTATGACTTCCACCATTCTTATGTTATACCAACAATCATTTGCCAAATGATTGGTTCTGCCAAAAATCCAACAAGCTTTAGCATTATCTTTTTTCTTACCTCCTCTTCCTTTACCTCTGAAATTCATTTTCCCTTTCATGAAGTTTACTTGATTTGAAGATCCTTCTTCATCATTTGTCTACTTGCCTTTCGCATTCTTCTTCTTCTTATCCGTTGAATACACTGCTTGACAGAGACCTCTTTCATTCTCTCCTTTAATGTGCTGGTCAAGTGTTAGCATATGTCCTAACTTTGATTAAGATCAGAAGTAAAATGATCTAATGATAATTCTGTAGACAAGATGAAAGGTTTCCATCTCCTCTTAGACTTGTAAGGATTTGCCTTACCAACTTGTCTTCTTTAATTTCATCATCTGATGCTCCCAAGATATCTTCAATGTCCTTCATCCTTGTAACATAATCAGAAATTGATTGAGAACCTTTCTTCTTAAATGTTGTAAATTCGGCCCATAGTGATGCCTTCCTTGATTTGGTTGTGTTTTGGAAATGTTCTTCCAAAGCATTCCATACATCTGCTGCACTTTCTAATCCTGTAATGTGTGGTAGAAGATAATCATTTACAGCCATGCAAATGATGCTCCTAGCTTGAGCATCTCTCTTCATCCAATTCTTCAATTCTACAAGTTCTTCTCTTGTTGGAACACGTGGATCCTTAAACTCAGGCTTTTATTCTTCTCCTGTAATAAATGATATCGAATCTTTGCTCATGAGGTGTGCTTCCATCCTCATGGACCATGCTCGATAGTTCTCTCTATCTAGTTTGTCAATCTGCAAGCTTTCTCCCATCTTTTGACTTCTCTGTCTACAATTACTAAGATTTATGGTGATATAATGTACCTTTGATATGAAGCTTTGATCCTTCTTGATCCTTTGAATTCCTGCTTTGTTCTTCTTCAGGTTTTCTTCCAAACTTTACTCTTTTCTCCTTCGATTCACAAGATCTTTGATATCTACAACAATCGAGGTTCTCCTTGCTTCTTCTTCACCTTGATTTGATCTTTCTGCTCTGGTACCACTACTGGAGACCTTTAATTCTCCAAATGTCTGATCTATCTTGACTTAAGAACTCCTCTATATCAAGAATAAACCAAATTTTACACAAACTTCATATTCTCTTTCATATATGTTAAGAAATACTTCTCTGTAGGAAGTTTTCTTCATCTTCAAGAGTCTTCTTCAGAAATGGACTTCAAGCTCTGCATATGACTTCAATTTTAATCATTCAAATGGTATTCACATATTCATACTACCTTTGCGCAATCATAATGAACATTAGTTCTTCAAAGAACTATTAGATTTCTAATTTGATCACTTAGATCAAGCCTGTGTCAAAAACTACCTTCCAAAAACGGCAACTTTGACATGGTCAACTTCTTAAGTTGATTTCTCTCAGAATCTAACTCGTTTTGCTAAATGCTTTTGGAAAAAGCTTCCTTACCTTGTAACTTAAATTTTGAATGCTCAAACATAAAAAACTTTACACTGAGCACTGAGATCCAAGTAAATCTTTAAGCAACAAAATGTGCGATTTTGAGAACTTCACTTGCAGACTTCTACATATGAATGTTCCTACTTGTCATACACACAACCTGAAGAGAATTAGATCATCAAACTTTGTTCATAGCTTGATTAGCTTCTGAATTAGATGTTTACAAAAGATTTCCTGATCCACATGATCATGCTGAGAGAATTCTAGGAAAGACCAGTCGCTAGCTCACGAGAAAACTATCTACACATCTATCTCTTGAAAAACTTGAACTCTATTGACTATGTTCTCATCTATTCTTCTTCTCTCTTCTATATCACGACTATACATGAGTTTATATATACATGTGACTATAAACTCATCACTACATCAAGTATTTTTAAGTGTTTTTCCAAAGCTATTCTTCAGTTGACTTCATGCTTTTGAGCTTGAGTCTTTCATTCACTTCTTCATTCCTAGTCTTCATGTAATCATCCATTGATGATTGTCTTGCTCCAACAATTTGGATTGCTTTTGGGTTAGCATATGCTCTGAGACTGAGTGCAACTTCCTCTTTGTGTTGTCTGATGTGTTTAAGTGTTATGGCCTAAAGTTTGAGGAACACATGTAAGTTTGGATTGTGAACCTTTCAATTGTTATTTTCAGGGTGTTATCTTCTATACTTCTCCAAGGAGATCCCATCCCTAAAGTAGCCACCCAGTGAAGGCATCTACAACTTGTCCTATCTTAATGCTTAATTATAACAATGAAAAAAGCCCATCACATGGAACTCTAGACACAGTTATAGCTATCCTCTCAATGTCTCAAGTTCTACATCTCGTTCATTAATGTTGATGATAGATTGCCCTCCTATGTGAATCCCCAAATATAGTAAGAAAGAATTTGACATTGATATCATTGTTCTGATAGTGCTCCTCTTCCCATTTTTATCAAATTAAGATTTGGTTTCAGAACTTTGGTTCTTAGGTCACCAACACGTGACCTAGGCCATGTGAGAATATGGTTTCCCATGTCCACGAGTTTATTTATATTGAAAACTTTGTTTGGTAATATTTCCTTTCCTTTTCAATGAACCCATAGGCTTGGACATGTTTGATATTTTCTCTCTCATTTTCTTATCAAATTTTTATTTTGACTCACGATCTCTAGTCTTGTGGAAATAGTATTTTTACTCAAGGAGATGCTTCCTTTTGTGAGACACTTCTCCTAGCCTTTACAAGCAAGATGTTATTTTCTCTCCACTAGAGATGGTGATCGCCTATTGCTACTCACTTTTTACTACTCATTCTTTCTTTTATCCATTCCAACTTTCCTACTCTTTAGTTCCAAGGGAGAAGATTTCAACTTTTTTATGCCACAACAAGGTGACTATGATTTCTTTTAGTGGTTATGAGGAATGAAAATTACTAGGTGGACTACCAAAAGATGAGAAGCCATAGATTGAGTGGACATAACATAAGAAATCAAGGATCCTGGTTGTGATTCATATGTATCATTTCATGTCTTAGAGGGATGTGGGCCATGCTGGGAGGCTGAAATCATAGTGAGTGATCAGAACCACACTAGATAGTCAAGAATCATACTCTTCAATCTTATCTCAAAGATATTGTTGGTCATGGGATGCAATAGTCACGGATTGAAATTCTCCAGGGTTAGAGACATTCCAAGCTTGTTTGAGTTAAAAAAAATTAACTCACTCCAAATTTTCTTCAATGTTCGATTAAGAATAATTGCACATGTTGATTCTCAAAGATCAACAAGAAAAATATATCGTAACCTTATTTCCTATTCCTTCATGAGATTTCTAACTTAGCCTAATTAGTTGTTCCTAATAAGAACAAACCCAAAAGGGTGTTGCACTTATCAACATGTAAATGTTAGAGCTCTTGGATGCACATGCAAAAATGGGTTTGGTGATTTAGAAGCACAATCAAATTGTTAATCCAAATATGGACCTACTACTCCATGAAATATATTTGTGTGTAATTTTTGTATAACTATTTCAAACAAAGCTGATAGAGGATCTCATTGAAGTCACACTTCAACAAAAGGTATGGTCATGTCCACGAATAGGGTTATCAAAGACAAAAACTAGCTCAACTTCCTACTCAACCATCAGCATACCTTGTGTTTCAACTCATTGGAAGGTTTTTACTTGATGGTTAATCATAAGGAATTGAAATAATACCATTATGAAAAAAAATATTCAAGTTGAATTCTACTGAAAAAAAAAACATAACTTGCTATTTTTCGTTAGCAATATTTATGTAAATGAAGAACACTTTCAAAGATTTTAGGTATGGATATCTAACACTAAACACCTTTTCCAAGGACTCAAAGCTCACATTCACTCCAAACTCAAGAGATGTGTGGGGTTGAATGTGGGTTTAGAAGATTCTTGAGCAAGAAGTAAAAGAAGATGGCCCTGTTCTAAAAATACTACTTTCATATAGTAAAGTTATACATTATCTTTGCTACATTAGCTACAAAAAAATTAAGTTTTTAAGCCTTTTTACTAATCTAATAGCTTCATTGCTACAAGACTCTTCTATGATAGTCACAAAAATGTGTTATATAACAAGATTCTAAAATATCTTTTGTTCCTTCTCATGTTTTGCATCCTCTTTCTATTATGTTTTTCATTTCACTTTTGTCTTTTACAATTTATAATCTCATGGACTTGACTGCTCTTCTTTCCAATAAAATGCTCATCACATTGAATGGATTGAATGATCATACATCCAAAGAATTTAAATTATTCATGGTTAGAAAAAGGCCTTCCACATCACCTTCAAAAAATAGCTTTCATGGCAAACAAGGTTATAAATGAGCTGTAAACTTTGAGTACATGTATTCAAACAAGCTGACTTTCTTGTGTGCAAAGTTCTCTATGGCATGTTTAATAACAACACTAGAATATTTTCCTCTAAGAAAACAAAAACTATTGAAAGGGGCTAGCCATTAAGATGTGACCCTATGAGCATGACTTAGGAAGCATAACTCTAATAACATTTTAGATTCACCTAATGGGAGAGCTTTTAACATCATAACTATTTGGGCTACTAAAATTAACGATATATCCTTCCAAAAATGTATAAAAAATTTATGATCTTGGATTAGAGTTCTCAGATTTTTCTCTAGTTGTCCTCGAAAATGGGGGGATCATCCCATACTTAAAGATTTTGTATTTTGATATTTTGCAATTCACTTTACTAGATGTTTGACCTGCCATATACAATATTTTTAACATAATCTCTATGTCTTTAGAGTAGGAATCTGTCGGTTGTCAAGGATGCGCTAGCTTACGCTCACAAACACTAGAGTCAATACAAGATAACCCATAAAGAGTAATATGATACAATGATGACCATAGGTTCTTACACATCTATGGTCATTAGGATTCACATGGCATGTGTTTCCAAGAAAGATCCTTCGATTGACTGCACGTACACATAACCATGTGTTCCCTTTAGAGCACTATACCTTGAAAAGACCCAAAAATAGTAGGGAGAAAAACATTTTTTATGAATGGAAAGCTTCAGGACTTTCTTCGACAGAATAAGTCAAATAGAATGAGAACCATATCCTTTGATTATAGAGGCTCCTTCAAAGAACAACAAAACTTAAATCAAATGGGAGAATGAACCGCATCTAAAAGCAAACATAAAGGATATTTATACTACTGCAAAAGAAAATTAAAAACAAAAGCAAAAAAGAGGGCAGCGGACTCAGTAAATAATATGCAGAGGTTGTTTTGTGATTCTTCATATGTTGAATACAATTGATTACCGCATTGCTCCTAATTTGGGTTCAATCCGGAAAACTTGCGTGAAAGCAGTTAGGTAATGCATAATCCATGGAGGAGCAAAATTATTCAATGTAAAGGCCATCGTTTTTTAACAAAGTGAATTTGGTGGATGTTGATGAACTTGATGCCCATGTGAATAGACTGAATGATCGTCACTAAATAAGCAGCAAGTGTAGAATTAGTTAATTAGTCAATCTTAGAACTGTGGTGAAAGTTTTTGCGTGAACGTCTTTTAAAACAAGACATTATTTCCATTACCTATATGAGTTCAAAAAAAAGTGTAATAAAGAGTGCATGGCATACAAGTTTCACATTCAGAGATGTTAACTTTTCTTTAGTGTCAAGATGTTGATGCCCATCCGTGCGAGTGCTTTTTATCCTTCATTTCTTTTCTTTTGTCCCTATTTAGTTGGTGACACCATGTTCTATTGTACTTGGAGATTATTTAGGATTGTATTAATGATGTTCAATGACAAAATCTCTCAAATATACGTATTCTAAGTGCACGTGTCCAGACATTGAGGGCACAGAATTTCAAGTGTCCTTATGGTTAACCCATCCTTCACGTTTATTTCCCTTCAAACAAAGTTTTAAATTAAACCAAAAAAAAGAAAAGAGAAAGCTAAAGGGAGGTACAAAAAAGACGACTAATCTTATCATCTCTTAGTATGGGATCCACTTGCGTCTAAGCTTGTTATTCTCTAAAACAAACACCCTATGGTCTTTGAAGGGGAGGGGATACTTGTTTCTTCTGCCTATGAGATCTAGCAACTTTTATATGGTCCACTCTTTGTGCGGCCCATTAAAGTTGATTATGCATCCTTCCTTCCAAAATTTCCAGAGTGCTTCACTTAAGAACACATTCCACAGAGCAGTGAAGCAGCTAACGGCCTCACCCAGAAGAGCTTGCTTCCAGCTGATTGGTTGATCCAGATTCAAGGGCTCTACAAACTTGCTTCCACATGGTGGCACTCTTCGGGCAAGAGAAAAAGAGGTGAACTGTCCTCCATTTCTTTGCAACACCTTTTCCACAACATTTTATCTCCACAAATTTTGGTGAGTCTTGCATTCACCCATATCCCACGGTGAAGAATTTGCCATAAGAGGACTGCTCCACTTCATATCGTGCCGATGCAGAGCATCATGACCGATGAGAAGGACAACCTTTGACGCATCCCGAACATTGTCTCTTCATCTAAGAAAACACTGGTCATCATAGTCTAGCCTCTAGACTATGATGAATTTGTGTATTAAGTTTCATTAATCTCAGGTAAGTTGAGTATTTTTGTGTATTTGGATGAATTTGTGATTAAGTTCCACCAGTCTCAGCTAAGTTGAGGCAGACGTGTTGTCATAATTTCCTTCACCAAATCACACAACACAGGTGCTCAGGTCACAAAATTAAGTCCACTTACTTTGTAACCACAGCATAGTTGTATAATGGAGCTTGAAATGCACGACAACAGTTATAAAGTTATAATGAATTGTTCCAATATAGATCCTACCCAACCAAAGCTTAAATTGTTCAGGTCATAAGATTAACTCCATTTCTTTTGTAACCGCAACACATTTGTATAATGGGGCTTCAAACACATGACAACAGTTATAATGTCATTAAGATATGTTCCAATATAGATCCCTCCTAGCCAAAGCTTCAATTCTCCCATAATTCAATAAATTTCATTTGAGTTTACAATATAACTGACTTCATTTACAAGAGTTGTATGTCAAATCCTTCATTATTTTCACATGAAATAACGTCTTAACGATTGTTCAAACATCAAACAGTAGGCCTCAATCTGAATCGTGGAAGATAAAAAATGTTGAGCTGCAATACTGTAGGCTAATCGAGCTTAAAGCTGCTATGTTTTTCATGTGTGATGATAATTATATGTAGGTTGGTTCAATGTTCCAAGTGAAGTAGTCTCACCCGAGAGTTCATTTCAGATAGTTTCTCTTTTCCCTTTTGTACAGCATGCATGCTTTTGCATTAGGATGTTAGCATTACATATTCAGCTGAGAAATGTGCATAATTATAGTCGTTAGCACAAAATGTACACCCAATGCTGTTTGCACATCTGGCAGATTATACAATGACATGCACGAAGGCCACTTGTGATAATTTAAAAATCCAACTGGTCCATGCAGAAGTGTGGACATAGGAAACCATTCCAAGATCGCATTTTCTCAGCAAAAATATGGGATCCAATTCGATGAAGTTCAACAGGAACTTCAGGAGAAAATTCTCATTTCTTTAAAAAATGCATACAATACTTGTACATGGAAGCACTGGAAAATTTTTTCTCTTTGATTAAGCTTCAACAGCCACGTTCCTGGATTGCTGGCATCTTCTTTAGACATGATGTGTTTTCAAACTCTCAGATCCTGAGAAGCAATTTCGTTCACAGAAAGGTAAGGGATTTGAAAGATCTATCCCAGAATAATTCAACACTTCACCACCATAGGTAACTCGGAGTTTATTGAACTCTCAAGCTTCTAATGGCATGCAATCCATTGCACTGACTCCTCTGAGGACATGTTTAAATACTAGAAACGCCACTTTATCGGAATGGCTAAGCTCTTATCAGAAATCAAGTATTCATACTTCTTGCAATTGTTCCAAGCATTGTACGATTTCGCCCATTGAGGGCCGGAAATTTGGATCAGCCTGTGACATCAATGGATAAAGAATTCTTGACATCCATTCCCTTGAATCTCATGAATCTAGATAAGAAGACACTACCTGAACACACTGGGAAATAACATCAGCAAACCGTGACATTGATTTTTTGGAGAAACTCCCATCAATGCTAGGATCAAGCATGCTTGCAAGAGCATCGATGTCACATAGTTGAGGGGCTGCCCATCTTACAAGGGACTGCTCTGACCTTGGCCGGGAGCTATTAAAAGGGATACAACAGATGAATTTTGAGACTTCAATGAGAACTGCACAATGTGAACATTACCTGTCCAAAACTTTGCGTCCTGTTAGAAGCTCTAGCATCACCAACCCAAAGCTATATATGTCACTCTCGATTGTGTAAATACCAGAAGATATATGCTCTGGAGCAGAATATCCCAGGCGTTCAGCTGAAGTCTGATAAGATATGCATTGAATGGTCAAAACATAATCATACTACATTATCTAAATTCTGTAAATTAAAAAGAAAATGGAGAAGCCTGCTGGGAAATGCTGGATTCCCATCAGCTATGAAAGCCCGTCTCCCTGATTTCCCTTAGGTGGTCCAATAATTTCACTTCACGAACTTAACCATATTCATAAATTAGCACTACTAAAGTCAAGTTTGGTTGAAATTTTCAATACCTGTTCATGCTGCAAGTAATTTGAAAGACCACAATCGGATAAATGAGGGATTAACTCGTCATCAAGAAGAATGTTTATGGATGTCAAGTTTCGGTGAAATATGGGTGGTCTGCAGGTTTCCTGCAAGTACCTATCAGAGAAGGCATTAGAACTCAAGAATTAGCAGGATTAATAAGAATAGATTACAAAGCAGGCACTCACTCCAATGCCCTTGCTGTTCCCAATGCAATTCTCACACGGGCTTCCCAGTTTAACCTCGTCTTATTCTCCATCTCTGTGTGCAATTTCTCGTAGAGGCTGCCATTGCTGATGAACTCATAAACAAGAAGATGCTCTCCAAGTTCCACACAATATCCTATCAGTTCTACCACATTCTTGTGGCGAAAGCGTGATATCTTTGACACAAAGTTCAGAAAATCAGCTTGTTCAATTCTAGTTACCGAATAATCTAGTTTTTTAACAGCAATCACCTGTAGAGAATATATGGCAAAAGGGTTAGGTGATACAGAAGCGCACAGCAATTGACATTAAACTGGCATCCCAGAAAACAGCTTTTAATACCTGCCCATTTAGCAATTGTCCCTTGTAGACTTTGCCAAGAGTCCCATTGCCAATGAAATTCTCTTCACTAAAGCTCTGAGTAGCAAGCTGCAGGTCTGCGATATTGTAGGCATGTGCTGCAATAGAACTCTTGGTTCCACGAATTCGAGCTCTTCCATTGGGCTCCCTACTTTTATCCACCTTCAAAAATTCGGGTACTGGCGGTGGCCTTAACTCAGCGAAGTCAGCCATGTTGTTGGTCCTTGATGGAGATAAAATCACTGGTTTCATCTGCTCTAGTTCTTCTGTAGGATTTTCAATAATGGATTTGCTGCTCTCTTCCATCAAAAACCCAGGTATTGGTGGTGGCTTCAATTCAGTAAGCTCAGAGACATGGATCCCTGGTGGAGATTTTACGATGGGCTCTAGCAGATCTTTTTGATCTTGTGCTAGAATATAAGATTGACCTTTGTTTTCTGCAAAAGAAAGAAAATATCAAAATCTAGAAAGAAAGAAACATCCGAAGTTTGGAAAAACCAAACACAAGCCTTTTCTCTAGTCCTTCGCCATGTTGAATAAAGAACTAAAACAGTCCAAGTGCAAACCTTTCCAAGGTGGATTGATGGTACCACGCCATGAATGCTCAGAATCAAATTTTCCATTTTCATCTCTTTCCTTCCTTCTTGATATGAAGAAGAGAATAATAATCACAACTAATGCCACTGTCAGCAAAGCAGCAGCTCCAATCCCTATCCATTTACTAACTGTAAGATGATATCCTGGAGCTCTTCTTTGTGAATCTGAAGGTGAACTCACAGTGGCATTTTGCTTTATTTGTTTAGGTGGCGGAGGTGTAGGTACAGATGGAGGTGGTGGTGGGGGTGCAGGAAATGTGTTAAAAAGGTTTCCTGCAAATCTGAAACAAAGTGCAGCAAGCAGTAAACTTATTTGTCTCAATAGTATCAGAATAGTCTGTTTTCAAAATCTGAGAGACATCAAGTATACCGATAAAATGACACCAAAACAAGGGATTGCATACAAAAAGGAAAAGGAGAATGGAAAGTACAAATAAGGGGGGAGGGGGGGGACAGAGAGAGAGAGAGAGAGAGAGAGAGTCCTCAGATTTAAAGGTTTACAGTCAAAGCCACCTTTCTAAGACCTCAATTTTCAGTGTACCTAGATGATCAATCAGTTGACTGTTCCCTGCAATTCCTTTCAGTCTTTAGTCAACATGAAACAGCATTCCTAGGAGTTGGGCTTGCACTTCCCAGAATCTATATCCAGTTCAAGTGAAAGGCGGAAAATCATCCATCATGAATATACTGATTATCAGGAGCCTTGCTCAATATGTATCTAGAGATGATGCATATGGTTAGGGCATGCCCAATGCACCACATCATCACGAACAGAAGCATACAGTTTTAGCATCGGGATTTGATCAAAGGATCATCTTCGTCAAAGCTAGAGGAACAGTCAGGAGCCAGACTCAAAAGACATGTCTGAATCAGATGCAAGATGACCATCAGATGTGCAAACATGGAGACAGATTCTCAGCAGCAGCTTATAGACCTGTTTCTAGAAGGCCCGTACCTACTCTTGTTATCCTGTTTCTTTCTCATAAGTCAACTTGAATGTATTAGACTGATAACCAGGGGGTTTTCAACCCAGGGCAGCGAATCAGGTGGTCCACTACAAACATCACATACATATCACCAAAATGTCAGAAGTACATATGCCGGACAAGTGACATACAATAAACATTTGCTAATGGAAATCAAGTGTCCTCACATGACTTTTGTACAAATTTGAACGACAATGGTATTCTAATCAATAACAACAGTAGTATTCTAATCAATAAAAACAATAGTGTGCCACACTAAAAACATTCAAGTTTCACATATGGACATGAACTCATTTTCACATTGCTGCTGTATATGGTCAAACACATTCACTTGAGGTTTAATTCTTGCTACAAAACACAAAATAAGGTTCATGAAAAAATTATGTAGCAATTTTCATGTTCGATACATGTTATGACTTATTCGAGTTTCAGACCATAAATATCACGAATTTCATTCCCTGACATTTCCTAGCTGATGTAACCAATTCCAATATAATTTACAGAAGGTGATAGCTGAGCTACCATCATCCTTCCCTTCATATAGACCTTTACATCAAAAGGAGCTACCAAAAAATCAAATGATACAGAAATTCTTTCATCCATCAGACTCCCCCTATAGTCTGTACTACAGACTGATTCCAGCATCTTAGCCTCACCTAAGGTCCTTGTAAGAAAGCAATTATGCAAGACAGATGAACACGGTAAAAAAGAAAAGAAAGAAATACCAGAATTTAAAAAACATCTTACTAACAGTAAACACAAACAAAAATGGTGTTATCCATATGCACATTATCAAGATAGAGCTTCAAGAGTGATTTAAACAACTCTAGCCCGGAAATTACAAGGTAGAGGTATGTTGTCTCAACTCTGTCGAGGTCATGAATAAATAGATCAATGGAGAGTTATGGCCTTCCTCTAACAACTAGACAAGTGCGGTTATCAGTGGGAGGCCACCATCCACATAGTGATCTGCCATCCATACATGCCTCTAGCCTAACAAATATGAAGGAACTCTTAGTCAAAACGGAATCTTCCCTTTACCGCCCACCTCGCAGTGTTGTCCTCCGGGCTCCAATCAGGACTGCTCACTGCTGTCCACAGTAGTCACGTCCTGCCACAAGATTGTACTCAAGTTTTTCCAAACCATCATACAATATTTGTGTGTGTGTGTGTGTGTGTGTGTGTGTGTGTGTGTGTGTGTGTGTGTGTGTGTGGTGTGTGGG
>CM035439.1:34809911-35167411 GCA_020310875.1 Ceratopteris richardii | reverse complement strand
GCTGGCTAATACTCTCCAAAGCTCTCCTTGTAGGACTTTTGCTTTGATAGAGATTCCCCCACTCCAACCAGGTTTGACCATACATACTGCATGATCTGATTTGACGTGTAATGACGCTTCATATCCATCGCAATAAGAGAGAGTGCTTGAGCATCTCTTGAATTCCATCTTGACTTCTCCTCAATAGGTTTATGATCTTGAATGTCAGCAGTTTGTTTGGAAGAAGAACCAACATCCTCTCTTTGTTTTGGTCTTGGAAACTTTCCATTGACAATATTCCACAAATGCTTGGACACGAAAAGATTCATCGTCATAAAACTCCACATATAATGGCTAGACATTCCATCAACTTTATCCTCTCGTTCTAATCTATCTCTATGATCTCCAATATTCAGAACAAGTATCTATGTGTATAATAAGCTCTGATACCAAGTGTTGGAAGTAGATATGCCCACACAGTGTCAGACATTGATCCACAGGGATCATGACTTTGGTCCATAGGGATCTGTCCATGTGTGTGAGGGACAAGGGCCAGCTAGTCAAGGTCCCAAGCTCGATGGATAACCTAAGGTACATTGGTAGTAATGGGAATTACTTTGGTAGTAATGGGAATAAGTGTTGCATGACGGCCACATGTTCAAACTAGACTATTCTAGATCATTGCTATTTTTGGAGTACATCATTACTATTTTTAGATTACAAGAGGGAGGTGAGTCACACACATCATTCAAACCTTTCTCACAATTGGTATCAAAGCTCGTCTTTGCATGTGTTTTTCGTTTCTCTTGTGTATGGTTGCATTTTCTCGTGAGCATCTTCTCCGTCACCGAGTTGTCGTCGTCTGGAGCAAAAGATTGGAGTAGATCGGGGAGCTAATAGGAACCCCCTCTACGGGACCGCTTCATCTCTACACGTGACTCATCCGCACATGCAATGCCCCGTGCCTGCCCGGTGGATGATTCCTTGCCCGTGCCTAACTGCTTATACCGCCGCTGCCCATGAGCGAGCATCAGAAGGAAGAGGAATCTCCTTTTTGGAGTTGAAAGATATATGAAGGTCGTGTTCTATATGAAGGGAGGCACCTCGGGTCCGCTATGGCATGTGGGATAGTCTTCCAAATGCACACTATTCATCACTTCGAAGGAGGACTCCACAGAGGCACAAAAATACGACTTGTTTTTGTTACTATAGCTAGAATATTGTCCATTTAGACTACCTATTTCCTTTTTTGTTTGGCCCTAACTCGGGCATATGATCTCTAAACTCTGAGCTTTTTATTGTTATAGAAAGCTCTTTCAAAACTCTTTCCAGTGAGTGGCTGCAACCCATAGTTTGGTTTTAGTCTCAGTTATTTTGAGAACTTCAACTTTGATCCTTCACCTTCAACAACCCTCTTTCGAGCATTGTTTTGAAATAGAACCTAGAGACTTCGAAAGCTATTCCGACAAAGTATGGATCATCTTCAGCACCTGCGCACAACGGCAAGTTACTTTTTGAACCTCCAGATAAGTCTCTTGTCAATTTATATGCATCGTTGTCCTCTTTTTGCATCATATTGCATATAAGGCATGCAATTTTGCATAGTATCTAGAGTATACGCGTAGTTTAGACGTGGATTTGTGGTGTATGGTGCATGTATTCTTCCTTGCAGGGACAGGTAAGTATTTTCTTGCAGGTAAGCGAGGAAAGAAATATAAGTGTAATCCCCTTTCGGTCTATTTGTAGTTAGATTGTGCCTGTCGGCACCGTTATCACAGAAATTGTTTGTCGTAATTTTTCCAATTTTCAAAATTGAGCCTTTATGCTGCCGAAATTTTCAGAAATTTAGTATGCATATGCATTCAAGCATATAGAACATACTAAAAGTTTCTTATTTCTTCATGTTTCATTGAGCAAAGGCTTGTAATTTGTTCTTTTCCGCTTCCACTTACTTGTTTTAAGTATCCATAGAATATCCAAACTATATAATGATCAAGATGAATGATTAGTAGCATTTTGATCAAAGAATCGTATAAGCTTGTGGATATCTAGTAGATATCACTATTTCGAAAAGATTAATCCAAGGATAAGCCCAAGGATAGTCTTAAGACAAGGGCAAGTGTTGCCAACGTCATTATAATAAGTCGCTTAGTAGTTTCACAGCTAAGAATTCTAGGATTCCTAGTTAGAACCTAGAATAGAGGATAGTTCATCCTCAAAGATTCCATGATCTAGAAGAATGCAAGTGGCATTTTGATCAAAAGGAATAAAGTCAAGATTTGAAATATGGAAAGTAATACATCTAGAAAGAGTTGAGAATTTTCAAGTAAAAGAATTGCCCTTTTGCAGAAAGGACAAATTGAGACAAGGGCTAGTTTTACCAAGGTCTCATGAGTTAGAAACTTATAGGTAAGAGGTCTCAAGGTAAGTTGAAACCTTAGAAGATAACTCTAAGAACACCTACAAGTTTAGGATGCTTATAAATTAAGTATCTAATTCATAAGTAGTTACTATAATTACATAGCCATGAGTTCTAGTGCACATTTCTATGTGTATAGAACAAAAAAGTTTATTTCACAAGAAGTATAGACTTCGGATTTGTGGAATAAAAGAGCCAAATCAAGTTTGATTAGAATGCCATAGTTAGAAATAGTAAAAGAAAAGTCATGTAAGAACTTCCTAGATCTGGAGGTTGAGACATAGACTTTAAAGTTTCTAGTACTATAAATGGAATCATATCTTGATTCTATAACAATTTAATACGAGCAGATGGGGTAGTTCCATCTATCTATCTACCTAAGAGTGAAGAATAGAGATCCTAGGTGGACTCGTCTTCATTAAGCAAGCAAGGCAAATCTGTAGGCCAAGAACTCTAGAATGGCCAAGATATACAGAAAGGCAAGGTTTGCAAAGAGTAAACAAGGCAAAGCTATAGTCTAAGTCCTTAGCAAGGAGTCAGACAAGGTTATATTGCAAGGCACGATGTGCAGTAAGTAAACAAAGCAAGGTTGTGGTCAAGATCCTTTGTTAAGAATGATTACGCAACAACACAAGAATTGCATTTATTAGACAAGGCAAAGTTATCTCCAATAGAGAGTGATTATACAACAATGCAAGGTCTATAAGTAAGAAAGCTAGTTCCAAATGGAAGACAAGTTGAGAAGCAAGTTTGATGTTTTTATTCGTCGATAGCAGCGCCTATGACGAACTTACTTCAAGGCAAAGTTCCTTTGCATGGAAGCAAGGGCAGTAAGATAGTTTTGATACTCTCAAAAAAGTTGTTTCAGAGGCTCCTATACTCAAAGTGGTAGATCCATAGAAACCCTTTGAGTTAGAGCAGATGCTAGTGGCATAGCCATAGGGACAGTTTTGAACCAAGATGATAGGGCCCAGGCCCATAACTTTGAGAGCAAGAAATTGACCAATGCACGGCACAACTAGCCACTACATGAACAGGAGTGGTATGCAGTGGTGTATTCACTTAAAATCTAGAGACATTGTCTTTATGGTGCAAACTTTAAGGTATACACAAATCACCATACACTCTAAGTATTTTTTGTAGTCAACCAGATCTTCGAGGCAGATAGGCTTGTTGGGCTGAGCTCATGGAGGAGTTTCATATGGAAATCCTGTATAGAAGAGCCAAAGAGAATATAGTTGCTCATGCATTATCACGAAAAATATATCAAATGAGCTTTACAGTTCTAGAAAGCTCATTGCTTCAAGAGATAAAGGAAGCGAAGGTGGAAGATCCACATTTGTTACAGATTTTTAGAGCCATCGGTGATGACTCTATTACAAGAGACGAGACAGTTCCAGTTGTTTCTTCCCCTAGCAGAGCGAACAAATCCATTCCGTATTCCAATTTCTCATAGAAAAATGGAATAGTTAGACGAAAAGGAAAGGTTTGCGTACCAGATTCCCGGGATTTGAGAAGAAAAGCCATGCATGATAACCATGATGTGCCTTGCGCAGGACGTCCAAGTGTTGACAAGACAATACATCTTGTTAGAAGAACATTTTGGTGGCATGGATTAGCCAGAGATGTCCATGCGTATGTTCAACAATGCTTTATTTGTCAAGTCAACAAAGCAGAAAGGGTAAAGGCACCAAGTCTTTTGCATCCTTTATAGATTCCAGATCATAACCGGGATAGTGTATCCATGGACTTCATAGTCGGGTTATTGCGGACCCAAAGGAAGCGGGATACTATCCTAGTTGTGGTAGACAGATTGAGCAAGATGGCTCATTTCATACCCACACAAGAGACAATAGAAGCTCCACAGGTAGCGGAGTTGTTTATCCAGCATGTCTTCAGATTGCATGGGTTACCAACATCCATAGTTTCAGATAGGGATATCAGATTTAGAACACTTCTGGAAGTTTATATTTGACAACTAAAGGTGTCATTAAAGATGAGCAGTGGTGATCATCCTCAAACAGATGACTAGTGGCCGAACCGAGAATGTCAACCAAATTCTAGAGGACATGTTGAGGGCATATGTGTCTGAGAGACAGACAGGTTGGGATAGTTATTTGCCACTAGTTGAGTTTGCTTATAACAATAGGCCTGTCAAACAAATGTCCTAATGCTTTGGAGTTCTTAGCGAACATCTAGGAAAATTTACAAATAGCTAAAGCCAAGATGCAACAAGCAGCTGATAGGGCTAAAAAGTATGCTGATAGGAAGAGATCTCCTAGATCCTTTGAGGAAGGAGATAGAGTCTTTCTTCAGGTACTGGCTAGATCTACTTCACTCTCCATAGGGAAGTGTAGTAAGCTATCACCAAGGTTTTGTGGATCTTGAAGATAGTTAAAAGGCCAAGTGAAGATGCATACCGATTAGAGCTTCCTCCAGATTGTAAAGTGCATCCAGTGTTTCATGTCAATAAACTTCGGAAGTATATTTCCAAGGAGGATAATCTAATAGAAGGTATTGTTTCTTTGCAATAAAGTAATAGCACGGATCATTCTCCAGCCACGATACTAGATCGGAGACAGAAGCGATTGAGGAATCGTGTCATCCAGGAGTATCTAATAGCCTGGAGAGGATTACCACTTACTGACTCTACTTGAGAATCAGAAGCTCTGGTTCGTAAGTACTTTCCCTCATTGATCATTGAGGACAATATCTTTAGAAGGGGGAGAGAGTGCCAGACATTGATCCACAGGGATCATGACTTTGGTCCATAGGGATCAGTCCATGTGTGTGAGGGACAAGGGCCAGCTGGCCAAGATCCCAAGCTCGGGGGAACCCTAAGGTACTTTCGTAGTAATGGGAATTACTTTGGTAGTGATGGGAATAAGTGTTGCATGATGGCTACATGTTCACACTAGACTATTCCAGATCATTGCTATTTTTAGAGTACATCATTACTATTTTTAGAGTCCAAGAGGGTATACATGGATGGGAAGTGAGTCACACACACATCATTCAAGCCTTTCTCACACACAGGTTCACAAGATCTTCCACACTCTAGAAACCTTGTGCAGACACACTACTTGAACCAAAGAATGTAGATGAGAGTATATAGACAATAGGCAAAGAGACAAGAAATGAAACGAGTAGAAACCTCTACTCCTAAAAATAAGAACTTGACAGAATGAATATACAATGTGTGTATATAAAAAATATGTAATAGGCTGAAATTTGAATGGTTCTAGTTACATAAAACGAGAGAAAAGTGCCCAAAGTTGTAAGAAATGATGCATTTGTGTTGGAAAGTAATGCAGGTTAAATAAGGAATTTTCATGTGTAAAACAAGCAAGGTATTGTTGTAATAACTCCTTCTCTGATGTAGACAATTGCAAACACTTTTCTATTTGAAGTAGATTGCTGGAAATGACATGCTACAGCAAGTGAATAGATGTGGAACAGAGAATCAACAGCTTATCACCTGAAAAACACACTTAAAAGTGTATAAAAGAGGTAGGTGAAGGACAGCAGCTCCACAACACCACAGCAACATAACAGACTTGTGTCAGTATAAGATAGATATATTATGACCCACAATTAATCCATATATAGGCCTATAGTTGTCTTGCAATAAGATCAGTGAAAAAGCTTAAAAAGCCTTAATAATTTTCGCACAGCTTTTGTTTTAGCTTTAATTCATGTGCCTAGAAATCTGGACCCTTGGATCAGCTTTAATCAAGCTTTAATCCTGGCCACACAATTTAAAACAACTTATGTGGGTTTTTTAAAGGAGTTGACCAAAATTAGGGTTTCCATTTTGAAGGCTTTTTAATAGTCACATGGTTAACTACTGTATATGGGTGGGGATAGCTATCCTTGTGTACTTTTAGAATATGTAATAAAATATTTTGACCATCTTTGACCTTTTACCATTTTTGGGAAATGTTGGTTTTTAGGTTCACAATCAATATAGAGACAAAATGGAGAATAGACAAGACATGAAAGAGATTGAAGGAGCCAGGCTCCTAACATATTCCATACATTCCAATATGAAGTACATGAAGTTACAAGTTGGAAAAGCACAACTCCACCATCTCCAAGTTGGAGGACCTTCTCCAAGCTCAAAAGCTGCTGCAAGTGCTTTTCATGTTCACAAAAACTCAAAAAGCCTGGTTCTGTAATTTTATTTCTGCCGCAAATTACGAAAACCTTAAATTTCTCTATTTTTTAGCTTTTACAACTTCCATGTGGTAAATTAATAGCCATCAGATTAATTTCTTCAGGTTTTGACATGTGTACCCAGTATATTTTACTTTCAAAGTTTTTTTTAGATAAAAAGTTTGCCAATCTTTGACCATTTTTTACTTGTTTGACCAACCTTGGACCAAGGTTTGACCATTTGTTGACCAACTAGTTTTTACTTTCTTCAACCCACAACTAAGGTTCTCTAGAGGAAGTTTGCCCCATAACGCACATTTTTTCCAACAGGAAATGGTTTCGCTGAAATAAGGGTTTGCTAGAATTAGAGTTTAGGGTTCAATAATGACACTGTTTTCAACAGTTTGTGCAATCTGATAATAGAGAGAAGGAATGAGTGCAAGTGAATCATGTGAAAGAAATCAGGTACTACAATACATATGTACTTAATAGATTTTGTGGCGACCATTTGACCTTTCAATTAACATTACTGATACATTAATGTGGCGATTGCAATGATCAAACAGAATAAGGATTGATCACATAGGATTATGATGGATTTGAGCGGCATAGAAGCATCAATTATCAAATCCATGGTGATCACAATGTTCAAGGAAGTTAATTTGAGCATATAAGTGGCCTTTAGCCATGAAAAATCTATTATTTTAGTTCTTTTTTCTGAACATCAATTTTTATACCTTATTTGTTTATGATTCTTAGAAAGTGCATGAAGAATCAATGTTGATTACGAAAGTTAGGGAAAAGCATACTTTCCATTAATTAAATTATGAGCCTATATTTAGATAGTTCCTTGTCGTAGAAAGTTCACTTTCATAACGTTGTGAAATAAAAGCCCTGGTCATATGAGCTAAAAAAGATTGCATATGTTTGCTTCACATGTAAAGCTCAATATAATAAGTCTCAGTCTTGAGTTTTGTGATTGTTATCGCAATGGAAAGCTAGTAAAATCTCATTATGTCTATGTTTGTGCCCCTACACATGTTGATGCTCTTAATTCATTATCATTTTAATATTTGCATTATCTTCGTTTAAGTCTTTTGGTGAACCACAATACTTCATTATTCTCATCAATGATTACTTGTTAAATTTTAAAGATGAAACATTGATATAAAGGTTTTACACATTGTTCCTTCTTTGTACCCCTCCTTTTTTCCGTCCCCTTCACATCCTCCCTTTTCTCTTCCTTTTCATCCCCTCCCCACCCCTGGTGCCCTTCCCTCCATCCCATCCTTCCACCTAAGAGACATAAACATTTAGAAAACAAGAGAGGGGATTGGAACGGAGGGAGGTTGCTAATACAGGCTGTATTACTCACTTAGATGGAGAAAACTTTTTCAATTCAGAAGGTATCCATCCAGTGAAAGAGTTGTTCGATACATCCCTGTGAAGAGGAAGGGAGTTACTGAACTGTAACAAACTCAACCAGTACATAAGTCCGTAGCATTGGTGTAAAGATTCCAATACATACAAAAGTGTCTTAAAACACATACAAATCTGTCAATGGAAGCTCAGCCAAGAGGTTGATGGTCCCTGTCAATGAGTTATCTTGCAGATACCTGGAAATATATTTTAGAAATTAACTACGACTGCCGGTAAATCAATAACTCAGAAAATTGCAGAGGTTAGTGAAAACTCACAAACTACTTAAGCTTGTCAATGTGGATAATGAAGATGGAAGAATGCCATCCAAGGCATTGCTTGATAGATCTCTAGAAGCAAATAGGTGAGTTCTCACATATGCATTTTTTTTTTCACAAGGTGGACTGATGATAACAATTGAATTAATGTATGCTAGAACTTACAGGACTGTTAGACCTTGCATCGAAGAAAACATATCAGGAAGAGATCCTGAAAGAAGATTGTTGCTGATGTTCCTGGGCACATATGACTCTGATTTAATCCAAAACCCAGTCTAATGAATAACTTAAATAGAATAAACTTACAGCTTATTGAGATTCATAAGCTCAGCAAAAGAAGTTGGTATGTTTCCAGTGAATTGATTAATAGAAAGATCACTGCAAAAGAATGCTTTTATTTGTAGATAAACTTCCAAAGAATACAGTTGTGTTAAGTGTCAACAGAAAGCTGTTAATTCAGAACCCTATTATGCATTAAGTCACTGATACATGGTAGACATGATAGATAATTATGTCCAAACAGCCATATACATAATGCAAAGACAGCGATAAACCCAATTATTTGTTATCAAGTTCCATCCATTGGTTTATCAATTTATATCAGTTGAATCTAAGCTACACCAATATTATCAACGTGAAAGAAAATAGAGATATATAATTGAGCATAAATTGTTAAGAGGACAGTTAAGAGTGCCAGATTTTTCCTTTCCTGTGATGCATTACCTCAATTACATGTCATACAAGTATGGCATGAACATTCAAAAGCAATATAAAATCGTGCATATTAAGCAATTATGCACTGCTGCAACTTATGTGTCAGATCTACCTGTCATCTAAGTGCAAAGATACTTAATGATTGAAAGACACTGACAACACTTCCGCAAGAGAAAATATTGCAAACACAATTTCCTTTAATTCATTAGAGAACAAAAGCAACAAACATACGTACATTTCCTGTACATGTGGTGGTAGCTGCAGAGGAAGAACACCTGATAAAAGGTTGTTGCTCAAGTCTCTGTACCATACACCAAGTGAGAACACAAACAAAATGACTTGATTTTGAATTAAGCATCTCTATATGGATGAAAAGGAGAGATCTCAGTGCAAGATATGAAGTAGAAACTTATTTTTATAATGTTTTAACTCCCAGCATGAAAGTTGTTTATTATATGTAATATGTACTCACAATACAATGAGTGTTGTCAAATTTTCTAAAGCAGAACCCAGATCACCTGTCAATCCAAGGCCACTCAAACCTCTGAAACCACAGATAGTCGCACTTAATTTCAGACCAAAATTAAAAGACTAATAGCATAATTCTCATATAAAACACATGATGTTCAAAGAAGCTGTACAATATTGTCACGTTGGGTCCTGCACATGCTACACCTTCCCATAGCTCGACGCATGGATCGCCACCATTCCCACTCCATCCATTCAAAAAGGGTGAACTTAATGAATTATAGAGTTGATTTAAGGCGTATACTGCAAAATGGAACAAAGAAAATAAGAGCCGTTGAGTGTTACCTAAAAATGCATCAAACAAAGAAACTACTGAGTTTAATTCAGTTGATTCTAATCCAACAAAAATAAAATCTGTAAGAAATCCAGATGCTTTTGACACCATAAGCATTTCGACTGGTATCTCTTACTATCTGGAAGCAATTTTCTTCCCATCTCTTAAATTGGTTCCAGCTGGGTAAGTTGGGCCATTTTGGTTTAGTTTAGTTCTTTTGTTCTTCAGAACAATAATGGAAAAAAGAAGTGACCATTTGACTTGGATCACTTTTTTTTCTTTAAAAAAACAATATGGGGCAAAGAATGAGAGGCAAGAAACTCAAAATCGAAGAAGAAACTAATTATCTTTTCTCCAAAGAATTCAAAAACGTGTGAAAATTTTTCAACAAATTATTGTGATTTCCACCTCAATCTTGATATATTCCACATTGAAAATAAATGCAAGGCTATTTTCAACAAAACACCCCAAATTTTGGCACCTGTTGGACTTGAAATTTCTCTAGTATTGGACACAAAACACTACTGTAATTGAGATTATCACAAATCTAATAGCTCACAAGTAAAATACATAATCTCCTACTTGAATTGGGAGTAATTTACAGCCAAGAATGCTTTCACTACGATAATTAAGTAAGACTTGAAGCTCTAGTATTGGACACAAAACACTATTGTGATTGAATTTTTCACAAATCTAATAGCTCACAAGTAAAATACATGATCTCCCACTTGAATTGGGAGTAATTTACAGCCAAGAATGCTTTCATTACAATGCTTAAGTAAGACTTGAAGTTGAAATTTAATTGCGAAAAGGCATTTCATGGCTTTTAGGAGATTTTCAAGATGAAAATCTCCTAAAAGCCATGAAATGCCTTCCACTAAACAAGGCCTAAAGTAGAATAGTGTTTGCCAAAACTTTGTCACGAAGAATTGACCTAAAGCCCTGATACCACTTCATAATACAAATGAGAAATTTAAATCATGAGATTTGAATCAAAATTTAATCATTCAAATCATTCTCATCAAAAATTGAGATCGAGCTTTCTATCTTAAGGGAGCGATTTTTATCTTTTGTAGCATAAAATGTATATATATTCAAGCTATGCATGAACATTGCATAAATTAATAAAAGACTTGAACAAAAACATCATAATGCTCAATCAACTAAAACATACTTCATGAAAAATGCATGATATATCATACATCATACATCATACTAGAAAACTAGACATTGATAGACCACTCACCATGACTAAGCTCATTAATGATTAATTGAGCATACATACATGAATTGTGTAGTAATACATGATAGTAATAAAAAAAATCATGATATCATAAGGACTCATCATTCATGGCTCATGAGTCATGACTCATGGCTCATGAGTCATGACTCATGACTCATGACTCATACTCTCTCAAAACTCAACACCCTCATCTACAAAATCATTACCGAAAGAACTAGCCCATGATGAGGTATCTAAAAAAAAAGGAACTTTATAATCCAAAGTTGTAGGTCCTAAATTATCATCATCACGATTAAATGATTAAAAAAAAGGAACTTTATAATCCAAAGTTGTAGGTCCTAAATTATCATCATCACGATTAAATGATGATACTCTCTCCTCCCAATCATCAAACAGAGTGGTCTCTACCTCCATGCCATTGGAATGAAGTCCAAGTCTCTCAAGTCCCACCTCCTTTTATAAATCATCAAGGAACAATTTTCAAAGGCCTCTTACTTGTAGATGATTGATCATGATGACTGGCAATATGAAAATTTGCAATGGATTAGTAACATATTAATAATAACATAAGTAGGATTATAAGCTATATACTTAAATCAATAGTTACCTAATGTGTCATTATCTCTTGTTTTTCTACATGTTTGTCTCAAACATTGTTGAGACTCTTAAAATAACATGGTAAGGATATCTTTTGTTTCCTACCGGATTTGAGGGATCCCTTTAATTTACCCAACATCAATGGAGTCAACATCGCCCTATATATATAATATAAAGCAATCCATATGGCATTGTGAGGAATTAGAATCTTAATAGGAGAACAATGAGCATAGCAATTTCAAACGAATGAGTTTTATGTGGAATTACATGTGAAGGTGCAATATGACTTGAGATTGCAGTGTGTGTACACCAACTTCTGAAATTGTGAAGGACTCCATTTTTCTCTTTTTAATATGAAATAGGGCCTATGTATTCCAATTCCTTTCACCAGACCCAATGCTACGATCGCCTCTTCTTTAATACTAGTGTTGTACCAAAAGAGGACACTATAAAAAAATTTGTTTATCTATAGACTTATATATAAAAAGAAAGAACTATCTCCATAAAAAAAAATTCTTCGTATTGGAATAATTTTTCTTAAGGTTAATTTAAAGTCATATAATCATCTAACACAAGTCTTGAGAGTAAGAGAAATCATTTTTATAATAATATTTTGTTGGAAGTCAATGTACATATGGTCCACTTTCCAGCAATTCTACATTTTGGACCTAGCATTTTTGTACAGTTTGGGTAAAACTTTTTTATGCTAGATAGATAGAGCTTGGCAAGAGCTATCTAGTGGTATGCTTCATTTTTCCATCAGGGGTCAGAATAGGGAGATAATCAAAACCCTAATTTAGCTCAAAATGGAGGAAAAGCATTTTCTAAAGGTCCAAACTATTGAAAAGCTAGTTTATGATATCAGTTGACCAAAAGCAATTAAATTGGGCGATCCAATTTAAAAACAAAAGCTATTTTAAAATAGATCGTAATTTTTTAAAGAAAAGCAGTTTCATGCGTTAAAAAAAAAAAAAGACGATAGACTTAAAAAGCTGATTTTCGTGGAAATTGATCGCTAGCTTTTGTTGGAGGCTATAATACTATATAAAGATCATATTGGGCACACTCTTGGACAATTCACAAGCCAGAGTTTGGAGTTCTAAAGCTTTGGAGGTGAAGATTTGGTGAAGGAGAGGCTACTCTCTTGGAGCAAGAGGTCTTCTACAAGTTGGAGGCAGCTATCTTTTGTAAGTTAACCTTATATTCTGTTTTTAGGGTTTCTGTACCCTAATTTCAGAATTAGGGTTTGCTGATTTTCAGATTTGTTGCACTATCTTGTGAGAGTTAGGTTCGCTTCGTTGCTCATTTGCTTCACACACACTCAGATTATAACAGCATAATCTGAAATTTGTATCATCATCTTCTTGGCTATTCTTCCATTAGTGAGTGCACCACATCATATGGTTGAGTAGTACTCCCATGTTGTAATTTGGACATCTATTTTTTAGTGAGTAAGCATTCAGCTTACGTTCCCTATCCTTGTCTCAAGATCTCTTTCTTTCTATCTCTCACATATCATCTTGATTAATTAAGTGTGTATGCTCAAAAGGTTTTAATATTGGAATGATCCTGGGGCCCCAAATTCCAACATATTTTTACTACAATATAGGGTGCTCATTATATAATTATACACTGTGGGCATTTTTTTTAATCATGTTGATGCATAAAACACTAAAATGGCCAGTGTTTTATTTCAAAAACCATCATATAGTATCATAGAAATATGCTATATGTCTTTGAACCAATAATTTGTGTACCTATCTCACATACCACTAACCATCTCAATATCTTATTGAATAGCCATATTCCACTCTTCCTAGAATAAAATTTCATCCTAAAAAATAAGCTTTTCTCACTGATATAAGGTATATAATATCAATCAAAATAATTATATAAACATTATAAATTGTTTTATATAAATAAAACTAGCATATTAACTTGGCATAAGCAATCTTTGTGCAACTTGCAAGATAAAGGGCTCATGCTAAATGCACGTAATAGAAATCACAAATGATTGTTCTTGAAATTTGAAATGAGTATGCATGCTTATAATGTTGATAAGTGAAACCTTTAAAAAAAACAAAGCAAAAGATAAAAATCATTCATGCAATTTAATTGAGATAGAATTAAATGATTTTTATATCAACGAAATGATTTAAATTGAATATGACCACTTGAAAGTGTGATTTGTTAGAAAATTGAGGAGATAAAGAAGAGTACATACCAAGGTTTTTAGAAGTCCCTTCAATTGAAGTGAGTTGGGAGCTTATGCTCATTGAAAGTGACATTTGGGTCCTTGGACATGTATGAAGTTGAGAACATGTAAATGAAATAATAAAAATCCCTATAAGGGCCTCATATGTGGACCAAAAAAGCAAATAAAAATATCTTTCGAAAGATCTATCAATGAATGATGAATGATGAAAAAGAAGGGTGTTTGGGGCCTTTATTCCAAACACCATTGACCTCATGATTGTTAGCATGGTGCACCTTCATGTACCAAGGTGGTAAGGTTTGCAACATTCGTAAGATCTCATTCAAACAAGGTATGCATGAAGATCCTTACCCTGATGGTTGTTAACAAATAAGCCAATTTTGATATAGAAATAGAAAAAAAATAGAGACAACATGAAGAATAGGCTCCACATGAGAGAGATATAAGGAGCAAAACTCCACATAATTCATTACATTGCACAATTGAAGTTACAAGAGGATAGCTAGAAGATAGAACTTGAATCACATGTACTCCATGAATCTCCTATGGCTGAAGCACAACGTCCTTCAATGTCTCAAAGTAGAATAGATAATAACCAGTACACCTTGAAGATGATAATAAACTGCACCTCCCTTGCGCTGATATAGATCTCCAAGTCCCACACCCAAGGTCTTGAAGAAGAAGCTCCAATAAGTTATGCCCCCAAGTGCTTATGACTAATGCTTATATAACCTATGGATACAAGCTTGAAAAGTAAAGAAACCCTACCAAAAAATCTAGATTTTGAAAATTTTGTGAAAACCCTAATTGGGATTCCCAAAATTTTTGAGATTGTTGTTATTGGGCTGGCGTGAGATTTTTAATGTGCCATGTGGAAATGATATAAGCCATTGGATTTTATTCTTTAGAGTTACATAGGATTTTGACAAGTGTAACATGCTTTTCGAACTTTAAAAATGCTTTTCACACTTGTAACAAAAAATAGGGCTTGTTTTTTGAAGTTGTAAATGCATCCAAACACATGAGCATTATATATGGTTGGATTGATTCGATTGAGCTCTACAAGAATATTGAACTTAGTCTCTATCACTTCCAGAAGTGATGGACAAACTCAGCCATAATGAAGCCTAGCACAAGTAGGGCCTCCCCTAGTGGAAGGCTGACCCAATTTCTATGTTTTTTTATGTTTTTGCTAACAAGGATAAGATTCATGAAGTTCACTGGATAAAGATATATATATTTTAATAAACAAAGGAATAAGACAAATTAAAAGGCGTCAAGCACTTAGCACTCAGTTCTTGTTCTCAATCAACGAGCCCTATATGGAGGTAGAGGTTACATGCAAGTTGTAACTAGTCAATTAGAATCTAGGCAAGACATATGGATGCAATTCAAAGTCTTAGAAATTGGGTATAAATTTGTGGCTTGGATATGGTTCGAGTGGTTTAGAAAACAAAGTGAGCAAAATTTTATTGCAAAAGAACCAAATAATTTCATTTAGTCATCTTTTCATAATGGATCAATATTCGTTACTTCATAGAAATAATCAAAACACTCAAAGGATGATTCCACATGGTTTGGGATGGCTCAAAGGTGAAGCATATGGATGTATTAGCCGATGGAAGTGTTTGGTTCACAGGTGGTAGACTCGAGCAGAAATTAGAGTTCATAGAAGAGATTTGACTTGACTACACTTGAAGGTACTAGAGTAGGTTGTACTTTTATAATTAATGGAGGTACTCATGCTCGATATGTTCATGGTCATGAACCTTAAGAATAAGATTCAATTGAATGAGTGGTGGTATCAAAAGAACTTTAAACCTATGTAATACACCAATTGAATCTACTATGTCATGTATCAAGAGATTTCGAAAGAATCAAGTCTTAAATACGCACAATCCAATCACTAAAGTGTTCCATTTCACATCACAAAGAAGGTACCTCTTGTGACTTACATGCTAGAGCTACCTCTAAAAATCACCATATTTCTTGTATTCCATGTTAATCGACTATTATGACTTGTGAGTGATTCAATTCATTGAAGAATTGGTTTCGTCTTTTTATTATTAAGAAAATTGTTGAGGATAAAAATTCAAAATAAGGGAGGGAAGTATTGAATCCCCAAACCCATAAGAAATTTGGATGGACAGCTCAAATTATGTACGATCAAGTACAAAGTGTCTCACATGTGATCTAACCTATCTTCTTAAGTGATTCCTATATAAAGGAACTCAAGTTTCATTTGTTATTCATTCCTTCGGTGCTCTACACTTAAGACTCTTTGCTTGGAGTCGCCCATGCTTGTTTGGTGTGGGCACGATGGTATGATGGATGAGCCCACTTGGCTCCATGGTTGGGAAGTGAGTCCAATGAAGACCCTTTCATGTTTAAGAATAATGTTGTACTTTGTCTTTGTTAGTTGGAAGGATCCCATCATGGAACTTACAAGCATAGTCCAACTTTTCCATCTATGCTTTACAATCTTCATGATTGATGATAGTTACTAAGTTCTCATGTGATTCTTCTTGCTTGATACTTCCTTCATGTTTTCATTAAGCTCTCTACTCTTGCTTGTCTCGAGTTGTGAGCCCCTCCATCTATGGAAATCTAGGTCAATCTCTAATCATGAAATGACGACTAGTCGAAGCGGTTTTTTCTATTTAGTTATATATACCAGAATGAATCTAGGCAAACCCCAAATTCACCCTCAAATGAAAGTGCAACTATAAGGCCATGGTAGTCAACCACAACACTATATAGCATATCATCTCCATTATGCATAGTATCGACTCAATACTATGACATCCCCACTAACCTCATCAGTGCCCAATAGTGGGTATAGAACTCAAAGTGAATACATGCCCACACACGCACCCCACAACGCACACACACCACGAGCATGAACTCACAAGGAGCTCTACGAACTGAGTTTCTATCACTTCCGGAAGTGATGGGCAAACTCAGCCATAATGAAGCCTAGCACAAAATGCAAACAAAAGATAGGAAAAATTACAGAAAATGCATAGTTGATAGGGTATACACACCTATCAGCTGGTCGTAACTCGAACAAAGAATCCAAGTGAAAACTGCATGTCCGCTAATACGACAGTCATATATACCAGAATGAATCCGGGCAAACCCCAAATTCACCCTCAAATGAAAGTGCAACTATAAGGCCATGGTAGTCAACCACAACACTATATAGCATATCAGCTCCATTATGCATAGTATCAACTCAATTATATGTCTAACTCTTTAAGGTGCAGAAGTTAAGAGATGATTTTCAGCTAAAATTTGAAGGTTTTCATACTTGATTGGATCAAGTGATAAAACTTCTAAATTTTTTGTTAATCTATTTGAATTGACTGAAATGCCCAATACTACATAGGACATTTATCTATAAAGACTTCTATTACATTCCAGGCGAACTTTATTCGCTTTATATTAACTTTTGAGTAATTTTAGGAGAATAATCATGTCTTATATATGGTATATGAAATATATTCGGTGTATGATATCTCATAATTTTTGCACCCTTTTCACACTTTTATCCACTCAAAAGAATGTGAGATCCTAATCATATCTTAAGGATCCTACAGTTAAAATAGAGATGTATCCAATGTGTAGAAGGGATGTGAAAACAAGATTACATATCAACGCCACCACAAGCTCTCTTGCTAGCTTATTTTCCTTTTTTTGCTATCCTCATTGTTTTTCTCTCTCTACCCCAATGTTTTCCTTTTGACTGAGAGTAAATAACTTCTAAATGCATCTATTCTTGAAAAATGCTTAACATAACTTCTAGGTGTCCATCCATTGGTCAAGCGATGACTTGATGGTTATGACATTCACTTGTTCAAGTTAAAGTGCGATTATTGTCAGTGGAATTTTTCACTTCAAATTCTAAAAGATAATGATAGAAATGACCACTTATAAGTTGTCGCATCTAATTATTAAAAGATTCGATCCCAAAATTGGACTCCTCTCTAATAAGTATCCAAAAAAGAGAGGAAGGCCTACTCAAAATATGGACTGAAAAGTTCAAACTCTACACTAAAACGGCTGTCCAAAACGCTAAGAATCTAATGTGGACACCATTACCACATAGAACTAATAGATATGCTAAACTTGTAGTCCAAAGAAATACAAGCTTACAATGTACACATTTGATTTAATTTATTGAAGTCATGGGAAAGGTAACTATTTTGATAATATGGGACTATTATCATTGGAGACCAAGGGGGATATCCTCTTAGTGAAGCCATGCAAAACAAGAAATGGATACAAGTTAATGAGAGAAGAACTTTAAACCATAGTTTCACATTATTATGGATTTTGTGGAATTCCCCAAAGATTGGCTCCCAAGGATAAGTCCCTCTACCATTACTTTTGAGACATTCTCATATGGTTGTTGGGTTGATCTAGATTTTTTTTTGGCTTAGATACTAGATTTCATGGAGTATCTAATATTTCAATAAATGTACTTACCCTCGAGAATTATAGTTCATTTTCAAAAGCTCTACCATGAAAGTTATTAAAAGCTTGTATTACAAACTTCTCACATCTCTTTGTATTGATTTCAAGAATCATAGCATTCTATTCACTAACCGTACTCTTTGAACCTTTGAAAGTATATTGCTTCTTGGGAGGACTTTGTTCTCTTGTAAATATTAATGAGGAGAATGTATGTTTTCACTTTAGAAAAAGGGAAAAGAAATTCCCTATAGATTAGAAACTAATACTATTCTAATTGATACACAAAACAAAATGAAATGCAAATGTTACCATCAATAAGTACTAAAGAAGATAAATCTTACACTCACACTTGGGGCATCGTCAACTGTGATCTAGGTCTTGGAGCTGTCCTAGGAGCAGATTGGAGGTGTCTTAGCTGATTTTTCTTGGTGATTTGCTGCTGTCCTCTTCTACTACACACACTTTAGAGTGTGTGCCTGCTGAATCTTGTAAATGACTGCATATATTCAGGTTTTCTTCAATTTTTGCCATTGTACCAGGTTTGTATGACATATCACTTCAAGGAAAGAAATCTTGTTGCTTCTTATTTCAGAGGAGATCTTGGAATTACCTACGAGTTATTATTTGGGCCTACCTCACTTCCAACATTCATGTCCTATCAGTTGAGGAGAGCCCATCCCTAATTTTGTGGAGGGAGTTTGGATGAAATCACCTACACTTGAAGATGTTCTTCCTCGAATTTTTGGGGATCATAATTGCCTATGGGTCTTATGGTTGGAGAGCTGTATGTGAAATTAGATATTCAGCCTTGAATACTTCAGCCATAACCTCTTCAGCCCTAGCCTTTTCCTCACCATCCTTGATGGCTCTCTTTGAGTAGATGCATAGTGAGTTGGTTTATGACTTTGTTGTATGTTTGTATATTGCTACTCTTGTAATTTGCAGCCCCTTTAATTTTGTATTCAATACTTGTGTATGTGTATGCTGTCTTGGTGTGTGTATTTGAGTCTATCTTGCTTATTGGGCTAACAATTTGGTATTAGAGCATGTTCATTTGTAAGTTCCTTTGGAGGTACAATTAATCCTTATGTAGGAAAGGTAATCCTTGTGCAAAATTTTATGAAGCTCAACCCACATGCACATTGAGCCCTAGATTGCTCGTAGAGCAATTTGGTATTAGAACATGTTCTTTCGTAAGTTCCTTTGGAGGTAGAGTTAATCCTTATGTAGGAAAGCAGCTCCTTCTCCAAGAATTTATGAAGCTCAACCCACATACACATTGAGCCCTAGTTTGCTCATAGAGCATCTTTCTGGATCAAAAGTTGCACATAGCTCTTTCTCTCTTCTCTACTTACTACCACTCCTTTTGAACCATCGATAGACACTTGGTCAACCTTATCAACTCTATCCAATAGAGTCAAACCTATAGATTTGCGATCAAACTTAGTCAAAGAAGCTACTTTTAATCAAGTGAAAGGCACTATGTCTGAAATTTTTGTACATAGACTAACTATTTCAAGTTTTAAGAGCTATACTCCCGATTTTTCTCTTTGTGACCCTCCAATTTTGTGATCATGTAAGCTATCTTATCTATTGAACATCTTGTTCATCTTGTTTGGTATTATCTTTCCAAATGGCTAACCAATCCATTGTCCTAGGTGTTTTATCCCATGATGAAAAGCTTGAAGGAAGTTCTAACTATAAAATCCTTCCGCAACAAAAGATTTGTGGGATTATGTCAGAGGTGCCTTAGATCTACACCTAAAAGAGGAAGAAGAAGAAGTATTACTTTTGATGAAGTTTCTACTACCACTTCTAGAACACAAACAACACCCATACAACTATATAGTCCATCTTGTCTAGCAAGCACCTTTTTCATCTTCTTTAGCATTATCTTTCCCTTATGGGTGACCAATCCAATGTCTTAGGTTTTTTATCTAATGATGAAAAGAGGGAAGTTCTAAGAATCCATATTGGAGTTTCATGCTTAAAAATCTTTTAATAGCAAAAGATTTTGAGATTATGTGATAGATGACTTACCTCATCTCGAGGGACATGGACCTAGATCTACAAGAAGAAGAAGAAGAAGAAGAAGAAGAAGAAGAAGAAGAAGAAGAAGAAGAAGAAGAAGAAGAAGAAGAAGAAGAAGAAGAAGAAGAAGAAGAAGAAGAAGAAGAAGAAGAAGAAGAAGAAGAAGAAGAAGAAGAAGAAGAAGAAGAAGAAGAAGAAGAAGAAAGAAGAAGAAGAAGAAGAAGAAGAAGAAGAAGAAGAAGAAGAAGAAGAAGAAGAAGAAGAAGAATTACTTTTGATGAAGTTTCTAATTCTAATTTTGATACACAAACCCCACCTAGACAAACTCAAGTTCTTGCTAGTCAAGCTTCTAACGATCAATGTAAATGAGATTTTAGAGATGACAAAGCCTTGGCTCTCATTAGTCTTTCAATTAAGGGTCAGCAATACCCCAAATACGTCCTTGTAGCACATCTAAGGAAGCATAGGATAAACTTGAGGATCTCTTCTATTCTCATAATATTGCTAGGATGCAAATATTTGAAGAGACAATCACATAATCTTAGAATGGAAGAAAGTGGTTTCATGCATGAAAACCTAACTAGAATCCAAGATCTTGTCGATCAATTGATTAACATTGAAAAGTATATTGATGATGAGGAACTCGTCAATAACTCTAAATTCCTTTCCTAGATCATGTGTCCTTCCCCACATATTTTCAATTATCGATATTGCTGTTACTTTTAAAACAAAGTTGTTAAAGGAAAATCAATCTTGACTCGCAAGAATAAGCAAAACCTAGACTTAGTTGTGGCTACCAAAGAAAACTGAAGAGGTAACGACGGTAAAGATAAAAGCAAAGATAAAACTCTAGCTACTTCTAGAGTGATCAAAATGATTCTAGTTAAACTTCTGTTATTGTAAGAAGTCTAATCATAACATAGATGAACAAAAAATTAGAAAAGTTAATCTTAGAAGAGAATTTGGTAATATTGTAGATGATGACATGGATCTTATATCTAGTGAAAATCAAGTTGAGAACACAAACATAGTATGTAATTGTGATGAAGACTTTGTGATTTTAGTAATTACTATTCTAGACAAAGAAAAGATTTGTTCTTTTCCTAAATGTATTGCTTGGTTGATTGATAATGGTGCACCAAAACACATCACTCCACATCTAGACTTGTTTTCAACCATCTCATCTCCTAGGAGCTAAACCAAACTTGTTGCTAACTTCTACAAATAGCCAAACTCTACTTATTCATGGTATTAGGATAGAATTCCTTGAAACTAAGAGTGGGGGTCATACCAACTCCTTGATGTTCTTTTTTTCTCTCAGAGTACAATGAATTGGAAACACACTCACACACCCGACCTCGTAAGATAGAGGCACCCATCTTTCAGGAACTCATAGATATGTCCAGCCAAGACTTGAATGTCAAACATACCAACTCCTTGATGTTCTTTATATGTCAAACATAGTTAGAAACTTGATTTCTCTTTTTGCTTTACTGAAAGAAAATTTGACTATTGATTTGGATGGGAGTAAGTGCCTTGTGATTCATAGAAATAAGCAAGAAATTTTGTTTATTTGTATTTTCTAAAGGTTTGATTGAACTTGGTTATCCTAATTCCAAGACAACTTTTGAGAAAACTTCTGTAAGTAGAGTAAAAGAAAAACTGGTTGTACTTTTGAATGTGCTAATTTTGTTTTGGATTTTTCTCTTGATGTGAATAACCGTGATATTTTTGTGTTGCGAATTTGTCAGCTACTCGTGCTATTGAGAGTTCTTCTACACAAAAATCATTTGCTTCATATGCTCCACTTCACATGTTTCTTCTCCTAATCCTTCTTTTGCACAAACACATAATCTTCTTGAAAAGACACAAAATTATCCAAGTCCTTACATGTCTTGTATGTGGTATTACTATTGATGATATTCATGTGAACATTATGGAAGATCAACTTGAGATAGTACACATACTTTTGAAGACAAAGCCTTTGAAGATTAAATTAAAATTGAATTTCAACTATTGAATATGTTTCACAATTCTTCATCAGATTCATCCTTTGTGAAAGTAATTTTGGTATCTATTTAAGAAGGTAGTAGAATATGTCTTTGTCAAAATCCAAGTCGAATACAAACAACAATTTCAACATCACGAGATATTTCAAAGATCAAAACTTGGAGTGGCCATTCAAATGGAAATACCTCTACATCAAGTTTCAAAGACTTCTTATTCTTTACAAATCCCATGATTTCTGATCCATATGGATTCAACTTTCTTAGAGTTCTTGGAAAGAGCAACAAAGAAGGAGATTTCTACTTCAAATTACTTTGGAAAATCTACCGACAAAAAGGTTGATACCTCATGTGAAGTTTGTCAAGCAAAGACTACAAAGAAGATTGACCATCGTTCTTCAAACTATTTCTAAGACAAATAGAATTTAAAAGGGCGGGGGGGGGTCCTAGGAGATAAAACCTATTTGTGGATGTTATACATATTATTTATTATACATTATATATTTTTAAATTGTCAAATTGAAGAATACAAATTTCAAAAACACACTCTACTCGATGAGAGGCTTTCTAATCATATGTTACATGCCTTTAATGAACATCACCTTCACCCTCAAGTATGAAACATTAATTTTTTGCCCTAAAGTCAAAGTCAACATGTCAACTATTCAAAAAGTCAAACTTTGATCAAGGTTAACTAAAGCTACCAACGACCAACCACATATATTTTAAGAAAAGCATACCACAAAAGAAGGCAGCCCATTTAATTAATTCTATAAAAATCCAAAAAAAGTAATATCTGATTTTTGGCCAACAATTGCACCATGCTTTTGAGCCTCCTTGAAGATTATAAGTAATTGGGTTTGTTATACACTTTAATCGTAGAATCCTTCAACAGTTGCACCATGCTTTGAAGCTTCCTTGAAGATTATAAATAATGGGGTTTGTTGTACACTTTAATCATACCATCCTTGAGGGCTTTCATGTACTATCTCTTAAGGAGAGTCCAACAGAGCTTTGGGGAGTGAGTTTGGATGCTATCACCTACACCTGAAGATGTTCTTCGCCTAAGTTTTGGAGGATCATAATCAGTGATCACCTATAGATCTTATGGTTGGAGAGCTACACATGAGAGTATATAATCAGCTTGGAATAGCTCAGCCATAGCCTCTTCAACCTAAGCCTCTTCCTTGCCATCTTTGAAGGCTCTCTCTTGAGTAGATGAGTAGTGAGTTGTTTTCTTGTTTTGGTGTATCTTTGTATATTACTACTCTTATAGTTGTTCAAGTTCGAGGAAGAAGAAGAAGCTTGGAAAACACCACATTACTTATTGTATTACCAAGTGAATGTGCAAAGATAAGTTTAGCAGTCTCAAGTGTGGTAACACACACTACTTCCAAACTATATCAACAAATCCTCCCTAGGAGTGATACGGTGAACAAAGGGTTGGCACTCATGTATAAGGAAGTGCAAAGCTATGTAGAATGAAATCAATCCCAAAAAAGAAGCCCAAAGCTTTGCAAAAAGCTTCAAACTTCTCCCTAAGCAAAGCCTTTGTGAAAAGGTATGCAACATTATCCTTTGTGGGCACATATGCCAAACTAATCTCTCACTAACATAATGGTAGTGAAGCTCAATGTGCTTTCTACGAGCATGGAAAGCAAGGTTCCTTGCAAATGCCAATGCACTATTGCTCTCAAGTAGAGATGGTGGTGGGAGAAGACTTGCCAACACGCAAGGTTAAAGGGCCAAATCAGCAAGAAGGCATATGAGCCACACACACTCAACAATAGTTGTGAACACTTATCTTTATCAACCTCAAAACTGAAGTAGTCACGTCATACGACATCTTGCTCATCCAAGATATGCATGCGCTACAAAGCATGAAGCAAAAACCATTGGTGGACACACAAGTGCCATAGAAACCAACCAGTTCTAAGTCGAAAAAAACATGTAAATCTCACAATAATGCTCCCCCTTGGGATAAAACAATCCATGTAGACGAGTACCACTCAAGTAGAGAAAGATGCGCTTAACTGGCTGCCAATATTTGACACTTGAGCAATGCATAAACCTACTCGTATGAGAGACAGCAAACTGAATATCAGGTGGAGTTATGCATAAGTATATCAAGCATCCGTAGCATGCTGATTGGCAACAGCATCAAATGCATCTCTAGCATCATAAAGACTCAAACATAAACCTATTTCCATGGGAGTGGCAATAGGTTTTCAATCTTCGAGGTCAAAACATCGCAATAATGTGTCAATGTATTTTGTTTGACAGCTATTCCCCCATCAACTTGCATAAATTAAATGCCCAAATAATGATGCAAATGCCCCAAATCTAAGATCTAAAAAGAGGCACACAATATCAGCCTTAAATTAAGCAATATGCTCATCAAGATATGCAACAATGATCAAAAGTACATCATCTCCACACTTAAGAAGGTGCTCTTAGTTGGACTGTTCTCAAATCCATATGCTAGCAAGTAGACAAGTATCTTTTCATACCAAGCAATCCATACAATGCCTTTTTCAACACACAAACCTCAGGGTTGAAATACATACACTTCTTCATGTAAATCACCATTCAAAAATGTAGTTTTAATGTCCAATTGATGTACATTCCAACAATGATGAGCTACAAGTGCACAAATGCGAACAATGGTCAATAAGCACATGGGAGCAAAGATCTCATCAAAACCAATGCCTTCCTCTTAAGCATAACCTTTGGCAACAAGCATAGCCTTATACCTTTGAGTTCCATCAAGCTTAAGTTTCAGCTTGTATACCCATTTAGTGCGAATGGCCTTTTTGTCGGAGGTAAATGATATAAAGACCAAGTACCATTCATCATAACAAAATCATATTCTGATTGTATAAGCCATCCACTTCTCTGAATTTTATGCTTCATCAAAAGAAAAATGCCCATTCTCATTACAAAGACTAAAGAGAGCCATTGCATAATAATCTGATGCAAAAAAAAAGCCTTATAAGAGTCTAAACTAGTACGATATGACAAAGGTGCATCTAACTTGCTATCTCTCAAAGTCTACACCAACTATTTAGGCTTAGTTTTTGCCTCTTCTATGTCAGCTCTCTCATCAATCTCTCATCACTAAATGCATCATGTAAATCTGAATCGAAAATAGAATGATCTCCATTATCACTTAAAACCTGTAAAGGCTGAGAAATCGCCTCACTAGGAGCATTTGACTCTTCACTGCATATGCAAGACAACCAAAAACATGCAAATGAGAAATAGATGGCTTTCAACCATGCAATGCTTCGGTGGGGACACTTGTTAAGTACATATGCTCCGCACATAACAGCATCAAGCCAAAAGCTATGAGGTGAACTTTGAAGCTTGACTTTTGCCCATACACCTTTCCATTTCCATGCGAGACATGTTCTTCCTCTCAACAACTCCATTTTGTTGAGATGTGTATGGCACTATACATTGATGTTTTTATCCCACGTTTAGCCAAAAATGCATTAAACTAAGAAGACATATACTTCCCTCTCTTAATCAGAACGGAGGGTGCCCATTTTACACGTTAATGTTCTTCCTCTCAACAACTCCATTTTGTTGAAGTGTGTATGGCACTATAAATTGATGTTTTTATCCCACGTTTAGCCAAAAATGCATTAAATTCAGAAGACATATACTTCTCCCCTTCATCAGAATGGAGGGTGCCCATTTTACATGTTGACATATTTTCAACCATAATCAAGAGTTGTTTAAAGCACATAACAACTTCAGAATCGCTTTCAATGGATGGCCCATGCATGCCTCGAAAAGACATCAATGAAAGTCATAAAGTATAGGTAATTCCCAAATGAAGGTGTCTCCATAAGACCACAATATATAAGGCATTTGACAATGTGAAAGAACTACCATCGACAATAGTGAGAATGATCTTTCCAACTCCCATGACGGTGAAGAAGCTACGTTGTGAGGTAATATGTTTGTGCACCACTATCAAAATACCAAACATCCGAGTCTATGACAAACATACGCTACTCATGAGAAGATTGATCATAGCTGCAATGAGTAGTAAATGCCCATTCTTCATTCTAAACAAGGTTAGAACTTAGCATACTATGGTTTAGTTGTAGAGGCCTCTGCAACAACCATTCAAGCCCCTGTCTTTTTTGCCTCTTTTGTAGCCAGTTTAAGGCAACTCTTAATGACATAATAATTTGCTTTACAATACTTGCAAGACATTCAAAGAAGGAACACAAAGATGACAAGATTGCAGAAGAGAAGATGCAGTTTTGCTCACTCTCCAATTGTTTTTGGAGGTAAGCATCACGAGCCTTATTTATTGCCTAGAGTAGTGTTGTAAGAGTATCCCAATCATCTTTGTTGTGTTGCAAGAGCGAATGTTAGGGATAATGGCATGTTTGATAGACAAAGCTTCCAATACATGTGCATGTGCATCTTTGCCATCCCAACAAAGTTGCTTTGCAATAGGTGCAACAAGAACTACAGGAAGACCAAGAGATTGAAGATCATCACACCACTTGCATCACTTGCAATCACTGTACTTGCAAGTTTAGGAGGACATTTTCCAACACCCTGCACAATATTCCACAAGCCTTTTGCTACCAATACATGATGCATCATGTATATCCACAATGGGTAACTAGAACGATCCAACTTATCCAGCCAACATACAAAATACATCATTGCTTCCAGCCATGGCCAATGACTGAATATCATGATGCACAAAATTGACTATATTGGAAAAAACTTGAGTAAGAATACCCAATCGAGCTCCAGTAGACCTGCAGCAGACTTTGAGATGCTTTCCTCACGAACCAAAGATTGTATATATATTTGGCAAAAAAGCACGAAATTGCATGCACAATCATTGTGAGTGCGTTCAGAGGCTGAAACGAGCTCAAATCAAAATTTTGACTCCACATAGCAAAGTTGTTTTGAACTCCTAATCACCCCAAGTATGCTCACCAGTTTTCATGCTCATATGAGACTATGAGTGGGAAGGTGTCGAAGATGCCCTAAAGAAAATGATGGCGTGCTCTGATACTAATTGTTGAAGTTCGAGGACTACGGAAGAACTTTTTTATTCATTATCTATGTGTGTATGCTCTCTTGGATATTTGAGTCTTATCTCATTTCTTGGGCTAGCAAGAAAGAGGCAATGTCAATTTCAAAAAGGACATAAGACATGTGAGTTGGATATTTTAAAAAAATCCATTCTTGAGTTTACTTTTATGATTACTCTAGGTTTTGAAATTGCGAAGCAAAGAAGGAACATGTCCAAACACAAAAATATTCATCTAGTTTGAAGAACGACCAAAAGTTTGGTAACTAAGACTATTCACTTGTCGCAAGCAAGATTCAAGAGAAATTCCTCTTGTATATAAAATGTTGTGACGGAATTACGTTTATTATAATTCTTTAAGTTGGCAACATGTTGACTATAGGTCATGATAAGAATGATAAGAAGAAAATTGTAATAGAAACTCTTAAAGCTCAATTGAAAGCCTTTACCATGTCCAATAAGGAATGATTCATTAGAAATTGAACAGCAAACCCATAAAAAAGTATGATTGTGTCCTCATGCCAAAGTATGCATTTGAATTGCTCGAGAAGCTATGCTTGTAGAATTGTACATTTATGGCTAATTGTATGGATGCAAATGTTGAACTATCAACCTTTTATCATGATGATGCTGATTTATATGAAGATACATGACATTTGTATGGTTAAGGATTCTTGGTAGTTTAATGTAATATGCATCTACTCATTTCATTTGATAGAGCACGTGATCCAATATGTATAACCTTTGTTGAGTCACCAATTACATGACTCACTTTGGTAAGCTTTCCTGCTTCTCATTTCATTTCTATGTTGATATCAAGGTTGGAAAAATCATGTTCCAAGCGGGTTGGATGTGTACAATATGTAGGGTATGTTCAAAACGTAGTATGTACTAAACACGTATGATACTTGATCTATATAACAATTGTATCATTTATTCGTTTGAAATTGGCACCTCATTATGGGAGCCATATGATTCATAGTTAATTATGCTATGAGACTCAAGTGCTCATAGTGTATAAAGCATACTTCATAGTATATAAAGTATACTACATAGTGTATAAAGCATACTCGGTCGGTGGCAAGGGTCGTGCATAATGTGGCGGGTTGAAATTAATCTGCTCTTCTTGCCTTATGTTTGTCCCTACCCAATCTCACAAGCATCAAGTTGCAAGTGAGTGGATGCAAGCCTTCAAGATATGTGACCACATGTAAAAGCTCCTGATATCTTTGTTTGTGGAAATCATAGAAATCTTCATGAATTCTTAGTACTTCAAGTCTTGATTCTCTCCCTTGAATGTTAACACAACTCCACAAAGCATTGAGCTAGTTCCAAGTGAGACTTGAGTGGAGTCATCAAACTCATAAAGCCCACTGCAAAAATACCTTGTGAAGGTATCTTTTCCATAAGTAATGTCTTATCGGATACACTTTCTCTTCCATAAGTTCTATCTCATCCGATATACTTTCTCTTTAAAGATAATTTAAATCCTCCTCGCATAAGCTTAGGGATTGATAAAAGATCTTGTTCTAAGTCTTGTTTGTTATCATGATGATATTTCGTGCTAAGACTTTGAAAATAAGTTTGGATTTCTATCATAATAAGTTTCAATAGCTACTTCAATTTTTTATATCTTTATTGGAGCTCTGTTTCTTATGTGATTAGAGTTCACTCCTTGATGAATGACAAAAAAAAATATAACATGTCATAGATGATAGACCTTGTTCATAGATCACACATATTTAAGTGTACTCTAACATTCTCAGAGCTCCTGAGTCCTCATAATGCCCTATTGTTGAGGCGAAAAAGATGCTTGTTTCCATGAAGGCATCCTTCACAAACATGATAGTGATACATCTAAACCTAAGCAACACTCGTCTTGAAGCTTATGGTTGTGGCTCTTTCTACTTCGAATTCTTCACTTAGGTCATACCACGTAAATGATTCTTTCTAGGCTCTAGCTTATAGTTCATTGTCCAACATGCTAGTCTACCAAAACCTACAAAGCCTAATCCTTGTTTATGACTTGTTTCTAACATCTAATTTGTTTGATCTAAAAATTAAGATATGGAATATGAACCAAATAATCTACCACTATAGGGCCAAAACATACCTTGCCTTAGAAACTTAATGTGCATTTGCATCTTATGGCTTCCAATATGAACCATATTTCCTTTGAAAGCTACTATTATAGGGCCCAAACATCACCTTGCCTTAGAAACTTAATGTGCATTTGTATCTTATGGCTCTCAATAGGTTTCATATACATAATCTACCACTATAGGGCCAAAACATACCTTGCCTTAGAAACTTAATGTGCATTTGCATCTTGATTCTTATGGCTCTCAATACATTTGTTAACTTTCATAAACACCCACCCTCGAGATCATCTTATAATCTAGCTTTGTGAAAATATTTATCTTTTTAAAATGGAGGTTCGCCCGAGGCCTACTCCCCCGGGCTTTAACTTTGAAATTACAACTGTACAAGGAAGGGCATAGTACCCATGGGACCCCCCTTATCCCACAAGAACAGGGGTTAGACAGACCGGGAAGGACTTACAACGGGGTAAACGGCCCGAAGGCACAGCAGAGTGACACTCCCGAAGGCAGCATACATGTCCCGCAGCACTGGGGGGTTGAACCCACGCCCCCGCCTCAAGAGGCGAGGGATTCAACCACTAGACCAGGCGTCTTGGGACAAAATATTTATCTTGGTAAAACAAGTCTTGTAATCAATAAAGAATAACTTGTAATTGAGTAGTGTAAGTATGATTTGTATCCAATCTAGCCTTGAATTAGTCAAAATCCCACTCAAATAAGTTCAACATAATATCCATGCAAGCATATTAATTTAAGGGATCAAAGATAATTGATGGGTTGTTGGTTGTATATATTAAAATCCAATAGATTGGTCTAATTCATGCTCAATAATGAATCAAACCAATATGACATGCCATATTTCACCTTATATTTTGCATTCATATAAAATGGAAAAGAAGTTTGCACATTTAGAAAACCTTTTCTTGCTAAGAGAGGTCATATATCCAAACATCATATGATGTTCAGCTGTAAGTACATTACCTTTAATAAACATACCATCCATATAATGACTTCATACAAATATCTGGAATATTCGGGAGGGAACTAACAACACTCTGGTTCATGTTGGTAGAAGTGCATGTCCCGTTAGCATAAGTTCCCCGTGTAAACCAATAAAACCTACAGAAAAATGCAAGGAACATGTCTTACACGCATGTGCCTATTGTTTTCTTTCTTAACCATGAGGCTAATAGCTCAGAAAATTGTAAATTCTCTTAACTTACTTGAAACCATAAACATGTGTGCATATTTGCTTTCTATGTTCATTGATGGATCTTAAGAGAAAGAGATTCTTGTATTAGCATATTACTGCCAGTACATCTCCAATCATCTTGAGATTTCCATATAATAATCCGACAAAAGTTCCAGAAAATGTAAGGAACATGTCTTACACGTATGTGCCATTTAACGTATAAGACCTAATAAATTCGTTCTTAACCATGAGGTTAATAGATCAGATAACTGTAAATCCTCTTAGCTTGCGAGAAACTATAAACATGTGTGCATATTTGCTTTTCATGTTCATTGCTAGAGCTTAGGAGAAAGAGATTATTGCATTAGCGTACTACGGCTAGTTTCATGTACATGTACCATCTCCACTAAAGCTTTGGATCAAAATGAAACTCAGCCACCTTCACGGCAGGCATCTCAACACAAATAAGTAAAAGGCTTAAACTGCCATATTAAGGGATTATGTTCATAGTGCATAATGGTGAAGAAAAAACAAGCTCGGCGTGCAACACACATTTTGTAAAGAGCAAACAGTCAATTTTTCTCAATTATAAAGATGAGACATAACAAGATGCATTTTACAACTCTTCATGAACAGAGGAGTAATAAAATGCTTACCATCTCGGCTATCGGTAAAGGCTTGAATAGGTTCGTGCAATGCTGCAATCAAGCTCATGTAAATCATTCCAATTAATAGTTGTTTCACGAGTGGATGTTCCATTCTCAAGTCGGATGGATTAAGGTATATAAAATCTAGGAGTAATCTTGCGCAGGAGAAAGAATTAAAAGTTTGGCCTGCTTTTACTCAGGTGAATGGAAAGTGAGGATTCGTGGAACAAACGGCTCAGCAATTCGAACTGTGCGCTACAAGTAGTCGTTCACTGAGTCGCAGTGGAGTCAAAATGGACAACAGAGAAAGTGTGCGTAATTGAAGAGGCTTTGCAGAGGAATCAAGGGGACTGAGTCCTGGCCTGACCTAAATTAAGACGGCTGTGTGTGCCCCGGTCCTACCTACAGACAGCGCAAAAACGGACGAAAGCGTGAACATTCCAGAGGCAAGAAGAGAAGAAGGAGACAATGAAAGATATAGACATCGCAAGTCCCGAGTCCCAACAGTTCGAGCGAAGCGAATCAAGACAAAAAAGTGGGCATAGCAAAACAACCCAACCCTGGATTCAGAGGGTAGAAATTGCAGAGAGTAGAAATTGTAGAGAGAGAGAGAGAGGAAAGGGTTGTTCCTCCGTGCGGGTAGACTAAAAGGAGCCCAAACCTGTGAAGACTGGACAGGAAGGGGCAGAAATAGAGAGAGAGAGAGAGAGAGAGAGAGAGAGAGAGAGAGAGGGAATGCAGATATGAGACTCCTAACACGAGAGAGAGAGAGAGAGAGAGAGAGAGAGAGAGGGTCACTAGCAGATTCCAGAGCAGAAAAGATTTGGGAAAACGGCTAGGAACCCAGAGTGAGCTTTTTCTCTTTCTCTCTTTCTCTCTCTCTCTCTCTAAGCTCTGTACTCTGTATCGCGTTCATGGGAGTAGCGTATGCATTGTGCAGCTGGAGCTCGACAGGAGACGAGGCTATGGAAAAAAGTGAGGCTTTAAGAATGACTTTAACGACTAAAGTTCTGTCTCAAAGCATCAGTACACAGTAAGCCATTCTGTCGTTATGTGTTTTTGTCCATAAACGTGTTTCGACGCCCATGTGGTACACTGGTACATGGCGAAACTGTAAGCAATGCATCCGTGAATCGTGAGTCTCTCTCGACGCTGTTGTATCCCTCCCATTCACTTTCGGAAGTGTTCAAACTTCATATCGACAATGAGCGCTAACAGTCAGGGTCGGTGTGTTGTACTTTTAATGTTAATTTAATGTTAAGATTGGGTGCTAAATCGTGGTGTGTTAACAAGCTTGAGAGCAAGCTTCAATATTGGACCCGTATTCAGCTAAATATGGTTAGGAAAGCCATGTTGATTAACATATTCGTGATTTCCTCTATTATATACTTCTTCTTCTGTTGAAAACCAAACGACAAAGAAGCGCTTAAAATGGAAAGAGCATGTAGACACAAAGCATAACTAAGATTAAAGACATTTATGCTTGCCCAAATAAACTCGGTGGGATAAGTATTCTAAATGTTTTAGTGATAGCTAACAAACCTGTAAGTAAGTGGATGATCAAGGCTTGGATTAACAAGTCCGGGCTGTAATCCAAACTTATCTTCATAAATGGCCAAAACATGTCTCTTTTCAATGCCGTGAGATGGAAAAGCCATTTTGTCATTATCCTTCATGTTGTGTAAAAACATGGATTTAGAAGCCTTAAAATATGGATTCTAAGGGTTGGAAATAACACGTGGATTCGAGGTGAACCTTTGATTTATGTATTTCAAATTGCAAGGTTTTGACCCTTAGGATTGATTTTTCCTAAGGGTAGTTAGCCTTTAGGGAAGCTTCTCAAGCTTTGGGATTTGCATGTACAAGCTTGAAAGATGTCATTTTAGAATCCATGTGAAGGTTCTATGATTTTGATGTGAATTCCAAGGTTAGAAGGCCTCGGATTAGCATCCATGTGCATGGGACACTTGGCTAGCTCTCTTCATCTTTCCCCTTAGCCTTCGAGGTATATACATGAGTGGAGTTGGTTGTGTGGATATGTGCATCTCTCACCCTTTTATTGGGTATAGGTTAGGCTTCTCTTTAGTTCTTTGGTTTATAAAAATCCACAATTAGAAGTCTCTGATGACTCCCAAGTAGTTCTTGTGTCATTAATTATAATAGTCACAAAACACCAAAGAATTAGATATACATAGAACATCCAAAAAACGTAATCTTTGGTAAAAAAAAAAGTGGCCCTAGACGTGAAATTCAACCTCCAAGTGGAATCACATTATTTGGAGTTATTCCCATGAACTTACGTCCAAAAGTATGAAGGTTTCCTGGAAGACACATGCCTACTAAGAACACATCATGAAGGTTTCCTGGAAGACACATGCCTACTAAGAACACATCAGTAAACCTATCAAATGAACTCCAAATGCAATGAAACTTTTGCAAGCACCATGAATCACATTCTCATAATCTGTATGAGAGAATTATGAAAAATAGTGTTTGCAACACCTGCAAACATTTGACAACTTCGAAATTGGACCAGAGATTGCATCAGTAGACTTATCAAGTAATTTCTGATTCATCTCAAATGTTGTGAGAAATAAGCTTGCATGTCCAAAAACCATTACCGAAAGGCTTCATCTTCATTGAACAATCTATAAGAGAGAAATGACATAATGTCCAGACCTCTATGCACTTCTCTAATGAGTCCTTGTGAGAGGGCCCAGAGAGCTAGCCAAGGCCTTATAGCCTCCAAATGTTAATCAAATCTTATGAAATTCATATATATGTATGAAACACTATGTCTCATAACATATACAAAATTCATCCCATTTGCCCCATGCAATTGGGAGAAACACTCAAGTTTCTAAAAACCTACAACATCTTGTTAGAGAAAAATCCTTGCACAATTGCCATAGGAAATTTGTCATTTCTCTTGAACCAAAATTCCAAATCTTATGAAATTTTGAGGAATAAAACCAAAAGATATAATAGGTTTTCACAATTGAGATATTTATGTTGGGAGTGGGAGTGAGTTTGGAAGCACAAATAGAAGTTCACAAGAGCAAAGAAGAAGATGAAAGCACAGAGACACATGATGGTTGGAAGAGCTCTCTATCGATAGATGATCAATAGTATGAGAATGAATGAAGTGAGAGCTATAAGTGAGTCCCTAAGTACCACCACATATTAGTATATCATGTATATTTGGCTACATGGGTAAAAAACCTCTAGCCAACACTAGAGTAAAAAGTGCCCATGTATAGGAGGGATACAATTCATATCAAAGCTACTTGAGGCACACATAAGTATAACAAATTCCCCTAGAGCGAATGATGTGAACATATACAGGGAGTGACATACAACCACCACAAGGTAATAAGTCTAAACCTTTGTGAAAAGCTTCAAACTTTTCCCGTTGAAGAGTTTTAGTTATGTTTTCCACATTATCTTGTGTAGGCACATATACCAAATTAGTATCTCAAACATGAAGGCACTCTCTATTGTAATGATAATGAAGATAGATACGATGCTTCAAAACCTTTACTTGGATGGATCTATGAACATGTGAAGTTTTGAGTGTCATAGGAATGGACTCAAATCAATGTTTAGTGTATCTGAAGTTTGAATTGATTACTACAAACTTTCAATTCTTCCTTCCCACTCGTCAGAACCTTGGAGATGACTTTGATAAGAGTAATCAAGTCATTTCTATGAAGGTTAGATTTAGCCAAATGGAATTGGTAACTAGATTAATCATCATAGATAGATGTTCTTTGTAAGAACCTATTCAATCTTAGAAGACACTCGATTCTGAGAGGAATCATTCATCGATTGAGTTTTGCTTCCACATTAGTACTCATGGCAAATTACAATGGATGAAGAAGGGTTATTGTGTCCTCTAAATGAGTTTGAGTAAACTCTTGAAAAGAAAAGAGTTTGGAATTATTCCTAGTTTTAACAATTCCAAAGAAGTTAAGTCTTTGAGAAAGAAGAAAAAGAATACAAATTTAACTTAGTGACAATGGACGGAGAAGATTAGTCAGAAATAGGAGAAGAAGAGGGGTATCTTAAAAAACGGGTTACAAGATATACACACAGAAACTTCTCGAAAAAAAGTATAGAACGGAAGGTTGATTGCCAAAGGAAACAAAGTGGGTAGAATGTTCACCTTGAATGTCAAATTCATGAAATGAATGTAGCCATGTTTGCAAAAGGTGCAGGTGTTATTGTTGTCATAGAGATTTGGCATAAGCAAATTGGACATGCAAAATTTGTAGAGGTTGAAGTTGATGCAATCAAAGAAGCTTGTCAATGCATTGACTACCAAATTTCAAGGTTGTTGAGATACAGAAGGTATATGAAGCATGTCAATTTGGTAAAGAGTCGATGGCATCATTTTTGCATGACAAGCATGTTAGTGAGAATGTGCTAAAAATAATACATACAAATTTTTGGGGTCTTGCAAAGACTACATCTATGGGAGGTTGTACGTCTTATGTCACTTCATTGACGAACATACACAAAAGGTATGGGTGTATGTCATGAAAGAGAAGAGTGAGGGGTTTACTCACTTTGAGAATTTCAAGGCTATGGAAAAAAAGAAGTCAGGGAAGTATATTTAGACATTAAGATCTGATGGAGGAGGTGAATACATGTCAAATGAATTCGGTGGTTTTCTAAAAAGTCGTGGAATTCAAAGGTAGTTTTTATGCAAGTACACACCACAACACAATGGAGTCGCTGAACGAAAAATAGACATATTGATGGCTGAGAAAAGTATGCCTCATTGTTCTTGGGCAAAAGTTGTACACTGCTATATACATCATAAATAGAACTCCAACTGTTGTTTTACATCAAGTTGCATCTGAAGAGAAGTTTACAGGTAAAAAGCCAAACTTATCACATATGAAAGTATTTGGTTGTATTGCATATGTACACGCTCCAAATGATTTGAAGATGAAACTCATCCAAAAGCAAAAAAATGTATCTTCATTGGGTATTCCCTTGAGAAAAAGGGATATAAACGTTACAACCCACTCACATGATAGGTGAAGGTAAGCAAAGTGTGGTGTTTGATGAAATGTCAAGCTTCTATGTAGATGGCAAAGAAGGAAACCTTGACTCAAATGACAAAGCAAATGTTGAACACTCAAGTGCAGAATCTCAAGTTCTGAGTGGACATGATATGTCACCAAGCAATAGTTCCAAATCAAACTCGTCGAGTGGAAGATTGCATATAAGTTTCAGTACAGCAAATTCATTGACTACTTCCAAGGATGTTAACAAAAGGGATTAGTTGGCAACAAAACATCTACAAGATTTGAAGACATTGATGGAGAATTAAGCGATTAAGAAACGAGCCTTGATGAGGAACTTGGGTTGTCCTCCATGAAGACTCCAAGAGAAAGGAATATGCAGATGATACAACAAGAAGAAGTGATCTAGGATTAAGAAGATATGGTAGGATGATAGTTACATGGCTCATCATTATGCCTACATGACCAAGGTAATACAAGATGTTGAACCTTCTTGTTTTGGAAATGCATATTGGGAGAAATCTATGGATGAGGAGATGTCTACACTTTATGGAAATGAAACATGGAAGCTGGTTCCATTGTCGTAAAGAAAGAAACCCATAGGTTGCAAGTGGGTTTGCAAGGTAAAGCACAATGTTAATGGTAGCATTAGCAGGTATAAAGCACGAATGGTAGCAAAACAATATGCACAGACATATGGCATTGATTATGAGGAAACTTTCAGTATGTCACTAAAATGGCCACTATTAGAGCACATTTTGCATTGGCTACAACAGATAGATGGATTTTGCATTAGATGGATAAGAAGAATGCTTTCTTACATGGTGAGTTGTAGGAAGAAGTATACATGGAGCATCCATAAGGATATGAGGATTTGAAGCATCTAGAATATGTTTGCAGGTTGCATAAGGCTTTTGTGTGGGCTTAAACAAGCCCCTTGTGCTTGGCATGCAAGGATTGCAAATTATTTAACCTCAATTGGATTTTCTATGTTTGATGCAGATCACTCATTTTATGCAAGGAAGGGTGATGATGGCATCATGATTGCGGCTATTTATGTTGATGAATTGATTGTAGGTGGTGATAATGAAGAAATCATTAAAGAGGTAAAGCAATTCCTTATCCAAAAATTTGACATGAAAGGTCTTGGTGTGCTATGCTATTTTTTACGCATTGATTTTATACATACAGAAATAGGTTTATGGATGTCACATAGGCAATATGCCTTGAGTATGTTGCAAAAGTATGGTATGGCTGATTGTAAGCCATTTTTTATGCCATTAGATCAAAATTTGAAGTTGGATACTACATCAGATGAAGCATTAGAGAATGCTACTATGTACGAGAAAATTGTGGAAAGTTTGATATATATCACAGCTACAAGACTTGATCTAAGCTACATTGTAGGACTTGAAATTCAATTTATACAGGCTCCTAGGAAACCAAATTTAGATGCTTTGAGATACACTCTATGTGATGTGAGTGCTACTTTGGATTATGCATTGTTTTATGAAGCAGGTGCAAAATTGCAGGTTCATGGATACACCAATGAAGATTGGGCTAATGGTATTCTAGATAGAAGATCTACTAGTGGCTTTCTATGCTCACTTGGGAGTTCAATTGTTATATCGAGCAGAAAGTTGCAACCCACTATTGCTTTGTCGAGTACAAAGGCTAAGTATAGAGGTGTTGTAATGGAAACATGCAAAGTTTCATAGCTAGAGATGCTAATTGTAGATTTAGTGTGGAAGTGTAAAAGCCTATCATAATTATTGTGATAATCTTAGCGGCATCCAATTAGCATGAAATCCTATTTTTCATGCTAGAACAAAGCATATCGAGATACATTATCACTTCATGGAAGAAAAGTTATTATCAGGTAATATTGATCTTGTCTATGTGAGGACAAATAAGCAAGTTGTTGATATTTTCACTAAATCACTTGGAGTAAAAAAGCTAAAGAATTTCTCGAACATGCTTGGATTATAGGACATGACGTTGAGCTTGAGGGGGAGTGCTGCGATATCAAGCTCAACATGTGATGATCGAGGATGACACATACCACTTTTTCATCTCTTTGACATGTAGTGGTTACTACAATATATTTTAGGGACACTTTTAGTGATTTGTACTAGATTTGTCCGTCGAGAGTGATGGCACATTTGTTTTCTTGCCAACTCACTTATTTGTGGACATAAGGGTTTTCTTTATTTACTATTCTTTATATATTGTAATGGTTGTATTGTTGTATTAGGTCATTCTCTTTATGCAATAGAAGAAGAAGAAGAAGAAGAATAAGAATAAGAAGAAGAAGAAGAAGAAGAAGAAGAAGAAGAAGAAGAAGAAGAAGAAGAAGAAGAAAAAGAAGAAGAAGAAGATCATTCTTCCTTGCCTCAATCTATGTGTGCTCCTCTCCTTGTATGGGAGAGCATGTGATAGCTCTCTTCCTTATCTCCTTTCTCTTGACACACCTCTACTTTAGCATCTTCTACTAGAGTCCACTAGTGGTACGTGTATTTGCCACTTGAGTCAAGTCTCTTTGGACTCAAGCTAACTCACATTAACTTGCGTTAGAAGGCTCTAGAGCCCTTTAGGGAAAACTCTCTCCCCATACTCCCCATGGTGGTTGAACCCAAGACTTCGTCCTTCTCAACCTTGAGACCTAACCACTAGGTTAAGTGGATTACTTGTTTTTAGAGAGCACATTAACCTATGGTTAAGTTTAGTCTCAAGATATTTGGCCATTCACACGAGTGACCAAACGGTATCCGATTTCATATCTATCTGAACCACTTAGATACTCATGTCATAAACATAGGTTTTTACATTCTTCCTCTTGGGAAAGATTTTCCTCCTCAAAAATAAAGCTATGTATAGTAACTATAGGCATTCCTCGAGCCCCATGTTCTAACCTAGAAGAACATGTTTCATCTCTGTGGTGGGATCCCTGCTTAAATAATTCAAAACACCATCTTTGATCTTGATAAACTGATCTAAATGCAAAGTAGGGAATGAATAATAAGGGTGGATTAAAAAACATCCCTTTCCAATTCACTATTTTCATTATATGCTATCTAGGCGCTAACATGTGAAATGGGTGGATTCAAATTACTAGTTAATTTTTGGGTATCATTAGTGCATGGATTTAGTAACCAAGGAGGGATTTCTACCCCCTATCAAGACCTTGAGAACTCTTGGTTCACTTGAATTTGATTTGGAACTTAGTGGTCTAAGTGAATTAACTCAATGCACTTTTCCAAGAAAAAGGTTAACTTGATTGATGCTTTCTATGAACCTTGAGTTCTTTTTCTTTTTGGCCATCAAAGAAAAATTCTCAAAAGGAGTTAGCATTCCACTATTCCATACAAGTGGATACTTTCTCCAATCCACAAAAATACATCTTGACTTTTGCCTTCTTTCTATTTCTTTGAATGCTCTCATGATCATTTCTAATGATCCTTTCTCAAACCCGAGTTAGTGCCAATATTGAGAGCTAAGATGACGGTGTTAGATTCTATTTATACACCTATGAGGTCTTAGAAAGAAAACTTAGGCCAAAGCATCTAGGGTATGTCTAGAGCCTTTTACCTCTTTATGCCATGATTTTGGAAAAATCTAACTCCAAAAATTAATCCAACTAAGGATTTAATGCTTAAAGAGGTAACGCTCATGAGTTACACTCAACTCTTGTTGACCTTGCGACAATATCTTTAAGATCATTTGAATTGTCTAAATCTCCTTGGCCTACCTACGAGATTTTTTAGAGATCTTTAAGCTTTAGAAAGAGCTTTTTCCAAAAGATACACTTGTCAAGTCTTCTTCTTTAGCTATGCAAATCAAGGCATAACTTATACTTTGATTTGTTCTTGAAACTTAATTATAATTAAGATTCATCTTTGTCTTGAAAGATCTATGAATCATTATATAGTTGTTAAAAAGATTGACAAATCCTGCCTTGGAGCATTCAAAGAATTGTTTATGGACTCTTATGTATCAATCTAACTCAAAGTGGTACTTTGAATTAGTGCATGCTTACTTGAGCATCATGAAAGCTAATGCTCTGCTAGTAGGACTAGGTGGATCTTGTTTGAAACATTTCATGTTTGAACCTCTTTGTCTTATCCAAAGATCTATTGCTTTGGATTTTCAACATACCTTAATGTTGTAATAGTTATCATGTAAGGGATATTCTTGAATGTTTGAGTATGAATGATACTTTATTCAAGAATACCAGTTAGATTCTAACTCCTTGGACCATTAGGCATGAAGATTATGAATTAGAATTACCAAAGGATTTTTCTTTGGAAACACTTGATGAACAACTTATTCATAAGTGTTTTATGCCCTAAACTTAGGTTTTATATCAACGATAGTTATAATCTTCCAAAGTGATATGGAATAATACATAAATAATCATGACAATTAATCCCATAGTTTATATGACAATGGCCCTTGTGAATAAATTATGTATCAACTCTTTTAGAGTTTATCTAAACTCTCTAGAATTTGTGTCATTCATGTCTTACAAGAGTTGATGAACTTTTTTTAATTCAAACTTACAAGTTTAATTTAGGATTGGTGTACTTCTAATATCCATATGCTTGAAGGTCCCTTCATGTTACATCTAATTAGAGTCTATTCTAGTTAGTAATTGTATTTGCAATATTATGCATCTATTCTTGCATGCATATTCCTATTAATTGAATGCATGCAACATGTATGCAAAGAAGCAAATCTAATGATTTTAACTCATGCAAATGCATGTGCATGCATGTATTTCATGCATCTAGGTTGTGCAAAAACATTACTTGTGCTTCCCTTTAAGATTCAACATGGTTATGCACATGCTTTTGTGCATCTAGACTATTTGCCCAATGGAAGAAAATATTGGAGTGTGTGTAAAAGTAATCCTTGAACTTGAATTTGTGTAACAAAACATTCTTTTGAAGAGGTAGCCATTCCGCTAGAAATGTCTTCTATAGGTCTCTATCCAAGTAAGTAGAATTCAAATTCCTTGTACAAGAACAACTGATGATTTCTGCCATCTGTGAATTCATGGATAGAAAGTGATTCACCTAGCATGCAGTCACGTGTTCAATACTAGATTGCTACAACATATCAAACTTTTTGCAATACCAAAGGCATGGATCATGTTTTCTACATGCCAAAAAATAGAAATACATATAGCTCCCTAGGCATCCATGAGCACACGAAGCTATAGCACAAAGTTTGAATTGATGAGTAGTTTAGAACTTCAATTCCACAAATTCAAGTGTGATGGTAGCTCCCATGATTATGGCAACATCAACATGTTGTCGAGGTTGCAAGATCTATTCTACTTTGTTACAGAATGAAGGATGTAAGCCTTTTGCAACTTGGATTCTAAGAAAATTAAATTTTTGCAAAATCTACATATGCACGCGTTCGGGTACATGGTTAGACCAAAGATCTATCTCCTTGGGCATCCAAGAATGACTTTGTTCTTTTGCCATGTTGAAACATTATCCCCTTTTTTTTTATGCTCTAATGGATAGGGTAGTGATTTCAATTAAGAACAAGGTTCCAAGTTCGAATCACATAACTAATGTGTTTTGTGAACCTAAAAGACCTTTTGCAATTAAACATATGCTATTTCGCTTTGTTACGTGCCAAGTGAGATGGAATAAGAAAAATTTTTCAAGGGGTTGCCGAATACAGGGAGCTTGAATGCCATGGATAGCACACACATCTTCAAAGTAGAGGTCACGTGTTCAAAACTTTGATAGAGCTTGTGAGGATATTGTCTCCTTTTCCTAGAGGAAATTTGGAACAAAAGAAGACACCTGCAAATGCACGAGTAAAGGAGACACACATGTGTGTAAATGATAAGGCTGATATGTGTGTGTAAGAGAAAATACAACGAATGCTTTATGAGGAAAGTGATAGGATTATCAAGATCACCATTAGGGTTAACGGCTTTGATAGCAATGTAAAGGACTAAATATTAGGACCACCACCTGCTAGAGAGATGACTCTCCTCCCAAACTTATGCCTCTATATATGGCTACCTGAACTAATGAGGACAAAAAATGTAACTAGATTCCATAAGTGCATGTGGGATCTCCACCACTCCTTTCATATCTTCCACTAGATTCTAGTAGTCAAAATTAGGGATTTTTACCTTTACACTAAAGGAATTGGCCCTTTTCACATGAATTTTGAACAAAAAACACTTAAAAATGGTCTTAATGCCTATTTGACCTTCAAAATGACTCCTAAAAATTATGAAAAATTATGGAGGGTTGGGAATTCACTCATGGGGCTCAAGGAATCCTTGATCTTTGCAAAATGGAGTGTTCATATGAAAATTATACAAAGGTTTCTCTAAAAGAGGCAAATGTGACATGGAATGCCCAACTATCCTAACACTCTTGCATTTTGAGTTCCATTATTTCTTGGCATATTCCAAGTGATTTGACATTCACTTAATGGACCAATCCAGCAAAGCTGGTGGGCATCTTTACTTTTGTAATGCTTATCTTATGGTCTTCACTTCACTCCACTATTGGAACAACCCCCCTTCTAGACTATGTCATTCTTAATAGATTTTTCATGGAGCGAGTGGGGGTTTACATGGAGTTGGCATGATCACATATCTCTAGACCACGTTGATAAAGCTTGTTGGTGAGGAACATCAAATAGGTTTTCCATCAAAAGCCTTGGATCCTAATTTGATAGGGATCATGTTGGAATGTGCAATGTCTAGCTAGATGGCATTAAACCTACACGTATTTCCGTTAGGTATTTTACAAAATATTTTCGAGTGTTTTTCAAAGAAGCCAATGTGAAAGGATTCTTCAAAAGTTGCCATATGAAGATTATCAAGAAACTCATAGTGATTATAGTAAGTTATAAGACACTTATGAGGCAACATTTGAATAAAATAAAAAAGAAGTAGAGTGATATCATAAAGGAAAGTAGGAAGGTTTAGATCAAGCACTAGTGCACATTTAAATAGTGAGACATAGATTCCAATGGTAAATCTAATATCTTAATGATCATTTGACATGTGGGATATTGACTATCTCTTGTTGCCAAAAACTGGTGGTAGTGCATATGTACTCTAAATTTACAATATTTTCTTTAGGTGCTACCATTTCCAGATAGTTCGGCCAATCCTTACTAATTCTCTATTGTATCCTCATGGCATCATAAGCAGGACATGATCTCCTTTAACTAAAGGGAATGGAATTGGATTCTATATTATGTATGTCGGTACCCATTTGAAGGTTACTACAATATCGGGCCGTTCTCTGAGTATTCTCCTCCTTCATCTCGGGTTGGGCTGATCTATTTGTTGGTGTGTAATGTGCTTGAGCATGCATGCATCGTCAAACTCAATACCAATTATGTCTTTGGTATATGCTTACGCTCATTCTTGGATATGACCATAAATTGGAGGATATAGGTAGACCATATCTTCATTGTGGATGTTCCCATTCTTTTCAATAAATAAGGATATAGACATTGTTTCTCAAAAACATTGTGAGCTCCTGCATGCGATATATGTGCTCTTCTCTTAAGCTATCGATGGCAGGCATTTGCCTATCTTCGTTCATTTTAGGATCTAAGATTTGACATGTGAATCAGTGGTGGATCCTTACTCTTGCTCATTATCCTATGATGCTTCAATTGGTACTTCTACTTCATATTCTCTTATAGGTGACTGACCTTCATCTTTTTCTTGTTTTGATAGTGCCATGTCATGTGCACTTGGTTGTGCCAAAGGTTGATCTTGTTGATCTCTACATTTTCTATCTCTCACAATGATATTAGCTTGTTGATCTCTACATTTTCTATCTCTATCTATGCTTTGAGGGAGATGTTCTCTACTTGTAACTGTGCTAAAGTAGAAGTGTCACTAGATGGAAGACATATGAAAGCTTCTTCTTCTTCTTTGATTAGGATCTCCATAAGATCATCTCTTTCCTTTTCAACTTTCTTTAAATCTACTTGAATCTTGATGTAATCTTCTCTTTTAATGGCTAATCTTCTTTCTTTTGAATTCAAGTGAATCTTTAACTCTTCTATGGTTTTGAAATCTCAACTTTTGTAGAGTTTCGAACCATGTTTATGTTGTTCTTTGCTTCCGTTCCAAGGTAGAGATTTGTATCTTTAAGTCCTGATTCTCTTGGTGAAATGTTTTCAACTAAGATTTGATTGCTTTGCTAAAGTGTTAAGATCCATCATTCCTTGAAAGGCATTTTGGTGTTCCTCTCCCAAGTCTATGATCACTTCTTCTTCTAATTTTTTCCCTTGTTGGTCCATTGGAGGTTCCTATATTGTACTTGTCTCTTTTTTAGGGGGCACATCTATAGTATCTAGTGTTTGAGTGTGCACCTATGTTATCATAATTGGTCCTTCTACTTCTAATTTTGATACTTCTTGGATTCTTTTAGGTATAATTTTTTGGTGTATCTTCCACTCGAGTTAAGTCTCTTTGGACTCAAGTTAACTCACATTAACCTGAGTTAGAAGGCTCTGTAGCTCTGGTCTTGAGAAACCTCAACAACACCATGGAGAGTCCCCTTGAAGAAGAAGATGAGATAAATGTGCTAAAAAAGCAAGATGTGGGAGATTGTATTCATAATGAATGAAAAATTCTTACAAGGGCAGGGTTTTTTACCTTTATACTAAAAGAATGGGCCCTTTTCACATGAATTTTGAACAAAGAACACTTAAAAATGATCTTAATGCCTATTTGACCTTCAAAATGAAAATTTATGGAGGGTTGGGAATTCACTAATGAGACTCAAGAACTCCCTGATCTTTGCAAAGTGGAGTGTTCATATGAAAATTATACAAAGTTTTCTCTAAAAGAGGCAAATGTGACATGGAATGCCCAACTATCCTAACACTCTTGCATTTTGAGTTCCATTATTTCTTAGCATATGCCAAGTGATTTGACCTTCACTTGATGACCCAATCAAGCAAAGTTGGTGGGCCTCTTTACTTTTCTAATGCTTGTCTTATGGTCTTCACTTCACTTCACTACTGCAACAATCCCCCTCCTAGACTACGTCATCCTCAATAGCTTTTTCATGGAGCGAGTGGGGTGTGAGGTAGATTCCAATGGTATCGAATATCTTAATGATCATTTGACATGCGGGATCAAGGATGTTGACTATCTCTTGTTGCCAAAAACTGATGGTAGTGCATATCTACTCTAAATTTACAATATTTTCTTTAGGTGCTACCATTTCTAGATAGTTCGGCCAATCCTTATTAATTCTCTATTATATCCTCATGGCATCATAAGCACGACATGATCTCCTTTAAGTAAAGGGATTGAAAAGTGGATAATATATTACATATGTCGGTACCCATTTGAAGGTTACTACAATATCGGGCTATTCTCTGAGTATTCTCCTCCTCCATCTCGGGTTGGGCTGATCTATTTATTGGTGTGTAACGTGCTTGACATCCTTGTGCTTGAGCATGCATGCATCATCAACCTCAATACCAGTTATGTCTTTGGTATATGCTTACACTCATTCTTGGATATGACCATAAGTTGGAGGATATAGGTAGACCATATCTTCATTGTGGATGTTCCCATTCTTTTCAATAATTACGGATATAGACATTGTTTCTCGAAAACATTTAGAGCTCTTGCATGAGATATATGCGTTCTTCTGTTAAGCTATCGATGGCAGACATTTGCCTATCTTCGTTCATTGCAAGATCTGTTACTTTGACTTGTGAATTGGTGGTGGATCCTTACTCTTGCTCATCATCCTTTGATGCTTCAATTGGTACTTCTACTTCAAATTCTCTTATAGGTGACTGACCTTCATCTTTTTCTTATTTTGATAGTGCCATGTCATGTGCACTTGATTGTGCCAAGGGTTGATCTTGCGAAACTCACAATGATATTATCTTGTTGATCTCTACATTTTCTATCTCTATCTATGCTTTGAGGGAGATGTTCTCTACTTGTAACTGTGCTAAAGTAGAAGTGTCACTAGATGGAAGACATATGAAATATTCTTCTTTGATTAGGCTCTCCCTAAGATCATCTCTTTCCTTTTGGAATTTCTTTAAATCTACTTGAATCTTGATGGAATCTTCTCTTGTAATGGCTAATCTTCTTTCTTTTGAATTTAAGTGAATCTTTAGCTCTTCTATGGTTTTGAAATCTCACCTTTTGTAGAGTTGCATCCATGTTTATGTTGTTCTTTGCTTCCATTCCAAGGTACATATTTGTATCTTTAAGTCTTGATTCTCTTGGTGGGATGTTTTCAGCTAAGATTTGATCGCTTTGATTTAAATGTTAAGATTCATCATTCCTTGAAAGGAATCTTGGTGTTCCTCTCCCAAGTCTATGATATTTTCTTCCTCTAAAATTGCCCTTGTTGGTCCATTGGAGGTTCCTATATTATACGTGTCTCCTTTTTAGGGGGTACATCTATAGTATCTAGTGCTCGAGTGTGCCTATGTTATCATAATTGGTCCTTCTACTTCTACTTGTGATACTTCTTGGATTCTTGTAAATTGTAGTTGTCATAGTGATAGATCGAATGCAGAGATGAGAGGAATCCATTATTGTAGAGATGAAAATGGAATGAGTGGTATTTGATCATGATGAAAAGAGAATGAAAAAGATGAAGACGATGGTGGTTGAAAAACTGATGTTGGTGTGATGAGTGGTTCTATTAATGATGAATGTGATAGTGGATGACATGAGAGTAGCTTAGAGAAAAAAGAAAAAAATGGTGGTTCTTGTGTGTGTGCGTGTGTGTGTGTGTGTGAAAGTTGAGTGCAATGGGATGAATGAGTGTGTGCTTGCATGTGGAAAAGTTTGTGCAGTGGAAAATCCCAATCTTATAAATTTATCTACCTTTTTATTTCCTTTATCACTATAGGATGGTTTATATGGAATGGTTGAAGTGGGTGCAATGGGAATGGTAATCACTTCCGATGCAATGGAGATATTATCAAGTGATGTGGGAATGGGAGTGGTGGTTGTGTCAATGGTGGAGGTGATTTTGAGTTCGGATACTAAAGTATTGGTGGCATGGTCATCTCCAAAAGGTGCATCATACTAATAAAAATCTGAAAGTGGTGATGGAGGTGATAGTGTTACTACTTGATGTCTAAGTGCACATTTTATGTTTACCTTTTTTCCGGATTCAGATTTTTGCAATGCTTGATGGTTAGTAGTTGGCCCTTGAACTCTATTCTTTTGGAACTCCTTGATTATCTTTGTAGAAAATGTCATCACTCTAGTAAAATCTATCTCTTCTTGCATTTCTCCCTTCCTTCTTCTTCAAACCCCAATGTGTGGTGCTTTTATGTTGAAAGAATTCTTGTGAAGATTCTCTATGGGTTCTTGTGGATGCTTCTACTTGTGCACACTCTTCTTCTTCTTCTTCTTCTTCTTCTTCTTCTTCTTCTTCTTCTTCTTCTTTCGAGGAGACAATGGTGTGTGAGTCCATTCTTCTCTTAATGCATCTTTCATCTTGCACCACACTCTCAAGGGATACAAGTCTTGTAGTGGCTTGGGACTCACACATCCTTCGTGATGTTCTAGACTCCGTACTTATTTATGGCACTGGCTAGCCCTCCTTGGGGTTGTTGTTTCTCGATGGTATCTGAATTCTTCTAGCTCATTAATAGTATAAGCCCGTGAGAAAATTACATCTTCTCCTAGTGCATGAAATATAATCCTTATGAACACTTGTGTACCATCCAAAGTTTTATGTTGACACCGCTTATCAATTGCGGAATGGCTTGTTAGATCCTCCCAAACATAATATGCCATGTCTAGTGGATTTTAAATTATGGGAATCATATGCCTTTCTAGTTTAAATATTTCCCCCATAAAGCAACAGTCATTCTTTCAACCAAATCCACTTGTAGGTCACTTTCCAATTCCTTCCAAGTTGAAGTTGCTCTACTTCCTTTTGACTATGGGGTTGTCATGGATTCAAGAATCATGATGATATCTCTAAAGTACAAAGCTTTTCTTATAATTTTTAGGGTGATCTCAAGTTCTATTAGGTAATTTTTTGGATCTATAATTTTGGTGTACACATGCTTTTCTTTCCACATGAGATTGCCATGAATCTTTTGCATCTTAGTAGGTCTGACATGAATAGTGGTAGTCTCAAGAACTATCCACATCCCAATGAGTCCCAAATTTTCATAATAGCCTCTAACTATTCTATAATGCATGGAACTCCTTGGTCATAAAATGAATTTTCTATTCTTTTATTCCATTGTGCAAAAGAGAATGATTTATCCTCTTTTCCAAAGGTCCATAGCGTGGTTCTAAAACTAATGTGCACTTATTGATTTCATTTGAGTTGGTAGGAAAGGGAGGTGGAACAAAGACCTATTAGTTGGAGGATCCCACCATATCCATTGCCACAATACGAAATATCATCAATTAGAGTTGCTTAAACAAATGAATTCATTAGACAAGATATTACCTTTCTTTTTATGGAAAGAACTCGTTCAAAATAAGTGTGATTCACGTTCTAAGTTCAAGCATTTGAAAATTTTCTTCAAATTTATTGGCCCATAAAAGATAGATTGTTATTAAAGAAAAACCAATAAGGTTTTAGGTTTTCAATTAGCGATTATCTATGTGTATAACTTTAAAACATAAATTCAATTAAACACCCAGGTCTCAGTGATCATCAAAGCATTTAGCAAGATTGCACATTGATCATGAGATGTATTTGAGAATTATTTATGTATGTGTTTTTGGGTAGTTAAGGTAGTCTTTTAAGTGGTACTACTCTTAGTTGATAACTTGAGAATAATACAAGTGTGATTTGTAGGAGGCACTTTTGGTGGTGCATCCACAATGTGCATTTGTCTTAGTGTACATCTGCTAAGATAGTTTTAGTGGAGCTTTATCTTTCTAGATAAGCTTAATAACCTATGGTGGTGGAAGTTCTCCAAAGTTTCCTTCTTTGATTGCCCCTTAGATGGGTTGATTCTCTTGAATGGCTTGTTCTTTCAAGAATTTGTAGAGTTGATCTTCTTGAGCAGATTAGGTACAATACTAGATTTGGGAATCCAAATATGAGTATGAAATTGTTGTGCTTTTATCAAAGCATTAGTGATCCAAATTTTCCATTTATGCTTATTATATCTAATACAAGACTATTATAGTGGGAGGGATGTCGTCCATCGTCATAGACCCCCTCTAGCCATGCTTCTTCTAGAAATCATCATACATCACATGAGAGTGATGATCATCATACAACTAATTCTATTCATTCAAAATTTATACACACATACACACACACACACACACACACACACACACACACACACATATATATATATATATATATATATATATATATATATATATATATATATATATATATATATATATATATATATATATATATATATATATACATATATATATATATATATATATATATATATATATATATCAATTATGCTTTTAATTCTATCTATGGTATGATTTCATAATTTTGACAATTTTAGAATGTTCATTAAATTAACTTATTTTGTTAAAGTTATTATAGGGCTAACATTTGATTATGACTTTATTCCATTTTTTTAATGTGATTTATTACTTTTAGTGTATCATTCATGCATATATGTATGTATGTATATATGTATGCATGTTTGTATATGCATGTATGTATGTATGTATGTATGTATGTATGTATGTATGTATGTATGTATGTATGTATGTATGTATGTATGTATGTATGTATGTATGTATGTATATATATATATATATATATATATATATATATATATATATATATATATATATATATATATATATATATATATATATATGTGTGTGTGTGTGTGTGTGTGTGTTATGCAAGCTTGTGTACGTACATAGGTATGTGTATTTGTGTGGGAATGTATGTATGTTTGTGCAAATGTATGTATGTATGTATAGATGTATACGTGTATGCATACATGTTCATGTGTAATATATGCATGCAATTTTTTTGTGTATGTATGTACATATGCATGTATATTGTTTGTGATGTATGTATATATACATGTATGTATGTGTGAATGTACGTATGTATGCATGTATTTATGTATGAATGTATGTATATAAATATGTATGTGCGTAAGCATGTATGTATGTACACATGTTTAAGCGCATATATATATATATATATATATATATATATATATATATATATATATATATATATATATATATATATATATATATATATATGCAGAGAGAGAGAGATAGATAGAGAGAGAGACACAGAGAGAGAGAATGTATAAAAACAATTAAAAATGTATTTACAATAATTAGCCACAATCTTTCATCGACTAATTCATTTGATAAGTTAAAAATAAAAGAAATAGATTCGGAGAGAGAAAGAGAGATACAGGAATACAAAGAGATAAAGAGAGAGGAAGATAGATAGAGAAAGAAAGAAATAGAGAGAGAGAGAGAGAAACACACGCACACACATAGAGATAAAAAGATAGAGAGAAAAATCATTTGAACTCTTGTCAAATAGTTCACATGCAAACTGTTCTTAATGGTCTTCTAGATTCTTCTGAAAGTTTTCACTACTAGAAACACGGGGGGCGTAGCGATGCCCCCATTGAAAAAAAAGCATCTTGTCGTTTATGCGATGCTTACTCTAGAGAGTGTTGCATAAGCAACATTAAAAAAAAAAGAAGAACCATCACATAAGCGATGCATAGCGTCGCTTATGCGATGCTAGTGGCCACCGTTGCAAATAATGATGCTATTAACGACATTGGCACACTCTTGCCAAATAGTTCACATGCAAACTATTTTTAATGGTCTTCTAGATTCTTCTAATAGTTAATTTGCTTATGCCCTTCATGTGATGATGCAAGTCAATCCAAATGCCTTAACCTTTGATGAGTTATTCTATGTTTTGTTGCAAGAAGATCAATCTAGAATAAACAGCCAATGCTTGTTGCAAATCAAGATTTCTTAGATAATCAAAAGGGCAAATTTAAATGGATCTTGCCTCTTCATAATCAAAATTCTGCTCATGTTGCATAGAAATATAAAATAGAAATTAGAAAATAGAATATAGAAAGCATAAATAGTTTTGCAAGTATTGTAAGGAAAATGTGAGTGATTAAGAGTTATCCTAAACTTGTTGCAAAAGAGGCAAACAAGAAAGAGGCAAACAAGAAAGAGGCTTGAAGGTTTTTTATAGAGGTATCTACACCTAAAATTGAGTGTCCTAACCTTGTTCAAAATGAACAATGGGCATTTACTACTCATTGTAGCTACAACCCGTCTTTGCATGAGTAGTGTATCTCTTCAATAGACTATGATGTTTGGTGTTTTCATAGTGATGCAACAAAACATATTAACTTGGAGCATAGTTTCTTCAATTCACTAGAGTCTACCCTACAGAGAATAGTATCACACATGCAAATAAATCCTCTTACCTTGTCATGAGTACTATTGGAAAGAGCATTCTTACTACTAATTATGGAAGTATTATCACACTTTGACATGCCTTGTATGTGCTTGGCATCAAGAACACTTTATTATTAGTTTTAGCACTAACCAACATTTGCTTGACTGTTAACTTTCTTGATGGTAGGTGTATATTTCATGATCTCTCGAATGGTGATAATATAATTAATTTTGGCATTTTATGCCTAGGATGTATAAGCTCATAAATTATGCAAAATTTGATAATGATCCAACATGTGCAGTTCATAATTATTAGGTTATTTAAGATGCAAAACTTTGGCATGAATGCTTCAATCATCCAAAGTTGCTTTCAACTATCTAAATCTGAAATGGTGTCCTCTTTGCTTGAACTTGAGGCACCTTCTAACTATGTTTGTGTTGGAGTCTAAGGTCTATGGAAGCACAAACAACACAAGGAAGAAGAAGAAGCTTGGAGAACAACACAACATTGAATTAATTGCCAAGTGAATGTACAAAGATAAGTAACCATTAGGGTTTGTGGCCTCGCGACAGACGGCTTTCTTGCCCGCGATAGACTCAACGGAAGGTGCCCACGATGGATGGTTTTACTCAGCCTGCGACAGTTGGGTTCAAGCCGATAGGTGGTTTCTGACCGGCGACAGAAGAAAAAAAAAAAAAAAAAAGAAAAAGAAAAAAAAACATCAAAACTGCCGCGCGTGGCATTCTTTCGCCTCCCTTCTGGAAGATTCTAAAAAGTTAAAAAGAAAATTTGCGGTGACCTTCTTCAAAGTCTTATAGGTTTTTCCCTTAAAAAAGGAGTGTTAGGCTTCGATGTGATCGGAAGGGGGACCTAAGTCTTCCTTGTTTGTGGTCAGTTTTCTCTCCTTGTTGGAGGGTTTTGCTTTTGGGTATTGAAAAGTAAAAGTGGTGCAAGCTCCTTTTGGCCATGGATGTGGCTTCATCCTCTCTCGTGAAAAGTAATCGGGCCCCTCCCCCTGGGGAGACCGATATCCTGGCCGCTCTGCTGGAGGGGGGATCGTGTGCTGCCCCTGGGGCATCCGAAAGTGTTGAATCCCCCATTGTATCCCTCAGTAGACCCGCAGTTCTGTCAGCTCAGGAGGAGCTCAAGAAAGTTTGCCTCGTCGGCCAAGTGTTTGGCCCTAGGCCCCCGCTCGAAACTGTGCGACAATGGCTTCGAAAAGAGTGGTTCCCTCGAGGGCTAATTGTTAGCAAATGTCAGTTCTTACCAGCGAGCCACATGCTGCTGGTCTTTGAAAATGAAGAGATGGCATTCCAAGCCCTAAGCGTTGGCACCTGGCAGTTCGGTCGGGCGACCCTGTGCCTATTCAGATGGTCCCCGGACTTTACTCCCGACAAATCGAAATCGCTACGGTACCCTCTTTGGGTTGAGCTCCCTAACCTTCCTTACTTCTTGTACAACTTTGTGTGGGACATTGTCTCTCCTATCGGCAAGCCGCTGGCGTCACGCGAAGACATTGGTGGTCTCATCTATGAAGGTGCAAGACACTCGTTCAATGCTAGGTGGCACCCCCAAATCTGTGTCGAGGCCGACCTCAGTTCGCCGCTTCCATCAATGATCAAAGTGGACATGGGCGAAGGAGAGGTATGGGAGCAGGACATCAGCTACAAAAACCTTCCCAACGCGTGCTTTCGTTGTGGCCAACAAGGTCACAGGATTAAAGATTGCCCTTTCAGGCAAAAAAGCAAGCGATTTCAATAAGCCTCCAAAACTGCTCAAGACAACATTGGCGACTTGACCCACTCGACCAAGGAAGGGGAAGGCAAGGGCCTCCTTAATCCACAAGCTGATGCGGATGGCTTTATTGAGGTTAGAAGAAGAAGGAAAAGAAGCCCTAGGGCCAACGGTGAGAGAATCAACCTGCCACTTACCCCGTATAGCAATTTGTATTGCAATCTAGGAAAGGAGATCAATGAGCTTGACTACCCAGGTGGGAAGCTACTTGAGGTAGACACCTACGACAAAGCCCTAGAGATCCCTGACAATAAAGAAACCCCCCAGGAGGGCTACACTACAAGCAAAGAAGATGGTTTCACCACTAGTAACGAAGACAACATGGATAGTGAAAGTTCCATCATTGGATCGACGATCCCGGAAACGGTGCCGAGCACGGGGCCCAAGTCTCCCCAGCAAGGGGCATCCCGCAAAGGAAAACAGCCTATGGAGTTACCCTGGAAAAGCCCCCACAAGAACCGATTTCTAAGTCAGGATCAGATCCCAGCGAAAAAGAAAGATGAAGCCAAGAGAAGAAAGGACAAAGCTCCCTCCCGCAAAGAGGGATCAATACAAAAATGATTGTCATCTCGCTAAATGCTAGAGGGCTAACCGACCCCTCAAGAGCGACCATCATTGGTCAATGGCTTCGCGACATTAGCTTAAACCCAGACTTTATATGTATTCAAGAGATTAAAATTGATGGAGAAGACCTCCAGAAACGGCTCAGACAGGTCTCCTCGGCCCATGTGTGGATCCCTACGAAGCACCAGCGGGGGTCTGGAGGAACGGTTATCGGTGTTAAACAACTCTGGTTTGAAAAGCTTGAGAACTCCATTGAAGATGTAAGTCACCGTTGGATTGCTGTCTCTTTTGGTGCTCCTCTTTGTGTTACTATGGTCTCTCTGTACGCCCCTAACGGGGATTCGGAGAGACTGAACACTTGGGCCTCCTTAGACTCGCTTCCCCACAACGTGCTTATATGTGGAGACTTCAACATGGTGGAGGATCCTACGGACAGATGGATGGGCAAGGGCAGGGTCATCGACAGTCGGGAGAAAGAAACGTGGGACATGACCAAACTTCACTTGGATTTGGTTGAATTCAAAGACTCGAATGGCTTTTCTTAGTCGAATCTCCAAGCGGGCGAGGACCTGAGAAAAGCTAGACTCGACAGATGCTACATCTCTCAGAGTTTTACTCATCAGTGGGGCCACCCTACCATCACGCAACGCAATGACCTCACTATCTCTGATCACTACCCGATCGTTATCACTTTTCAACCTTCCGACAAGATCCGCAAGGCTCCGTGGTTCCATGCCAACGCAACCACCTTCTCTCTCCCCTCCGTCCATCAAGAAATTGCCGATGTGTGGAAGGTGGCGTTCGCCTCTGGCTTGGCCCCAGCCAAGTGCTGGAGAAGTGCGGTCGACAAGTCTCGTAAGATCATGATCAGAACTAAGAAGTTGCTCGAGATTGTGCGGCGGGCTCGTAGGGAAGCTCTTTATCACAGACTCTGGCGGCTCGAGGAGGAAGTGAACAAAGGAAAACACCAAGCCCAGAAAGGCCTCCGAAAAATCAGAGCGGTGTTGAGATACGAGGAAGAAATACAAAGGAAAAACTTGCAAATTTTCTTCAAGGAGTGGTGGGCTGGCAAAGCCGACAAACCCACCAAAGAGATGTGCCGTATCCTTAAAAGGAAACACAACAGAGAATCGATCCCCCTACTGCTAGATCCACATGGCAATGTATGCAATTCGGAAGAAGATATTTTTGGCATCATCGAAGGGCACTTCACGAGACTCCTGGGAACCTCGAACCCCCTCTCCCACCATAGAAGGGACTGTATGGCTGCCATTTCTAGGGTTTCCCCCCGGAGGATACCACCCAACCTCCACTCCCTGCTTCATGCCCCTATCTCTGAATCAGAAATCATTGAGGTCATTGATGCCCTCCCTCTCGGTAAAAGCCCGGGACCCGACGGACTCACTAACGAGTTCTTTAAATCCTTCAAGCTGGTGGTTGCCACCCCTCTTCGGATGGTTTGGCAAGAAGCGCTAAAGTTTGGTGCTCTTCCTTCTTGTCTAAATAATGGAATTATCAAGTTGGTACACAAGAAGGGGGAAAAGAACATAATCGAGAACTGGCGGCCTATTACGATGCTCCAAACAGGATACAAGATCATCGCCAAAGTCATTGCCAACAGAATCTCGTGCCACCTGAGATCTTGGCTCAGTGAGGACCAAAAAGGCTTCATCAAAGGCAGGTCTATCCTGGAAACCATAATGGATATTTGGGAAGGTATTCAATTTGCAAATGAGTCTAACCAAGATGTGGTTTTCCTCAAGATCGACTTTGACAAAGCCTACGACAGGCTAGAATGGGACTATATTCTGCAGTCGCTCCAAGATCTCGGATGTAGTCAGAAATTCACCAAGATGATCGCGACCCTTCTCGGAAACACAACGACCCAAATTAACGTTAACGGCAAACTTTCGAAGGCGATCCATCTTAGAAGATCTATTAGACAAGGGTGCCCTCTGGCCCCCCTTCTTTTTGCCATTGCCACTGAGGGGCTGAGCAGACTTGTGGCACATCATGTGGAGGCTGGCAATATCAAAGGCCTCCGGCTGCCTCATGACCACGGTCAAATCATCATGAGACTATTTGCCGATGATATGAACGCGTTCGTTCACAATGATAATACCAGCCTGGAGACTTTCTGGAGGTGTCTTGCTACCTTTTGTGAAGCCTCTGGATCCAAAATCAACCACTCTAAGACCGCCTTTAGGGCTATTGTGGGACATCATCCTGGCCTTCTCATTGATCATGGCTGTCAAATCATTCCGCAGGGCCAAATCTTTCGACTTCTTGGAATCCCCTTGGGGTTTGGCGTCTCTATGGAGCAGCGATGGAATTGGGTGTTGGCCAAACTCGAAAACAAGCTTAACTATTGGAAAGGTACAAATCAATCTCGCTGGGCGTGCGATGGTTATCAACACGTTCCTCCTCTCTTCTACCATCTATTTCCTTTCTTGTTGGAGACCGAATGAGCAAGGCCTGTCCAAATTGAATAGTATTTGTAGAAACTTTCTTTGGACGGGCGATCATAACAGAAGGGGGGTGCCTAAAATCAAATGGGCCATCTGCACTAGCCCTAGAGATAGCGGGGGGCTTGGTATCCTGGACATTGGGTGTATGGCTAACAAACTGGCAGCCAAATGGATGATCAAGGCTTGGTGCAATTGGGAGGCCTCGTGGGCCAAGCTGATCTTCAGAAACAAGGAAGAGTTGGCTCTCATGGGGTTCCCAAACTGGAAGAATCTTGACATCATGACCCTGCTATTCTCCCCGATCCCCGTCTTCCTGAAAGGCTCCAATCTCGTGTGCTCCCTTTGGAAGGGCTGGAATAAAGTCAAAAGCTTCACAAGAATTAGTGAGGACTGGAAGTGGGCGGCCGGAATCAGACAAAACGACTCTATCTGGTTTCCGATACATGGCATCCAGAGTGTGGAGTCGTGGAACATTCAAAATGCCAAGAGGTTATGGAACAAAGGATTCAAAAAATGGAAACACCTCTGGAGACATGACACCAACAGCTGGATCAACTTCGAGGATATTGACCCTCGCATAAACATCTCCTACGAAGAATGGAACACTTTGCAAAGCAGATGCCTCGCATGGGATCGTCACAAGACTCGCCTTCTCATGGGACACGACACACCGAACCCGCTTGGTCTCCAATGGCACAATGGAAATAGCCTACTCAAAATCCCGAACATCAAAGAAACGGCTGACCACCAGATCAGCCTCAACAAGAAGTGGTGCCTGTCTTGGACACGGCTTCGGTGGGACATGAAATTCATGGGTATCTGGCACCCCCTTATAGAGATTAAGAAGTCTGTCCTCTTATGGCAAATTCTTCATCGAGGAATTTGGACCAACCATAAGGCTAGCAAACTTTGTGGGATCCCTCCTTGGTGCAAACGCTGCCACCGGGCTATCGAAGATGTCCCACACATCTTCCTTACTTGCCCCAACTCCTACAGAATCTGGCAGACGGTTGGAATGAAAATCAGACTTCAAAAACAGCTTAGTTGGAAACAAGTCCTTTTGGGAGAAGCGATCGGCTGCTCTGCGACACTCTGGAACGCCATCAAAGGGGAAGTCCTGTGGAAAATATGGCGGGAGAGGTGTGCTCTCAACTTCGGCCATCCCCCCAGGGAGTGGTCGATTGAGAAATCACTATTCCTCCTTGGCAAAAGGATTGTTAACAGTAAGAAATCCCCCCCCTTCAGGCACCATCAAGTCCTCCTTTTGATCAACAACAAGCTCAAACCCAAGTGGGCCCCGCATGAGGGCGATGAGAGGGTGATTAACCTTCTATGTAATGCAACCTAGGATTCATCCAAGCTTCCCCTGCTTTGTGGGATTTGGGGGGTCCCGTGGGCACTAGTCCCCTTCTCTTGTACCTTTGTTTCTTAATTTAATTCAAGTCCGGGAGAGTAGGCTATTGCCGAACTTCCTTTATATAAAAAAAAAAGTAACCATTAGGGTTATAGGCATATATACAAATCGAGGGAAAAAACCTCCCAAAGAGAGAAAAATGTCCCTCGATGATCCTACATGTGTTCACACGCATCACTATCAAAATATATCAACAAATCCACACTAGGAGTGATCCCATGAACAAGGAGCTAGCGCTTATGTATAAGGAAGTGCCAAGTTATGTGGAATGAGATCAATTCACAAAAGGAAGTAAGCCCAAAGCTTTGTAAAAAGCTTCAAACTTCTCCCTAGATAGAGCCTTTGTGAAAAGGTATGCAATGTTATCCCCCATTGGCACATATGTCAAACTGATCTCTCTAGGTGAGAACCTCTTCCTGACATAATGATGGTGAACCTCAATGTGCTTTGTGTGAGCATGAAACACATGGTTCCTCAAACTGCCAATGCGCTTTGACTGTCAATGAAGATGGTGGCGGTAGAAGATTGTCCAACACCTAGATCAGCCAAAAGGCATCTGAGCCTGCATACACTTTCAATAGTCATTGTGAAAGTTGCCCTATACTCAGCCTCACAACTAGAAGTGGCCATAGTAGGTTGCTTCTTGCTCAACCTAAAAATTTATGAGCTACCAAGCATGAAGAAAGAACCACTAGTGGACACATGAGTGTCATAACAACCAGCCCCGTGAGAGCTAGAAAAAGCATGTAAATATAGCAGTAATAATTCCCTCTTGGGATAAAGCAATCCAAGTATTTGGGTCCCAAGTAATGAAAGATGTGCTTAACTACCTCCCAATGCTTGACACCTAATGAACAAATTTGCTCATCTGAGAGACAACAAGATAGCATTTATACAACAAAAAAGAGACATAAGGCACGCTTTGATGCTCATTTTCAAGATAAAAAATAGCAGTAAGGAGACTCAGTCTTGGTGCACATGCTCAAGCAACATTCAAAGAAGTTATGAAACAGAGTTTATGGATCATTGGTAATCCACAAGATTTCATAGTGGGATGGTACAACTTGTTTCTTTGAAAGGAGAGGTCATCTTTAATTATATTAGTGGATACAAAGTAAAGCTCTATCAGAAGTGACTCACAAAAGAGATGGTACTTTATTTGCAAAAGGGTTAAGACAAAAGGTTAGAAGAGCTAAGAATAAGATAAGAAGCTCAATAAGGAGCCCTAGAACATATCAAAAAGAGAAAATTGATGCAAAAATGAGATGTTGAGTACCTAGATAAACAAAAAGACATTCCTTTGGGAATGTGTGAGATCAATGACTCTTTCAAGGGATCCATTGATTGAAGACCACACATATGTGATGCTTTAGGACATAATTCTTATGCATCTTAAAATGTTCTCATAGATAGAGGAGCGATAAGCAATATAACATGTTTATATTTGGTATACAAGTCATGTGTTACCCGCAAGCCTATGAATGCTACATTGATTGGCATATGGCAATACATATACACCATGCATAGGAGAAGAAAATCTACCAATACACATTATAGGACGCACCACTAGAGCTGAATTCCTATTGTGTAGTGACACTTCTCTTGCAAATAGTATGGTCCTATGACGAGATTGGCTTCTCAACCATTTTATAGGATTATACCTACTCGCATATCATCTCATGAAAAGAATAGAAGATGAATGGATTACCATACCATTGGACCAACCCATAAGTGAATGAATCACAAGGGCATTACACACACAAGGAAAATAAGTACATGGATTCTAAAGGTCCCACTAAGCTAGATTCTAAGAAACTAATTAGCCATCAAGTGTTACATTAAAAAAGAAGCAATTCAACAATCAAATAGATTGACCTCAAATGCGAATACGGGTAGTGAAAGGAATTATTGCTTCTTCCATTTCAAACCCTATGGAGTCTTAACAATAGAAATCGATGGAACAAAAGAATATGGGTTTTCCCAATCTGTCTTGTCCCACAAGAGGAGGAGAGTACATGTCAAAAGACTTTAAGTCTTTTCTTGAAGACAAAGGCATCTCTCATCAACTCACTATTGCTTATACACCATAACAGAATGATGTAGAGAGAAAATATAGGATACTTGTTGAGATGATGCATACTATGGTATCATCCAAAAGGCTTTCACCCAAGTTTTAGTTTGATGCAATATATATAGCTAATCACATTTTGAATAGATCTCCCACAAAAGCTTTGAAGGTCATTACATCCTATGAGGCTTATTATGCGGAAAAACCCAATGTGAGTTATTTCAAAGTTTTTGGTTCCGTAGCTTATGTTCACATTGAGAAGAAGGATCGTGGTAAGCTTGATGTAAAATCCATTAAAACTATTTTTATTAATTATGCAAATGAAAGCAAAGGATACACATTCTATGTTCCAGATACAAGTGATATTGTACTCTCTCACAATGCATATATTGTAGAAAGTTAGATTTATGATAAGAAAGAAGAAATTCTAGAATTCATAAAAGCATATGATTATGCATTTTTCAGAAGGTTTGGATTCTTACATTCAGTCATACAAGGGGGCTAATGAACCTACTCAAAACCTAAGGTATGCAGGTGAAGAGGGAGTTTCATTACCTAGATCAGTACCTAGTCCGTCATAAGTACCTCTTGAAGTTTCGACTTATGAAGTTGGAGAAGGTTCTAGAGTTCCAGAAGAAAGAGATACTAAAGAACCAGAAAAGATACCACCACTTTTAAGGAATACGCCAAAGTGGTTATATCAAACTTGGAAGGACAGTGGTATAAATGAGTACACTAGAAGAACCAAAAGTTAGACAAGGAGAGAACAAGAAGACCATGTAAATTATGTTGAATATTTTGAGAGTCATAATATTTTAGCACTTACTTCAGTTGAGAATGAACGAGCTAGTGTTCAAGATGCACTACAAAGTGATATGATTATGGCAAGTCCCAAGGTTGAGTTCAAGTATAGAGATGAGTGTATCTACATGACACAACATAAATACATTGAGATTATTGGAAAGGTTTGAGATGACAAATTCTAAGCCTATGCAGACACCTATGGATGTCAATGTGTCATTACAGTGGATAGAAGATTCAGAACCATTTGGTGCTACATTATATATTCAAGGAGTTGGTTGCTTGATATATCTATGTAATACACATTAGGACATTCAATTTGTAGTTTCTCAAGTATACAGGTTTATACACAATCAACTCAAGGTTCAATGGTAATCAGTTAAGAGATATTGGAAGACATCAGAAGTTATGCAGGTTATCAAACCATGTACCATTGTGACATTGAAGGGAGGATTGTTGGAAACAATGTCTATGGTCCATTTTGATCAGCATGTAGTGAATTCATTTTTATGAGACTTTACAATGAAAGCACCATGGTAGCGTGGCTAGGCAAAGGCATTCCCACATTAATCACCCAACTTCAATCCCCGTCCGTAGCACATGGTGGCAATGCAAAAACAATATGTGTGTGAGTTTATTTTTGAAAAAAATAAAGTAAATGCAGTGCAAAAATCTGGCATCGGTTCGCTTATTTTCACATAGCTTTTTATTGATGCCGATTTGCGATTGCATATTAGTTGCTTTTAGAGTGCTTTTCATAAGGTGTTTTTAGAAGCATGCAAGGATATGTAAACAAGGCCTCTTTATGATTGTAATTATTCAAATTTAAAATGAAAATCCCCCAACTTAGGACACTTTTGTGAAAGAATATATCTTTAAGTTCTTGGGAATTGTCAACCTGATTAGCAATTCCTAACTTCATTGTTCTAGAGTGTACTATACTCTAGAATGTCATGAGAGTTATGCTAATAATTGGAAGCAAACCCAAACTAATAAGTCAATCTTGGACTTGTCATCTTTTGATGATTAAAAAGGTTCTTGTACAGAAAATCTATCTAGGATGTTCAATTTAGTTACCTGGTTCTAACTGGCTAAGCCTTGACTTTTGTAAGAATCAAATTCCATATCCGAGTCAAATCCAAAAGATTTGGAAAGCAGAAGAAAGAACTAAAACTTTGTACAACCAATTCAAACTTCAAAGATACGTATACTTTCTATGAGTCAAATTCTAGATGACTCGTGACTTTAACTTTGCAAAGATATATTTCAACAAGGTTTTGAAGCATTTATTTTATCTTTAAGAGAAATAAGTTGGATTCTCAAAAAGATTCACAGCAAATCTAAAACATCATCCATGTACAAGATACTAGTGTGGTATCAAACATCAATGTGTCGGTGATGAGTTTTTACTCAAATAATGCCTCACTTGAGACTAAGCTTATGGCTATATTCAATCTTCATGACTCCTTACTAGGAGTACAATTCTTGTGCATTGCATTGAGTCAAAAAATTGAATGAACCAAGTTACACTAGAAACTTGTTGCTTAACTTAGTCAGTCTATTACTTAATTGAAAGGATCATTTCAATATCAAAGTCCTACTTCTTCAAAAATTTATCAAATATTTCTGAATCATTAACACTTTATCTTGAAGTGTTTCTTTATTGCCTTTATTTGAAAAAAAGATCTTGGAAGTTACTTACTTCATATCTTCTGCCTCCTTGATCTTGAAGTATCTTGAAATATCTTGAGATACTACTTTTATCCTCCTTGAATTTAAACTCCATATTTGAAGTTTTAATTCCCTTGAGAATCAAACCTAACTCCAAGATCCAATCTAGGACTAAAAGATAATTATCATCCCATGGTTGGATGTCCCATACCATCTTTCCTACATAAATTTTGAGTATAAAATCTGGTGTCCCATACCACCCTATTTTATATTCACATTGATGTGTAAGTGACACTTATCCTAAATTCAAAACATATCTTGATAGAGTACCTTGATAATTTTGAAAGAATTTTGAAGTTTTGAAGAATTTTGAAGTTTTAGGCATTACCTCTAACTTGATAAGTGATCAAGTCTGCTTGACCTTGCGACTAGAATAAAGACTTAGTCTTTATCTTTAAGATCTCCTGAACTATCAAAAGCTTCTTTGCTTACCCATGGGATTTTTAGAGATATTTCCCTCAACTTAATTATTTTAGTAGATCTAGAGAGAGAGAGAGCAAGTTGTTGTGGAGATCCAAGAAGAGTATGAAGGATGGCTCTTCCACAAGCATAAAAAGTTGGAAGACTAAGTTTTGCAAATGAAGCCTCCAGGGTAGAAAATGACTCTTCTCAAGGACCAATAGAAGGACATAGCTATCTATCTAAGCTAACAATTTTTCAAGTTCATGTTTGATCTCAATACTTGCTTTGCTCTTTTCTTTCATTTAGATCACATCTAAACATCATTGAAGCATGATATAAGTCTTCACTTTTGATAATGTTTATGCAAATTTTAGAAATCAATGAAAGAAAAACGGACAAGCATAGATGTATTGGAAAACACATCAAACACTTGCTTACAATTTTCAGTTACCATGTTGTGATTGGACAGAGTTCATGAATAAGGCTTCGTATTCAATAAAATCAATAATTATAAGACTCCAATGACCCTTGAAAATGTGACATATACTCATTAATAAAACCACCAAGAAAGGAATGACCTTATAAGAAAAATAGAAATGAAAACTTACTTATCAATATATGTATAAACTATATATTGTATCTCCTCACTAAAATTCTTGAGAAAATGAGCAATTTCTCCATGCTTGTATAATATACACTGAGTCACAAGGGGATCCAAAATAAAGAACCTCCTTGAGACTGACTCCTCACATTGCTGGAGTAAGACCCTACAATATAAAACCATTAGCATATGCATCAAGGAGATCAAGGATTGATAAAATGGAGCATATTATGGCCTAATACTTGAGAGCTATATTGACAATGTTGTCAAAGATCTCAACATTGAAGTCTCTCACCATTTTGTTGTCTTCAGGATTAATGTCAAGCATGAAGTCTTCCTCCTATGGCATTGAAGCATTGACATTTACCTAGACATTTCCTTTCTTTAAAAGCTCTGAATTAGCCTTCTTCAACCTCTGAAAGTCCTCAAGGATAATAGATTATTTTGTCATAAGATTCATCCTTCTCTTCTCCTCCTCAGTGTTTGCTGCATTTCTTGTTGAATGGTCATGAGAAGGGACCTCTTCAATTTTGACTGTAGATGGCTTAGACTTTCTTGCTGGATGTATATTAAGAATATCAAAAAATTTATGATCATGCTTGTGAAGAGGGACAATGGCTTTATCAAACTTGTATCTTAGCCTATACACAATAACATAGTCCTTGGCCATAAGTGTGACCCTATGACAATGTGCTTCACAAAGATAATCATCATTCATAAAATCAATTGCAAAATCTTCTATTGCTTCTTGCAAGCATAGAAGAGCTTGGGTCTACCATTTGACATTCACAAATGAAGTAGTCCATCATAGAGCAAAGATTGGCAGAGATCTCCTTAACCACTCTCATGAAAGGAAGCCTTGGGATGAGAAGTCCCACAGTTTTTTGGGCTCTTCTGATTTCCCTCAGTGATTTGACATGATATTTAACTCTCTTTTTGGCATATGCCTTCTATGGATTAATCTTATCTTGGCTATTTGTGGTCTCTGGAGCAGGTCCTTGCCCCTTTGGAGTAGGTGCCTGCCCCTCTAGAACAGGTCCCCCTTGCTCTTGCTCATGAGGGTACAACTTCCTAGCTGTCTTCTTTACCCTAGCCATAATTTGTAAAAAAGAATTGAAGGGGATCAAACACATGGAACAACAAGAAAATCAAGATTCATTAGACAACCAATTCAAGCGATTAGGGCCATCCAAAAATCTCTGATTCCCCTAGTCGCTTGAATGGGTCATATCAAACAAATCAAGGTCTTCACTTTCTTTTCATGTATTGCATGAAGTCTTCATAGATGTTCCTACCTTAAAAAATAAAAAAGATCATAGACATGTTTTTTACTAGACACAACTAATGCAAACGAATAGGTCAATCCAAAAATCTATGATTCCCCTAATCTCTTGAATCATTCCTCTAAATAGCATGTGAAAAAAATAGAGCCCTCTTATGTTTTGCCCTGATCCTAAAAGAATAAATAATCTCAAAAAGCCTTTTAACTAGGCATGACCAATTCAAGTGATCGGGCAAATCCAGTAATCTCTGATTCCACTAATTGCTTGAATTGATCGTGTAGAAGATACCAAGCTCATGGATATTACCGTGCACACCAAGAGAGCTCAAGGAGAAGAGGACTGAGAGAAATTCGCAGAAGAGAATTGGGGCATGAAGATTGCTAGAAGTTGGGAGAGCACGTATGTCACAAAAAAAATGGCACAAATGAAGGTAGGAGCTTAAATAGGTCTCAAGGTCAAGTTGACCATTGGTGCCATGTAGCAATGTTGATTGGTCCATGTAATCTAGCCATTGCAAATCCTAACATAACATTTCCACGTGTCAATGTTTCAATGGTCCATGTCATTTGACGATTGTAATTTCAAATTCAAATTTTCCACATGGCAGACATTCATTGGTCCACATCATGTGATTGTTTCTTTCTCTCTTTGCCTATAAATACCACTTGCCTTGCTCTTTTTTTATTTTCAACCTTCATCAAATTTCTTCCTTCATAGCCATGCACTCTGAGCTCCAGTCCTATAGACGACCAATTCAAGCGATCATGCCGCTTTGACTCTCTTTGACTGTGCTGATTCACTCTTATCGGTCACCTTTTGACATGGAAGAGAAGAATGCAATTCTTAGTGTTTCTCCATCTGAAAAACTTCTAGATTTCACTGTTCAAGAGGGATTGAGGGTGAATCATTTTCCAGATGCAATGAAAATCTTCAATCCCATCTTTGACTTGAAGGACTTGTGGAGAAACGAAAGGAATTTCTTATCGATGAATGGGAGACCTTCATTAGGATAGTAGATGGTCAAGAAGTTATCGTATCTCGCAAAACTTATATCCACCCAATGATTTTTGGGAAGGATCCTTTGGATAGGGCAAAAATCACTAGAAAATGTAGGAAGATTTCCCCCTTGCCAGGCAAGATAGAAATTTTCCCAGAACACCAAAACTATTGTTGTTTAGTGCCCTCGAGCATAGGGTTTGTGATCTGGCTTAATCACATCTCAGTTGGGAAGATTGAAGAAAAGGAAACTGATGAAGAAAAAAGGGCATCCCTAGATGTTTCTCTTGAGAAATATTCAGAAAATCAAGTCAAAAAGATTGTTGAAGAGATTTACCTCCAAGTAGAAGAAGGAGAGATTAGGAACTTTGATGTCGCTTCTTTCAAAGTAGAGACTACTATAAGAGATCCTGAAGAAAATGTGAAAATCTAAGAGAAATCACTCCTTCTTCTAAATCTCCCATATTACTTTATCTCTGGGAAGGATTTTGTTCCTTCTATTGCATTCAAGAGCTCTTCAACATTAGAGAAGACCACTACCTTGCTGCTATAGCTGAATCACAAGAACTTGCAAGGAGATTTATAAATGAGAAGGATGAAATTATAGAGGAATTTCTGAACCTAGACTTATCCTTGTCGAATAAAGAATTCAAAGGTTCATCCAAAGCTCTCTCAAGATGCTATGAAAGACTCCTCGCATAGAAGCCAACCCTTGCAGATGAAGATTCTGACCACTGGCAAAAAGATTTGGGGATTTACTCATTTGGACAAGGATATTCGTTTGTGGAGGTAGTTGAGGACAAAGGAACAATAAGGATTGACAAGAAAGAATTGATCCACGAGGAAGATGAGGTCAAGGTACATGCAGACAAGCAAATTCTGAGATACCACTGATTCAAGCGATTAGGCCCATTGAACAATTTTTGATGAGCCTATTTGCTTGAATTGGCCGTGTCTAGATTTGTTCCTTTTTATGGATTTTTTAGCTTGTCCATTATGTGAACAAGCCATAACATCTATTTGTGATCATTTAGAAGACACGATTCAAGTGATTAGGCCCATCCAGGACTTTTTGATGAGCCTATTTGCTCGAATCGGTCCTCTCTTGGATTCCTCTATTTCATGATTTAATTTGCTGATCCGATAACTATTCCTCATATTATTGCATCCACATCACAAAAGGGCTAGCTTCTCTAATGAAAATGATGATCTTTTAGGCCCCACTGATTCAAGCGATTAGGCTTATCAAAAACCTTTTGGATAAGCCTGTTTGCTTGAATTGGTCGTGTCTATGAAGAACTTCATTTGCTATTTATTAAAGGCATTTATCCCTCAATAGTCATAAATGATGGAAGGTGATGGTAGATTTGTAATGATTTTGATTTACGAATGATTCAAGCAATTAGGTCCATCCAAGATTTCTTGATGATCCTAGTCACTTGAATTGGTCATCTTCTTTACTCGTTTTATATATATTCATTTTTGTCCCGTGTCATTCAACCTTGTTTTGCTCTCTCTGATCTTGATTTGTCATTGTTTCCACAGTTATCTATATTGGATGAGGACAATTATCTTGACAAGGGCAAGGGCACAAGAAAAGTTATAGAGAGTAAAGGAAGCAAAACTGGATATACATTCATTCATTCACTATCTTCCAAAGTTGAATCCAGATTTATTATGTGTTGTACATAAGCAATATAATGAGGGCCCTGATTTTGCATTATTCTCTCTGAAGTCTCTTTCAAAGTACATGGGATTTTCCTCACTACCCTTAAATGCATATATGATTTTGCTTCTTGAGAGAACTGCAACACTCAAGATTTTTGGCCATGCCCTAGGGATCAATGCTTCTAGAGCTGGATATTTCCTTTCTTATTCAAGCTGTGCAATGGCTGTAGAGGTGTCAGATGTACAAAGTATTGCTGGCTATAGAAGAAAGGAGTTCCTTAGATACAAAGGAGATTTGCTAGACTCAAGCTCATTCAAAAGACTAAAAGAAAAATAAATATTTCATTTCAAAAATTCATGGTTCAGAAACTGTATATACATCCATATGTATTTTTTGGCCGGAAGAATTATAAAAGATATTCTAAATATTATAGATTCAAACTGGAATGAAATCTCATTCTTTTTTGTAAATCCATATGTCCCAAAAGAAATGCCATCTGGTGATAGTCCTCATTGACATGATATGTATAGATTATCTGGTGATGAGATCCGGCATGTGCTGCTTTGTAATTGTCTTCTATAGAACCAATCAAAAAGCTCTTTGAAAGCATTACTTTGTGTTAATCCTCCTCCTTTTCTTGTGCATTGGAAGAAGATTGTTCTTGCTTGATAATGAGATTTTTCCATGCCCTGGGTGTTCCATGTGGCAAGTATTTCTTTTTTTGCAAAGAATGGACCATGTAGAAGAAGAATATGTTGTAAAAACATAAAGCTAAATATCATGAGATGTTTATTTCAAAACACAGCAAGTATATTGGTGGAGTAAATTTCTTTGAAACTCACCACGTAGTAAGTTAAGTCTTTGAGATTACATGCCTCTATGATGGTTTCTATAAGCTCTATGATTGCGCTTCTGAATTCAACCACATAGGTATCAGATGTAACTTGTTGCCTCATGATCTTCAAAAATTTATCTAGTGTGACCCAAAACTCCATTCTTTTTTTTGCTATTTCTGGATTGCTTTTTACATTTGTCATAAACTCACAAATTTTTTTCCAACAATTCCACATTGCATTTAGTTGTTTCCCATCGGTGTTGTTGAAGAATCTTCTTGCTTTTGCACCTCCCATTGACACATCCTGTAATACATCACCTGTATTTTGTGAAAGATTTGGATCTTTTCTTAGATGAACATCACCACCATGAAATCCAGTTTTTGAAAGTAGAGATTCACACTTTTTTATGCTTTCATCTACAAGAGATGTAGGCTTGATGGAATTTGCATAATCCAAGTGAAGATGGAGCAATTTATATATGATCCTTAACTCTGCATGCAACATACATATGTGTACATTAATCCATCCTATTGGAAGTATGGGATCCCAAATCATGGCAGAAGATGAGTAATTATGTAGATTAACATTTTGTTTGGAAGGAGCTTCCTCAGCCTCAATTCTAGCAATCCATCCTTTTGTACATGGACTTTGCATGCAGTACAAACAAGGGTACTTACAATTTGCACCCCCGCTTATACCAAACATGCATTTTAGAGTCTTCAAGTATCCACTCAAATGGCACTCAATTTTAAAGCTTCCGTAGTGGTTCACATTCAACAATTCTCCTGAGTGATGCCTTTGGATAACATTTGGAATGTCTATCTATAAGAATAACCACTTAAGTGTTTTATGATTCTCAGATGGAACTTGAGCACACCCAAACCACCATAACTCCATTTCTGATTGTACTTTGAGAGATAGAGTATCCTCTATGAATGATTCAACATGTGCAGTATATGATTCTCTGGCTATGTCAGATGCAAGGCTTTGACATGCACACTTTGGTCATCTGAATTTTGCTAGTTTGCTATGCATGCAAAAATTTGAAATGGTGTCCTCTCTACCCAAACTTGAGGTACCTGGTAAACACATTTGTGAAGGTTGTATTTTGGGCAAAATGCAACGTTCCTGGTTCCCAAAAGATGGTTCAATTCGAGCTACTCAAAAATTGTAGTTTCTTCACAGTGATGTCTGCGGTCCTATGTAGACACCCTTTTTTGGAGACTATCTTTACTTCATGACTTTCACTGATGATTTATCCAGGCATGCATGGGTATATCCATTGAAAGCAAAGTCCAAAATGTTTATGTGCTTCAAATAATTTTTGGTTTTGGCTAAAAATATGTCAGCATGTAAAATGGGCACCCTCTATTCTGGCTTATGACTTTAATGCATTTCTGGATGACGTTGGATTAAACATCGATGTACAGTGTCGTATGCACCTCTACAGAATGGAGTTGTTGAAAGGAAGAACATGTCACTCATGGAGATGGCGAGGTGTATGGTCAAGAGTCAGGCTTTACCACATAGTTTCAAGCTTGAGGTTGTTATGTGTGCAACATATGTACTTAACATATGTCCCACTAAAGCATTGAAGTCTATCACTCCATATGAGGCTTGGCATGGTCGCAAGCCATCTATTGCTCACCTGTGTGTTTTTGGTTGTCTGGCATATGCATTAGTGCCTGAACAATATTGCAAGAAATTGGATGATAAAGCTGTGAAATGTATTTTTGTTGGGTATAGTTTTGAAAGCAAAGGCTATCATTTGTATCATCCACAAAGTAAACACATTTTGGTTAGCCATGATGTTGTTTTTGTGGAAGATGCTATTCAGCCATTACTTTCATGTGCTAAGGAGACATCGGTTAAGCCCAAAGACATGTATGACACTTTGCTGCCTCTTTTTATGGGTGGACAGTCTAGTGCTCGTCCTAATGAGACAACTTCTCAGCCTTTATAAGTTTCATGTGATGATGGAGATCATTCCATTTTTTATGCAGATTTACATGATACACTTGTTGATGAGAGAGCTGATATTGAGGAGGCAAAAACTATGCCAAAATGGCTAGAAACAAGGGGGTGTCAAACATTTTCCACATTTTCTTGGAAAAATGTTATGTAAAGTGGCGAGAAGTTGAGACTCTGCCCTATGTAAAGCAAAACTTTATATTGCTTCCATTTTGCAGCATATGATTGGTAAATATCTTCCCTAAAGAGGGGACTCGTGAGTCCACCATACGTGAAACGCGCCACATTGGTTGCAAGAAGACTTATGTGTAATAGAAAAGATTCCATCACCCTTTTTTTTTTAGAGTACAATGAATTTGGAAAGACACACACGCGACCTCGTAAGGTAGAGCACTGGCCATCTGTCTAGGAGTACAAGGCACATCCGCTAAACCACGCCCTCCGGATTAAGATTCCATCACCTTCATCACTTCTTACCACAATAGTTGACTTTTTGTTCTCTTCATATGATATAGCGACAGCCCACTATATTAGGCTGAGTTAGATTAAAATCTTTACTAATATTAAAAGACTTGCTGTGGTCAGACGTAGCCGCCCAACGACAGATCTTCAGCTTTAATGGCGGATGAAGGTTCCAGGTGTAGAAACAAGGAATAACGGCAGGCGTTTTCGGCGGGCCAAAGGGCCGTCGGCGGTCCATCACTATGTTCGTGACTCAAATAAGCTCAATCTTTATCGATTTTGCGTGGCGGACGTATAAAATATACTGTACACGCAGTCACCACCCATGGCGCCGCAGACTCAGTTTTTTCTTCCTGTAACCCGTGGATTGGGATGCCATTGCTAATGCAGCATGGCGGCCTAAGAGAGGATCCTCTATAATTTTAATCAGTTATATCAATTTGAATCGGCTCCACTTTGTCCGTCTCTCGGATACTGTGGACGGTGGCCGGTATGCTACCATAACCTCCGCCATCCTTTTCGTGCAGCCGGCACCGGTGTTGAAGAGTAAAGGTTTCTGAGAACCATGGATTTCAACTTAGGCTCACCTCCTTTACCTCCAAGTGTAGAGGTTCGGCATGTAGATGCCATTTATCTTGACACCTCTTTGCATCCCAGCTTCCATGTACTCGTGAGTCGTTCCCACGTCAGTCTAGCATGCTTGCGTCATTTCGTATTTTTGGTCCCGGTCTTCATTATCCAACGTGCTACCGCTTCAATTTAAGGTTTGCATTCCAAAGATCGATCTTACAAACTTGCAGATTTTTTCCTCTCATCTGTACTGGATTCTTCCTACTCCAAGGTACGCTTGAGCCAGTACTCTCACCTTGTCCCTATTCTTGCAGCGATATTGTCTTGCTATGCATGATTCGCTAGTTCAGTTAGATGCAGTGGCCTGAGATGGAAGATTGCGCCTTCGACGAGGGGGGCTTGCATAGTTAGCACGTGATATGTTAACCACTTTTCTGTCGCGAACATTCTGCGTACGCTGCGGAGTTTTGTAAGCTCTGCGTACGCTGCGGAGTTTGTAAGCAATGCCGAAAGCGTGTTACAGTGTCTTTGCGGATCTTACATTATATCATTGATCTTACAGGCTCTGATAGCATTTTCAGTCGGTACTCTTGTCCCTTTATTTTCTTCTTTCATTTTTTACGTTCATGCTTTAGTGCCTTATGAGACTGCCTATGCGATCGTCTTCGACACGTCCTCATCCTTCCACTGAAATTCTATTTCAGTTTCACTCCTTCAGTTTGAAATCTTCTGCTATCTCTTGTCGCCTCAATCATTCTGGCCCACTAAACTCTTCCTCTCTAGAGTCTCTTGTTTCAGACTGTTCAAAGCCTGTTCAAATATTTATACAGGCCATCTCTCCTCCGCATTTCAATCTACTGACGTCTAAAGCTACTTTGTAGATTGCAGCATCTCATTGGCTCCGGCGTGCCACGGATTGGCGTGTACCCATGCCTGTGTCTTGCATCGGGGAAATGGCGTGCGCAAGATCTCTCGTAATCAAGGACAGGAATGGTGACGGAAACATATGCATTCACAGGTTGTCGCTTATCAGATCTACATTTTCCCATGTTGGTGTCCCCTTAAACCATGTAGTCCCAGTATCACTACGTAAGCAAATATTTCTTCAGTAAAGAGCACAGGAAAAGCTTCGTGTATTTAACCACCGACGATTAATCGGAACTCGGATTGTGATCAGGCATTGAATTAATACATCCGTGAAAACCGGTTGTTTTTTCTTTTTCTCAATGCGTAATATTCTGACAGCCTGTCTGAGGCCCATAGGCCGCCATGGTGGACGACTACTTGAAGGTCATGAGGACGCTCTCCTATGGTACAAAGATCGAATGCAACACACAAGTGGGGATCTCTCTATAGCTGTTGTGCAGGCGAATCTGCTCTTAGAAGATCAAACTCAGGTAAAAGTGAGCCCGTATGGCACACTCATTGGTATCTATGACGGTCATGGAGGTCCAGAAGCGTCACGTTTTATTGTCAACCATTTGTTTCCAAAAATTGAAGGTAAACGCCAGAACCGACAACGATCTTATGTCCTGGATGAGAGCAGGTCATTGTGATTTCGTTTTCATTACAGGTTTTGCTGAAGAAGTTGGGGGCATGTCTTCAAATGTTCTGAAGCGAGCATTCAGTCAGACAGAGGAGGAGTTTTTGCGTCTTGTAGATAAAAGTTGGCAGTGTAAGCCTCAAATAGCTTCTACTGGGTCCTGTTGCCTTGTGGGGGTGGTCAATGAGAACACCCTTTACATCGCAAATCTTGGAGACTCTAGGGTTGTTCTTGGAACAGTTAGAAAAGATAGAGTTGAGCCAGTGAGATTGTCGAAGGACCACAATGCCTGCAACATTGAGGTCCGCGAGGAACTAAAGTCACAGCATCCAGAGGACTCACAGATAGTTATCTTCAAACAAGGTGTCTGGCGGGTGAAAGGAATCATTCAGGTGTATCTTTGTTTCTCGTCCGATTTAAATATCACGCGTTTGGACTTCTTCTCAATCATGGATCTTTGCAGGTTTCTAGATCAATCGGTGACGTGTATCTCAAGAAGCCAGAATTCAGCAAAGAACCATGCATTGCATTGGGTAAGCTACCTCTATCCTTCAAAAAGCCCATTCTGTCTGCGGAACCATCTCTGCAGGAGAGGACGCTCTATCCAGAAGATCAGTTCTTGATATTTGCTTCCGATGGCTTGTGGGAGCTCCTTTCAGATCAAGAAGCGGTTGATATTGTGCAGAGATACCCCCGCGCTGTAAGTTTTGGTGTCTTCCATCGGTCTGGGAGATCCCTTTTTGATCTGTTCATCTCTTATAACTTGTGTTTGGGCCTTGATTTTAGTGAGCAATAATCTGACGGGAAGATCGGATGTAATGCTAATACAGGGTATTGCCAAAAGGCTTGTGAGGAGTGCACTTCAACAGGCAGCACAGAAGAGGGAGATGTGCTACTCAGATCTCAAAAAGATTCAACCTGGTGTGAGGCGTCATTTCCATGATGATATCAGTGTTGTCGTTGTATATCTCGATTACAATTTGATGAATAATGCAGGTGCCAGTCCAAAGCGAAGGTTTAGAAATCTCTCCATGAACAGTGTTAATGTCCCACTAAATATTTTCTCCTCCAAATCCATGAGAAACATGGCATTGTTTAATCGAGCCGGCATGGTTTAATGGATGTGCCTTATACTCTTAGGCAAATGGCCAGGGTTCAAGTCCTGCCCGAGGCTGGATGTCACAAAGTTCCCCAAGATGGATGCCTCTACCTTATGAGGTCGTATGTGTGCGTCTTTCCAAATTCATTGTGCTCTCAAAAAAAAAAAAAAAAAAAAAAAAAAAAAACATGGCATTGTTTTGAACAGATTGACAACTGGTAGGATATGGTGGTTCATATGGATAACAATGTGTGTTTTGATATCGGGCTGAAGTTATTCTCGTATTAGTTTCTTTACTGCTGAGAAAATGGATGTTACTTTGTATGATCTGATGCACGTGCACTATGAAATTCAGCCCTTCTTTAGTAATTTCATTGTGATGATTGCACCCTGAGAGCATGATGCTCATATAAATCTTAGTCACTGCTGCAGATAGAGGACTTTATTTTCACCTCCCTCTACCGACCGGTGTTGAATTTTTTTATGGGTTCTCTTGCCCTTCACATTATCAATATTATCACAGTTTAACACTGGTATTATATTTTTTAGCTCGAATTTTGAAGGTTTCTACAAAGTTGTGACTATCGTTACCTTCTACCGATCTTGACAACCCGTTTACGACACCTTAACTTCAGGATTGAGTAGGCAGTCTTGGCGTATTGATATCTGTAATGCAAAGGGAGTGTAAAGGGCCCCCTTCACATGCATATGGCAGGAAGCGTTGCCGAGCTTTTGTTTCACAGTACTCTTAAATTCATTTCCATGCAAATCGTGACGTTTATAACGTATATTCATGGATTTGTGCTGGATGGGTGTGAAGAAGAAAAATTCTTGACGGGTCATTTGTACATGTTCCAAATCCTTTGCACATGTTGATAGTTACTTGCAATATTGTTCTTCTTTCAGTAGAACTTGGTCTTTTTTGATCCATTGCTTTAAAGATCATTCTTTATTTTGTTTTTATCTTTGTAACACATCCTTATACTATTGCTTTCTTACCTTCTACATGTAATTCTGATCACATCTTTCATAGAGGTTGAGAGGCAAGGACTTGTATGTGATAACACCTTCCAAGGACCTTGTTAACTATTGCTTGCAAGCAATAGTTAGCAATGTCTCTTGGAAGGTATTGAAAAATATTCCCCACTTGTCAAGGGTTCTTAATTTGCAGAAATGGGAATCAAGTCTAGCCGTCATGTCTTGTTTTTTCTTTTGATCAAAACATAAAAGAGGAATTAAATAAATAAAGGCATGTTACAATTTTATGCAGAGGGCAAGATCCCATCTACACAACTGTGATGGTTTGAGATTCAAAAGATACAAAGGGTCAAGACCAAGTGCTAGAGTCATGGGGTATACACCCATTGCTCTGCATGAGATACACCAATTACAACATGGAAAAATACATGAGGAATTTGTATCTATGTAGAAGAATATTCCTCCACTTATTAGGGTGGTGGTCTCTCATAAGGGTAGACAATTGATCATTATTACAAGGGGCTTCTGTTACAGGATTAACATCATATAGACCAATACATTTCAAGACATTTTTAGGGGAAACAAAGCTCACTTGAAAAGTCCTTTGATTTCTATTGAGCGAGATCTTCTAGAGGACACAAGTTCTCCACAGTTTCCACAACATCAAGTCCATATTATTGCAACAACCAATCATAATATCTTTGGTGTCTATTTTCTTGATGTCCTTGATATTCAAGTAGGGTTGTAATGTCTTCCAAAATTTCTTGGCATGAGCACAATTCACAAAGAGATAGGGTAAATCATCCTCCTTGCCACAAAATGGACACACATCTTCATTTGGTTTAATCGTCTTGATTTTACTTCCCACCCACAAACCGTTGTGTATAATGAGCCATTGAAGGAAAGAGTGATTCATGCTAATGGGGAAGCCCCATATACAATTAAACTTGTATCTCTATTGGTTGTTTTACCATTGGATTTTCCATCTACTCTTGAGTTTAGCAATAATACATGAGATAGAGCCTATGCTTTTCTTGAATCTTTGTAGCATGTCATAAGCAACCTCTTGAATGAAAATTTTTTTGACTCCATAACAAGCCTTCTTGTTCTCCAACAACCTCTTATACTGAATTAAACCATGTTGACAAGCAATGGGAAGATTCGAAAAGGACTTGCAAAAATTATCAAGCACAACCTCACCATCTTGGAGGAAGCATCTCCATGAAGTGAAACCTTCTTTAAAACATTTGTGTTCCTTTATTGATAGAGTGCAGTTGTTCCATAGAGCAATACGAACATGCCATGAGAGATTCCTACAAATAAAAATTCAGATTGCTAGCAAAATCTTCTTGCGGAGAGCTTATCTTCTTAACTTTCATCCTATCAGACATTGATCCACAGGGATCATGATATTGATCCATAGGGATCAATCCATGTGTGAGAGGGACAAGGGCCAGCTAGCCAAGGTCCCAAGCTCTGGGGATACCCTAAGGTACTTGGTAGTAATTGTGAGAAGTGGAGAATGACATGCCTGAGACTCACCTCCCAGCCTATTTATAGCCCTTGCCTAGTCACCATCTAGAGTTCTCTCTAAGGCCCCTCTACTCATCTGGCCATCATGAGTAGGCACCTCGTGTGAACTCTCTGGCTTTTGGCGTTGGCTATCCCCCGAGCAAGGAACTTCGTTCCTCCAAACATGTACATCTCTGGAATATAACACTCTCTCCCCCTTCTAAAGATCATTGTCCTCAATGATATAGAAGGAGCTATAAACCTGGGAATCAAAATCTATGATTCCAAATAATAAAAGTAGAGTGTGGTAGGTGTCTAAAATACTAGATGCTCAAAAAGTAGACAACTAGTCTCTGTGCTTTATATCTAGCATTTCCACCAAAAAATAGTAGTCCTTGCCTTGGGCATACTGTAGGAATCCTTCTGAGGCCCAATGAGTCCAGATGTGCGCAGCATAAGTACTCGGAATATCCTCGAACTCCCTATGCCTAGACCTTGACCACTAACTTGTGACGGCTTGTCACCTGTAGAGACCTCGGCAACTTGCCCTTGTCTCCCTGAAATACTCACTGACAACTTTTCATATGGTATAATCATGAAAAATCGCTTACTCCACTAGAGTAATGAAAAAAAAATACTATGCTCATTCAAAACAATGTGACTATGTCCCAACTCTCTGTGGAAGAATACTTAAGATAAATGGAAATCTTTTCCAAATATTATTTAATCTCTAAGCTTAAGTAAATCTGCTTGATTCACTCATTGTAATGAAATAAAGGTCAAGAAAATCTCATCACGCTCCAAACTATGAATCGAACAAGACAACCTATCAACGATCCAAACTATGGACCAAAATACCAATATGTCACTCTATCAACTGTGGACCAAGATATCAATATGTCAATGATCCAAAATATGGACCAAAATATCAATCTCTCATATCCAAACTATGGACTAGGATCTCAAACAGTCACATCCAAACATGGACTAAGTTCTCAATCAGTCACATCCAAACTATGGATCCAAATCTCAATCTATCATATAATAATCCAATCTATGGATCAAAATATCTCTTATACAAAATAAATCCTAATCCACTCTCTAGAACTAAGTCCATCATGCCAAGTGAAGATGTGCTAAGAAAGTCTAGCAACTAGTGGAACTACCACCGCCTTCTCAATAATAACATGCAAGATGTTCCAAGTGGATGAAACTTGCTTTATCCATGATCACCATCTGATCATCACTATGATCAAATCATTCCTAACTAGGAATGAGGTGTCTCAAGTAAACTATTGTAATAATTTGGCACTCCCAGATATAATGGGGATCATAATACGAGTCCACCAAATACACTGAAAAAAATGGTAAGTAGATGTGTGCACACTCATAGCCCACTATGCTAAGCATCTAGCTCACCTCACACACACTATGTATGAACCATGTCCTATTCTCAGGCATATCAAATAAAGTAGTACATACTCTTTGAATTTCTTCTTAATGCAATTGCCTATTCATAGTTCTTATGTGCAAACCTTGCCTTTCTGCTTCTAGGCTACTTGCCTGCAGACTTGCCTTGTTTGCGATCACATATAGAGTGAGTGTCTCAACTGCCCCTCTGTTGTCTAATAATAAGATAATACCAGAAGGTCATATAAATGAACTCCAAATCATATAAAAAATACAATCTCAAAGACTTCTCTCCCATACCATCTGTCCTACACCTAGGTAGAATACAAAGTTTGATGTCCCATACTACCAACTTTATACTCCACATAGATGTGTGTATGAGATTAAAGTTGAACACTTCTCTCAAAAATGATAAGAATAACTCGGTGAGTACTCACAACCATAAATAATGTAATGAAATCATGAAGTGTTTCCTTCCCTCGATGGAAAGAGCAGAGTCATTCCTATGACTCTTATCACTCATAACTATCTGTAACATCAACTCTTAAGAATTGAGAAACTATTTAGTAAATCAACTCAACTAGAGTTGTGCAGGATGCACCTTGCATCAAATATCAACTCATGCATGTTGAATCAAATATTGACTCACAATAAATTGGAATTTATACAACTTGTATGAATCCAATTATTTGAAATGAGAACAACTAGCAAAGTTCTCCTATTCCATGCTCTCATGGCACTATATATATCCTTGAAAATTTTGACAGAGTCTCCTCTGTCCTACTGAAAATGGTCACCATAAACCAATGATCAATAAACAAGTATCTAGGGCATAGCTAGCCCATGGTGATCACACCATCTCAAAAAATATCATAAAAAACCTGTGAAAAATCTTTTCCTTTCAACAATGTCTCTTGCATAAACAATTTCCAACACCAGTAGATTAAATCTTAATTTTAACTAACTTTTACTCATCCAAAATCTATGAAAATTTCCAACCTTTTGTATCTTTTCTCAAGCTTTCCTTAGGCACAAAAATCACTTGATTTGGATATTTTCTCAGAGTTTTATGACCATTTTACTAGAAGGGTCGAACACTTGACGACCAATTCTGGACGACCAATTCTGAACAATGTACAGGGTTATCTTCTTGAAGCCCTTAGACTGATCAAACAAAATCCAAATTTCATTTTCTTTGTGCCCAAATCTAGATTAACTTATCCAGTTTGTTCTCACAAAATTGCAATTCAAAATGAAATCAAATACTCATTCAAAAGTATAATTCTATTTCTGCTACACCTGCGCTTAGGTGAGCCTAGAAACAATGCTGCTGCACTTTTAAGATATCTTCTAACCATGAAGATAAATTTCAAAATCCTTGAATTTTGGGTATACCATAGGGTGTGTACTGGAGTAGGTTCTCCAACAAGAATTTTTGAAATTTGAGTTTCCAATATGAAAATATCATATACTCATTAGGCACATGTACCATTCTTTGGACAATCCTCACTAGAGATTGATTTGAGAAGAATAGATCATTTGACCCATCAAATGATGTCCAATTTCTTTAAAATTTTGATAGCATATAGCTACTACAATTTCATGTTATTGGTATACGTTTCATAGTATTTGGACATTTGGAGCTTCCCAATGACCAAAATACTGAGCCTCTATACTTGCAAAAATTTCAAAAATTTGCAGAGGCTAACTTTTACTATTTTCTTTATATCTCCTAAATGGAGAAACATTTCATCTTCAAATTTTATATACACCATCTGAAAGTATGTAGCTAATGCTAGAAACAAAAAGCATTAAATTTGAGTAAATGAACTAAGAGAACCAATCACCTCTAGGTGACATGGTCTCTGATCATTTCATAAATTCCACAGGCTGCACTTTGATGTGCAGAGATTATTTGACCTATCAGATTATCTCTAAAAATAATGAAAATTGGTATGCAAAAAGTATCTCTATTAATCTTTCATATACAACAAAAATCATTTCATTTGGATCTACCAATTAAGAAAAATGCCCTTGGTAACAAACCTATGTCACTTGTTTCAGACCTCTAGCTCTACTAGTAGCACTTTTAGTGCAGAGGTCACTTGACCTATCTAAAAGTCTCCAAGTTACTTGAAACTGGGTCAGCTTAAAGAAAGCCCTAAGAGCTACTTGATCTCCAAATTTCAATAAATTTGGGCATTCCCTCAAAGAGTAGCATCCAAATCCCTGTGAGGCTGCTACCTCACTAACTATTTGCTCGATCATTTTCTCCAAACTTAAAAATGATGCGATATGTTAATCCTTATGATTAAACAAACTAATTCATTATCTTGGATGGATTATGACATGGAGATATATATCCATGCATATAGTGATTGTCTAGATCAATGCAAATTAATTAACCATCACAAGTTGTCTCGTTGAAAAATCAACTCTTTACATAGTATCCACCTTTGAGTGAAAGTGAATATCTATGGATGTCATTCTATTTATTGTGCTTCTTGCACATTCATTAATCTCATTACAACTAATCATATACAAGCACTTAATACTTGTATTGATGATCATATCCATAGCACTCTTGTGCGGACTCCAGATAAGCGTCTATATCAAATACATATACTCACATGAAAAACAGTTTATTTCTCATGCGTTACTAGTTGAAAACACATCTTAGTTGCTCTTGATGCATATACCTTATCTTTTACTTTCTAAAGGCATAATTAGCCTATGCCTGGTACCTTGATCACATACCTCATGCTCACCCTAACCAGTCATGGTGATACATAATAGTGATCTTCTATAAACAGAAAATGCATCATGCATTTCAACTTTCTAATAATCATATGCATTCATTCACTCATGCATATGACTGTCTATGTATGCATGCATTCACTCATGCATCTTTTTCTCTACTTCAATAAAATTATAGGCTTTTCACTATGCTGATAGAAGACTTCCTCTCTCACACAACACAACATCATTCTAGTTCTCACATGGCATATAACGCCATGTGGCTACAAAATTTCCGGCAACATTTTTCCAGGAAAATGAAGCCTGAAAAAAAAATAATAATAGTCTTTACAATGATAAGCATCATCCTAGTGGTCGGAAAACCACTCCATTTGCTCCATAAACCTGCAAATAAGAAACTTTTCCACAATGTGTTGTTGGGCACTACACGCCCTCATAACAATGTCTTTTTCTGCCTTCAATACGTGCCAAAGATTCTAAAACACACAAACAAGATCTGTGCATGCTTTTATGAATCAACATAAGTTACTGTAACTTTATGTGCATAGATAAATTCATGTAAAAACTAGCTTTCATGCACATTCCAATATTGATTTCTTAAAATTGGAAGAAAATACAATGCAAAATTATAAACTTTGATGTGAGAGGTATTCAAATGAATATATTTAAGAGCAAAATTATGATGCAAAGGTATTAAAATTAATTCATTCCTATCCAAATAAGTTCAAACTATGATTCAAAACTCCTAATTATCATAATCGAACACTTAATTCACTCTAAAAGGGTTTCTTGCCAGTCAACAGCCATATAAAAGCTTGTGCAGAGATGGCTTCCAATGGTCCAAATATTGATTATCACAGTCAAAAGAAAGTTCTTGAAGTGTAGAATCTATATCAAGTTGAATTTCTTGATTTGGATATTCTATGAGGAAGTTATGGCCAAAATAATGGAGCTAGGTGAGTGGGCAGCATACCTCTTTGAAGAGATATGCAGAGAATTAAATGCTCTCTATAGGTAGCTTTTAATTCTCCAATGGTACGTTCCAGCTAGTCATTGGAAAGAGCATGGAGTCTACTTTCTATCCGAAGTGGAATCATCCAATTTGGATATCGTATGAGAGAGTTACGACCATTTAAGTGGAGGTAGGTATACTAATCTTGTATTTTCTCTCTTTTTTTTTTCTCTTTCTTTACTCTTCTCTCTCTTTCTATTCTGTTCTCTCTCTCTTTAATCTCCATTTTAATCTTCTCACTCAAGATCTCCTTCTTCTTCTCTCTTTCTCTTCTTTCATCTTTTCTCTTTCTCCTTCACATGCTTTCATCTCTTTCTCTCTATCTCTCTTTCCTAATTTTTTTTTCATTCATCCTTTCTTTCTATCTCTTGCTCTTTCTCTTCTGTTTCTTTCTACTTCCTCTCTATTTCTTTCTCTCTTCTTATCTCTCTTTTCCTACTTCCTTTTCTCTCTATCTACTCTTCTCTTTCTCCTCTTTCTTTCTTTTCTCATTCTCTCTCCTTCTTCTTTCTTTCTTTTTCTTTCTCTCTCTCTCTCTCTCTCTCTCTCTCTCTTTCTGTCTTCTCTTTCTCTTGCTTTCTTTCTCTTAACCTCTCTCTTTCCTTCTAAAGACGATTGCACACAGAAAAGCGTTTTTGAGTCATAGTTATTTCTGCGTGAAGGGAACCATCAAGTCTAAGTAGCGTAATGGATAGTAACCTTGTCTCCTAACTAGAGATCTCGTGTTCAAGTCCTACGTCGTGATTCCGTGTGAAGGTCTGATATTGTGGCTATAATGAAATATATACCTGATGTTGCTACCTTCCTTTCGCGCACGGGGAAGTAAACCTCTTCTTTTTGCTTGCGCATAGTTACGAAGGATGTAGACATAGCTGCTCGGATGTTTTCTTGAAAAAACACGATGAAGATGATCGTCCCCCAAGATAACTATCGAATCTCTCCTTTCTCCTTGCCCAAGGTCTCTCTCTCTCTCCTTGAGGCTTTGATACCAAATGTGAGAAGTGGAGAATGACATGCCTGGGACTCACCTCCCAGCCTATTTATAGCCCTTGCCTAGTCACCATCTAGAGTTCTCTCTAAGGCCCCTCTACTCATCTGGCCATCATGAGTAGGCACTTCGTGTGAACTCTCTGGCTTTTGGCCTTGGCTATCCCCTGAGCAAGGAACTTCTCGTTCCTCCAAGCATGTACATCTCTGGAATATAACAGTAATGGGAATAAGTGTTGCATGATGGCCACCTGTTCACACTAGACTATCCAAGAACATTGCTATTTTTAGAGTACAAGAGGGTATATATGGATGGGAGGAGAGTCACACACACATCAATCAAGCCTTTCTCACAATTGGTACTAGAGCTCTTCTTGGCATGCATTTTTTTTGTTGTCTCTCTCATGTACGGTTGCATTTTTGGCATGATCTAGGTCATCTTCATGAGCATCTTCTCGATCGCCGATTGCATTTTGTGCAAAAGCAGAGAGCAAAAGGTGTAGCAAAGAGGGAACCCCCCCTTGAAGACTAATGCACATAGGCGTCCAACCATGACCTGCGACCTACCATGCATATGGCGCCTATCGGAAGGAAAATTCTTTGTCCATGCCTGCCCGTACCTGTCCGGCTATCAAAGACCTCCTCCTGTGTGGATGGCACTGCTTGGACATAGAGAGGGAAGGACATTGAGCATCTCTTCCTTTTGAGTTAGAAAAAACAAAGCATTCATGCGCTATATGAAGGCAACTTCTCTAGTTTCAACGTTGTATGTGGGATTATTTTCTGCTCCATGCGCATTTGAGAAGTCTCCAGCAACGAATTTTGAATTTTCTCACGAATTCCTCATAGGACTCCCTAGCTACAAGCTTGCTAGTTGAGCTAATTTTACCCATCTTTTTCCATTCTTTTGGCCTTGTCTTGAGCATATCACCTCCAAATCTAGAGTTTTTTCTTGCTATGGAAAGTTCTCTCAGAGCTCTTTCCAAAGAGTGGTAAGAACACCCCTTTTGGCTTCAATTCCTATCATCTTGAGAGTTTTGCATTTGCCATTCATCTTCAATAACCATCTTTTGAGCATCGTTTTGAAGCACAACTTATTGTGAGAGACTTGGAAAGCTATTCTGATGGAGTGTGGATTATCTTCAGCACATGCACACACCTGCAAGTTATTTTTTGAACCTCCAGATAAGTTTCTTGTCAATTTATATGCATCATTGCTCTCTTTTTGCATCATATTGCATATACGACATGCAATTTTGTGCATAAGTACTTAGACTATATGTGTAGTTAAGATGTGGTTTGTATTATACGGTGCATGTATTCTTCTTTACAGGGACAGGTAAGTATTTTCTTGCAGGTTAGCGAGGAAAGAAATCTACATTTGTTAGGGTGTGTAATCCCCTTCAGTCTATTTGTAGTTAGATTGTGCCTGTCGGCATTGTTATCATGGAGATTGCTTGTCAATTACTTGTTATAATTTTCCAGTTTTCGAAATTGCATCGTTATGCTACCAAAATTTTTAGAAATTTAGTATGCATATGCATTCAAGAATATAGAACATACTAATTTTTTCTTATTTCTTCATGTTTCATTGAGCATAGGCTTGTAATTTGTTTCTTTTCTTCTGCCACTTACTTGTTTTAAGTATACATAGAAGATCTAGACTATATAATGATCAAATTAAATGATTAGTAGCATTCTGATCAAAGAATCATATAAGCTTGTGGATATCTAGTAGATATCACTATTTGGGAAAAATTAATTCAAGGATAAACCCAAGGGCGATCTTAAGACAAGGGCAAATGATGCGAAGGTCATTAGAATGAGGAAGTGAATAGTTTCATAGCAAAGAATTCTAGGATTTTTAGTTAGAACCTAGAATAGAGGATCGTTCATCCTCAAAGATTCCATGATCTAGAAGAATGCAAGTGATATTTTGATCAAAAGGAATAAAGTCAAGATTTGAAATATATAAAGTAATACATTTAGAAAGAGATGAGAATTTTCAAGTAAAAAGAATTGCCCTTTTGCAGTTATGACAAATTGACACTACAACATATCAAGCGTATATCGAGGCTTCTACTGAGGAAAATGAACGGGCGCGATTTTGCCCCCACGTCAGTGTAAGGGTTCCGTGTAGGCATCAGAAAAAATCACCGGTATAAGTGTCGGTATGAGTGTTAGTATAAGCATCGGTATAAGTGTCGGTATAAGTGGCGGTATATGCATCGGTAAAAGCATCGGTATAAGCACCAGTATAAGCGATGGTATAAGCATCGGTATTAGCCATGATATGCCCCTAGGCGAAATAGTCGGTATAAGCATCGGTATGTGCCTGGGGATACCGACGCTTATACCATCGCCTATACCCATGACCATATCTGCAAATTTTTTTTTGGGCAAAGTGTGTTGTCTCTTGCTACAGCAACATTCCCATGTTGTTGTGTAGCAAAAGACAATACATTTTGCCCAAGAAAAACCCGACTATATGTGACATGTATGACAGGCAACAAAAACATGATTTGATAAAGCAAAACATACTATCAAATACAAAAGACATGAGCGAAATGAATCATGAACCATGTACAAAGAAATGAGACACATTTGACATGATATTTATAAACAACAACTAGAACACATGTATATGTGTGTATGCCTATGTATATACATGTGTATGTGTACATGTATTATGTGTGTATATTTGTATATGTGTAAATATTTGTATGCATGTGTAAAAACCCTAAAAACTTAATCCTAAAGACCTAGACCTAAAACATGTGGATGTGTGTATTCTTCTGTATATATATGTGTATGTGAATATATATATGTGTATGTGTGTGTATGCATATGTGTATCTATGTAAACCCTAAACCCTACTCCTAAAGACCTAGACCTAAAACATGTATATGTGTGTATGTGTGTATGCATGTCTCTCTCTCTCTCTCTCTCTCTATATATATATATATATATATATATATATATATATATATGTATATATATATATATGTGTGTGTGTGTGTGTGTGTGTGTGGGTGTGTATGTATGTGTGTGTGTGTGCATGTGTATATATATGTGTATGTGTATATGTATTATGTGTTTATATGTGTATATGTGTGTATGCATATATATATATATATATATATATATATATATATATATATATATATATATATATATATATATATATATATATATATATATATATATATATATATATATATATATATATATATATATATATATATATATATATATATATATATATATATATATGTGTGTGTGTGTGTGTGTGTGTGTGTGTGTATGCATGTGTATCTATATGTGTATATGTATATGTATTATGTGTTTATATGTGTGTATGCATGTGTGTATATATGTAAAAGCCAAAAATCCTAATCCTAAAACCCTAAGTCTAAAACATGTGTATGTGTGTATGTATATGTCACATGTGTGTATGTATGTATGCACACACACACACACACACACACACATATATATATATATATATATATATATATATATATATATATATATATATATATGTGTGTGTGTGTATGTGTATGTGTATGTGTGTGTGTGTATGTATGTGTGTATGTATGTGTGTATGCATGTGTATATATATGTGTATGTGTATATGTATTATGTGTTTATATATGTATATGTGTGTATGCATGTGTGTATATATGTAAAAGCCAAAAACCCTAATCCTAAAACCCTAAACCTAAAACATGCATATGTGTGTATGTATATATTGTTGACGACATGATTGCGCCTACTTCATCTACATTTGTATCCGCATGAGTGCATCTCCATTTTGTATCCAGGAGGCACTCCATTTCTAGTCTATTTCCATTTCATATTGTATTTCCTTTGTATTTGGGTACCTTGCCATGTGCTTCTACCAGTTGTATTCATTCTCCTTTCAGGAGTCTTATCCCACATATGATGTACTTTGAGAGACCCTCCCAAATCTATATAAGGAGGGCCTCTCCCCTCATTTGTACTTGGTTAGAAGCTTGAGGAGCCTACTCCATGCTCTTCGCAAGCTCATTTCTAATCCACATGAGTTTACCCATTTCATGGTCTACTCATTTTGTGTCTCACACATTCTTTGTTTTGTGAGAGTACTTTACTTTTCATTTTGCTTCCGCATGCGTACTCTCTACATGGTATCAGAGCGTTAGGTGGAGGTCTTAGTGGTGCGTTTGGTGGTGGTTTTGGTGGTGATGGTGATTGAGTGTTGGTGGTCTTGCTTTCTCATCATTGAGAGAAGCTTTTGCCACCAGTTTTATACTCTTTGGGTCTCGTTTTGCCCATTTGCCCGCCCCCCCACCCTTATCATTTATCCACTTTGTAGTCCTTTTACCCCATTTCCCCTCCCACCCACCCTCTTTTGTGACAACATTTCATGATTGTTTCCATCATTGTGATCATTTTCAAGTCGTTGATGGTTCATCTCAAGATTTTAAAAAGTGTTTATAAACACTTTGAGAGTGGATCCTTGCTGTAATACTGATTAGGAAATTTTTCTTCTCTCTTTGTTGGGGTACGCTGCATATATGTAACTCAATCTTTGGATTTGGTTCTGTGTCTGCATCCAAGGGTTCTCATTTTCGAAGGTCCAAGCCTTCCACTCTTGCCTGGACGGTCTGTTGATGCAGTTGATCATTCCACATGGTTTAGAAACTGTCCAAGAGAGAGAAAGCATTGTACCATCTTCGGTGCTCACGCTACTCCTAAGCATAACCAAGAGGACTCGCTCACGCTGTTCATTAGCATAACACAGAGCCGACTGCCTGCACTAAAGAGAGCACCACAACGAATGTGTTAGTCTGGATCACCACAAGTGGACTTTGCAACTCATATGTCAACAACACAATAGAGAATGGGAGTGACGAGGAATGCTGTAAAGCAATACAGAGACAACACTTTGTTCAAACTCAGAAAGATCGAGAGAGAATTCTGTTCCTGCAGAACTGAAAGCGCCATTAATTTGAAACAAGAACGGTCAGAAATGAAGGCACGATTCACCTTCCGATCACTCTCAGACTGGGAGACATAGACTTTGGGGAGTCTGTAGTTTCCGCTATTGATTCAGAAGCCCAAAAGCAAATGCTGGAGAAGGAAATACGAAGAAGGTCTGAGCGGACGACTTATCTTTTTGCGGCAGTTGCATCGACTGTGGGTATCACATTTTTGGCTGTTGGGGCCATCTACTACAATGTCCTGCCTTTGCAACTCCAACAGTGCGCCACAATTAAGCTTTGCGAAGGTAAAGACAAGAGTGTGTGCTAACTGATCTTCAAGTCTAAACGAGATATGCACAGATAGAGAATAGTAGAGCAAAGATAAAGAGATAGAAACCCTTGCATGTGCAGCGCTAAAGAGTTTTGGAGTCTGCACTTCGAGATATGCAAAAGCTGGTAGCGGGCGTAATCTGTGGAGCACAAAACACGCATAGATCATGCCAAGCTAACTGGTATACACTCTATGATCAAGAAAAAAGAGGCCTCTAAGCAGCGATCAGAACTCAAATTGGCGTCCGCACTAAAATTGGAATCTACACATGGTCAAGTTTGGCCCCTAAATCAGTCGTGCCAGCGCAAGTAGGCCCCGCTTATGGACTATACTAGCACCATTTGTACACACTACCATTGCAGCCACTCAGAGCCCGCCCCACACTGACGGACCACTCTTTCTCTGGGCAGGGGAGGTGTCAGATGGCACCGCGAAGCTTTGAAGTGTTTTGATTATAGTTATGAGTGTTTGCACAATTGCACCTCCTTAGGCTCGGAATCTGTGCTATTTGATGAATCCGTTAATTGAATGAGTGCTCCACGTGGCATACAGTGAGGCATTGAGCATGCATTCCTATCATGACATCATTGATCGCTGGCGCTCCCCTTGGATAGAAGCCACGATGGGCTTCAGCACATGCTCAGCCGGCCCTGTAGTTTGGGTCAGCTCGCATACTATAGCACATTGCAATTTAGATCGCAATGATGTATTTTTTTCTAAAATGGAGGTTGTAGCCCTTATATTTTTGGGAGTAAGTACATGGACATCTTTGTATTTCCCAAGGTTCCATTTTTTTTGGGTTTCAACCATATTTTGAAACCCTCAAGGCACTAAGGGCCTCCATCTTTGTACATCAAGAATATAAGAAGAAGACACTTTTGTGTGTGTGTGATTGTGGGATTGGAGGCTCGTCTAAGCCCACCCGCAAGTTCTCTTTGAGCATCGACTCTCCCCACTCCACGGTGTCTCTCTGTGCACAAGTGAAGGGCTATTCCCAGCCCCCCCGGAGTGTCTCTTCTCATTCTTGGTGCAAGTGTAGGGCTACTCTAAGCCCCCAAGGAGTTTTTTTAGTGTGGCATCGAGTCGTTCATTTCAAGCTTTGAAATTATTTGAAGCAGCATGTTTGGCAAAGATTTTGGTAGTGTTTCTAAACACTTTATCTTCAAATCTTGTGCGTTTGGCGAAGATTTTGGTAGTGTGTCTAAACACTTTATCTTCAAAGCTTTGTAAGGACCAAAAGTGAAGGTAGTTTATCATCTATGGCTAACTTCTTACCCTCTTTCACCCCTATTTTTATGCCTAAGGATGAACGCCTCAATGGACAAAATTACAATCTATGGAAAGATGTCATGCACGCCTATCTCTATACGAATCTTCTTCATGAGGTTGTAGATGGGTCAGACCCCGAACCCAACAGGGATACCAACTTAGACAATTCGCATGTGTGGAATGTCAAGGACAAAAGAGCTTTAGGTCAGATGTTACTTGCTTGCGACGAATTGACAAAAGGACATATCATGGCCTGCAAGATGTCCAAGGATGCTTGGGATACATTAGCTGCTTTGTATGAAGACAAGACCCCTTCGAAGATATATGCATTAGAGGCCGAGTTTCATAATTTGACAATTAGGCCACACAACACAATTACCAAGGTCATAGCCTAATTTGAGGATTACCAACGTAAATTAGCACTATGTGGTAGACAGATCTCTAGTGAAGACATGGCCATTAGGCTTCTCAACAAGTTACATAAGTCGTATGAGACATTTGTCACAACTTTGTATAATGGCGGCCAAGTCTTATCTTGGGAAGAGGTTCGTCGACTATTGCTCCTTCAAGACTCACGAGCCAAATCGACTTCCTCACAAGAGTCAGTCATGAAGGCCAAAGGCCCATTCAATAAGGGCAAAACCACAAGTCATCACGCTAGCAATGGATCTAAGCAAGGATCACATAACTCATCGAAGAAGTTCACCTGTAATTTCTGTGGAAAATCAGGACACTTAGAAAAGTTTTGCTATAAAAAGGAACAATCATCGAAGGCTTCTACGTCTGGGCAAGCATCCAAAGGATCCCAACATAGATCCCACTGTTCAAGTGAGGAACTTTTCATCTCCACAGAAGCCAATGCCCTAGTCACTTTTAGCTCCTCGCATGAGTGGATCTTTGATAGCGGAGCTACCTCCCATATATGCAAAGATAAGGACTCCTTTCAGGAACTCGAAGAGCACACGGGAGAAGTCTATCTTGGCAACAACAAAAGTTTACCCATCGAAGGAAAAGGGAAAGTTCAAATTTCCAACCATCAGGGGGAATGCAAGTCTTTATCCAATGTTCTTTTTGTTCCAAATTTATGTAGAATCTACTTTCCATCAAGGCCATTACAGATCAGGACAAACAAGTATGGTTTGATAACACCTTAGTTAAGGTAGTTGACCCCCATACAAAGGATGTCATTGCTCAATGTATTGAAGAAAAGGGCCTCTACAAGCTATCTTGCTTTGTATCCAAAGAATCAACCTCAAGTTTGTGGCACCAGAGATTCGGCCACACTTCTTACTTATCAAAAATCTCTTCATCGCAACTTGTGAAGGGATTTCCAAAGATAGGGCAACTTACTGATGTCTGCCAAGCTTGCACCCAAGGCAAGCAATACATGGCCCAGTTCCCAAGGAAGCTTCAACACGAGCGAGGAACCCACTAGCCCTTATCCACATGGACTTATGTGGACCTATGAATACCCCAACCCTGAGTGCATTACTTTTTGGTCCAGGATTTACAAGTGCATTACACAACAAAACACCCTTCGAAGCCTACTATGGAAGAAAACCAAATGTGAATTACTTTTGAGTCTTTGGTAGTGAAGCCTTTGTCCATGTACCAAAAGAAGATAGAAACAAGTTACAATCAAAGTCCAAGACACACATATTCATAGGCTACAGTGACCAATGAAACGCATACTGTCTATATGATATGGAAAACCACTCCATCACCTTCGAAATGGTGATCTTCAATGAAGCTTCCTCATACTCTAGAAAAGATTCAAGTACAAGTCTTAGTCCACCTATCTACACTTCACAGGGGGACTCTATATTTCCAAACTCCAACTCAGAAGCAAGCACTTCACAACAACCACGCCGATCTCAAAGACTGCTTGATAAGCAACAACGCAAACAAATTCATTATGTTAATTATGCTCTAATGCACCAAATTCAGCAAATTCCAAAGCCATCCAACTACAAAGAAGCTCAAGGCCAACCAGAATGAGAAACAACTATGAAAGAGGAACTGGATGCAATAGTAAAGAACAAGACTTGGACATTAGTTCCCAAACCAACCAACCATCAAGTCATAGGGGTCAAGTGGATATACAAAGTCAAATACAAGTCTGATGGCACTCTAGATAAATATAAGGCAAGATTAGTAGCTAAGGATACAAGCAACAACATGGCATTGAATATGAAGAAACCTTTGCTCCTACTGCAAGATTCACAACCATAAGAATCATCTTAGCACTAAGTGCTCACTTTAAGTGGCCCATTTACCAGCTGGATGTCAAAAGTGCATTCCTCAATGGAGATCTTCAAGAAGAAGTATATGTTGAACAACCTGAAGGCTTCAAGATTAAAGGCAAAGAAGATCAAGTCTACAAGCTTCACAAGGCACTTTAGAGACTCAAGCAAGCTCCCAGGTCTTGGTATGAAAAGATTCACAAGTTCTTTGAAGACAAGGGATTTCACAGAAGCAATGCTGATGCTAATCTCTACATCTATCAAAAGGAGTATTTAGTAGCCATCATCATTCTCTATGTAGATGACTTGAGCTTGACAGGCTCAGACGAAGAACGCATCTAGTTTATCATCACACAGCTTCATCTTGAGTACTCTATGACAGATCTTGGATTACTTCACTACTTCTTGAGTATGGAAGTTTGGCAAACAAAAGAAGGTATATTCCTATCATAGAAGAAGTACTGCTCTGACCTACTTTCCAGATATAACATGGACCAGTGTCGCTCAGTTTCTACACCACTTGATCCAAACATCAAGCTTACACTGGAGGACTCATCATCACTTGTGGATGTGCATACCTATCGACAACTTGTTCGCTGATTACTCTATCTTGCCAACACTAGACCATACTGCTTATGCAGTACTCAGTGAGTTTGCACATCAGCCTCATCAGACTCATTGGGATGCTACTCAGAGACTACTTCAATACCTTGCCCTCACCCGACATCATGGTCTTTGGTACAGAGGGGGCATCAAATTCGCTGGATATTCCGATTCAGATTGGGCTGGTGATCCTGATTCTCGATAGTCTACTTCTGGATATATATTCTTGCTTGGCTCATGACCTATCCCTTGGGCAAGTAAGAAGCAGCCTACAGTCACTCTATCATCTACCGAGGCCAAGTATCGAGCATCGAGCTTTGCAGCATGTGAGGCCATCTGGCTTCGACGTTTATTATCTGACATTAGTGTTTTGCAGGATGCCCCGACATGTCTTCACACAGACAACCAGTCAGCCTTGGCCATCGCCAAGAATCCAGTGTTCCACGCTCGGACGAAGCACATCGAGATCCAGTACCACTTCATCCGTGAGAAGCTCATATCTCAGGAGATTACTCTGGAGCAGTGTACCTCTCAGGAGAACCTAGCAGACATGTTCACAAAGGCTCTACCTCCGGTTCCGCTTCAGTGCTTGGTGGACCTCTACAACATTCAGCCGCTCCAAAATGGAGCTGCAGAGGGGGTGTTGACGACATGATTGCTCCTACTTCATCTACATTTGTATCCGCATGAGTGCATCTCCATTTTGTATCCAGGAGGCACTCCATTTCTAGTCTATTTCCATTTCATATTGTATTTCCTTTGTATTTGGGTACCTTGCCATGTGCTTCTACCAGTTGTATTCATTCTCCTTTCAAGAGACTTATCCCACATATGATGTACGTTTGAGAGCCCCTCCCAAATCTATATAAGGAGGGCCCTCTCCCCTCATTTGTACTTGGTTAGAAGCTTGAAGAGCCTACTCCATGCTCTTGGCAAGCTCATTTCTAATCCAGATGAGTTTACCCATTTCATGGTCTACTCATTTTGTGTCTCACACATTCTTTGTTTTGTGAGAGTACTTTACTTTTCATTTTGCTTCCGCATGCGTACTCTCTACATATATAATGTGTGTGCATGTATATGTGTATGTGTATGTATGTATGCATTTGTATATGTGTGCATGTGTGTATGTATTATGTGCGTATATGTGTAAAAGTAAAAAACCCTAATACTAAAACCCTAACCCTAAAACATGTATATATGTGTGTGTATGTATGCATATGCATATGCACATGCATATGTGTATGTAATATTTATGCATGTGTATATGTATCTCTATGTCTCTCTCTTTCTTTCTATCTATATCTCTCTCTTTATCTCTCTCTCTCTCTTTCATCTCTCTCTCTATCTCTCTTATTCTCTCTCTCTTTCATCTCTCACTCTCTATCTCTATTTATAATAAAGAACAAAACAATCACTTACATTGATGTATTTCTTTTGATCGCTCTCGTCAAAGCCCAATCGACAACGTCTCTTGCCAAATTCCAAAGAATCGATGCCAAAAAGCTCCTGCAAAACAAAAGAAAAGAGAAATTAAAAAAGAGAAGACATAGAGAAAGAGAGAGAGTGAAAGAGTACGCACATCACTTACCAAGATGATACATACATATATATATATATATATATATATATATATATATATATATATATATATATATATATATATATATATATATATATATATATATATATGTGTATATATATATATATATATATATATATATATATATATATATATATATATATATATATATATATATATATATATATATATAGATAGATAGATAGATAGAGAGAGAGATGTGTGTGTAGAGAGAGAGAGAGAGAGAGAGAGAGAGAGAGAGAGAGAGAGAGAGAGAGAGATGTGTGTATGCATGTGTATATGTGTGCATGTGTGTATGTATTGTGTGTATATGTGTAAAAGTCAAAAACCATAATCCTAAAACCCTAACCCTAAAACATGTATATTTGTGTATGTGTGTATGTATATGTGATGTGTGTGTATGTATCTGTGCATGTATGCATGTGTGTGTATACATATGTGAGTGTGTGTGTATATATATATATATATATATATATATATATATATATATATATATATATATATATATATATATATATATATATATATATATATATATATATATATATATATATATATATGTGCGTGTATGTAATATGCATGTGTGTATGTATGTATGTGTGTGCGTACATGCATATGTGTGTGTATGTATGTATGCATATGCATGTGTGTATTCACATATGTGTTTGTATACATCTGTGAGTGTGTATGTATATGTGTGTGTGTGTATGTATGTATGTGTGTGTACATGCAAATATGTGTGTATGTATGTATGCATATGCATGTGTGTATGTATACATGTGTGTGTGTACATGTATGTATGTATATGTGTGTGTACATGTATGTATGTGATATGAGTATGCATATGTGTGTGTGTGTATGTATATGCATGTGTGTATGTAATATGCATGTCTGTATGTGGGTCCAATACTCAAGAGTGGCCAAGATATATAGAAAGGCAAGGTTTTCATAGAGCAAACAAGGCAAGGCTATCGTCTAGGTCCCTAGCAAGGAATGGGACAAGGTTATATAGCCAGGCACGATTTGTAGTAAGTAAACAAAGCAAGGTTGTGGTCAAGATTTATAGTAAAAAGTAATTACACAATAACGCAAGGTTTACATTTATTAGACAAGGCAAGGTTGTCTCTAGTAGGGAGTGATTATACAATAATGCAAGGTCTTCAAGTAAGAAAGTTAGTTCCAAATGAAAGACAAATTGAGAAGCAAGTTTGATGTTTCTTTTTATAGTACATCATAAATAGTGACCAAGTGATCAAGTCTATTGGGAGTTTACACAGAGAGGATACCCATCAAGTTTGCAAACAAGATATTTCAAGAAATTAGAATACTAAACATGATTGACAAGGGCACAAGTCAGTAAAGAAGAATTTTAGAAATTAATAAAGGTTTATATGTGTCAAGGTCAATAACATTAAAGGAAGGAATAAGAATAAGCTCATACTTATAGAGGACACCGTGTGTCTTATGATTCAAAGGAATCAAGAATAGGAAAGAAAAGAAAATGGTCCTTCTATTCATCCATGGAATAGAAGAACATCCACCACATGTCTGGATGACATATTTGTTAGATTATAGGATTGTGAGGATCGAGTATCTAGGGCATGTGGTATTAGCTAATGGGGTCCAGACAGATCCCAAGAAGGTTTAGTTATATTAGTTTGGCCTACTCCTCAAGATGAGGGGCAATTACAATCATTTTTAGGACTTTTTGGTTTCTATCGGAAATTCATCTCTTCATATTCATCGATACCTATGATGAACTTACTTCAAGGCAAAGTTCTATTTGCATGGAAGCAAGGGCAGCAAGATAGTTTTGATACTCTAAAACAAGCTTTTTCAGAGGCTCCTATACTCAAAGTGGTAGATCCGTAGAAACCCTTTGAGTTAGAGAAAAAAGCTTGTGGCATAGCCATTGGGAGAGTTTTGAGCCAAGATGGAAGGCCAATAGCTTTTGAAAGCCAGAATTTGATGAGTGCATAGTGCAACTAGCCAGTGCATGAACAAGAGTTGTATGCAGTGGTGCATGCACTCAAAGTCTAGAGACACTATCTTTATGGTGCAGACTTTAAGGTATACACAGATCACCATACACTTAAGTACTTTGTAATCAGCCAAATCTTTGAGGCAGAGAGGCTCGTTGGGCTGAGCTCATGCAAGAGTTTCACATGGAAATCCTATATAGAAGAGCAAAAGGATATAGTAGTTGATGCATCATCACGGATAATGTATCAAATGAGGTTTAGAGTTCTAGAAAGCTCATTGCTTCAAGAGATAAAGGAAGCATAGGTGGAAGATCCACATTTATTACAAATTATTAGAGCCATTAGTGATGATTCTATTATAGGAGATGGCACATTTTCAGTTGTTTTTCCCCTAGCAGAGCGAACAAGTCCATTCCACATTCTAGTTTCTCAGAGGAGAATGGAATAGTCAAACGGAAAGGAAAGGTTTGCATACCAGATTCTCAAGATTTGAGAAGAACATTCATGCATGATAACCATGATGTGCCTTGCGCAGGACATCTAGGTGTTGAGAAGACAATAGAACTTGTTAGAAGAACGTTTTGGTTGCATGGATTTGCTAGAGAGGTCCACACTTATGTTCAAAAATGCTTTATGTCAAGTCAACAAAGCAAAAAGGGTAAAGACACGAGGTCTTTTGCATACTTTATAGATTCCAGATCATAACTGGGATAGTGTATCCATGGACTTCATAGTCGGGTTACTGTGGACCCAAAGGACGTGGTATACTATCCTAGTTATGGTAGACACATTGAGCAAGATGGCTCATTTCATACCCACGCTGGAGATGATAGATGTTCCAAAGGTAGCGGAGTTGTTTATCCAACATGTCTTCAGATTGCATGGGTTATCGGCATCCATAGTTTCAGATAGGGATGTTAGGTTCATAAAGGTATATAATCCTTGAGTTTTTTCTTTTTCATCAAGGAGAACATAGTTTTATCAAGTCTATAAAACTTTTGAGCCCAAAAGTCTCTTGAAGAAGCAAGATTCATACTAGCACTAAAGTACACCTCATATCTAAGCTTTTGTTGGAGGTCAATAGCTCTTTGGGAAGGCCAAGAGTCATCAAGACTAGACAACTCTTTCTGAATCTTCTCCCTTCTATGATCTCTCACTTTCTTAATAAGCTTTTTGTAATTAAAGTGTTTTTAAATCTCTTTAACAACAATCTACCAACTTCTAGAAGCGGAATACCCTAAAAAGAATCGGTGGGAGACGTCTTCTTGAGGTTTGGTCACAAATCTAGGGATATTAAGGAGATTAGCATCAAGGTGGGGCCAACCCTCTTTGTACATGGGATATCCCTTCTTGTGGAAAATGGGTAAGGGTTTATGGTAAAAAAGGAGGAAAGTGTGGTCTAACTCACTTCTCACATGCCAAAACTCTTGGAGGAAGGAAATCTTAGAGTAGCACCTATCAAGATAGGCAGCTAAGTGCATATAACCCGTTTGTCTATTATTCTCTGTAAATCTAATATTAAGAGAGATATCAATAAGATCCTTATTAATACACAACTTATAGAGAGTAGCACCTATCAAGATAGGCAGCTAAGTGCATATAACCCTTTTGTCTATTATTCTCGGTAAATCCAATATTAAGAGAGACATCAATAAGATCCTTATTAGTACACAACTTATACCAAGAATCCTTCTTTGAACCCCTAAAAATGTCGCCTTTTTTTAAGTCCATCTTTAAGAGAGGTAACCACGTTGAAATCTCCTAGAAGGACTAGGGGACCATCAAGGAAATATAATTCTTCCCAACACTCTTTCCTAAGAGAAGTATAGTTAGCAACATAAGTGGAAACAATAGTAAAATTAAGAGGATCTTTAAGACTTCTAGCAACCCATTGATGACACTTGCTCATGTTAACTTTATGCACCAAGTGTCCTAAGGAAGATACAATACCTACCACAAGACCAGCTCTACCTCAATGATGATCAATGGCATACCATCCAAAACTAGTAGACATAATGCTCAAATTGGTTAGAAGGTTTCACCCTCCAATCTTGACTTCTTGCATATAGAAAATACTAGGTAAAACAGATAATCTATTCAAAAAAAAATTTATGCTATTTAGCTCTGACATGATCAAGATCCCTTTGGAATTAAGAGAAACAATATTGATTGTATTCATTAAAGCAACTAAAAGAAGAGATACCAACAATGGGATAAAGAGAAAAACAATACTAAACATTTGAAAAAACCAGAGAACCAACTCATTTCTTGCTTGCCTTATGAGGACTATCGAAGGCCCTTAACACTTCTTTTTGCTTGGATTTGACATGGGCTTGTTGAGGGGACCTAGGTTCATCCATCTGAGTCATGGGCACATCTTCTGGATTAGAGTCATCCTGAGCCATCATTTCCATCCTTTGTGAATCTTAAGCATTTATTTTCTCAGTATATACATCATCTTCATTAAAATTTTCACCCCTGAGAGGAATATCGTGTGTCATTGCCAAGGAACCACAACTTTTTTTATTTTTTTTGTGGTTGATAACTACCCATTCATAATCATTTGGAGTATTGTCATTTGGAGCAGCTCTTGTTACCTATACTTTTCAAGACATAATTATGATTTAGTCTATTTGGATGCATCCTTTTTTGATTGTTTTCATCCATACGATTAAGCTTTTCTGCAAAATCCTCAAAAGGATGATAGATATCTTCAACTAAAACATCAAAATCATTAAAAAGCTTATGAAATTTCTTTCGAGTAGTTTATTAAAAGACTTTTTAGGAACAAAACTCGAAGATCCACTAGTTTATTAAAAGACTTTTTAGGAACAAAACTCGAAGATCCACTGTTTACTTCTTGCCCTCCATTTTTCTTGACCCATTTCTCTTGTTGATCAGTTGGATTATCAGTAACCTTATGCTTTATGAGAGGGTATTCCTTGATGAGATGTCCCTATTTGTAGCAGTTCTAACAAGCATTAGGGAGGTTTCAATAGAGAGTCTTTTGCTCATGGAGCTTTCTCCCATCTGATTCTTTGATAATGATTGAAGTTTTAATAGGTTTGGCAACATGAATGTCTACCATTATCTGGGGGTCCCATTTATGATTGATATCCCCCCCTCTAGCTTTTTGACCTAAAAATTTAACAAGAATTTTTCCTAAATTCTCAACCAATGGGTAATACTCAACAGGAAGATGTGGAAAGTCCACCCATGGGTATCTTAGGTTGCTTGGGGCCCCTGGGGTTAAAACCTATGTAACACTTAAAGAAGGAGATATGTATACTTTCAATTAGCCATTGACGCTTTGAGATTACGTGGAAAACACTATTATAGTTAAAAAAAAAAGAGGAATTAATTCTTTGAGAGGTATTGAATATGCTTCACATATAGCCCCCTCTCCCAGTTGAGTCTAATCCATTGAGTCTAATCCACTTTTTTAAGATATCTTGGACGAGTCTAAGTCCATGACATAATCCTATAAAAACCTTGTCACTAAATCCCTCCATGTGATATTATGACATGGAGATTAACATATTTACTCAGTAGATATTGATTACTAGATTTCGTATCCTAGTGTGTCCAAATAGCTGAATGTAAGTGAGGTTTGGCAATTGTCAAGCTAGTTACATGAACATCTGCCTCGTTTACTATTTTGAATCCATAAAAACAGGCATTCCTTGGATGCACATCTACATAATCCCTATTACATTTTCACTTCTTGCATCATTTGACGATGCAAAGAAAGATATTTTGATTGGACAATGTTTTAGGGCTCAACCAATAACTAGCGTTGTGCCTCTCGGTTGATGCTTTTCGATAATTGAGGTAAAGCATAACAAAATTGTCATCTAAATAGAGCTTCATTGTTCTCCCTATCATGTTTATGAGTTCATGGGTGAGATTATGGAGTTCTTTGGAAAAATTATTGGTAAACTTGAATGCAAAAAGGTATCAACTTCTTGTGGCAACTAGTGTTCTTCAAAATGGATATTTCGAGGACTGTACCTAAAAGAAAAGTAGGTGAGTAGAAAGGATCTAATAGAGTAGGTCCTAAATCTTAAAAAGCCACCTAGTGTTTGTTTCCACTATGAAAAAAAGCATGATCTAATCAGTACTTGTGCCCCTCAAGAGGAAATCAAGGCTAGACAAAAGGCTGGAAGATGATCTAGAGGGTTTGAGAGAGGTTATACTAAACGGATGAAAAAGATGTGTTTTCGAATGTGATCACACATTCTTTTTTTGTAGGTGTGTTCAAGGACAAGCATAAAGAGGGTTTCAAACATAGGACATAATTCACAAATGACGGGTATATACATTTTGTGGGAATAAACTAGAATGATCCTTTATTCTCTTTTTTCACGTTGTGGAAATATTACATACAACAAATATATATGGGTTGGTAGGAATCTCCCCTTGAGGCATATACACATCAGCTATTACATGAGTGCCATGTGGCACTCATATGAGTAGTCACTTGAAGGCTCTAGAGAGAGAAGAATATGGTTGGATGGAGACATCATCATGTGGTTGTAGATTGGATCCATCATCTTCATAGGTCGTTAACTCAAGATTTGAAATGGAAGCCACATTAGGGAACATTCATGACCACATCATCTCCAAAAGGAACGGGATTTTATGCCTCTTCAAAAAAACTCCTCTAACCATTTTCCGAATGTCTCCATTTCACATTCTTATAATAACATGGCCACACTTTTACAGGCCATAGATCTTTGCTTTGATAGCCAATCAAGGTGTGTTAAAACAAAATAATGTTTTGAAACATACATGAAGTTTCAATTTCGCATAGGATTTCAAGTGTCTATACATGTCGACAAACTCTAATTGTATTAGGAAATGACCTTTTGGAGCACCTATTTGGAAATTAAGGTATCATCACTTCCCAAAGGTTAATTGTCTTTAATAACACGTTTTGAAGATCATTTAAGAAGTGATGTGCACTAGCACGACCATGGAAAATCTCAATATGTGGTGGATGAAATAGTTTGATGTTTCTCCAGGGGCATTTGGGGAGCCATTTAGAACGTCTTCGTGGTTTTGAATGCGTGCCAATTCAAACCGGAAATTTCAAATTCTATTCCCAAGACATGGAGACAATCTATCCTCTAAAATTCATAAACACAAATAAATTCAAATGAATGATGGTGATGGGAAAAAAATAGTGAAAAAATAGAAACCAAAGGATCATGGACTATCCATGGGCGATTCGAGAAATCCAAAAAAGAAAATCATATTTTAAATGGTTGTTTCCTAGCCATGCACAATGGAATTACCCAAAAAAAGGGGATGAGGGACCACTACTGCTTTTGATAAAGGAAAAAGAGTGGTCCATACAGTGGCGATATTTTCTATCCACAATAGGAGCACATGAATAATTATGGAAGTGATGCATGAGGATAGCACACACTCTTGCTTCTTTACCCAATCATTGTGGAAATCTAGAGAGCTAGCAACTATCTACATATGTTTCAGATTATGTATAGATAACCTTAAATCTTAAAGGGTTACATGACTTTTAAAGGACAAAAGAAAATCTAGACTGGATAAAGTGATTAAAAGGGAGATGATGGAAAATGTAGCCAAAATATTAGAGAAATCATTTAAGTATGAGTAGAATTATGAGGATCATAGTCATCCTCAATTCCCTCTCATGGAGATAGACTAAAATCCATAGACACAAATAAGTTCAAATGAATGATGGTGATGGGAAATAAAATAGTGAAAAAATAGAAACCAAAGGACCATGGACTATCCATGGGTGATTTGAGAAATCCAAAAAAGAAAATCATATTTTAAATGGTTATGTCCTAACCATGCCCAATGGAGTTACCCAAAAAAAAGGGGATGAGGGACCACTAGTGCTTTTGATAAAGGAAAAAGAGTGATCCACATAGTGGAGATATTTTCTATCCACAATAGTAGCACATGAATAATTGTGGAAGTGATGCATGAGGATAGCACACACTCTTGCTTCTTTGCCCAATCATTGTGGGCCTCACACTTTGGTCCATATGATTTGGTAAAATGACATGGAATTTTAATTTTTTCATGGTCTAGAGTGCGAGTCATGACATATGATTCTATCACTCATAACTTTGTAAAATATGCCTTGATCAGGAAGTCAAAGATTTCCCAATAGCCAAGTGTGCATAAATATGTAGTGTTCATGATGCAAGGTTAGGACAAGAGGATATGGGACACAATGGTGTTCAATGTAGAAATTGATTTATAAGGATAAAATGACGAAGTAGACTTCGAGATCATGAATATGAAGTGTATCAATATAGTATTGGGTAACGAGTGGTTTTGAGCCTTGGGGCACACCCTAAAAATACTTACCAAAAATGTGAGAGTGATATACCTAGCACACCTTTGATTCCATATACAAAGTCAGAGAGCTTCTCTTTAGGTTGAATATATTTTTTATTTTGTACACATCATGTAGATCACTCTAATGTTTATAGCTCATCCAATGTACATTTTCATGGTAGAAATATAAATAAGGATTTTTTTAATAATGTTTTTGTATGAATATGTAGTTGAAAGTTTCAAAATATTAACGCTTGAATATAAATACAATTCCTTCATTGATTTGATGAGTGTGTTACCACCAAGGAGTGAGAAGATTGACCATGTCATTGACTTTGTGTTTGACAATAAGCCTATCTGCAAACCAACTTATAGTTTAAATATAATGCAACATAAGGGAGATGAGATATAGGTCCAAGGGTACTTAGAAAAAGGATTTATTAGATATCATAACTCACCATATTAGGCATTGTCAACACTCCTCACTAAAAGAATAGGTGGATCTATGAGATTGTGCATTATCTATAGAGAGAATCAAATAGGATAACTATCAAGAATAAATTTCCAATGCATCAATTAGAAGATTTACTTGATCAATTACACAAGGCACAATACTTTATGAAGTTAGACCTTAGATCAGGTTACCATCAATTTAGAATAAAGATGGAAGATGTATCCAAGAATACCTTTTGGATTGGATATAGATACTATGAGTTTTAGGTGATGTCATTTTGTCTCACCAATGCTCCTTCCACATTCATGAAGCTTATGGATATTTTGTCATAGACTTGATTAGGTCAACTTGTTGTAAAGTTCCTTGATGAAATATTGATCTATATATAATAGGTCAAACGAGGAAATAGTTGGAACAGTTACAAATATTATTCCTAGTGAAGAGAGAATCCTCTCTTTGCACAAGAGGTGTGAATTCTTTGAAAAGGAAGTTACTTATCTTATCCATATCATCTCCAAAGAGGGAATCCAAATGGATCTAGATAAATTATAAGTTATCGTGGAATGTTCATATCCCAACAACGTGGAGGAGCTTCAAATCTTTCTAGCCCTATCAAGATTCTATTGAAGATTCATTAAAGCTATGCCAAAATAGCTATATCAATGACGAGTACACTAAAAGGGAAAGGGAAAAGGAAAGCCTTTAGATTGTGAGATCATTACAAGAAAAATATTGAAAAGTTGAAAGTAGAAAGAGCAAAAAATCGACTTTTGTATATTGTGAATCCCAACTGATCTTTTGTGGTTGACACTAACATAAGAGTTTATGCTATTAGAATACTTCTAATTCAAGATGAGTGTCCAACTGCTTTTAAGAGAAAAAGGTAAAGGTCAAATCAAAGGAACTACTCTCTCCATGACAAGGAGTTGTAGGTATTTTCCCATGCTTTCAAAAATTGGCATCATCACTTATATGGTTCCAAGGTTACTATGATTCTTTGGCACCTTAAGGATTATCCCATGCTTTTAAGAATTGGCATCATCACTTATATGGTTCCAAGGTTACTATGATTTTTTGGCACCTTTAGTGGTTCTCTAAGAAAAAAAAAGCTTATAGAGATATTCACGATTTTGATTATGAGCTTAGGTACACGGAGAGGAAGTTTAATGTAGTAGTTGATTTTCTTGGCCACATGTCTATGCTCGCTAGTTTGAGTTTTACTCAGATCACTTGGTTTCATTAGAGAGCAATGTAGCCTTAATCCTACATACTCAAACATATGGGAAAACATTGAGAAAAGGGATCCAAATATATAGTTTTCCATTGATGAGTGTTGTAGATCCTCAAAGAGGGCTTAAGTGGAAGAATTTCAGTATCCATAAATGATATCTATTATACAATGGAAAGGTATGGGTACAAAAATATTTAGATTTAACATAGTAGGTTTTGTTTGAGTGTCATGGAATGCCTAGTGTAGGATATCCAAGAATTGATAAAAAGATATTATCTGATTAAGAGGTAGATATATTAGCCTAGAATCCATGAGGAAATCCTTGATTAGCTGCTAAAATGCATTCAATGAAGAGCCAATAAAGCTAAAAAAGTAAAGATTATAGGTATTCTCCATCTTTTAGATAATCCCCATGGGAGAGCATCTCCATGGATTTCATAGGAGGATTGCCCAAGATAGAGAGGAGCATGGTTCAATTTTGGTGATTGTGGATATGTTAACCAAAATGGCTAGGTTTTTTCCAACATATACTATAATGAATACCCGAAAATGGCTAGAATCTTTATATCTAACATATAATGGCTCCATGGGATAGAGTAATAATCAAACGGTTGGATAGTAAACTTAACATGAGCACCAATGAGCATCCACATAATGATGGGCAAACAATGAGGGCTAAGCAAATCCACGAAGATATTCTTCATGCATATGTGAATGAATGGAATAAAATTGGAAAGAGTACTTACAAATAGTAGAGTTTGCATATAACAACACCAAACACTCTTCCATGGGACAATCCAATTGTGCTTATGATGGATTTCAGCAAAGGGATCCTTATGCAATATGATTATAGCATGAACATATCCAAGCTACAAAGGAATACTTGGAAGAGATTAATGAAAGTCTTAGAATTTAAACAATATCATTATGAGAGCTTAAGATAGGTTAGGATGAATCTAGAGCCTTGCTTACCATCAAAAGAGAGAAATCAAATTTGAAATAAGATATTAGTTCTGGTTCCAATTCCTTTCAAAGGTAGATAGTCTAGTGTTGGTCTGAATGAGGCAATTTCTCAGCCTTTACAAGTTTCATGTGATGGTGCAAATCATTCCATTTCTGATGTGGATTTACATGATGCACTTATTGATGAGAGAGTTGATATTGAGGAGGCAAAAACTATGCCTCAATGGCTGGTGTAGACTTTGCGAGATAGCAAATTAGATGCACCTCTGTCATACCATACTCATATTGATATATTTAGGTAGTGATGTGTGTGAACACACTTGGACCGTAGGGTCACTTTTTTCCCTCTTTAGGATGTTTTTTTGCCCCCGGATAGTATATACACCTATAACTCTAATGAGTTACTTATCTTTGTACATTCTAGTGTTAATTCATTTAGTATTGTGTGTTGTGCTCCAAGCTTCTTCTTCTTCCTTGTGTTGTTTACATGCTTCCATAGATGTCTACTCCAACAATTGGTATCAGAGCAAGTCGTCGCTTCATCTAGGGTATCGTTGACACCCCTCCGGTCATAGTCTCAGAATCGCATGAAATTTGGTGAGCATACTCGAGCCAATATAGAGATCAAAATAGCTTCACTATGTGGTGGTAAAATCCCAATCTGAGCTTGTTTCGACCTTTGAACACACTATCACAGTGCTTGTGCAGGCTGTTTCATTTTTTTTGTGCCAAAGATATATACAGGTTTTGGTTCTCCAGTATAAGCATCGTGAAGTCTGCTACAGGTCTAACAGAACTCGTTAGGGTAGTTCTGTTCAACTTTTTCAGATACAGTCATTTTCTGCATCACGGTATTTTATTCAGTAGCCATGGCTGAAAGTAGTGATGTATTCCGTATGTTGGATGTTGAGGATAAGTTGGATGGTACCAATTACCCATTGTGGGCTTATATGATGCGACATGTATTGGTTGCAAAAAGACTATTGAACATTGTGTAGGGTGTTGAAAAAGTCCTATTACACCTGCAAATACAGCTATTGAATTTGATGCAAATGGCGTTGAAGATGCTGATATTCTTCAAATTCCTATTTGTGTTGTGGTTTCTGCACCTAGTATATGACAAATTCGTTGGGATGGCAGAGATGCTCAAGCACATGCATTGATAGCCTTTTCTATGAAACATGCCATTATTCCCCACATTCGCTTTTGTAGAACAACTAAGGATGCTTGGGATACACTTACCACATTGTACCAGACTAGGAATGAGGCTCTTGTTGCTTACCTCCAAAAATAGTTGGAGAGTGAGCATATGAATGAAGGTGCATCTATGGATAGTTTCCTAACAAAGCTCAAAGACTTGAAGGAACAATTGATTTTTGTTGATGAAGTTATACGAGATAGTTCACTTGTGCGGACCGTTCTAAATGGTCTTCCTGATTCATATCAGACTTTTGCTTCTACGCTTCATTTGATGATGAAAGGCAATCCAAATGCCTTATCGTTTGAGGAGTTAGACATGTTCTGTTGTAGGAAGATCAGTCTAGGCAGAATAGGTCCATTATGTGTGTTGTAGATCAAGCTTTCCTAGCTAGTCAGAAGGGCAAAGGTAAATGGGGCTCATCTACTAGTAAGCAGAAATCTGCAAATGTTGCACATTCGAAGAAGGAAGACAAAGATGAGAAGAAATCAAAAAAGAAGAAACTCTTTTGTAAGTATGTAAAGGAAAGGATCATGTCATAAAGAACTATCCAAAATGGGCTACAAAAGAGGCAAAGAAAAAAGAGGCTTGAATGGTTGTTGCAGAGCCTCTACACCAAAAACAGAGTCTGCTAATCTTGTGCAAAATGAAGAATGAGCATTTACTAATTGTTTACAATTTTGACCCATCTTCTCTTGAACAGTGTATGTCTACAGTAAACTCACATGTTTGGTACTTTGATAGGTGGGAAACCAAACATATTAGCTCGCAGCACAGTTTCTTCACTTCACTCAAGCTTGCCCCTACAGGGAATACTACCACATGCGCCAACAACTCCTATTATCCTATCCTGGGAGTTTTTTTTTAATATAAAGGAAGTTCGGCAATAGCCTACTCTCCCGGACTTGAATTAAATTAAGAAACAAGGGTACAAAAGAAGGGGACTAGTGCCCACGGGACCCCCCAAATCCCACAAAGCAGGGGAGGCTTGGTTGATTCCTAGGTAGCATTACAAAGAAGGTTGATCACCCTCTCGTCGCCCTCGTGCGGGACCCACTTGGGTTTGAGCTTGTTGTTGATCAAAAGGAGGACTTGGTGGTGCCTGAAGGGGGGGGATTTCTTACTGTTGACAATCCTCTTGCCAAGGAGGAACAGAGATTTCTCAATCGTCCACTCCTTGGGAGGGTCGCCGAAGTTGAGAGCACACCGCTCCCGCCAAATTTTCCACAGGACTTCCCCTCTGATTGCATTCCAGAGAGCCGCAGAGCATCCAATCGCTTCGCCCAAAAGGACTTGTTTCCAGCTGAGCTGTTTCTGAACTCTGATTTTCAGTCCAACCGTCTGCCAGATTCTGTAGGAGTTGGGGCAAGTAAGGAAGATGTGTGGGATATCTTCGATTGCACGGTGGCAGCGTTTGCACCACGGAGGGGTCCCACAAATTTTGCTAGCCTTTTGGTTAGTCCAAATTCCTCGATGAAGAATTTGCCATAAGAGGACAGACTTCTTAATCTCTATAAGTGGGTGCCAGATACCCATGAATTTCATGTCCCACCGAAGCCGCGTCCAAGACAGGCACCACTTCTTGTTGAGGCTGATCTGGAGGTCAGTCGTTTCTTTGATGTTCGGGATTTTGAGTAGGCTATTTCCATTGTGCCATTTGAGACCACGCGCGTTCGGAGCATCATGTCCCATGAGAAGGCGAGTTTTGTGGCGCTCCCAAGCGAGGCATCTGCTTTGCAAGGTGTTCCATTCTTCGTAGGAGATGTTTATGCGAGGGTCGATATCCTCGAAGTTGATCCAGCTGTTGGTGTCATGTTTCCAGAGGTGTTTCCATTTTTTGAATCCTTTATTCCATAACTTCTTGGCATTTTGAATGTTCCATGACTCCACACTCCGGATGCCATGTATCGGAAACCAGATAGAGTCGTTTTGTCTGATTCCGGCCGCCCACTTCCAGTCTTCACTGATTCTTGTGAAGCTTTTGACTTTATTCCAGCCCTTCCAGAGAGAGCATACGAGACTGGAGCCTTTCGGGAAGACAGGAATCGGGGAGAATAGCAGGGTCATGATGTCAAGGTTCTTCCAGTTCGGGGACCCCGTGAGGGCCAACTCATTTTTGTTTCTGAAGATCAGCTTGGCCCATGAGGCCTCCCTATTGCACCAAGCCTTAATCATCCATTTGGCCGCTAGTTTGTTAGCCATACACCCAATGTCCAGGATGCCAAGCCCCCCGCTATCTCTAGGGCTGGTGCAGATGGCCCATTTGATTTTAGGCACCCCCCTTGTGTTATGATCACCCGTCCAAAGAAAGTTTCTGCAGATGCTATTCAGTTTGGACAGGCCTTGTTCATTCGGTCTCCAGCAGGAAAGGAAATAGATGGTAGACGAGAGGAGGAACGTGTTGATAACCATCGCCCGTCCAGCGAGATTGATTTGCATGCCTCTCCAGTAGTTGAGCTTGTTTTCAAGTTTGGCCAGCACCCAGTTCCATCGCTGCTCCATAGAGACGCCAAATCCCAAGGGGATTCCAAGAAGCCGAAAGATTTGGCCCTGCGGAATGATTTGACAGCCATGAACAATGAGAAGGCCAGGTTGGTGTCCCACGATGGCCCTAAAGGCGGTCTTATTGTGGTTGATCTTGGATCCAGAGGCCTCACAAAAGGTATCAAGGCACCTCCAGAAAGTCTCCAGGCTGGTATTATCGTTGTGAACGAACGCATTCATGTCGTCGGCAAACAGTCTCATGATGATTTGATTGTGGTCGTGAGGTAGTTGGAGGCCTTTGATATTGCCAGCCTCAACATGATGAGCCACAAGTCTGCTCAGCCCCTCAGTGGCGATGGCAAAGAGAAGGGGGGCAAGAGGGCATCCTTGTCTAATAGATCTTTTAAGATGGATCGCCTTCGACAGTTTGCCGTTAACGTTGATTTGGGTCGTTGCGTTGCCGAGAAGGGTTGCGATCATCTTGGTGAATTTCTGACTACATCCGAGGTCTTGGAGCGACTGCAGAATATAGTCCCATTCTAGTCTATCGTAGGCTTTGTCAAAGTCGATCTTGAGGAAGACCACATCTTGATTAGACTCATTTGCAAATTGAATACCTTCCCAAGTATCCATAATGGTTTCCAGGATGGACCTGCCTTTGATGAAACCTTTTTGGTCCTCGCTAAGCCAGGATCTCAGGTGGCACGCAAGTCTGTTGGCAATGACTTTGGCGACAATCTTGTACCCTGTTTGGAGCATCGTAATTGGCCGCCAGTTCTTGATTCTGTTTTTTTCCCCCTTCTTGTGAATCAGCTTGATAATTCCATTATTTATACAAGAAGGAAGAGCACCAAATTTTAGCGCTTCTTGCCAAACCATCCGAAGAGGGGTGGCGACCACCAGCTTGAAGGATTTAAAGAACTCGTTAGTGAGTCCGTCGGGTCCCGGGCTTTTGCCGAGAGGGAGTGCATCAATGACCTCAATGATTTCTGATTCAGAGATCGGGGCATGGAGCAGGGAGTGGAGGTTGGGTGGTATTCTCCGGGGGGAAACCCTAGAAATGGCAGCCATGCAATCCCTTCTATGGTGGGAGAGGGGGTTCGAGGTTCCCAGGAGGCTCGTGAAGTGCCCTTCGATGATGCCAAAATTATCTTCTTCCGAGTTGCATACATTGCCATGTGGGTCTAGCAGTAGGGGGATCGTTTCTCTGTTGTGTTTCCTTTTAAGGATACTGCACATCTCTTTGGTGGGTTTGTCTGCTTTTCCAGCCCACCACTCCTTGAAGAATGTTTGCAAGTTTTTCCTTTGTATTTCTTCCTCGTATCTCAGCGCTGCTCTGATTCTTCGGAGACCTTTCTGGGCTTGGTGTTTTCCTTTGTTCACTTCCTCCTCGAGTCGCCAGAGTCTGTGGTAAAGTGCTTCCCTACGAGCCCGCCGCACTGTCTCGAGCATCTTCTTAGTTCTGATCATGATCTTGCGAGACTTGTCGACCGCACTTCTCCAGCACTTGGCTGGGGCCAAGCCAGAGGCGAACGCCACCTTCCACACATCGGCAATCTCCTGATGGACTGAGGGGAGAGAGAAGGTGGAAGCGTTGGCGTGGAACCACGGAGCCTTGTGGGTCCTGTTGGAGGGTTGAAGGGTGATAACGATCGGGTAGTGGTCGGAGATGGTGAGGTCAGTACGTTGCGTGATTGAAGGGTGGCCCCACTGATGCGTAAGGCTCTGAGAGATGTAGCATCTATCAAGTCTAGCTTTCCTCAGATCCTCGCCCGCTTGGAGATTCGACCAGGAAAAGCCATTCGAGTCTTTGAATTCGACCAGATCTAGGTGGAGTTTGGTCATGTCCCACGTTTCTTTCTCCCGACTGTCAATGACCCTGCCCTTGCCCATCCATCTGTCCATAGGGTCCTCCACCATGTTGAAGTCTCCACAAATAATCACGTTATGAGGAAGCGAGTCAAGAGAAGTCCAAGTGTTCAGCCTCTCCAAATCCCCGTTAGGGGCGTATAAAGAGACCAAAGTAACACAGAGGGGAGCACCAAAAGAGACCGCAATCCAGCGGTGATTTAGATCTTCAATGGAGTTTTCGAGCTTTTCAAGCCAGGGTTGTTTAACACCGATGGCCGTTCCACCGGACCCCCGCTGGTGCTTTGTTGGGATCCAAACATGGGCCGAGGAAACCTGTCTGAGCCGTTTCAGAAGGTCTTCTCCGTCAATTTTAATCTCTTGAATGCATATAATGTCTGGTTTTAAGCTGGTGTCACGGAGCCATTGACCAATGATGGCCGCTCTTGAGGGGTCGGTTAGCCCCCTAGCATTAAGCGAGATGACAATCATTTTTGTATTGATCCCTCTTTGCGGGAGGGAGCCTTGTCCTTTCTTCTCTTGGCTTCATCTTTCTTTTTCGCTGGAATCTGTTCCCGACTTAGAAATCGGTTCTTGTAGGGGCTTTTCCAGGGTAACTCCATAGGCTGTTTTCCTTTGCGGGAAACACCTTGCTGGGGAGAGTAGGGCCCCATGCTCGGCACCGTTTCCGGGATCGTCGATCCAATGATGGAACTTTCACTATCCATGTTGTCTTCGTTACTAGTGGTGAATCCATCTTCTTTGCTTGTGGTATAGCCCTCCTGGGGGGTTTCTTTGTTGCCAGGGATCTCTAGGGCATTGTCGTAGGTATCTACCTCGAGTGGCTTCCCGCTTGGATAGTCAAGCTCATTGATCTCCTTTCCTAGATTGCAGTACAAATTGTTGTTGGGGGTAAGTGGCAGGTTGTTTCTCTCACCGTTGGCCCTCGGACTTCTTTTCCTTCTTCTTCTAACTTCAGTAAAGCCATCAGCATCAGCTTGAGGATTGGGGAAGCCCTTGCCTTCCCCTTCCTTGGTCGAGTGGGTCAAATCGCCGTTGTTGTCTTGAGCAGATTTGGAGGCTTCTTGCGAGCGCTTGTTTTTTTGCCTGATAGGGCAGTCTTTAATCCTGTGGCCTTGTTGGCCACAATGAAAGCACGCGTTGGGGAGGTTTTTGTAGGTGATAGCCTGCTCCCAAACATCGCCTTCGCCCATGTCCACTTTGATCATTGATGGAAGCGGCAAAGAGAGGTCAGCTTCGACGCAGATTTGTGGGTGCCACCTAGCATTGAACGAGTGTCTCGCACCTTCATAGATGAGACCACCAATGTCTTCGCGAGAAGCCAGCGGCTTGCCGATAGGAGAGACAATGTCCCACACGAAGTTGTACAAGAAGTATGGGAGGTTAGGGAGTTCAACCCAAAGGGGGTACCGAAGTGATTTCGATTTGTCGGGAGTAAAATCCGGGGACCATCTGAATAGGCACAGGGTCGCCCGACCGAGCTGCCAGGTGCCAACGCTTAGGGCTTGGAACGCCATCTCTTCATTTTCAAAGACTAGCAGCATGTGGTTTGCTGGTAAGAACTGGCATTTGCTGACAATTAGTCCGCGAGGGAACCACTCTTTTCGGAGCCATTGTCGCACGATTTCGAGCGGGGGCCTCGGGCCGAACACTTGTCCGACGAGGCAAACTTTCTTGAGCTCCTCCTGGGCGGATAGAACTGCTGGTCTACTGAGGGACACGATGGGGGATTCAAAACAATTGGAAGCCCCAGGGGCGGCACACGATCCCCCCTCCAGCAGAGCGGCCAGTGTGCCGGTCTCCCCGGGGGGAGGGGCCCGATTACTTTTCACGAGAGAGGAGGAAGCCCCGTCCATGGCCAATAGGGCTTGCGAGCAGACCACAGACAAGAAGAACTCCCCCCTCCGAACACTTGACAGGAAAAGACCAAAGTCTTCTTTTCGAATCTTCCCTAAATTCCCTTTTGTTCTTCTTTCTTTCTTCTCTTTTTTTTTCTCTTTCTTTTTTTTTCTTCTCTTTTCTTTCTTTTTTTTTTTTTTTTTTCTTCCTCTCTCTTTCTTTTTTTTTTTCTCTTTTTTTTTCTTTCTTTTTTCTTTTTTCTCTTCTTCTCTTTTTTTCTATTCTCTTTCTTTTTTCTAAAGCACCTTTCTTTTCTCTAGCTGCTGGCGCGATCGGCGGTAGTAGAAACCCGTAGAGCCAAAAGTACCGAGTGATGGCGCGTACCAAGCAGACTTCCCGGCAAACTTGAATAATCTTTTGTTGATTTTGTTAATATGCACATCTAGTTTCTGAGTTATCGTGGCGAAAAGAAGAAGTCCGGTTCTGCAAGATTTGAACGAGGGTCCTCTTTTGACAGCGCATTCTAGTTGCAAAACTGTACCTTCAATGGATTGAATGACAAGAAGGCAACACGTGCAAGGCAGTCCACATAGCGCACACACTCTAAAAAGCTTCCCCGCGACACCTCGACCCGCGACACCGGCCCCGGCGACACCTCGAAAGCTACCCCGCGACACACGGGCAACGGCGACACTCGCGATAGGTGAGCTCCCGCGATACCTCGAATGCTTTCCCGCGATACCTCGAATGCTTCCCCGCGACACCTCGAATGCTTCCCAGTGACACTCCGACTGCTCCCCCGCGACACACGGGCTACGACACACGCGACAGTGTCGACTATGGCTCAGCAACGAGAGCAGGCAATGAACCCATCAAGAAAGCCATCGCCAAGAGCGCAGGAGCCGCCGTAGCTTGAACGCGCTCCCGATTTGACTGTTAGAATTGTCGGGAGACGTTGTCCTGACTATGAAAGCTCGCGCAGAGTCCTCGCAACGAGCGGCCTTACCTTGCAACTTCTACAGCATGTATTCTGCAAACATCTCTCGCTCTTTACGAACTTGTGTGGCGAGGCCAGGAAGCGCACATCACGGATTTCGCCATGTCGTAAGAATGTTAGCGCTTGCCTTCATGTCTTGTTGTTTGGCAATGTGATCTGCATTGACAAGGTTTGATATATGCATTTGAAATCAGCTCAATATCAAGCCCTTTTATTAGCGTTGCTCATAGCAGGCGAGTATCCACCTCTTCCTGTGAACGGTATGATAACTTCACATTCTTCACCCCACTTATTCCACCAACGAACTATATGGCAAGTTTCCCAAGCTTCTCTGCTAGACAGACATATGGAGCAAGTTCCGCAATGACCTCTCGTGGTGCTGTTGGAGCATTCCCTGCTGTACTAGAAAGCTCTCCTTGCAAAGCACCAAGGACTACCTCTGCAATTTCTACGACAACACCATCTATCCTGGGAGTTGATAAGATCATTCTGACTACTGCTAATGGTAGTTCGTTCACTTTGTCGGATGTTTTATTTGTGCCAAGGATCAAGAAAAATCTATTATCAATTTCTACATTGGCCAAGATTGGCTTGGTTGTGAAATTTGTTGATGACAGATGTACAGTTCATGATCTCTCAAATGGCGACATGATTATTGGGCATTTTATGTCGTGGGCTATATAAGCTCATAGACTATGAAAACTCTATGAATGATTCAGCATGTGCAACACATGATTCTCAGGCTATGTTAGATGCAAAGCTTTGGCATGCATGCTTTGGTCATCTAAATTTTGCTAGTTTGCTATGCCTACAGAAATCGAAAATGGTGTCCTCTTTGCCCAAACTTGAGCTACCCAGAAAACATGTCTATGAAGCCTGTATTTTGGGAAAAATACAACATTCCTCCTTTCCAAAAGATGGTTCAGTTCGAGCTACTAAAAAATTGCAGCTTGTTCATAGTGATGTTTGTGCTCCTATGTCGACACCCTCTTTTGGAAACTATCTTTACTTCATGACTTTCGTTGATGAGTTTTCTAGGCATGCATGGGTATATCCATAGAAAGCAAAGTCCAAAGTTTTCATGTGCATCAAACAATTTTTGGTTTTGGCTGAAAATGTGTCAGCGTGTAAAATGGGCACCCTCTATTCTGATCGAGGGGGGAATATACGTCTTCTGACTTAATGCATTTATGGCTGAACCTGGGATAAAACATGAGTGTACAGTGTTGTATACACCTCAAAAGAATGGAGTTGCTGAATGGAAGAACATGTCACTCATGGAGATGGCGAGGTGTATGGTCAAGAGTCAGGCTTTACCACATATTTTCTGGCTTGAGGTTGTCATGTGTGCATCATATGTACTTAACAAGTGTCCCACTAAGGCACTACAATCTATCACTCCATATGAGGCTTGACATGGTCGCAAGCCATCTATTTCTCATTTGCGTGTTTTTGGTTGTCTGGCATATGCATTAGTGCTTGAACAACATCGCAGGAAATTGGATGATAAAGAAGTAAAATGTATTTTTGTTGGGTACAGTTCTGAAAGTAAATGCTATCATCTGTATCATCCACAGACTAAAGGCATTTTGGTTAGCCGTGATGTTGTTTTTGTGGAAGATGCTATTCAACCATTACTTTCATGTAGTAAGGAGAGATCTGTTAGCTCCAAAGACATGTACGATACATTGCTGCCTCTTTTTACAGGTGGACAATCTAGTGCTGGTCCTAATGAGGCAACTTCTCAACCTTTATAGGTTTCATGTGATGATGCATATCATCCATTTCTGATGCAGATTTGCATGATGCACTTGTTGATGAGAGAGTTGATATTGAGGAGCCAAAAACTATGCCAAAATGGCTAGTGCAGTCTTTGTGTGACAGTAAATTAGATGCACCTCTATCATACCGTACTCGTTCAGGCTCTCATAGTGCCTCTTTTGCATCAGATTGCTATGATATGGCTACCTCTAGTCTCCATGATGAGACTAAACCTATTTGGTTTGATGAAGCACAAAATTTTGACCATTGGATGGTTGCAATGCGATTGGAATATGATGTTGTCATGAAAAATGGTACCTGTTCTTTATGTGACTTTCCTCCTGGAAAGAGGTCCATTCGCACTTAGTGGGTATACAAGTTGATGCATAAACCTGATGGAACAATTGACAGGTATAATGCTAGGCTTGTTGCAAAGGGTTATGCACAGGAAAGAGGCATTGATCCCTGTATCTACATGTTCTTGAGTGATGGGTAAATGTAAATTAAAGAAAACATCTTTATTGCAACTCATATGGTTGCTACAACCACTATTAATGTACCATGTAAAATCTGAATTGGCTCTTTCCCTTGAACCATACATCATAAGCAAGTTCTCATTTTCTGAATTTGCTCAAGTACTAGCATAATTACCTTGGTTCTGTTTGTATCCTTGATTGCCTCCTCCTTTGGACCAACAATCTCTTGCATAATGGCCCGATTTTCCACAGTTGTAGCATTCTCCATTGGATGCTTCTCTTCCATGTGATCTTCCTCCTCTTCCTCTACTCTTTCCTCTTCCTCTTCATCCATAGCTTTTGTTGGAGCCTTCTTGGTTTCTTGAGCTTGAGCTTGACCTTCCTCTCCCTTTGCCTTGGGATTTTTGTCCACCTATTTTGCCTTTGCCTCTACCTGCATAGACAACTTGGACTTGGCTGCCTTTTGATTGTGAACCTCCTTGGTTCATCTCCTCGGTCACCATCAATGTGACTAATTGATCATATTCTGGTAGGGAATCCCTCACATAAACTGATGTGGTGAATGCTTTCCACCTTTAATCCTCTTTCAAGACATTGAGAGTGTGTGCAACAAGATCATCATCTTCGATTGGGCTCCCAATTGAGCCTAAAGCATCTGCAAGCTCCTTAACCTTCAAAATGTACTCATTTATGTTAGTACTTGGTGATTTCCTAAGATTATTCAGCGCATTCTTGAGCTCAATCTTCCTTGCCTTGGTTGATGAAGAGTACAATCTCTCCAAGGTCTCCCAAACCTTCTTGGATGCGTCCAAGTCTTGTAAATGCCGTATCATGCTATTGCTTATGTGTTGGGATAGAATGAATATGACTCTGCTATCCCTTTCTATCCATTCATTAGGTGCCTTGACCTGCCCTTGAAGTGGTGGATCATGTACATGAGGCGTTTGCTCCGTGCTGCTCACTAATCCCCACAATCCTTTGCACATAAGGTAGTTGCTAACTCAATTTCCATGGTTGATAATTGCCTTTCTCTAACTTCTCTATTTGTGCATTATACTCAGCCATACTGAGCTCTAAGATGCTCCTCTAGCTTCTCCTCAAGTTTTTGTATTCTTTAGAAGGTGTGGATATTACCTTTTGATAGCTTCTCCCTTGGTAACCTTCGACTAGTTGAGATCTCGATCGAAGTGGCCCCCTTTTGATGTCGTCTTGCTTTGATGAGTCCTCCGTGTGCTTCCACGAGTTGTCTTGATCCCTTCAAGTTTTCAATATGATGCCATTGATGTCTCCAAGCCTGCAAAATGCCTCTGATACCACTGATGGGGGATGATTCTAACAGCCCAATGAAAAAATGGAAGATGGCTGCCCTCCACTAGGTCCACAAGCAATGATATATGCTCCCTATTTTGAACTTTTCTCTGCACTAGTACAGAGACTTAAAATGAAATTCTAGACACTTGTAGTAGACTTGAAGAGCTACCCAACAAGCTTTAAATAATCCAAAATGGATATTCCAGTTGGGAGAAACACCCTCTGCAAAGCAGGCTCCTATTTGCAACACTCTCTGCCTATGTGCAGAGATATACCTTCACAAAGTTGGCAATTTCTCACAACTCACTCAGCCAAATAACATGAAACTTTTGCAAAGTTTAGGGCACAATATGAGAGACCAAATGAAGCTTGAAATCAATGAAAATGAGTGCAATGAGAGAGCAACCAATTCTCCGCAATCTGGTACAATCAGATTTGGAAAAGCCTAACTACACCTCTAGATAGAGAGGAGAAAAATCATGAGAAAATGAGGTAAGCAAGCAAGGGGGCTGCTTGCTGGAGTTTATGACTTCACTAAACTAAGTGCAAAACTTGTGGAATGCATACAACTCAAGAAAGAAAGGTGGGATGATGCTTATATAGACTTTTACTTTTCCTACAATCTAGCTAACCACCCACCAATCAGTTTAAGTGCACTTTTGGTGGCTGATTTGATGAGATTTGAATTTGATTGAGTTTGGTGGAGCTTTTAACTTTATTCCACGACTTTGGGTCCTCCTTTTTTATTGTTCCACTTGCAAAACTAGTGGTTGAGCCTTTTTGCATGATTGAGACTTGATTTTTAGCACAGACTTTGCATGATAGCAAATTAGATGCACCTCTATCATATTGTACTCGTTCAGGCTCTCATAGTGCCTCTTTTGCATCAGATTGCTATGCTATGGCTGCCTCTAGTCTCTGTGATGAGATTGAACGTGTTTTGTTTGATGAAGCACAAAATTGAGAACATTGGATGGTTGCAATGCACTCTAAATATGATGCTATCATGAAAAATGGTACATGGTCTTTATGTGACTTGCCTTCCTGGCAAGAAGGCCATTGGCACTAAGTGGGTATACAAGCTGAAGGATAAACCTCATGGAATAGTTGACAGGTATAAAGCTAGGCTTGTTGCAGAGGGTTATGCATAGGAGAGAGGCATTGATTTTGATGAAACCTTTGCTCCTACTTGCCGAATGACTACTGTTCGTAGCATCTATGCACTTACAACTCATCACGGTTGGAATGTACATCGGTTGGACATTAAAACAATATTTTTGAATGGTGACTTGCATGAAGAAGTGTATGTTTTTTAGCCCCGTGGCTTTGTGCAAAAAGTGCATGAAAATCAGAAGTGCACGTTAAAGAGTGCATTATGTGGTTTAAAGCAAGAACCACATGCTTGGTATGAAAAGATACATGCCTATCTGATTGCACAAAGTTTTGAGAATAGTCCAATTGAAAGGATCTTATATGTTAAGCGTGCTAATGATGTGCTTCTAATCATTGTTGTATATGTTGATGACGTGCTGCTCACTGGGCCTCATGACATGCATATTGCGAATTTTAAGGCTGATTTGCATGCCTCATTTGAGATTTCTGATTTGGGGCATTTTCATCACTATTTGGGCATTCAATTTATGCAAGTTGATGGTGGAATGGCATTGTGTGAAACAAAATATATTGACACATTATTGCAGTGTTTGGCCTTGAAGACTATAAGCCTATTTCCACTCCTATGGAGACATGTTTATAATTGAGTCTTCATGATGCTGGAGATGCATTTGATGCTGCTCTCTATCAACAGGCTGTTGGATGCTTGATTTACTTATGCATTACTCAGCCATATATTCAATTTGTTGTCTCACAGATGAGCAGGTTTATGCATTACCCGGGTGTCAAGGATTGGCAGGCGGTTAAGCACATCTTTCGCTACTTGAGTGGTACTCGACTACTTGGTTTGTTTTAGCCCAAGGGAGGATCACTACTGCCCTATTTGCATGCTTTTCCTGATGGTGATTGGGTTGGTTGCTATGACACTTATGTGTCCACCAGTGGTTTTTGCTTCATGCTTGGTAGCTCATGTATATCTTGGTTGAGCAAGAAGCAACCTATTGTGGCCACTTCCAGTTGTGAGGCTGAGTATAAGGAAGCTTTCTCAACGATTGTTGAGTGTGTGTGGCTCAGATGCCTTATGGCTGATTTAGGTGTTGGTTAGTCTTCTGCCACCACCATCTTCATTGATAGTTAGAGCACATTGGCAGTTGCGAGGAACCCTGTGTTCCATGCTCACACTAAGCACATTGAGGTGCATTATCATTATGTTAGGGAGAGGTTCTCTACTGAGGAGATCAGCTTGACATATGTGCCCACATAGGAGAACATTGCAGACCTTTTTATGAAGGCTCTGCGTAGGGAGAAGTTTGAAGCTTTTTGCAAAGCTTTGGGCTTACTTCCTTTTGTGGATTGATTCCACATAGCTTGGCACTTCCTTATACATGAATGCAAGCTCGTTGTTCACCGCATCACTCCAGGGGGGATTTGTTGATATATTTAGGTAGTGATGTGTGCGAACACTCTAGGAGCGTCAGGGCATTTTTTTCCCCCTCTTTAGGAGGTTTTTTCACCCCGGCTTGTATACATGCCTATTGCCCTAACAGGCTACTTATCTTTGTACATTCTAGTGGTAACACATTCAGTACTATGTGTTGTGCTCCAAGCTTCATCTGCTATTCGCGTCCTTTTGCAGATGTCTAACTCCAACAATCTCAAATGGGGCATGTAAATCAACCTTAAAATCAACAATATGCTTCTCATGAGGGCCGGTCAGTAGCATGTCATCAACATACACAAAAATGATCAGAAGCACATCATTAGCACGCTTAACATATAAGGTGCTTTCAGTTGGACTGTTCTCAAAACAATGTGCAATGAGATAGGCATGTATCTTTTCATACCAAGCACGTGGTGCTTGATTTAAACCATATAATGCATTCTTTAACCTACACACCCAGTTTTCATGCCCTTTCTGCACAAAGCCATAGGGCTAAAAAACATACACTTCTTCATGCAAGTCACCATTCAAAAATGCAATTTTAATGTCCAACTGATGTGCATTCCAACCATGATGAGCTGCAAGTGCACAGATGCTACGAACATTAGTCATTCTGCATGTAGGTGCAAATGTCTAGGTTGTGCCTAGGGAGAAATTTGAAGCTTTCCCGAAAGCTTTGGGCTTACTTCCTTTTGTGGATTGGTTCCACATAGCTTGACACTTCCTTATACATGAGCGGAAGCTCCTCATTAACTGCATCACTCCCACGGGGGATTTCTTGATGTATTTAGGTAGTGATGTATGTGAACACTCTAGGACCATTGGGGCACTTTTTTCTCTCTTTAGGAGGTTTTTTTCCATTGGCTTCTATATATGCCTATTACCCTAATGGGCTACTTATCTTTGTACATTCTATTGGTAATACATTTAGTATTGTGTCTTGTGCTCCAAGCTTCTTCTTCTTCCTTGTGATGTTCGCATGCTCCCCAAACCTCAAACTCCAACAGTATGCTTGATAGGATGAGATGTGTCATCGCCCACTTCAACATATCTAGGAACTGGCAATTTTTGCAAACAAGTAAACCATTTTGCATGACTCTTCATGTGATTTGAAGCACTTGAATCAACATACTAGACATTATCATTCGATTTTGAAACATCAGCAAACATCATATCATTATGTGATGCTGGACCATGAAAAGCTTCTTAGAATCATCTTCACTTGTGGATGCATAGTTATTTTGCTGCCTTTTGTTATTTTGATTCTTCAACCTACAATCACATTCAAAACATGCAGGTTTACCACAATTCCAACATCTTTTACTATCATTACCTAAATCATTTCTTTGGAAAATTTTGCGACCACTTCCTCTACCTCCTGCATGATTCTAATATTGACCTTGGTCTTAGTTATTGTTTCCTCTTCCACTTTTGGAACCTCTACCTCTTCCTTTGCCACAGTAGAATACCTACTTAGAACAAGGTTTTCATTGGGATTTTGAGTCCTCACCAAGATTCTTTTCTTCACTTATCAGCATGAATACTAGATTAAGAAAAATTGAAATATTTTATTTGGTTTGAATAGAAGTTTTGAACTGCTTATATGCAACTCCTAAACCACCGAGGCACATAATATCCACCTTATCATCATCATCTACATTCATGCCAATAGATGCAAGTAACTCACATATGCTTTTGACTTTTAGGGTGTAGTCACTTATTGACATGCTCTTTTTCTCCTATGTATGTAGCTCGTTCTTGAGCTGTAATTTTTGTGTCTGTGTATTGGTTTCATACAATGTGACCAAACTATTCCAAGCCTCTTTCAAATTCTTGTATGTGCCCAATCATGCTACCATATATGGTAGAAAATGGCCAATACATTACCTTTCATGCTCCTTGATTCCATTGTTCATATGCTCTTAACTTGTCGTTAGTCTGATTCCTCTCTGGTAACTGCGGAGCATCTTCATTCTCTCCTTCAATGTACTTCCACTAGCCTTTTCCAATCAAGAAATTCATCACTTTGAATCTCCAAGCATAAATTTTTTTTTGTCCAGCTTGTCACTCGTAAGCTAACTCATTCCATTGCCATTTCGATAGCAATTCATAACAATGCAAAAACACTACAAGTAGTACCTCTACTTGAGCACTGTCACACTATGACATGACACTTCAATCTCAGAAAAACACAATTTTTGTGTACTAACAGTACATAGAATCACTTGAAATTTTGGAAGTTGAATACTTGAGTGTTGTCAAACAAGGCATAAGTTACAGTTTTGAAAACTGGCTTGGTTTTTCCATGGGACCCACCTTGTGGGCTCAAAATGGAGGTCTAGATGGCTACAAAACAGAAATATGAGGAAAATGAGAGACCCTAAAGGGTCCCGAAATGGACGACTTACAAAAATATTTTGATGCCTTCTATCTTGACACCAAATTTTGTAGCGATCTAAGTTCATTTTTGAAGAGCGCATTCTCCACGCCTTCTCACGTACTCTTCACTGTCGACCTTCTCCACAATACAACTAGTGCAATATATAAAGAATAGTACATAAGGAAAATCCTAGCATCCACGAATGAGTGAGCTGGCAAGAAACAAATGTGCCATCACTCTCGGTAGATAAATCTAGTAAAGCTCAATGAAGTATCCCTTACATATATTGGTGTGACCACTATACATGTAAGAGAAATGAAAAAGTGATATGTGTGATCCTAGATCAGCACATGTTGAGCTTCATATCTCAACAAAGCATAGGTGAGTTATTACAATTCATGGAAATGCAGAATCTATCTCAATTACCAATTTGTTTCCAAAACTCATGGAGAGTGATTCACATAACTCCATCAATTTTAATTCACTAAAATCTTCAGTGAGGCCACCTATGTGCCAATGGAGAGTTGTGATTCGGATAGATCCACCAACTCTATTTCAATTAATTGTTCAAAAAGTAGTGAATCATCAAGTGCCCCTCTCCACAAGCCCATGGAAGTTGATAAAGGAGTAGGAGTATTGGATGCTCCTTCAGAGGACTTCCTAAAAGAAGAGAAGACAACCAGTAGTTTGGAAATATTTCATATATGCATCAAGCCTATTCAATCTCGAAAGAACAAACTCTAGAAGCTCAATAAAAGGGAAAGAAACAAACTTGATCTTCCAACAAAACCTCTTTAGCTCACCTGATTGCACCCTTATGCCCAGCATATACATATAGATTTCTTGTATATCAATTTTTGACCATCTTCAACGAAGTATATCTAACCCATCCGATTTGGCTCCAATGCTCAACCTATCCATGTAGATAAGTGAATATATGATTTTCCTTCTCATATATCTTTATAATGGGTGCATGCTCTTAGGCCGACGTAAAAGTTATGCTACTTAATACATTAGTAGATAATTTTTTGAAAAGAAAGATTATTAATTTTAATCTCTTGAATGGAAATTGATTTTTTCTAAACACATACTAAAATCCATTGATATGGGGATGATACATTATCAATTCAAGTTTGAGCATCATTTTCCAAGCAAGATAGAGAATCAATGAAATGGGAGCCTGTTTATCCCACTTAGGAGTCATAAATGGTCCGAGGCCCATTTTGCATTAGATTATCTTTATATATTTTTGAAGCAAACAAACTTTTTTAAGAGTTGGTAAAAAATACAATTACAAAATCTATCTAACAAATTACATTACAAAATGGAAAGAAACAATGTGACACACAATCATACTATGTATAGATAATAGAAAATAAAATTACAACATTTACTTAATATATTATAGTAGAAAATGAAAGGAAACAATGCCATGGACAATCAAATTATGTATATACTGAACAGAATCAAAAGAATTTACACTAAATATTCAAGGATCAAATAAAAGCTTTTGAGCAGCATCTAAAGGAATACATTCTTGAAAGCACATCCTTCACGTAATGATCCTATGGATCCACGTTAAAACCTTCTATTTTTAATGTACAACCATTAGGACTTTGCTTTCCCTTTTGTAGACCTTCAATAAATAATAAATTTTCATCGGGGACTACAAATAATGGAATATTTATAAATGGTGTTACATACATCTCCAAGTTCCAAGAATACACAGAGTAGCATCGATCCAAAATAAATGGAAGAATGAAAAATCTATATCAATAAATTGTATTATTTCTTTAACTAAATCTAAATGATGATTCATGGGTACCATCATCAACTTTGAACTTGTAAACCATGGACTTTAAATTCCTAGAGGTCATGGACAACCATATGGGGACTTTGAACCACTACAAAGCAAATTCAAGGAAATTGCCAAGGTATGACCACATCATAAAGTTCTTAGGCCCATCCTTAGAGAAAGGTCCACGCTTGAAAAGAACTCCATTCACGTCCAAAATGAGTAGGCTCTAACTATACACAAAAAGAGCTTGGAAATTAATAATAGAAGAGACCCATACTTGTCTTGTATCAGGTGAATGCTATAAATTTTGACCCCCTTCTATAGTGCACTATGTATTTTGCTCCAGGTGCCTTGTAGTTTCATCTTCTTCCTCTTATCTCTACTCGTTTTCTTCTTCTAATAGTTGTCATGATAAAAAAAAAATCATTTTTATGATGAAAATTGCGTTTAAGACTCTAATTCTTTGTTTTGAAAGTCTCACCAAATCCTCCAAAACATATAAGAAGAGTTCATGTATGCGATCGATGCAATATAAATGTCAAAATAAGATCATGATTTTTTATGCATGTTTGAGCGCATAAAATTAAATCAGACCTTAGATACATTCAAGCCATCCTTAAAATACCTTGAAAAGCATATACTCAGTATGTAAGACTACACACCAACTATAAGAATGACTATCTTACTAGGATGCCAACAGTATCCATGTGAATTTTGCATTTGCAAGGTTCTTATGTCCAAATTTCTTAAAAATAACCATTGTTAGCCTCTTTATGTATCTGAAGAAAAATCCTATTCTTATCTACAAGTAATATATGCTTTCTAGAAATATATCAATGTGAAGAAATGAACAATATTCATACATTTCTATCTTCAAATGCATTGTGGAAATGGAATTAAATAGGTTGACCTATGTTTCTTGGAAGTTGGTTACTACTAGGATCTAGTGTGAGTTGTTTATGTATGGAATGATCATGACTCTTACCCTCCGTGGATTAAAAATTTCAGAGATTTGTCATACTTCGCGAGTTTTGTTGAGGCATCATTCATGAGAAGTGAGATCCTCTGGTTTGCTATATATATATATATATATATATATATATATATATATATATATATATATATATATATATATATATATATATATATATATATATATATATATATATATATATATTCAGGACAGTCACTTGGCATTGAATGCCTTACCAACCTCAGATGAAATTGAATTATGTAGATAAATTTAAATAAATCCAATAAGTTGAGATTGTCCAAGGAAGTGGAATACTTACATCAAGAAGATATGGAGGAGCATGCTTGACATGAGTATATTTTTTTGTAACAGAGTATCAATCCTCAACGTCAAGGGAAAGCTCTGTCTCCTTATCTTGGGATGTTAGAATTAGGCCTCTTTTGAATCTTGATAAGGACTCCTTAATAAAATTCTCTTATTGCAATATTCATTCCTCATTCCTTTCTTTTGTCTCTGTGCAATCATTATTGTTCCTTGTCAACTTTGCTCTCAGACTTTTTTGCCCTCACTCTAGTGGTCACATTGTGTGTACATTCCAATGGTGACTTTCCTTTAGTTTTCCTAAGAAATGGTATGAGCAAAATCTTTGCCATCTTTGCATCTAGAAAAGTATCTAATGGCTAAAGTAATTTATCATCATTCCATCATAACCTTTTAAAATTTTCCATGTCCTTTAGCATGACAGTCCACCTACTAGCATGAGTCACAATGACTATCTAATCATTTAGGATCTCAATTAGAAAATCATAAATAGCTTCTTGCAAGCATAAAAGTAAATTCCTCTTCCATTGACATGTCATTCCCCATTCCACACAGATATTTCAGTAGAGCCTTTTGAAAGGGAGTTTATGTATGCAAACTCTACTAACTTTCTACACATCTATATAAAATATTCAATTTTTTATTAACCCTCTTAAATCTGCTCCACTTTGTTATGTGTTGTGATTTCCCCTTCTAACAAGCTTGATCAATGTTGTATTTGATACTCTAGGAACTTCAACCACTTTTCTTGCATTCAAATTTTCTCGTGCCATCTAGAAGGGAATCGTTTAGAATTTCCTTTATGAAGGAGCATTCAAAATCTTAAAGGGGAAAGAAAAAGTTCTGCTATGTGGTAAAGTCTCAAAAATTAGTGATTTGATGCAAAAATATTAGTAAAGGGTCATCAAATGCCACACGCATGTCAGAATGCATAAAAAATATTAGCACATATTGTATGAAAAGCATATTTTCCTTTTTCCCACAATCGATTATGGAAAAGGAGTCTTTGTGTATTAAGGAATATGAAACCAAATATGGCAAAAAAAGGATACACCTTATACATGAACAAATAAAGGTGAATAAGCAGCTTACCTTGCTTCATGATGCAAAGCCTTTTTCGATCAATCGCATGTGGTATCTCCTACCTAATTCTCTCTCTCTCTCTCTCTCTCTCTCTATCTCTCTCTCTCTCTCTCTCTCTCTCTCTATATATATATATATATATATATATATATATATATATATATATATATATATATATATATATATATATGTGTGTGTGTGTGTGTATCTCTTGTTGATCTCCTTTGGAGGATCTCTCTGTCTCTCTCTCTCTGTGGATAAACCCTTTTTCTTAATGCTTTGTTCTTGTCTCATACGATCTATCTTTTCTGACCGATATTATGTTTCCCAATGTATGTTCACGTTCCTTTATAGATTAATGTGTTTTTCTAATAGCAAGACACATTCATATTGAATCCTTGGACCCCTTGATGTTGGGTGCTTTCCATTTTTTTGTACTTCCTTCAAAAGGTTAAAAATAAAATAAGAGGCCCATGCAAAATTTACTATTGTGAGTGGGTGTGTACATTTTCACAATTTTTGAGAGATCAATCGAGGGCTATCTAAAATGGTGTTTGCTCGTCTACAATTAGTATGAGAGAGAAAGAGTACGTGAGAGAGAGAGAGTCATAAAGAGAGATAGAGAGAGAGAGAGAGAGCGAGCGGCAGACAGAGAGAGAGAGATACGGCAAAAGATATAGAGAGCAAGAGAGTAGAGACAAAGAGAGAACTCACAATCACACATGAAACAAAGATGGTACATTTAGCAAAGGATAAGAGGCGTACAGCTCCAGGTTTAGCGAACTACCAAAAGAGCACAACAGATACGAAATCAGCAATTTTGCAGTAGTGATTATAATAGAGTCCACAAGCAGACACAAGTATAGTCATGGGCAAGAAACTTGTAGGTTTGGCTCTAGAGAAATCAGGCATTATGTGATAGTGACAGAGAGCAAGCTCACATGACACAAAACAAGTACAGCGGAGGGCACGCCATTTGCAGTTCATTGACTGCCAAAAGCCTATAGCATATATCTAAATGGAGGGGTCTATAATGGAAGCAAGTTCACCTTCAGGTGGAGAAATGGAGAATTTTAAAGGTAAGAGAGATCCATCATTGATTTTGGTTCAAAGATTTAGATGCACAATTATTGAACTCGAGGATTGTGCTAGATATTGAAATGAAGGATGTCATGATGATAGTGATAGGGAGAGGTCAAAAGTGCACAAAAAACAAATATAGAAGATGTCAAGGCATTTTCAATTCTAGATTCATCGAATCTCCTAAAGTGTGTAATAGATATCCAAATGCAAGAGTCTATAGTGGAAGCATTAGGGTGACAAAATCGGGGATTATGTAGTAGTGACACACACACACACACAAAAGTCACAAGCACAAACAAAATAAATATCATAGAGGGAAACACATTTGTGATTCCTATTTCACAAAATTTCCTAAAGTTCAAATATCCAAAAAGAGAAATCTATTATGGAAGCAAGTTGGGGTGACAAAATGGAGCATTTTGAAGGTAATGGAGGTTCATCATCAACTTTGCTTTAGTGAAAACAGAATAAGGAGTTGGAATGCACTTTGAAGAGTATACGGATTACATTTCTTTTTAGGAATTCGCTTTGAATTCAAGTGCGCTTTGACACACATATCAATTAGAAAAATATATCTTTTGCTTTTTGCACATCAAGGAGCATGTCTCTATTTCTCTTAGAAATTGATATTTTTGTAGTCGCACTTCAAATACAATCACCAAAGAGTCTTGAGAGCGCTTCAGCTCAAGATAAAGAAGAAATAGTAAAGGCATTGACTTAATTTAGCCACATTAATTTGTTCCGTTCAAAGAAGTGCAAGAAGAGCAACCATCATTGGTCAATGGCTTCAAGACATTTGCCTAAACCTTGAATTTATCTGTATTCAAGAGACCAAAATTGATGGAGAAGACCTCCAAAAACGCCTTAGACATGTCTCCTCAACCCATTTCTGGTTTTCGAGGTCGCACCCTTGGGGGTCCGGTGGGACGGTAATTGGTATAAACCAATTCTGGTTTGAAAAGCGTGAGAACTCCATTCACCATAAGGAATATGAGTGCATAGCAACAGTTAAGGCGACACAATTTCGTCGCTATAAAATTGCAAAATGCATCGCAAGGAGCGTCGAGCACGTATCGTCGATTAAACGACAAGCCAAACGATGTTTTTTTCGATGTGTGGCATGATGGGTATGCGACACTCGCATAGAGCATCGCTAATGTGATAGTTTAAAAAAGCGTCGATAAGTGATGCTAAAAAATGTCGCTTATGCAATGCCAATTCCAATGGTTTTTATGACACGTTACGATCGCTTACACGATGAACTATTGACAAAAAAAAAATAAAACGTTGGAGGCTCTTCGATTGGCATTTTCACACATCTGATCGAAGAGCTCTCCAACGTTCTTAATTGTGTTGTGCGTACGAGCTGAAACGAGTATATGCAGAATTGTTGTTTTGCCTAAGCTCTATCTTATTGTCTCTCTCTGTCTCTGTTTGTACGTCTTTCTCTCTTTGAATTCTCTCTCTCTCTCTCTCTCTATTGCAGGTTATTCAAGAAGCTAACCAAGCAAAAAGTATGGCTAACTATTGTAAGTACAATTTCCATTCTTTGTATATCATTTGAATTCTGTTATTTTCATTAGATACTATACTCACACTTATTGATATGCACATATACACTTATACATGATGAAGATGCATGTTCACACATATACACATATACACATGCACATACACACACATATATACACACAGATACATGTGCACATACACACACATACACATGCATATGCACAAACATTTCTACAACCACATAAAAAAGACTTACATGCATGCATTATTGCATATATATATATATATATATATATATATACATACACACATTAACATATACTTAAATACATGTATATGCACATCCACATGCAAGCACATGGATGCAAATGGAAATGCATCCACATGCACATGCATGTTTCATACATATACACATCATATGCATACATTTGTATATGTTTATACACATACACATACATATGCACATATGTATATATACACACACATACACATATATATGCACATACGTACACACACATATACACATGCACATACATACATATACACATATACATGCACATACATATACACACACATACACATGCACATGCACATACTCATATACACACATATACACTTACACATGCACATGCACGTACATACATATACACACACATACACATGCACATACATACATATACACACACATAGATATACACTTACGTACACACATATGAATGAATTATATAATTAAAGTACTAAAACACATGCTTAATATAAACAATAATAACAATCAATAGAACAAAACTTTTCATTACTTAATACCATACACACAATTCAAAACATAATTGAAATGAAAAATATATAGATAATATATATATATATATATATATATATATATATATATATATATATATATATATATATATATATAAATGTAAATACATATAATCCAATGTCATAATCAAGAATCATAATCATCATCATCATGATCATCATCATCATCATCAGCATCATGATCATCCTGATCATCCTCATCCTCATCATCATGATCACCCAGCGACGATCGAGATCGTCCCTCCTATGTCTGTCTCTCCACCTCATCCATATCTTCCTCTCCATAATACTCTTGTATTACATATAATAAACATAAATAAGTAAAACAATTAAACCATTCATACAAAATAAAATAATTATATAAAATTTAATAATACTCACAAAGGCATCCGGATGATCTCGCATATACTCGCTCAAACGCCGATATCCAAAATTTGTAGCATACTCGATCTCATGTTTTGTAGGATATCGGCCATAATCCTTTCGCTGCATTGAAACAAATAAAAAGATTAGTTTCTTGAATTTTAACTAAAATAAAAAATATACTCACAATAACACACATACTTACAAATGTAGCTACAAAACCATGATGGCCCATTTGGCCTAGGTGCGATGTGTGTCCCGACTAAACTCTCTTCTTTGCAGCAGCCTGTTTATTTAAGAAAAAAGAAATACATAAATTAAATGTAAAAAATTACTAAAATATATGAAAATTATAAATATAAACTATTAATTTGTATACCTTCTACTGAGGAAATGACTCCTGAAGACATAGCTATCTACGAAAAAACTTCCACGTCTCAGGTGGTATGTTAGGTCGCCTCTTATTTTTTTCCACCATACACTATCTCCTGTTAATTTAATCTCAAATAGAAAAAAAATCAGAATACATACACATATATACACACACATACACATAAAAATACCCACATACACATACCCACATACACATATACATGCAAACATATACGCATACATATATGCATACATATACACATATACATACATATAACATAAACACACATATACATATCCACATATATACGTACACACACATGCATGCATATACACTCATTCATACAAAATACATGCATTTATCCCACAATAATGTGTATTTGTGTATATGTGAATATGTGTGTATGTGTAAATGTGTATATGTGAATATGTGTGTATGTGTAAATATGTATATGTGAATGTTTATGTATGTAAATAATCACATTATTAATATCAAATACCATTATTTGTAGATTTTGATCAATCAAATGGAACTCCAACACTGTCTCCTCATCCTGCAATGACTATATAATGTAATTATATCAAACATTTAATTTTAAATATATTTGATGGATACATAACTTATATATTTTTTTGTTTCTTATTATAATCAGATTTTGATCAATCAGAGGGTACTCCACCACCTCCTACCCATGCAAGGACTTCACATGTGTCCTCCGATAGGAATTATGATGAATTTTACTATCAAGAGCGTATTATATGTTGGTGTAACTCTTGATATGGCACGGATCAAAGACCACGATTGGAATGTATTGAACATGAGGCAGAGTATGGTACTTTTGAGCATGCACCATCACCTGGTCGACGTGATAATGCTTGGGTATGTATTTTTTATATAAATTAATGTCATTATTTTATTTAAAAACCATATACAAAATCAAATTACTGTTGATATACAGGAATCCTTTCTCAATGATGGTGATGATGATAATTTTTCTCATAATGTTAATAAACCTCGTACACGTCATGGACTTGTTGTTCATCAATTACAAGCAGAGGTTTCTAGAAATCCTCTATCTCGTGGTTTAGAGATTGAAATGGCTGGAGATTATCCATTGCAAGCTCGTGATCGCTCTCTAGTACAAACATATGATAGAAGAAGATATGGAGGATGGAATAGAGGATCACTTCCTTTAGATGGAGAGGTTTTCAACTTTTGGGTAATCGCTATATGATTGCTCCATCCACTGTTACTAATGTTGGTCATGGTCTCTTTATTGTAGAGGATTTGTATGTGCCTCTGAACTCTGAAGTCACTCTTATGTCATTTTGTGGTCCTATATATGGATGGGGAGATTGGCATCGACTTTCACATTATGTTCAAAGCATGAGTACTTATGGAATATGCTTGAACACAACATCCCTTACTACTAGAAGAATTTTACATGCAGAAAATGAAAGATTATATATTGATGGATAACCTTACATGCATGGAAATATAGCAGGTTTAATAAATAGTAGTCGAGGGTTGCATATTAGTACAAGGACTAATTGCACATTTGAGGAGCGTGAAAATAGTCATGAATCACCATACATGAGTAGAGATGTATCAAGATACATAGTTGTCAATGCTATTACTACATTACATGTTGGTGATGAAGTATTAGTGAATTATAAATGGTGTAGACCTCCAAGAGCACCTTTTAGCTAGAGAGAATGAAAATTTTCTATCCATATTTAATAACTTATATATTTAATTTTATGTTTAAAGTTTACTTTTTATTCATTTATGGAATACTAATGAATTTTATTTATATGTGTAGATTCCAATGTATGATGTTGATGATATTCCTCCACGCCATTCACAATTGCCAGTAAGACCTCATTTATCATAAGCTTCTATGAGGAAGGTACGCAAAAGTGATCATGTGGAATATGCAAGGTTGAGAGATCTATATTCAAAATAAGATAAAGTACAAGATTTGTGCGACAATGATGAAGATGATGGCATGGCAGATTTTATTGAGGATTGGTATCAAAATGACAGTGAGAGCATTGATATTTCTAAAAATGAGAAATATCTTCGAGAGGAATGTCTAAAGCATGTATATGAAGGAAGTCATTTGACACGACTAAGTGTGAGCTTACTTATTCTCAATCTTCAAAATTGTTTTGGATGGACTAATGTATGTGTTTCGACACTATTAAGGTATAATTTTCAATTTTCTATATAGATATATATATATATGCATATATAAGCATACACATAATATACATGAATGTATGCACACATATAAACATACACACACATATACACACATACACATGTTATGAGAGTAAGGTCAAATTATACATCCCTGTATCGAATGAAGATGTTTTGTCCGTCTAGCCTTTAGAATTGTCCACCCAACCTTTAGAATCTTCTTGACACATATGTTTCTCCTGTTTTAGTCGATCTAATACCTATGCTACGAACTCTTTTGAATACAAATATTAAGTATCAGTTAGCTATGCAGGTATTAAGTCATATGTAAAATGGGAGGATCAAATTTATTTTGAAGATTTTGAAGGATGGAAAAATAATTTTAAAGGATGGGCAGAAAAAAAGTGTCCATTCAATGCGGTTTTTATTCTTATGTTAGATAAGGTAAGAACAAGAACTTGCATTGAATGGACACTTTTTGTCCGCCCATCCTTTAAAAGTATTAATGCATCTTTCAAAATATTCGTGATAAATTTGATCCTCCCATTTTACATATGACTTAATACCTTCATAGGTAATTGATACTTAATATTTGTAAACAGCTTAGCAAGACAAGTAATAGATTGACTATAAAATGGGAAACCGCCAGACGATTCAATGGTCTAGATATGAAAATTTGCAAACCACAATCTGCAATTCCATCTAGCCTTTAGGAATTGTCCACCCAATCTTTAGAATATTCTTGACACATATGTTTCTCCTATTTTAGTCGACCTAATACCTGTGCTACTAACTCTTTTGCATACAAATATTAAGTATCAGTTAGCTATGTAGGTAGTAAGTCATCAGTAAAATGGGAGGACCAAATTTATCTTAAAGATTTTGAAGGATGGAAAAATAATTTTAAAGGATGGGCGGAAAAAAAGTGTTCATTCAATGTAGGTTTTTATTTTTACTTTAGCTAAGGTAAGAACAAGAACTTGCATTGAATGAACACTTTTTGTTCGCCCATCCTTTAAAACTATTAATGCATCTTTCAAAATATTTGTGATAAATTTGATCCTCCCATTTTACAGACAACTTAATACCTTCATAGCTAACTGATACTTAATATTTGTAAACAACTTAGCAAGATAGGTAATAGATTGAATATAAAATGGGAAACCGCCAGACGATTCAATGGTCTAGATATGAAAATCTGCAAACCACAATATACAAAAAACAATTAAAAATGAAATCAAATATACACAGCTACACATACATACATACATATACATACATACATACATATACACTCATACATATATACACTCATACATATATACACATACATACATACATACATAGACATGTATACACACATACATATACATATATGCATACATATATGCATATGTATATATACATACATATACACCTATAAAACACATATACATACACACATACACATATGTATACGCATGCACATGCATATACACATCCACATACACATACACCTAAGCATACACATATATAAAATTATATGCATATATATATATATATATATATATATATATATATATATATATATATATATATATATATACATATATATATATATATATATATATATATATATATATATATATATATATATATATATATATATATATATATATATATATATGTATATATATATATATATATATATATATATATATATATATATATATATATATGTGTGTGTGTGTGTGTGTGTGTATATATATATATTTATTTATTTACTTTTTTTAATATATCTTTTTTTGATGAACTTACAGGTTATTATCTGAAAAGTTTTTACCAAGTCAGAATATTCTTCCTACCTCACATGATGAAATAAAGAAGATAATCAACAATCTTGGTATAGATTATCGATGTATACATGCATGTCCTACGATTGTATTTTATATAGAGGTGAATATGCAAACTCTTTGACATGTCCCAAATGTCAATCTCCTCGATATAAGGGCGAAAAAGGTAAAATCCCAAAAAAGGTATTGAGACATTTTCCATTGGCTCCACGGATTAGACATGTTTCAAAGCCCTGAATTATCAAAGCTTTTGACATGGGGACATGATCATAAAAGTACTAATGGAATAATCAGAATTCCTCATGATAGTGTTGCTTTTCATCATATTGATTCTACATGGCCTGAATGTGCACAAAATCCGTAGAATCTAAAGTTAGGAGTTGCATTAGATGGGGTTAATCCATTCTCCATGAAATCTAGTAAATGGTCAACATGGCCAGTGGTAGTCATAAACTACAATCTTCCGCCATATCTTAGCATTAAAAAGGAACATTTAATGCTTTCACTTTTAATCCTAGGCTAAAGACAAGTTAAAGATATAAATATATATCTTGCTCCTCTCATTGACGATCTCCAAGAGTTATGGAGAGGTATTAATGTCATTGATGTATCGAAAAGCATCAACGAAAGACATATTAAGGTTCATGGTATTGTGGCTTGGAATATTCATGATTTTCCAGGATATTGTGTTTGTTCAGGTATTGATGTAATTTTTTTATTCAATATGCATATAAATAAATATGATTTAATCTAATTATATTTTTATCGTTTTCATGATGCAGGAATATCTACTAAGGGTTATAAAGCTTGTCCATATTGTGGTGATTGGTTGAGATCAATCTATAGTAAGAATCTCAACAAAAATATTTATCTTTGACATCGATGATTCTTTCCTCATGATCATCCATTAAGATCTAAAAGAGAAGCAAAAAATTTTAATGGAAAGCTTGAAACAGGTCAGTGTCCAAAACCTATGACGCCTATGGATTGGTATAAAAAATGGATGATGGACCTCTCATAGATCCAGAATCAGAAATCTTCAGTGATGATGAAGATAATGAGTACGTGAAGAGAGGTGAAGGAAAATTGGCACTCACAGAGAACTTATCAATATGGTATTCTTTGGAGTATTGGAAAGAGTTAAAAGTATGTCATCTTCTTGATCCTATGCATATATTCAAGAATATTGGTTATTCACTATGGCAGCATCTTCTCGGACTAAAAGATACCATAGCATCAAGGAATGATTTGAAAGAGTAAAAATCAAAACCAAATTTATGGCCAGTTTTTGATAGACATCGATAGGAAATGACTTATGCACCTGCTCCTTAGGTACTTACAACAAAAGAGATACATACTATCAACAATAGAATTCAATTGATTAGGACTCCTACCGGATATGGAACATCTTTTCAAAACATGTTTACTATGGATGATAAGAGCTTATCTGGGTTAAAGGCCCATGACTGGCATAACTTTTTGAAACATATTTTACCTTTGGTTATCGATGGATGTACAACGAAAGGAGTACGAGATGTGATCTATCGTCTTGGATCGCTTATAAGGTAATTATGATACTTTTATATTTAATATGTATGAATATTGGATATCTTTTATTTTTTAATTAACTTCTTTATATTTTTTTTATGATATGTATAGGTGGATTACATCAAAAGAGATCGACAAAAACTCGATCCCACAAAAAAAAAGGTGAATGCAAATAGCTACTATGTTTGATGGAGAAAGAATTTCCTACTTCATTTTTTGATATTCAGGTTCATTTATTAGTCCATCTTGTAGATGAAATAGAGATTGCAGGTGTTGTCAACACTCGATGGATGTTTTGGGTCGAGTGATTTATTAGTTTCTATTTACTAATTTAATTTCTTTTGCAGGCTCGAATGTTCACTAATATGTGGGCTTTTGGATAGCATATTAGAATCAAAGCCATTGATTCTTTATGTAAAACAGAGGATTCTAGTATTGTTGCTTCTTTCAAGCAACTATCACGTGCTAGCTCAAAAGACATGAACTTTATAGATGGTGAACTTGGTTACATAGGAACTATTGTTGGTATCTACAAAATTTCATTTCGTACATTCAAACAGGTAGAAAAAAGATTATATTTTTTATGATAGAGTTAGTTATTTTTTTAAGCACCTAATAATGGGTTTTTGTTTTTATATAATTTGATAGGTTATTTTGAAGGTTGATTGGTTTCAAGCCGAGTATAAGGTATTAATTCCACATTAAGAAAGGAATTATCTAGGCTTTGGGCAATTGATTCTTCCAAGGTAATGTGATCTACTAAAGAACCATATATTCTTCCTAGGCATATTGAACAAGCATTTTTTTATAAAAACCCAGATGCTTACCCTTGTTGGCAAGTTATTCATGTTCAACCTAGAGGTAGGTCATTGTTTGAACAGTTCATTGTTAGAGAGATCAAAGAAAGTCCTCTTGATGATTCAGCATCAGATACTGATACATCAACATCTGAAAGAGAAATTAGAATCATTATACATGATAATGATACTATTTTTTTTAATGAAGAGGATAATACTTGTAAGGAATTGAACTCACAACCTCTTGGTTAGGAATGTGATGGGCTAACCACTTGCCCCAAAAGCCATGGTTGAGGATTACTTCCTAATCCTCTCTCTTAGGGTGTAGTTCAACCATCTCCTACTAGGATTATGTTACATTCTTCCCCCCTTGGTCGATCATTGTCCTCAATGATCTACTCTTGTATCCCTCTAGCCTCGGTGATCAGTCCCTTGAACTCCCTAGGTGCCCTTGAATTGATGTTCCTCAACCTCGCACAGTTTCTTGAACCTTGTTCGCAACCTTGGTCTCTTGAACCCTTGCTCTCAACCTTGGTGTCTTGAACCTTCTTGTTTGCAACCTTGGTGTCTCGAGCCCTTGTTCTCAACCTCAGTCTTGAACCTTGTTCTCACCCATGCTTGGTATCTTGAACACTCAATCAAGTGCCACCCAAGGATTACCAAGGATTTCACGCTTGCAAGCTAGCTCATTGGAAAGTTCGTTCCGAGAGCTTTCCAAGGGTATATTACATGCCTCAATCTGACCTACAGATTGAGAGATACACCTCAATCTTTGTTAGGTCCATCCTTGAAACCGACGCGCATGGCTTCCACAACTCCTACCCTTTCACATAGAGGATGCCCAAGCGCCTTTTTTAGAAGCCATTGGGTCATTCCACCTTGCCCAAGCCTACTTCCTAGGCTCTGATACCATTGTAAGGAATTGAACTCACAACCTCTTGGTTAGGAATGTGATGGGCTAACCACTTGCCCCAAAAGCCATGGTTGAGGATTACTTCCTAATCCTCTCTCTTAGGGTGTAGTTCAACCATCTCCTACTAGGGTTATGTTACAATACTCTACATGTTGATTCTACTGATGAGGAAGAGGAATTACTAGAAATCGATATCAATCCATCAATAGATGATGTGACTCATGAGAACACAGATTTAACAATAGAAGAAATAAATGAAATCAATAAGGATAATGAAGATGAGACTATATTGATGTCTTACCAAAATGATGGCAATAATGAAAACATATGAGGAGATTAGATAGTAAATTCTACTCTAGTTATCGATCAATAACTTAAAGCTTCTGAATGGATATCAGATAATATATTCTTTATTCAATTTGAATAACGATGAATCCTACTAGAGAGATGAAATCATGTTCTTTTAAATTAGAACATGAAGCTCGGGGGTATGCCTAATTATTTTATATATAGCTTTATCTTCGAGGAGAAAATTTTTATCATGTATGTATGCATATGTGTGTGTATTCATGTGTATTATATGTATACATATATTAGTATGCATATATATGTATTTCATGTATATGTATGTGTGTGCATGTGTGTGATATATGTATACATGTGTTAGTATGCATATGTGTATATATGCATATGCATTCATGTAAAATATTCATGTATTCATGTAATATATGCAAGTGTTTATAAATGTGTATTCATGTATAAGTATACATTTGTGCATGTAGGCATGTATATGTGATGTGTACATGTATATATGTATATGTGTCTATGGGTAAATGTGTACATGTAAATATGTATGCATGGATATATATATATATATATATATATATATGTGTGTGTGTGTGTGTGTGTGTGTGTGTGTGTGTATGTGTATGTGTGTGTGTGTGCATTTAGGCATGTATGTGTGATGTATAATGTATCTACTCCATTTTATATTTATGTATGTGTATCTACATGATGTATATATCTTTATAGATATTATGATCCTCATTGATTGGACTAGCTACATATAGAGGCATAAGGCTAGGAGGAGAGACATCTCTCTATTAGGATGTCGGAGGAATAGATGGAATGTGTACATATACTTCAATCATATGGCTAAAAGGCTGAATTAGAGTTTTAAATTAGGGGTTTTAAAACCCTAATATCAAAAATAGTGTTTTCAAATTAGGATTTTTGAAATAGGATTTATATATATATATATATATATATATATATATATATATATATATATATATATATATATATATATATATATATATATACATATAGATATATCAGTGTGCATGCATGTGTGTACGTATGTGTTTCTATATGTGTGTATGCATGTGTGTATGTATGTGTATCTATATGTGTGTATGCATGTGTTGTGTGTGTGTATATGCATGTGTATATGTATATATGCATGTAAATATGATTATATGAGTCTATGTGTTGTGTACATATGATTATGCATGTGTATGTGTATGTGATTATGTGTATGTGTATGTGAGTATGTGTATGTGTGTATGTGTATTCATTATATGTGTGTAACTGCATGCATGTGTATGTGTGTGTAAAAATGTGCATGTATGTGTGTGTATGTATAAATGTGCATGTATGTGTATATGTCTGTAAGTGTGCATGTATGATGTATATGTGTGTGTATGCGTGTATTTGTACCTCTAGTCTCACTCTTTTCTCTCTCTCTCTCATATACATACATACATACATACATACATACATACATAAACACACATACTCATATCCACGTATATATACATAAAAGCAATGTGTACCGTGCATTATCACAACGATGAGCCATAAGTTTCCACATCTCTTTTAGACACCACTTATGCGACCATCCTGTCCCAAACTCTATCTCAAGTGAACTAAGTACGTATTTTTTATCCCCTCTCAACATGCTCACTACAAAAATTAAAAAATCATGTAAATAAAACATAAGATATCTATTTCAATTTATATGTAAAATTTGTACTTACTTCCATGGTAAGTGGACAAGGCACAGGTAAGAGTCGCATAATGCCCGCATTCTTCTCTTGAACTCCAATCCATTCCCTATGTACACAATGTTCCCCTTTGGCTCTATATCACACTCTAGCCCTAAGGTCCATATGCATGTCCTCATAGGCAACTCTGCTCTGCTATCACGATCCGGAGGTGGTATAGGTGTCCAGAAAATAGATAGATAATAAATTATTAAAATTCTATGTTATAATATCATTAAAAAAGTTTATGAAAAAAAAACATACCTATGAGTAGATTGTTGTCTTCCCACATGTGGAGCCGCAGAAGAGCCCTCCTCTGATCGCTGGGTAATCATCTGGACATATAATCCACCTCATCATCAAGCATCTCTGAGTACTCATGCATGATGATCCCTAGAGTATCAAGCGGAACTCTTGCTCTCATAAGACTTTTTATGAGAGTGAGTTTCGCCTTTCTCTCTCTACTAGGATCCATAATACCTAACATATAAAACAAAATGGGTTAGAAATCAATATATATACATGTACATATGTATATGTGTATGTAGGCATATATGTGAGTGTGTGTGTATGCATGTAAAGATGTATGTATGCATATGCATGTGCATTATGTATGCAAATGTATGCATGTGTGTGTATGTTTGTGTGTGTGTGCATGTAAGTATGTATGTATGCATATGCATATGCATTATGTATGCATATGCATTATGTATGCATATGCATATGCATTATGTATGCATGCATGTGTATGTGTGTGTGTATGTGTCTCTATGTGTGTGTATGCATATATATGTGTGTATGTCTCTATGTGTCTGTCTACGCATATATATGTGTGTATGTGTCCATGTGTGTGTATGTGTGTGTCTATGTGTGTGTATCTGTGTGTGTCTGTGTGTATATACGTGTGTATCTGTATATATGTGTCTATGCATTTGTATGTATGTGTGTAAATGTGTGTGGATGTGTGTATGTGTCTATGTGTATGTGTGTGTATATGTGTGTGTATATATATGTCTACATGCATGTGTGTGTGTGTATGTAAATGTGTGTGGATGTGTGTATGTGTGTGTGTAATTGTGTATGTGTCTATGTGTGTATGTGTTTGTTTATATATGTGTGTGTATCTCTGTGTGTGTAAGTTTGTATGTGTGTATGTGTGTGTGTCCATGTGTGTAAGTGTGTGTGTGTCTATGTGTGTATGTCTATGTGTATGCATGTGTAAGTGTGTCTGTGTATGTGTGTGTGTGTGTGTGTCTATGTGTGTGTGTAAATCTATGTGTATATGTGTGTGTATATGTATATGTGTATGTGTCCATGTGTGTGTATGTATCTATGTGTGTGTATGTGTCTATGTGTGTATGTGTATGCATGTAAGCATATATCTATGCATATGCATGTGCATTATGTATGCTTATGTATGCATATGTGTGTGTGTAAGTGTGTGTATATGTTTGTATGTCTATGTATGCATGTAAGTATGTATGTATGCATATGTGTGTGTGTATATGTGTGTATGTCTCTGTATGCATGTAAGTATGTATGTATGCATATGCATATGCATTATGTATGCATATGTATGCATGTATGTGTAGGTGTGTGTATGTCTCTTTACGTGCGTGTGTATGTGTGTGTCTCTCTCTACGTGTGTGTGTGTGTCTATGTGTGTATATGTATCTGTGTGTATGTGTGTGTATGCATGTAACCATGTATGTATGCATATGCATATGCATTATGTATGCATATGTATGCATGTATGTGCATGTGTGTGTATGTGTGTGTATGTGTGTGTATGTCTCTCTACATGTGTATGTGTGTATGCATATGTATGCATGTGTGTATATGTGTGTGTATGCATGTAATTATGTATGTATGCATATGCATATGCATTATGTGTATATGTGTCTATGTGTGTACGTGTATGTGTGTATGTGTGTGTGTGTCTATGTGTGTATGTGTGTGCATGCATGTGCATGTGTGTGTAAATCTGTGTGTATGTGTCTATGTGTATGTATGTGTCTATGTGTGTGTATATGTATGCATGTGCATTATGTATGCATATGTGTGTATGTGTGTGTATGTGTCTATGTGTGTGTATGTGTCTATGTGTGTGTATGTGTATGCATGTATCTATGCATATGCATGTGCATTATGTATGCATATGTGTGTGTATGCATGTAAGTATGTATGTATGCATATGTATATGCATTATGTATGCATGTATGTGTATGTGTGTATTGTCTCTCTATGTGTGTGTACGCATATATGTGTGTGTATGTGTGTGTGTATGTGTGTGTGTATGTGTGTGTGTGTGTGTGTGTGTCTATGTGTGTATGTGTGTGTATGTGTGTGTATGCATGTAAGCATGTATGTATGCATATGCATGTGCATTATGTATGCATATGCATGTATGTGTGTGTATGTGTGTATGTGTGTATGTGTGTGTATCTATATATATGTGTCTGTATGCATGTGTATGTGTGTGTGTGTGTAAATGTGTGTGGATGTGTGTGTGTGTGTCTATGTGTGTGTGTGTGTGTCTATGTGTGTATATACATGTGTATCTATATATATGTGTCGGTGTGCATGTGTATGTGTGTATAAATGTGTATGGATGTGTGTGTGTAAGTGTGTAAGTGTGTATGTGTCTATGAGTGTGTATGTGTTTATGTGTGTGTATGTGTCTATGTGTGTGTATGTTTCTATGTGTGTATTTGTATGCATGTATGTATGCATATGCATGTATGTATGCATATGCATGTGCATTATGTATGCATATGCATGTGCATTATGTATGCATATGTGTGTGTATGTGTGTGTATGTGTGTGTATGCATTATGTATGCATATGTGTGTGTATGCATTATGTATGCATATGTGTGTGTATGCATTATATATGTGTATATATGCATGTGCATTATGTATGCATATGTGTGTATGCATGTAAGTATGTATGTATGCATATCCATATGCATATGCATTATGTATGCATGTATGTGTATGTGTGTGTATGTCTGTCTATGTGCGTGTGTGTATGCATATATGTGTGTGTATGTGTGTATGTGTGTATGTGTGTATGTGTGTATGTGTGTATGTGTGTATGTGTGTATGTGTGTATGTGTGTATGTGTGTATGTGTGTATGTGTGTATGTGTGTATGTGTGTATGTGTGTATGTGTGTATGTGTGTGTATGTGTGTGCATGTATGTGAGTGTGTGTGTATGTGTGTATGCATGTGTATGTGTGTGTATGCATCATTATGTGTGTGTGTATGCATCATTATGTGTGTGTGTTTCTATGTGTGTATGTGTGTGTATGTGTGTGTGTCTATGTGTATGTGTGTGTGTCTATGATTGTGTATGTGTTTATGTGTGTGTATGTGTCTATGTGTGTGTATGTGTCTATGTGTGTATGTGTATGCATGTATGTATGCATATGTGTGTGTATGTGTGTGTATGCATTATGTATGCATATGTGTGTGTATGCATTATGTATGTGTATGTATGCATGTGCATTATGTATGCATTATGTATGTGTATGTATGTGTATGCATGTATGTGTGTGTGCATGTATGTGTGTGTGTATGCATGTGTATGTGTGTGTATGCATCATTATGTGTGTGTATGCATTATGTGTGTGTATGCATCATTATGTGTGTATTTGCATATGTGTGTGTATGCATTATGTATGTGTATGTATGCATGTGCATTATGTAAGCATATATGTGTGTATGCATATATGTGTGTGTGCATGTATGTGTGTGTATGCATCATTATGTGTGTATGTGTGTATATGTGTGTGTGTATATATGTGTGTGTGTATATATGTGTGTATATGTGTGTGTATATGTGTGTGTATATGTGTGTGTATGTGTGTGTGTGTCTATGTGTATGTGTGTCTATGTGTGTATATGTGTGTGTGTATGCATATGTATGTGTGTGTATGTGTGTGTGTGTGCATACCTGGCTTCAACAAGTAGGCTCTTGCTCACAGTGAACCTTGGCAAGACCAAGGTCATGATCTTCCATACCTCCAGGACAGTACGCCATCGCGCCTCTTTCACAGCAGCTGGAGGACAGATAGAGGTAGTGGACTCCTACGTCTACCTAGGTATCACCTTCTCGGGCAGCACAAGGGTATTCTCCATGGCACAGGCTGCGAGAGATAGATTGACGCGAGGTTATGCGGCACTTGCAGGATTGGAGAGACGCTACTTTCAGACACATTTTCAGGAGCCTCGGACTAAGGGGTGGCTCTTTGACACTCTAGTGACACCCGCATTGATGTACGCAGCAGCAGTATGGGCACTAGGGATCACAGAGGCGATGTGGACGCAGATTGAGAGGCGCCAGATCACCATGATATCACGATTGCTGCGCAGCAAGCCCTCCGTTCCACATGACATTATACGAGCTGAGCTTGGCACACCACCGATGCTAGTGGAGGCCCTCTTCTAGTTGGTGACCTTTATTCTGAGAGTCAAAGAGCTCCCCACTAGCCGACTCACCAGGCTTGCATTTGAGAGCTCTAGACATTTGGCAGAGACAGGGCATGAGAGAGTATGGTATGCACAGACTTACCGATGGCTAGCAGACCATGGCATGGGCATTACGGATCTCCCCCCTTTTCAGTATGACCTCTCTTCCCCCCACACTACCCTCTCTCGTTCGGAGAGGAATAGGATCATCCGTCAGGACCTACTACAGATACACGTCAGGGAGACATGGATAGCACCACGGGAGCCTCTTCCCACAAAGAGGCAACACTACAGAGAGCACTTCCTGACTGTGACAGCGGATGGTTTCATTCAGAGACCACGATACATGGATACATATATGGCACCAGCTGAGAGAGTGGCCATTGGGCAGCTCAGAGTATCATCACACCAGCTCGAAATTGAGATTGGGCGAGCCACACATACCCCCAGGGATGAGCGACTATGCAGGATATGTAGAGAGGAGGTGGAGGACGAGGAGCACTACACATGTAGATGCCAGGCATATGAGGACATCAGAGACCGCTACCCACAGCTCTTCAGGGGGCCTAGAGAGATCAGGGCTTTATTGGGGACAGAGGACCAACGCCCTCTAGGTCGTTTCCTAGTAGAGCTCCAGCACCGCCACGCATCACTCCTCCAGCAGTAGATGGAGATACACCTGCCCCCCCCCCTCAGACTTATATTACAGATTTTTTCAGACCCACATACACTCGAGGGCCCAGCTCGATGCGGGGTGTCACATTACACAGAGCAGAGGAGCTTAGACGACAGCGTCGACGACCGAGACCCCTTGTCCGGAGAGCTCGTCCACATCAGAGAGAGATTCAGGCGATTCACGCACGCCATGACATGGAGATACAGAGACGTCAGAACCGCACCCCTATCGATTTGGACGCCCAAAGCATTTTGAGGATCGCCATGATGCCTTACCCACCAATGCATTATATCCTACACCCACTCCAAGCATTTAGGGGGTTGTGATACCATCGAGCCTCCCCTCCCTATGCATATCATATTTGTATCTCACCCATTGAGCATATAGAGTGCATACCCATAGCACCCCACACCCTTGATGCCAGCTACTATCCCTCCTTTTATACCCGTTTGCAGTACTCACACTTTATTTTTGTTTTGGATCACAGTGGATTGGATCATACTGATGTATATGTTTTGTCTCATAGGCCGATTTTGGCCTCTAATAGACGTTAAAAAGTCTTTCTTTCTTTCTTTCTCTCTCTCTCTCTCTCTCTCTCTCTCTCTCTCTCTCTCTCTCTCTCTCTCTCTCTCTCTCTCTCTCTCTCTCTCTCTCTCTCTCTCTCTCTCTCTCTCTCTCTCTCTATGTGTCCAAATCCCGGCACAAATGTGCCAGGAGAAATCGAAATTTTTTTTTAACATTCCAAAGCATTGCTTATGCGATGCTCTGGAACACAAGACGTCGCTTATGCGATGCTAAAATGTCAGAGCCATTTTGCCAATGTCGCAAATAGTGTCGATAATTAGCGACGGTATTTGTGACGCATAGTTTTAGTGTCACATAAGCGACGCTAGCATCACTTATGCGATGACTGCTCATAAAAAAAGAAAAAATAGGATTGTCACAATGCGACGATAGCATCACATAAGCGACGGTTCTCGTTTTTTTTTCAATTCGGGGGCGTCGCTATGCCCCCCTATTTCTAGTAGTGATTTAAGATCAGAGTCATCGGTGGATTGTCGTTTCCTTTGGTGCCCCCTTTCACTTCATGTTGGTTTCTTTGTACACCCCAAACGGGGAGATAGAGAGACTGGACACCTGTGCCTCCTAGGATTCACTCCCCCACAAGTTAATTTGCGAAGACTTCAATATGGTGGACCCTATGGACAGATGGAATGGCAAGGGCCGGGTCATAGATAGTCGAGAGAAAGAAAATTGGGATAAAACCAAATTGCACTTGGATCTAGTCGAATTCAAAGATTCAAATGGCTTTTCATGGTCCCTCCAAGTGGGGGAGGACTTGAGGAAAGCTAGACTGGATAGGAGCTATATCACTCAGAGCATTATTCACCAATGGGGCCATCCCTCCCTCTTGCAATGCACTAACCTCGTCATCTCTTATCACTACCCAATCATTATCTCTTTCCAACCTCTCACCAAAACCCATAAGGTTCCTTGGTTTCATGCCTGCTCGACCTCTTTCTCTCTCCCCTCCATCCATCAAGAAATTGTTGATGTGTGAAAGGAGGCTTTCACCACCTATTCATCCCCATCCAAAAGTTGGAGACGTGTTGTTGATAAGTCACGGTAGGTCATGATAAGAACCAGGAAGATGCTCCAAAATGTTCTGCATGGTTGTAGAGAAGCTCTACATCATAGACTTTGGAGACTCGAGGAGGAAGTGAACAAAGGAAGAGCTCAATCCCAGAAGGGTCTATGAAGAATCAGAGCAAAGTTGAGATATGAGGAAGAAATACAAAGGAAAAAATTGCAAATTTTCTTTAAGGAGTGGTGGGCTAGCAAAGTCGACAAGCACACCAAAGAGATGTGCAGCATTCTTAAAAGGAAACAAAACAGAGATGCGATCCCCCAATTGCTAGACTCGAATGGCATTGTAAGTAATACAGAAGAAGAAAATATTGGAATCGTTGAAGAACATTTTATGAAACTCCTCGGGACCTCGACTCCCCTCTCCCCCCATAGACGTGACTGCATGGTGCCATCTCTAGGGTAGCCTTTCATAGGATCCCACACAACCTTCGATCCCTACTTGATGCCCCTATCTCAGAAGAAGAAATCATTGGAGTCATTGATGCCCTTCCCAATGGGAAAAGCCAGGGGCCGGTTGGGCTCACTAATGAGTTCTTCAAGTCCTTCAAATTGGTGATGGCCACCCCTTTTCGGTCTCGCAAGAGGCGCTCAAGTTTGGACCACTTCTGACTTGTCTCAACAATGGCATAATCAAATTAATCCACAAAAAAGGGGAAAAGAATAGATTGGGAACTGGCACCCGATTACGATGCTTCAAATGGGATATAAGATCATTGCTAAAGTCTTAGCCAACAAAATTTCATGCCATTTGAGGGCTTGGTTGAGCAAAGACCAAAAGGGTTTCGTCAAAGGTAGGTCTATTTTGGAAGCCATAATTGATATTTGGGAAGGTCTCAACTTCGTGGATGAGTCAAGACAAGATGTGGTCTTCCTCAAGATCGACTTTAACAAAGCTTACGACAGGTTAGAATAGGACTACATTCTGCAATCTCTTAAAAATCTCGGTTGCAGCTAGAAATTCACCAAAATGATTTCGACCCTATTGGGAAATGCGTCGACTCAAATGCGTCGCCAACTTTCGAAGGTGATCAAATTAAAACGTTCGATTAGACAAGGATGCCCACTAGCTTCCCTTCTCTTTGCCTTTGCCACGGAAGGGCTTAGCCGGCTGGTGGACCAACAGGTGGAAGGTGCTTATATCAAGGGCCTCTTGTTGCCCTGCAACCATGAACAGATCACCAGGATACTCTTTGTCGATGATATGAATGCTTTTGTCCACAATGATTGTACTTTGGAGATGTTTTGGAGGTGCCTAGATACTTTTTGTGAAGCCTTTGGATCCAAAATCAACCACTCTAAGGCCGCCTTCAGAGCTATTGTCAGAAACCAACCCAACCTTCTCTTTGAACAGGGCTACCAGTGCATTCCCCGAGGCCCATTTTTCTGATTTCGTGGGATTCCCTTGGGCTTTGGTGTCTCAATGTAGCAGGGGTGGAACTGGGTCCTGGCCTGACTCAAAAACAAGTTAAACTATTGGAGAGTATTTGCAGAAACTTCCTTTGGACGGGAGACCACAATAGGAGGGGGTGCCTAAAATCAAATGCTCCATTTGCGCTAGCCAATGGGAGAGTGGGGGCCTTGGTATTCTGGACTTGGGATGCATGGCTAACAAATTGGTGGCAAAATGGATGATTAAGGCGTGGTGCAATGGGGAGACTTCCTGGGCCAAATTGATCTTCAGAAACAAGAACACACTAACTCTTGTGGGATTGCCAAACTGAAAGAACATGGACACTCTCACCCTTTTGTTCTCCCCAATCCCTATTTTTCTGAAAGGCTCGAATCTTGTGTGCTCCCTATGGAAGAGTTGGAACAAAGTGAAAAGCTTCATAAGAATCAATGAAGATTGGAAGTGGGTAGTTGGTATCAGACAGAATGACTCTATCTGGTTTTTGATCCATGGCATCAGGAACGTAGAATCTTGGATCATTTAAGTGCCAAGAGGCTCTAGAATAAGCACTTTGGGAAATGGAAACATCTCTAGAAGCAAGACACCAACCAATGGTTCAACTTCGAGGGTATTGACCCTAGCGCCAGCATTTCCTATGAAGAATGGAATATCTTACAAAGTAGATGTCTTGCCTAGGACCGCTCTAAAGTCCTTCTTCTCATGGTTCATGATGTGCCATGCCTGCTGGGTCTCAGATGGCATAATGGTAATTGCCTATCAAAAGTCCTGAATATCAAAGGGAACATTGATTATCAGGTCAACCTCAGCAAGAAGTGTGTGTCGTGGACATGCTTGTGGTGGGATTTGAAGTTCACGACTATCTGGCACCCTCTCATAGAAAACAAAAAGTATGTCCTCTTATGGCAAATTCTTCATCGGGGAATCTGGGCCAACAAAAAGGCTAGCAAATTTTGTGGGGTGCCTCCCTGGTGCAAATTATTGGAAAGAAAATTGGACTTCATAATCATATCAGCTGGAAACAAGCTCTGCTGAGAGAAGCAACTCTTTGGAATGCCATCAGAGGGGAGGTCCTCTGGAAGATCTGGCGAGAAAGATGTGCTTATAACTTTGGTGGCTCCCCAAAGAGTGGTCGATTGAGAAATCGCTATTCCTCCTCGATAAAAGAATCACCAATTGTAAGAAATCCCCCCCCCCCTTTAGGCATCATAAAGTGCTCCTTCTGATCAACAACAAGCTTAAACCCAAGTTGGCCCCGCATGAGGGTGATGAGAGGGTGATTAATTGTAATGTCATCTAAACTTTGTAAGACCTACCAGTGCTCTCTAGGACTTGGGGAGTCCCGTGGGCACTAGTCCCGTTCACTTGTACTCTTCTTTTCCTTTTATTTAATACAAGTTTGAAAGAGCACGGTAAGGCCGAACTTCCTTTATTTAAAAAAAGATTGATTGATGACGAAGATGACGGTAACGTGACCGGCTTCGAAAAGCATGTGTGAAAGTAAAAGTTGGACTCTTTTGTAGAGAGCCTTTTCTTTTAATAATAGAAATTTTGGTCTACATGATAACTATCCTAACCACTAATTCTACTATGTAAAAATAGAACCCTCTATGTGGGTTTACTTAGAAATTATATAAAATATAAATTTCATTATTGCTGTCCATCCACCTTTCACACCCTCATGAACCTTCAGCTTCTATATGAAAACACCAAAACACATTAATAAATTAATAAATTAACACTCCAACAGTTCCTTGTTCAACACATTCCATAATTCATAATGTGCCCCTCAATTGAAAAAGCAATTGACCTCAGTTGATAAAATAAAACTAAACATGGATGGCCAATCTCACATTCCGTCACTAAACTAAAATAAGCATGTTCCATGTAAAAACACATGCATGGAAATGTTCATGGAGGAGTTACATTAATGTATGTGTGTATGATATGCAGAAATTAAGTGATCATATTGGGGTGTTAATTGTGTTTTATGTATCCATTGACATTCTTCAATAGAGTGATTTTTGTACTTAACTAAATATCGATGATATTGAGTACCTATGTGTGTAGTAGTGACATCATGATCAATTATTTTCTCAGGAACTAAGATTTCCAATTGTTCTTCAATTAAAGGAGGGTCATCAAGAAGAGGAGTGATTGGTAAAGTTCCTTTAAATGGTTTAAGTAAAATAATATGAAAAGATTTATGTATATTCCAATGTGATGGTATATATAATTTGAATGAATTATCATCAATTTTCTATATAATGCAAAAAGTTCCATAATAGCATGGTGCAAGTTTAATTTTAGGATGCTGCAAAATATTTTTGAGACATCCTTTAATGATACACAACCATACAAGATTATTTTCCTTGAATTCCTTGGCTAATCATTTTGTATTGATATTATGTGTATAGCATTCTTGACTTTTCCTAATGTGCTCATGAACATCATGAAGTATAGAAATGTGATCTTGAGCAATAGAATTAGCCATCGGAATGTCAGTTCGAGTGAGTGACATGGGAGTGGGAAGCTTTTTACCATAAACAATTTCAAAATGTGCACGACCAGTAGTGGTGTGTGTGGTGGTGTTATTGTAAGCAAATTGAAGCAATGGCAACTTTTCATCCCAATTAGTGGGACTATCTAATGAATAGCAACGCAATAAATCAATGGTACTATTTGTAGCCTCACTTTGTCCATTAGTTTCGAGATGAAATGCAAAGCTGAAATCTATTTTAGAACCAAAATTTTGAAATAAGGCAACCCAAAAATGATCACAAAATCTAACATCACATTCAGATAACATTACTTTAGGAAATCCATATATCTTTTTCCATCTAGGGTCAAAAGACGAAATCTTTGCAAGCAAAAATGGTGCTTTGTATGCCTTTATGACCCATGTAAGATGGTTCATGCATTTCTTTGATGACAAAGTCTTTAAAATCTTTAGTTATGCATAATCTATGTTGAAAATAAAGTAACCCATGATGAAATGTATAATTTTCATTAGTTAAAGGTGCACCATTGTTGAATTCATGCCATGCACGTGAGAAATGCAAATTAGATGCATAAGTGGAAATCATTTCTTGAAAGGAATGAATTTGGATTGCAAAAAAATAGTACGCAAAACAATAGAATGTGAAGGAAAACAGCCAAGAGCATTGGCTATGACATTAGCTTTACCAAGTTGATATTGGATCATGGGCTAGAAATTTTTTGAATTAAGATGTCGATCAGAGATTAAGGGCTGATTTAATAAATGCTTAATAGCCTGTTGATTGGTTTTGATTAAGACCTTAGATCCCATAAGATAGTGTTTCCAAAAGCGGAAAGCATGCACAACTGATAACAATTCTTTATCATATGTACTAAAATTCTTTTATGAGGGCTTAAGCTTTCTACTCTCAAATGCAATGGGATGATCATTTTGCATTAAAATAGCACCTATTATTAAACCACTAGCATCAGTAACGACATGAAATGGTTGTGAAAAATCAAGTAACTGTAAAATTGGTGCATGTTTGAGTTTTTCAAAGGATTGTTGTTGGGTAAGTCCCCATGGAAATTTTATTTTCTTTTTCAATAACAAGGTAAGAGGCAATGCTAAATAAGACAATTTCAAACAAACTTCTTATAGAAACTAGCCAACCCAAGAAAAGAATGAACATCATTGACTAATTGTGGTGTAGACCATTCTACTATAACTTTAATCTTTTTTGGATCCACATGCACGCCCTCACTTGAAATAATATGTCCTAGATATTCTAGCTTACATTGAAAAAAGTAACTCTTTTCAGGATTAGCATAAAGTGTGTTCTCTCGTAGCAAATGAAAAACTGTTTTAAGATGCTTCTCATGCTCACTATCATTCTTACTGTAAACAAGTATATTGTCAAAGAATACAAGAACAAAAGCTTGGTAATCAAGAAAAATGTTGTTCATCATTCATGCAAATGTATCAGGAGCATTAGTAAGTCCAAAGGGCATTACCATAAATTCATAATGGCCGGTTTGATTTCTAAATGCAATCCTAAAAATATCACTTTGTGTCATACAAATCTGATGGTAACCCGATTTAAGATCAATTTTACTACAGACACAAGCTCCTCGTAATTTTTCTAAGAGCTCATCTATCTGAGGAATAGGGTATCTATTCTTTATTGTGATCTTGTTAAGGGCTCTATAATCAATGCACATTTGATAAGTTTTATTCTTCTTCTCTACTAAGAGAACAGGTGCTCCAAATGGGGAAGAAGATCCCTTTCACTAGTATTAGATCAATTTTGTGCACGGAAGCAAAAGTTGTCAAAAACCCATTTTTCTTGCAAAGTATAATACAAACTTGCAAATCATGTTTTTCCATAGCATAGTAATTACCTTAACCTACCTTTTCATTCATGCATGTGTGTGTTGCAAAGAAAAGAGGCACAAAAGAGGAGCCCCAAAATTTTCAAATTAATGGGCAAAAAAATTCTTCTTCAAAATTCTAGGAAATTCCCTCAAAACTATGTAAATGCACTAGAGGAGTCCTCTAGATGATAAGCCCCAGATCCTTGTAACATAATTCTGGTAAAATAGTAGGAAATTAGGGATTAGTCAATAAAGTGCTGGTCTCTTGTGTGAAAGGACCATTTTTAGGGCACATGTATATAAGTCACTTTGTGACTCTTTGTAATCACTTTTTTGCCGTTGTGAAGAAGAAGAGCAGAAATCGAATTTGCTTCTTTCCTGCTGATTTCCACCTTCTCTATGATGTTTTGTGTGTGTGATGCTTGGAATTTGTGTGTATAGGAATGTTAGCTATCCCTTCCCACCATTTTCGAACTACTGTAGTGTGTGTGTGAGCCACCAGGAGTTGTAGAGTGAGTGTTGGTGATTCCCTCCAGTCACCGTTTTGTGCATAACTTGGAGACCGTTTGTCAGATTCCAGTGAAAATACCACCAGTAGATACGTCTCGTCGAGAGCTTCGAAATGAACTTCTATTGGCCATAGTTAGAGTTCAGAGTTGGGAGAAAAGTTTGAATTTGTGCTTACTGCTATCAGTGGTATGGTGGCATGCAGTTTCAAAGAGTTAGTGAGTTGGAGAGGACATAAGTCTTTTCACATACATTGTAGCTCAACCACTTCACTTTCCATCATGTGTGCAGACGTTTTCATACACTTGGTTCATGTGGTTCTTTGGATTGATAATTAAACGTGTATCGATCCATCACTATACGCATTTGTGGAGTGATTGAGATTTAGTCTCATCAACACAAATCCCTAAGGCTTGACGACTTAAGTACACACGTTTTTGGTGCCGTTGCTGGGGAACAAACTTAACCAAAGTTCGTTCGTGATGGTTATAGCTCTGGAGTGAAGGAATCATACTTGTAGAAGTGAAATCATTTGGTGGCAAGTAGTCAAGCACTTCAACACTTGTTATTTCACACTCTTGAGGTGTGTGTAATGAGTTTTTAGGTTTAGAGTTAGGAGTGAAGAAGGAAGGGAAGAGTTAGGGTTAGGTTAGAGAGAGGAGTAGAGTAGGAGGAAGTTGGAAACATCAAGAAAAATCCCAAAAATTATCAAAATTAGTGTAGAGTAGGTCTCAGGTATTCCAAAACTATAAAAACCAAAAAAATCAGTTCATTTGACACAAGTGTGAGAGCAGGTATTGTGAGCAGAGCAGCAATCGGTATCACTTGAGTGGTATCGTGCCTAGTAAGCTAAAAAGCAACCTTGAGAGCTCAAATCTTAAGCAAGAAATCCTTGAAGGTAGCAATAGCAAGTCTTTGATATAAAATTTAATTCAAAAACACCACCACACGTGATTTGAATCGCTTCCAATATCGCAAGTAGAACAGAGGGTTTTTGGAGAGTTGTTGAGTGACACAGAGGCAAGGTTGAGAAGGGGTGAGAACTAAACCTAATTGCACAAAAAAATTTGATTTTAGAGCAATTTTGGCTGAGGTATCACGGTCGTTTGAGTTTTGGTATCACAATACCAAAATTCCCTAGTATCCTGATACTCGCTTGGTATTGTATCGCTACATACCCACTTGAGGTATCACGATACCATTATGGTATCGTATCGTCAAGTTGGTATCGCGATCACGATCAACCGATGATATCATATCGTGGTCCACTCGGTATCGTATCGTCCCAGTCACGGTATCGTATCGTCGATCGAGAGGTATCGTATCTCGTGGATTGTTGGTATCATATCGCCAACTTAATATCATATCGTGCGAAAACGTGGTATCGTATCGCCCAACCTCTCTGATATCATATCGTCAAATATTACAATATCGTACCGTGAGGGATTCAGTATCGTATCGTCTCCAAGCCAATATCGTATCACGACTTTTGGTATAGTCACTTGCACCAGTATCGTATCGTGTGAAAAATTGGTATCGTATCATCCGACCACTTTGGTATCATATCATGAGGAACCCAGTATCATATCATCCAGTGGTCAGGTATCGTATCGAATACAGAGGTATCGTATCGTGTCAACCCTGGTATCATATCGTCTCATTTGATGGTATCGTATCGCCAGAGGTTTTTGGTATCGTATCGTGCGGAAATAGGTATTGTATCATCTGTGTGGTATCACCAAGAGTGGTATTGTCCAGAACCTATCAAGTCAATCAAGGGCAAATTTGGAAGAAGTTGAAGGGCCAAGTGAGGGGAACTAAGAAGCCAACATAGGCCCAGAAGGGTGAATGAACTTGAGATTAGGACGAGTGCTAAGTAGTCAGAGGAGTGTCATTTCATCGGTAGGAAGTGCAACCCCAGCAAGTCATCACTCGATCTGTACTGACACCTATAGTGATTCAGAGGAGGAGATACATATGGCCTCAAAAGACATGCAAGGTTCTGTCCCTAGGGAGAACTTCATGTCGACTGTAGAGGGGGAATACCGCACCTCTCTACAATATGTACATGGATAAATTAGTTCACATTTATGTGTGTTGGGTAATAGAACACTTAGATCGGATCGACGAGAGAGGAGGATTGGAAGGAGGAGTGTACATGGATAAATTAGTTCACATTTATGTGTGTTGGGTAATAGAACACTTAGATCGGATCGACGAGAGAGGAGGATTGGAAGGACAAGGAAACTCGGGAAGGCCTAATTCTGAAGAGTTAGTAACTCCACCAAGAGGCAAGTCAGTGGTGACTCGAGTCTTGAGAGGGGGACTTGATACCTCAAGATGATTATCTATTAGATGTCTACTTAATCCATGGGTCAGACTTATTGTTACAAACCGATTCATCCACACACGGACAGGAAGAAAGCCAAATGACTTTCTATGAGTTAAAGCATCGCGAAGATGAGTCTAGAGTCACCTACCTAGACCAGAACCAAAGAAGGTATTGGCCAGTAGATGCAGTTGATAGGGCTCAGTTGAAGTATATGGGTTTACCTGTATTCCCTTCTCGAGAGCAGGCAACTCATCTCAAAGCCCTTTTGGAACGCATCAAGAGCCAGAGAATACAATGTCAAGACAACAAGCCAAAGAAGTGTTTCCAACCAAACTCATGTGCAATTTACAATGCCAAGAGTACAGTCACACAATCAAACCCACCCAGGACTAGGCAACCTAAATTGGCCACCAGTGAGGCCAAGACCAGAACCAGGAGTGCGAATACCTCATATTAGACCAGCAATTCCTGTAATACCTAGACCACCAGAACCAATAAGAAGACTAAGACCAATTCAAATGGCCAAATGTTTGAGAAATCATTATGACGGAATGGGAGAACCTTATGATCACATAGCTAAATTTAAACAACTTTTACTGGCCGAACAAGTGGATGATTTCTTTGTGCAGTATGAATCATTTGGACTTACTCTCACAAGGACGGCTTTGACTTGGTTCCAACCATTGGATCCCAATCAATTTGGAAATATTGAGCAATTTTTTCAGGAATTCATTGGAGAATTCACCAAGAGAGGGATTAAACACAACTCTTCATCCTTAATCCATAGCTTCAAACAAAATCCAATGAAATGGTGAAAACAACTACCTGGAGATTTAATCAATATGTCGATAGATGCTCAGCCACAAAAAGACCTTCTCAGCGAAAAATGATATCGCTATTCTTGGACGGATTGACCAATGGGACTTTGAGAACCTTAGACTATGTGAAACAGCTCCAGACGTTGAGCGAGTGTCTTCAAGAATGTATTGACCTAGAGGATAACCTGGTTGATGATCTTAAAAGTACACCAAGCCCTACAAAATCAGAAGACACTAGGAGTATAGTGACATCTAACTCCAGTAATGTAGAGGAGTTAGCGGAACTGGTAGCCAAGAAGTTAGGAGTTCACGAATAAAGGAACTATCAGCATCCATCAATGAGAATACCCATGTTGCGATGATGCAGCCTATGCGGTGGAGATCATCCATCTCATCTGTGTGCAAGAGGGGGAATAGGCATGCCTCAAGCATATCCATACAATAGGCAACCACATCAAGGACCCGCCCTGTATTGCCAGATAGAACAAAAATACACTAATCACACTACTAAGAATTGCCCATTCAATAGGCAGCCAAGATCCTTAAATCAACCTCAATATAAGCCTTATGGATACCCGCCTAGAGAGCTAGGAAGAGAGACTCCCAGATATAACCATTATCCGGGACCACAAGGAGCACCTAGACCATACGACCAAGGGCAATATGAACGACCTCAACCAATTTTAGGACAGCAACCATCCCTTCCACAGAACGTAGTGCTAGTTAAATATACTCAACCAGAGTGAGATTCATAGTACCAGCTACACCATTAACTAGTACAGAATCAATGAACCAAGGATACGAGCAAACCCAAGGAGAATACTATCCCTATGACACCAGTTTGCTGGAGTATGACCAAATTTATTACCAACAATACTATGGTTATGAGGGATATGACAACACCTACGGACAGGAGTTTGCAACCCTAATGTACACCGCACCCAAGGCACCAGCAACCATGAGGCCACCCCTTAGACCACCTGTGCCAAAGGAACCTTGCTATAAGTGTGGAGGAGACCACTTCATAAGAGAGTGCACTCTGCCATATAACCCACCACCCCCCAGGACTTGGGAAGGGTACTGCAACAAATGTGGAAAGGAACATCTATTTAGAGATTGCCTTAAGAATCCCAATAAGACTCATGATACAACCCAAATCAATGTGATTGAAGTAATTGAATCATCACGCAGTGATAAAGAGTACACCGTACCCTTAAAGGTTATCACAGGAGCACAAGCCAAAGGACAAGAGAGGAAACAAGTGGACTCTGAGAAAGAAAAGAATAAAAAATTAGAACCAAAATACAGGTAGTGGAAGACTTTGAAGACCCACATGAGAGTACCCAAACAAAGAAAACCCAAAGTTGGAAGGATAGAAGGGAAAAACTTAGAGACAAATGGATGAAAAACAAAAGTAAGGAAGACAAGAAGGACATTAGAGGCGGTAAGAAACCTAAGGAACCTAAAATACGTGAAGAAACCCCCATTATGCCTCATACACAAGAATTAAACAAGCCAGGATCAATCTTAGCAGACCCAAGACCAGATGATTTGGATATGTGGCTGAAGCTTACCAAGCCAGAATCACGATTGGGCCAAACATAGAGCAGCACGAGACACTCTACCTTGACACTCTACCCACAAGGGGAGTTAGAAAAGGAGAGACTTGTGATATGTAGAAAGCTCATAGAGGTAGCTCAGGCCACTCTAGAAAAGACTATCCCTATCCTCCTAGAGACGAGAATATCTGAGAATCAATACAATGAGTGTTTTAAGGAAAGTAACCAAAAACCAAAAGAGAAAGAGAAAAAGGAAGAATTAATTAATTCTCAGGACAAATCAATATCAGTAGTCCCTGAACTAGAAGCTGATTGGCCAAGAGAGTTGTGGAGTAGGATTCGAGAAGACCGATGGAAAAAGAATGGAAATTCAAGACCTCCTTTTGAGGAATTAGATGTGGAAGACGATCAACCAACTCCAAATTTGGAAGAAATATATGAAGAAGTTTCCATGTTAGACCGAAATAGGGAAGAAGCACACATCATTTCTACCCTACCAAACTACATGGGAGAATATGAGAAAGAATCCATGATCTTCCGTGCCCCCATAGTACGAGGAAAGGAAAATGAGTCTTCAGACAAGACCTCCCACAATCTAACTGAACTCAAGAAGACCAAGGTACAATGTGTGTTGATACTATCGAAGATTTATTCACATGTACGCCATAATTGCCAAAGCATTATATGGATTGTTGACCCAATTCATGTGGACGGATGAATGCGAGAAAGCATTTAATGAACTGAAAAAAAAGACTAAGCACAGCACCAATTTTGAAAAACCCAACTGGAATAAGCCTTTTCATATTCATGTAGATGCCTCCAACTATGCAGATGCATTCTAGCTCAACCTGCAGATGAAGGAAAATTGGACCATCCTATTGCATATGCGAGCTGACAACTGAATCAAGCTGAAAGAAACTATACAACTACAGAACGAGAAGTTTAGGGATGGTGTATGAAGTAAAGAAATTCAGACACTACATTCTAGCCAACAAGTTCAAGTTCTTCATAGATCATCAAGCCTTATTGTACTTAGTCAATAAGCCTTGTAACATGGGAAGACTAGTAAGATGGTTTCTGTTACTAATGGAGTTCGATTTCGAAGTGATAGTAAAAAAAAGGAAATACCCACATGAGAGTTGATCATCTATCTAGGTTAACACATGGAGAACCGCCTAACGAAGTATCAAACGATTTGCCAGACTCTTACCTATTCAATTTGGAAGTATGTCCTAAGTGGGCAGAAAAGTTAATTTCAATACTCACCCATGGACCACAACACTCAATTAACAAGGCGATTAGGATCATAAAGAACCTAACGATGTATTGTCTAGATGTGTAGAAGAAGACAAACGGAAGAACTTGATTAAGCAAGCGCATGTAAACAAATGGAGAATGCACAAGGGAACTCACGAGACTCTAAGAGAATTAAAACAGTTAGGAGTCTATTGGCCTGATATGCCTAAGGATGTTCACGAGTATGTTGATAGTTGCATGGAATGTCAAGAAACCATTCCAGACGACCATACATCATTACCCTTCTTTACAATAGCACCAAACTGGAGTAAGACATTAGTGAAATTCTTAAAGACACGAGAGCATGAGGAAGGAACAAGTAGCTAGAAAGTGATCCCTAGAAGAAATGAGTAAGGACTATGTTATCTTGGGGAAACAATTATTCAAGAGAGGGAATGACAATCAGCTATGACTATGTGTGCATGAAGGAGAGTACTTACCCATATTAGAAGTGGCACATGTAGGTGTCGCAAGAGGACATATCTCAACCGAAAGAACTATAAAAATGATTCTCTTTGTAGGCTTGTGGTGGCCAACTCTACATATGGATGTAGACACCTATGTACGAAGTTGTGAGGTATGCCAAAGGGCTAAGTACCCTATTAGACGAGATGACAAGCCTTTGAGACCTATGGATTATGCAAGAGCCTTTTCCAAATGGGGTATTGATTTCATAGGACCCATTAATCCACTAGCCAAAAAGTCACACATTGAATACATAATAGTGACAACAGACTATCTAACTAAATGGGTAGAAGCAAAAGCAACTAGAAAAAATGATGCTCAGACCACAGCTAAGTTTCTTTTTTAGCACACCTTTACTTGCTTTGGACTACCTATAGAGATAGTAAGTGATCGAGGAACACACTTCATTAACGAAGTAATAGAGTCCTTGATGAACGAGTTCCTAGTGATTCACAAAAAGTCAGCCCCTTATCATCCTCAAGCCAACGGTCAAGTAGAAAGTTCCAATAAAGTGTTGTGCATTGTATTGACAAAGATAGTCAATAGTGGAAGGTCAGATTGGGACGAACAATTGCATCATTCAATTTGGGCCTTCCGTGTGGCTTACAAGATGGCCATTGGAACTGGTCCATTTAACCTAGTGTATGGTCAAAATGCAATCGTGCCAATCGATTTTTTGGTGCCTACTTTAAGAGTAGCACAACAGTATGAATGGACAGGACATGAGTTGTCCAAGCAACTCGAGCAGATTAAGAAGTTACACGAAACAAGACTACAAGCTATTGCAGGAATTTATTCTGCAAAAAGGAGACAAAAAGCATATTATGATGTGCACATCAAAGATAAAGGCCTTAAGGAAAGAGATTTAGTCCTGGTGTATACTTTGAAGCAACATGCCAAGAAGCTACAGAAATGCGGATATGGACCCCTACTGATCAATAGGATCTCAACGAGCAAAGCAGTCAACCTAGCCACATTGGATGGAGATATACTTCCTAATTACATAAGTGGTTGTCGAGTAAAGCGATATATGGAACCATTGATGGATCAGATCTTAGCATGACTCGTAGGAGTGCAAAATCGGAAAAGGGAAAAAGAGAGAATTAGAGAAGAAGCAAGGCAAGAAGCCCTAGAGCGTATCAAGAAACAAAAAGAGTGGATAAAGAAAAGGGATTAACGATATTTACAAGGGGAAGAACCAATTCCCATGGCCAATTACCAAGTTCAGCAAGTCGACACAAAGCACCTCAGCATATCTCAACCATATTTGAACTTAGGAATTGGAACCACAGAATACTAGTTGATAAATGCCTTGATCGACTCAGAAGTAGCACTAAGCTGCATAAGAATGATGGTTATTACGCATCATCAAACGACCATAAACCCAACTAAAGCACACATGATAGGCATTGGAGGCCAAGTCATAGAATGTGTTGGAGAAGCCCTAATATCCCTCCACCTAGGAAATTCCACTATGGAGCAACGAGTTTTGGTATGTAAAGATGAGGATTTAATAGAAAATGTGATTCTAGGGAAAGAATGGATTATTGAGAATGAAGTGAGCATTCATCTAGCACAAGGATACATCTCAGCCAAAATAGGGCAAAAGGAAATATTTAGCCTGTTAAAAGAAAGACTTTCTCACATGCATGAAGTCATCAAGCGTGAGAAAGAAACCCTAAAAGAAGAGTTAGAAAACGAATCAATCGAGAGCATTCCCAAAGGATACCCTAGGCTAGAATTACCAACAAATATGAATGTGTCACTTGATCATGTGCCTTCTTTTCCCATGAGAGGTGAACTTAAGAGAGCCAGTGAGGACAATACTCCTAAATTATCTACACCCAAGGAAAACCATCCAAATGGAAGTCTACTACTCGAACATCATATCCAGGGAATACTCGTTTATAATGTATTCGAAAGGATCAAATGACTAAACTAGGTGATTCCACTCAAAAGCACACCAATCTGTAAGTGAAAGCAAGAGGAAATCAGCACTACTCAATACCACAATCAGAGCCACCAAGACTCCTTCATGTGTGGCTTCCAAAATTATTAGTAAAATCCCAAAAAACACGAACGTAGATGTGGATCCCAAGGAAGGTCAGACAGACTACAAACCAAGAACTAAACAAGCTCGAGGAAATATTGTGCGCATGAAGTGAAACAATGAAGCCCAACAAGACCTATCAAAGATACAAGAGGAACAAAAAATCAAACAGTCAGACTTCAAGAAAGCAAGAGCTAAGGACCAGAGAACAACCAGATCGACACAGCCAAATACCTCAAACACCGACTACAAAATGGATATGGAGACCCAAGAGGCAACAAGGACAGGAACAGCCGACTCAATAGGATTCCACTTGCACTCATGAAGAGTCTATTACACCTAGAGTATGCATGCTAGGGCAACATTATGAGGCCTGCATTCGGCACATAATCTTTTCAATAAAACTAGTGGTGCACATTTCCAACTTGGGAATAGCTCCTAGATTCTACTTCCATAGGAATGAACCTACAATGTAAATAAATAAATGCTTCAGCTAAAACTAACTTTAGTTTTCTTTCAGGAATATAAATAAAAAAAAAGTGTGGTAAGAGACATTACTTACTAAGCACGGGGAAATGGAGTGACGCAATATGAACTACCAATCTACAAACCGGACTTCCAGCGATGCACAGAGGTGATGAATACCCTGCAACCGGCTTTACATGACCCGTTAGTGCCTGAAGCCAGAGTTCTAGATGTGACAGGAGAGTGGGTAATCATTCAATACACCCATGATTTGATCAAGGAAGCCTTTGGGTGGGAAAATGATGGAAACACATTTTTGAAAGATGAAAGCCGAGGGGCTAAAACATGAACATTCACGGATATCAATCGTGTCGATATAGAAGAAGAAGTCAGACTGATTCATCAACACTTCTGCTTTCCAAATATGCATAGATATACAGCACCACAAAAAATCATAGTACAGATGCTATCTCATGTCATCAAACAGATAGGGAACCCAGTGAACATGACGCCATACATCCAAGAACGCCTTTTTGAAGCAAAGAAATAGTGGAACCATAAGAAGTTCTTGAACCGAAGTGTTGCATTAACAATACTTATCTATCATGCACTAGGCATTTGGGAACATTTGAAAGAGATGCCCTCATCTGCAGAAATGGCTAAGTATGTGAAGATAGCCACAGTTCCAAGGAAAAAGAAAGGAGGAGTATAAATAGTGGAAGAAACTGAAACCGGCTCTCAATCGAGAATGAGAGGTACCAAAAGACTACGAGAAATGATGAAGGCAGAAGAAGCCCTTTTAGTGTCAAAAAGGACACATATACTTCCAAGGTCAATGCTAGAAGACAATATGCCAATTACAGAAGAGGAACTAACCGAAGCCATGGAAGAAACTCATCAGTACATGGGAGGTCAAGTAACCTGCCGGTCCAAGGTCATCATTACCACCAGTCTCATGAAGACATTGAGCAAAGAAAAAGGCTGGCTAAGGTTCATAGATATAGAGAATTGGGATTAACCAACTCTAGTTCATCGTCTGATACGCAAGAGGAGCAAGAACCATCTATGCTGAATGTGGACATCAAAAGTGACTCAAAAGATGATGGTCATTGGGAGGAATTGAATCAAGTACCAGATGACTTTGGGGTGGAAGGCACAAAGATAGATCTGATTCCTGATGACACTAACAAAGACACAACAAGGCAGGGATCACCTAAAGAAGGAATTCATATATTCAAAATGAATGAAGAAACAAACATTCAAATCACAAAGACGTATTTAGAAGGAGAAGCTCCAGTAAAGAGACCAAAGGAAAAGCAAGAACGGACAGAAGTAGAGGAAGCCGCACCATTCACACCAATCAGAGTGATCGTGGAACCTTCAATTTTGGATGTTACCTTTCAAGGAAGCGCTGCAAAATCAATCACCAACAAAGAAGAGAAAAAAGAGGAAGAAGTGCACCTTCAAATAAGACAGCTGCACAACGAAACCATACATGTGGAACAAGGGAAGGATGTACGAACGGGGGAAGAACCTAGCATCCCCAAAACATGGCTGCAATCAAGAGTCTTGTGAAGAAATTTGTGCATTAGGGAAAAAAATGAATCTTGAATGGGACTTTTAGATTAAAGAATGATTAGTGATGCACCAATCAAAAGAGGGTGGTGGACACAATCTATACCCTAGCATGTCATACATTTTTCCATTGTGAATGTATGCATTGTTTGTATACACATTGTGTGTATGTGTGCATATATTTTGTGCATGACATGTATGTGTATCTCTATGTATGTGTGTCTATATGAATGTGTGTCTATAGGAATCTTTGAGTATCTACGTATGCATGCATGCTTCTAAGTGTGTGAAAGTATGCATGTGTATCTATCTATTTTTTGGGATGTTCCACCCTTCAATTTTTACTTTAAAAGAACAATACATCATCAAGAGTATGAAAAAGTTATAGTTATAATTATAAAATTGCAACACTTGTATTCATACATAGTTTATTACAGACTTAATGTAATGAGATGTACAAAGATCTTTGAGAATGAACATCTAGGGTAATTAACACATGGTGATTGATTCCTTAGAAAATCTAAGGTGAAGATAATTTTTTCAATGCATATATCAAACCAATCATAACACAATGTTATTGAAAACGACAGAAGTGCAATGGGTGACATGTACAACAAAAATGCTTAGTTTTTATCCATGTCATGCCTTTTCATAGCTAGACATGCAATTATAAGTTGAAAAATTAATAACGGATTAAATTTACAAGTTGTCAATAGGAAGTGACCCATTATCATCACTTCCATAATTGTATAACCTTTTGAAGGCATGAGAATTTGCACTAAAGCTTCCATAGTTTATGTAGGTACTAGAGGTCTTATCAAGGCCATTTGGGGGGCACTAGGACTAACGTACTCACCATGGTATGCCTATACAGAAGAACTAAGAGCTCGATTATTGATATTATTTTGTCTGGTAAGCTTGTATGTATTATTTTTACGAGTCCACTTTTATAACAAGGCTTCTATTACTTTAATCAATTACAAATATCAGTGTTATTATTATGTCTCTATAACTTTCCATTTTCTTATGATATAATAAGTTTATATTTTCTTTGATATGTAAAAACATGATCCCTGTTGATTACTTCAAGGTATGTATATACTTTTACCTATGAAACCACTAACTAAAAAACAAGAAAAAGGCAATGTAGGTGTAAAAAATTTGTATTTTCAGCAATAAGCATATACATATTAGAGTTGCACTGGCGAGAAGAAAATATTGGTCATTTTCAAGCATATACAAGTATTTACCTATAAATCTATAATCTTGACCTTTAAATGTCTGTGCTTATATACAAGCGGTTATTTATATCTTAAGATAGACAATTCAACTTTTACTTTATATAATTGTAAAGTATACTATGTTTAGAACAAAAATATCATATGGCATATACTAGCCCCATGGCCATGTATGGCCATTCTATGATACCTTGATTGTAGTGCACTTGTGTTTCGAGTCATACTATACAAACGTCACATAAAATTTAATAGAAATTAGAGTGATTATGGTATAGAACTATTTTAGTCTTGAGCTCAGCTATAAGTACTTAATTTATTTATATGTATACACACACACACACATACATACATACACACACCCTCCCCCACACACATGCACATACATACATACATACACACGTATATATATATATATATATATGCTTCATGCATAAATACTATCTCTACTATCATAAATTAAGATCATGACCTGAAATATTGGCTTGGTTTAGATAGATCTGAGATTGAACATCATTTTTTTTATTTTAGCTCAAAGTCTCGATGTTAGACTTAATTATAGGTTCATGTTCTCATCCAAAACAAGCAAGAAGCTTGACCTAGTGGTTAAATCAATGGATGGGAAGCAGAGGATTTTGGGTTCAATTCCTATGAGAGTCATCGAAAAGTATTTTTCCCCAAGAGATCTAGAGCCTTCTAGAGCACATGTAGTTACATTATTGATACTTCGATGGATAGTATCAACCTACCATAGACGGTCATCCCTTAGACAAATATATATATATAGAGGCATAAGGTTGGGAGGACAGTCATCTCTCTATTATGTGGTGGTCATAATGACCTAGTTGATAACGCTCATATTAGAGCTTTTGAGTGAGATCCTATGGAATACTAGTTCTCAAACTTCATATTCTATTGCATGCATCCATCATTCATGTGTCTGTTAAAGAATTCTTGAGTTGTGCTAGAAATGATAGATCCAATACTAGACACAATAGGCCCACAAGTTTCAATGACCACAAGTAGTCACCCATGGATGTCCAACAGTGTCGGCTATGTTGAAGGAGATGGGAGGAACCTTTCATGCTCTTCTGTAGCTTCAGAGGACATGCATGCTTCTATTAGGCTATGTATATACATCGTCTGGGACTTTCACCATGCATGTGGGATTTTTTGGAGTTGGGATGAATAGACCTTCATTCTCATGTGCACTCAATCCATTTTTCCACTCTTCAAAAGAAGTCGACAACATCCATAGGTGCCCTCCTCAATCCCACCCGCTTTGGGATTCCATCCTACCCCCCTTTCATGATGATTAGTATTTGTAATGCTTCATACAAAGCTTGCTCCTAGTCGGGATTTTTCACACCCATGTTGAGCTGTAGATGCATTTTTTATGGTTTTTATGTCTACTCTTTACTTTCTCTTTAAAAGAGGGCGTGAAGAAGGCTCTTGATAACCATTTTTTTCTACATTCGGCGAGTTGGCTCTTTTGACACTAATAGAGGTGAAGCAACCATTCAAACATCACTCACCCCATGTACTCCTACAATCTCTCCTTTTATGCGTCTAACTTGATTTGAAGTTGGTAGAGGAAAGAAGGATGTATGGATTCATCATTAATTGCTTAGAGAAGGCACAATTTGGGAGCACCAAAAGCAAGAAGGAGTAGGATGACTCTTCTCAAGACAAAGGAACGACATTGCTTGATATGAACCTAAGTATTTCTTGAGGTTATGCTTGTTTTTAATGTATGTTTTCCTTAACTTTCATGCTTCTTGCATTGATTCATAACTCAAGCATAGGGAATACTTTAATTTTGATACTTTCTAGAAGCACATAAGTTTTTAATGAAAGAAAAATAATGGATAGGAAAACTATATTTAAAATGAAATCAAGAACAAGCGGCACTTGCATGCATCCACAAGAGATATCTTCTATTTCATGCATGGAAAAGAATGAGTGTATGTGAATCACTCTTTTCAAAAGAAAAAACTTTTGTGCACAAGTTTAAGTCCAAAGTTTTCTTTTATGCACATGCCAAGCTTCTCTTTTATTACAAGGATTTTTTATGCTCACATGCATGTACATTGGCATGTTAATACATTAGAAAATGGAAGCATAAGTAGTACATTTGAGCATAAAAGTAGGTGCATGAAGTGCACGCATGACAATCATACTTAAAGGAAAGTAATACTTGGATCAATTTGGGCCAGGAATTTGCATGGCTAAAAGTTACTTTTGTTTGCTAAGTGTATGAAAGTACACAAGTCAATATATCTTTCTAAGTAGCTAGATTACTTTCAAGTTAAATGCATGATATTTGGGGAGAAGTGAAGCTAGATATTTGCAAAGTCATGTCCGTTATAGATTTGCAACTCAAGTATCTAGAAGATTTCCTTTGCAAAAGTGATACTTAGGTATCAAAAAGTTTACATTATTATGTCTTGATTAGTAAAAGAAGTAATCACAATTAAGAAAACCAAGATAGGAAGCCACACTCCAAGATTTAATTCTTCTTAATCTTCTTGCCATACCAATGGCCAAGAATTCATGTATACTTACAAACCTAGAGGTGTTCAATGATTACTTTATTATCGATACTTAGAGATTCATTTAAAAAAGGAAAAAGTTCAAAGAGATATTACACTTTCTTGTGTACCTTCTCATGCATTCTAAGTAGGATGGTACCTCAATATAGTTTCAAGGTAGTCACGAGCACTTCGTTTGAGAGCTCTCACTTTATTCCACCCGAATGAATGATAGAAATCAAAGACAAGTAGTTGAACTTAAACACAAATGTGTGCTTAGTTCTTGTTTTGAATCCATAAAATGATGCATAGTGCTAAGGAATTATGAAAGCTTTGAAAGTCTCTTCTTCTTAGAAGAATTTTAGAGTTTCTTTGTGATTTCATTATGGGATTTTCACCTCAAAATGAAATATAAAAAAAGTTATCTTTTAAGAGATACATTCTTTCCTAAAGCAAAAACATTACATGAAATAGAACAATTTTATCTATTTCATGAGTTAAGACATTTCTCCTACCATATCCTTTGGGAATATAAAAATTTACAAAATTGGGTATCCATTGATCCATGAACTTTCCAAAAGGAAACTACAAGTCCATGAATATGTTAGGATAACTAAATGAAGATATCCATATGGAACATGTCTAGGTAAAGTCGAAATTTATCATATAATGACAACTTATACCTCTTTTTAAGTACATCATTTTGAAAACAAGACGTACCCATCAAGATTGATGTAATTTTGGGTTAGAAAGAGAAAAGAAAACATCTTTGAGGACAAGAAGTAAGTTGTCTAAAAAGCATGATATTCTATGGTTATGAAAAGTTGGAATTCCTATCTCTGTTTTCAAACAAAAAAGTTATAAAAAGCATGCCAAAGTTTCCACTTCTCAAAGGGAAGTGTGAAAGTTAAAAGGATTTACAATTCCAAGTATGTAATCTAGAACAGTGACTATGATAAGTAATTCTAAGGAAGGTAAAACTTATGTCTTTCTATCTTTAAATGGATTTCTAAACATGAAATAAAGAAAAAAAATAGTGGATGCTTAGACTTAAGTAGAAGAGAGGTTCTTGAAAATTCCCTTGATTAGCTACTCAAAGCTTCAATCATAACAAAATACAATAAGTAATAAAAATATTGTCGCTACAAATTGGTTTAGAATTTTCAAGAACTTAGAAAAGAAGGATGGATGTTTATTTCATCAAAAAGGTTTTTGGAGTTTCCAAAACATGTGGAATGTTCTTATGGAGGAAGTGCTCAAAACCTAGTAAAGATCAAGATAGAGGTGATTCCTGGACTTCAAATTCGTTTTGAATATTTGAGTAAGAAGGTAAACTCTAGAGATATTTTTGGAATTTAGGATAAATATAACTCACACATCAATGTGAGTATAAAGTATGGTTATATTGGATGCCAGATTTTATACTCACATTAATGAAGGAAAGATGCTATGGGACATCAAACCTTGGGATTGTAGGTATCTTTTAGTCTTGGAATGAATCCCCAAGGGGATTGAAACTTCAAAGTTGAAGTTACCAAGGGGATTGAAACTTCAAACGTGAAGTAAGATTGAGTCCCCAAGGAGATTGAAACTTCAAAGGTGAAGTTACCAAGGGGATTGAAACTTCAAAGGTGAGGTAAGAGTGAGTCCCCAAGGAGATTGAACTTTAAAGGTGAACTTCCCAACAGGATTGAAACTTCAAACATGAAGTAAGGGATCGAAACTTCAAAGGTGGAGTTCAGGTGATCAATAGCATGACCTGAAAGATTACTTTAATAACAAGTTAACAACTAATCTAGAAGGTCATGAACTAAGTAACTTCTCAAATCTTCATTTAGAATTCAAGCACGAAAAGCATACTCTTGAATTGTGAAAAATTCGAAGTAAAGTTCTTGTATCATAAATTTTGCATAAATTTGTGAAGAAATAGAACTTTCAAAAGATCCTTTCAACCAACATCAATTATAATAAATTAGTCCATATTTGAAGCACCCAATTAGATCTTGATGAAATTGATCTTCACTCAAAGCATGCTCGTAAAGAGAAAAGAGTTAAGGATGGGTCATAGATTTGATAATTCCCAAGAAGTTAAGCTAAGAAAAATGTCCTAACTAAGAAAAAGTTCATTCAGAATTTTCCTTGGTCAAGTTCAACTAACGGTTGAGCAACGGTGTATGGAACACTTCATCTAATATCCTACCTAGGATTTTCAAGCCTAGTTGGACAAAGTAGTCGTCCTGCTAAGTAATAAATAAAGTAAATGTTGGTTGGAAGTGGAACATGGTACAAACATCTAAGTTAGATGTTTGGGTCAACCTAAAGTTACAATTCATTCTCCAAACCAAATTGAAATGAAACAAAAGTTCTCCAATTGTTGACAAGGATAGAAATCCCACCCCCATTTCTAGGTCCATGCACTAGTGGTACACAGATATGGACCAACACTACAATTTTTCTAAGAATATCTTGATTCCATCCATTTCACTTATTTGGTGCCGACATAGTAGTAAGTGAAAACATTAAGTTGGGTGGGGTTATTTTCTAATTCCTCCTTGTCATTCATCCCCTACTTTGCACTCGGTTCAAATTATCAAGTGCAAAGCCAGATGGTATTTTGAACCATTTGGGCATGGATCATACAGTAGATTCCCCTCTATTTGTTTGGAATAAGAGTGGCCACCCACGATAGTTGGTGCGGATCTCCTTCTAGTGCTTCAAGGGGAGGGTCCTATGGGATCCTCTCAAAGTTCCTCTTAATAGTCATTCAACAATCCCTCTCTTATAGAGTTAAGAGGATGAAATCTCCCAATCAAGACCTCCTAAGCAATTCAAACGACATCAACATCCAAGATTTGAAGAAGAGTATTCTCCCCACAAACTCATAAAGAAAAAGTGAAGCAAATACCATGCTCAAAATGAACCAACATGCTCAAAATGAACCATAGCTCTGATACAAATGTCATGAAGCTTCCAAAATGTAAGTCTTGAGGATACTGACCAATTTGTGAGAGTGAAAGTTCTCTCTCTCTCTCTCTCTCTCTCTCTCTCTCTCTCTCTCTCTCTCTCTCTCTCTCTCTCTCTCTCTCTCTCTCTCTCTCTCTCTCTCTCTCTCTCTCTCTCTCTCTCTCTCTCTCTCTCTCTCTCTCTCTCTCTCTCTCTCTCTCTCTCTCTATATATATATATATATATATATATATATATATATATATATATATATATATATATATATATATATATATATATATATATATATATATATAGATAGATAGATAGAGAGAGAGAGAGAGAGAGATTGTCTCGCTCATTCCAAATGAAACAATTCTTATTAAAATCACTTGTGATTATAACCTTGGAACAATACTCTTAAGCAACTTAAGTGAATCTACATTGCCACTCCATCACCTACATCATCAATTATGCAATCAAGGAATGTTTTAGAACCTCTTGCTTACATCATTAGTTTTGTCATCATGGAACTTTCTACAATCCCTTACTCAAACTGTTATTGCTATCCTCATGGAGCATAAAGAAGATTTGTGGCCATCCCTCCATTAGCATTGAATAGGAGACCTTTCCACATGACTCGTGGATCTTTTCAATGCCAACGAGATCTACTACGACTACATTCAAGTAATTTTAAGCTTAAATTTTGCTATTGCTAGATCTAGTAGTCTAGTTCCAACTTTTTTACAATAGTCATGTCACGATGTAATTTTGTGGTCATGAGATTTATCTTGTTTATCATATATCTTGTTCCTTGCAAAATCCTTTTTTATCAACTTGTATCCATATTTGTGGCCATATGCCATCGGTCTTTGCATACTTATTGATCATCGGGTTATGGGATATCTTACATCTTGTCAAACGACCTCTCAATTGCATCTATGAATCTAAGGTTGTAAAACCTTCTCTTAAATGTATAGTTATCTTGTAATCATTAGGTGCATTAAGTTTGAATCAAGAGTAGCCTTAATAAGCACAATCTAGTGTTCCCCTATCAATCGAAAGTCTTTAAATCATAGGTAGTAATGTTATCATATATGGGGAGCAAGCTAGATCAAGAAACCTCTAGACTATAATATAGGATGAAGAGGATGAGGATGGAAGCAAGAAGAAATCAATATTCTACAAACAAACCAAATCATATGCAAAAAAAAGGTACATATAAAAGCCATATACAAAGATGGTTGATATGGAAAGAGACGGTTTAACCTTCCAATAGTCTTGACCCTTAACTTTAATACCAACTCCATAAAAGATGAGAATTGTCATGAGACATGACGATGAAGGTTGATGTTTTAAAGCATATAAGATATAGATAATTATACATTAAAGAGTATGGACTGATGCTTCAGAAAAAACTAATTAAGGCAAGGCATCCGTGGTCTTCAAGATGCATACAAAGTAAAGAAGAGCTAGTTCATATTTTCTCCTCTTGCCCCCACAACAAGGTCTTGAAGCTCAAACGTGTAGTTTTTGACAAGCTACAACTTTACTCTAAACTGAGAAAAGAGGTGGAATGCTTAGAAAATCTCTAGAATGCGACGAGAGGATATGTTGTAAGGAATTATTGGCTTTTAAAGAATCCTACAACCTTTGAAAACAGCCATAGGAGTGCCTAAATTAGGAATTGATTAGCACTCTTCACTCGGCAATTTGCAGCACCCATGAGGTCTTCAAATCCTTCTATATCAACAGTCAATCTTTTGACTGCTACATGCCCTGAATTTACTCTTGAGGACCGGATGGTAGACCCAGGTAGACTCTTTCATGTTACCAATGGCTAAGCTCAATGTGATGCCAGGGTGGAGACAGCATTGTTGCCATCACCCCATTCAACTCCACCCTCAAAGTTGCTTGCAAAGCACACAGACACAACAAAAGAGAAAAAAGGTTTATCCTCTTGAAAAGATGCTATCAAAACTACTCCCATCCCTTATTCAGTAAATGAGGAAAACGAACTTGAATCAATGCAGAACCAAGCAGTCGTAACCTTGCTCAAAACTTGGATCTGCATAATAGCCAAGCCGACCTGACCTTGCTCGAGGGTCTTTGAAATTTGGCACATCTCCAGCAGCGATCTGAAATCATGAAATGCATCAGCAAACAGGCAGAAACATTATCATACTTGTCATCTAGGATAAAAATATTCCACATATTCAATCTCTCATTAGTGATTCTTCTAGCCCCATGGTTTACATGTGAAATCCTACCAATCAACTGGGGCATTTAATAGAATGACTAAAAGTGATTTTTCCAAGACCTGCATTTGATCATTGGGAGAGCATGCCTCCTCATGGCATGTGCTGGTAGCGAGTTATGGTGGCTCAGCTGAGTTCTCCTCCCACCCTTGCTGCTCAAGGCGAGGGTGGTTCGTCTAGACCCATGCTTTACAAGTGAAACCCGACAAATCAATAGGGACATTTGATTGAATATAGCTAGCAGTGATTTTTACAAGACCTGTATTTGATCATTGGGAGAGGACACTCCTCGTGGCATGCCCTGGTAACGAGTTATGGTGACTCAGCTGAGCTCCTCTCCTCCCACACTTGCTAGTTTAGGCATGTCCATGAAGTCCCATCTCTCATTTCCAGAACCCAAACACACTGTTTCCTTGTTTCTCTCTGTTCTCCACTTTCCACCATAATAATATCCCCCGTGAGAATTGTTGAAGATATCATCAACTTCTCATCACATTCATAATATCTCTTGACAAAATCATGGGCCTCCACAGTTATCCCTAATCATGAATTATTCATGTTTAAGTTAAATTTTGCTCGACTTTTATTAAATTTCTTGACTGAGATTTTGATTTTGGAAAGCAAAACAGATATGTGTTGATATTTATCTCTTATACATGTTTGATCAGGATAGCTACTTTGTTGTCAATGGCCATCCAAGAGACCCCAATAGCATGATATTGACCATGTAGGAGAGCAAATGGGCCTTCGCTCCTGACCTTTGCCTCTTAATTCTTGTCTCTGCCTTTTTGTAAGATCTTGAGATGTTCTCCCTAGCTCCCAGAGCAAATCTTTCCTCACACTGAATTTCCCCAAGTGGTCATGCAGCTGTATGTAGGTTCTTTAATTGCTTGAACACATAACTGGAGATGAGAATCACCATCAAAATGAGGACCAAGATACCTTCTAGCATCCTCTTAGGATCCATGACCTGTAAAGAATCTCTGTAGACATCTTCGAATGGTTGTTTATCTGCAGGAATATCCTTTTATAGATGGAATGCATGCATGCCCATCAATCAACCTAAGATATATCATACATTGCGGTAGGAGTTGTCAGAGGAATTGGCCCCATTGATAATACTAAAGGAACACATTTCGCAAAGTTTATCAAATCCTTTGTTTTGTGCTCATATGTATTCTTGGGCGTTTGTACAACAGGTCTACAGCTCAAGTTTGAAGAAAACATCTTATTCACAAACTTATTGATTTTGTTCTCGCTGCCTATTCAGCAGTTATATAGCATAACAGCCAATATGGTGGCGCTATTTACTGGGCACATGCAATCAGCATGTCCTCCATCATTTGCCAAAGTGAAGTGAAATTTATTCAAAGCCTCTAATGGACCTCAATAAACGCTTTTCTCATTAATCCAAACAGAAAATAACTTGATAGATTTCCCAAAATTTCAGACATGGAAACAATTCTCTACACACCTGGAATCTAATCACTAAAGGCAAATCTACACAAACAATTCTGGTGATGCAGAATAAGTTGAATACTCTCAACAACCAGAAGACAAAAAGGGAGGGCATACATTTGATGTATTTATGTCCACATTAACATGGCCAGAAGCAAGCACTTAATCCTATTGTCAGAACCCCGGCACATAGCTATAAAAATAGAGGAATTGTATTCAAGTAGATAGAAATACATATGAATAGGACCCGCAATTACATGTTTCTCTATTAGCCATCAGTGCATTCTTCCTTGAAGATTGCAAGCCCCTTCATCACAGTCTAATGCACCCCATCTTGCATCTACTCGTTGACAGGGGAATGTAGGCTTGCCCAAACTGGAAGACAAAGAGTTGATTAAATAGTTTCATTGGCATCTTTCAGAGTTCAAATGCAGGAAAAATCAGCAAGGAGTATGCTTCACCTTCTGTTGACAATATTGTGTACCCTGCACATCCATTGTGCTAATTCAGCTCCTGAATCTGCTTCAACAGGATTAGCTCTGCAGAACCAGGTTCTAAAATGAGAGCATCATTCTAAGTTTAAATTATCACATTTTATTTTGCCCAAACGAAAAAGACTAACTTGAGAACTTCCTTGAAATGATCTGCACATTCTTTGCACGGATAGAGTCGAGACAAAATTGCCATCTGCATAATCTTTCATCAGAAATCACTTGTACGAAATTGGTAACTACAATGGATTAAACTTGCAGCAGATAGGAAGTTCAAAGCATTATAAATACTTTTAGAACTGCAAAGTTGAACTTACCAGTTCTTTAACATCACGACGCTGTTGTCTTGTTGGATTTTGTGGAAACTGCCAGATATGGAAACCACAGATAACACTGATTCAAATGATTTTGTTGCAATTCAGATGCTTTCCCTTGACAAAGGTGACAGATAGAACGAAAATGAAATTCCTTAGTAGAGTAATACCTGCAATGAACTAAACAATATAAATCCTCAGTGAAGTTCAAAGATTCTTTATTTTCCAATGTAATTGGCAGTGAAGAAGACTAAGATCAAATAAGGTGATGGAACATTGAACAATGTCTATTTTTTCCTTCTAAAATCACTTATTCCTTATTACTTAATCATCATCTTTTACGTTTTGTTGTTGGAACAACTCATTTAATCTAGTCTCTTGCTTGAAACCATAATCTTTTTCATGCCTATATGAAATATTTTTCTCGTTGTATGGCGGTATGGTATTGTCGGACATCTGAAATCGTTTTTCATACTCCAACACTAAAATCTTCCAGCATTGTACTCCACTATATTGTATGTAATAATGTAATCTATTCTTGTATGTAAATAGGAATATTTATGGAATACATATTGTATACATTATATACATATTGTATGTATATTGCATATTGTGAGTCTATACAATATACATATTGTATACAATGAGTCTTCGAATGTATTATCTAATGTACTGTACTGTATGTATAAAGTTATAATGTAGTAGACAAGGGATACTATATATAATGTATTGTATTGTATGTAATAATGTACATACATAATGTATATATAGATTATACATACACTATTGCATAATACTATGTATAATGTTATAATGTAGTAGACAAGGGACATTATATATAATGTACTATATTGTATGTAATAATGTATGTAATGAAATACGTACATAATGTATATATGAATTATACACACACTATTACATGATACACACATTATAACATACTGTGTTGTATTGTAATGTCCAGTATAATAAATTATAATGTATTGTAAGGTGCATTACAGTACACATTACACCCGCAACACTTATCTCTAATCTTTTTCCCACCTCTAGTTCTTGGTCAAGTATGGTCACATATGTTGGGGATAAAGGCCTCAAGCACTCTCCTTTTGTATATTTTGATCCTGCCAACTGATGGCACTCTTCAAGATCTTTCCAAACATATTTTTGTTATACTTTTTGGACACCAAGTTGGGAAGTTATAGGCATTTACATTATTTTTATGAATTCTGATCGCTGGCCATGTGTAAACATTCCCAAATGACCTAAAAGACACTTATCAATAAAACTCGGTCCCAAAGTTTCATAATTTGAATGGAACTTCTTCAACTTCAATAAGCCTAGATGACATATTTTCTCCGCTTATTTACCTGACTTAGCTGAGAATAAAAATCCTTTAAAATATGATGATTTGCATAAAGTTTGTATGCCATCTTGTCTCAATATGTACCTTCTGTAATGCCACTCGTATCCGTTTCCAACTCAAAAGATTTCTGAAGATCCACTACCAATAGAATTCGAAGAGTTGAAACAACTTATTTCAATGCATCAAAAGCACCTTGTTGTGAAGTAGATCAAATAAATCAATTATTATTTTGTAACAAATCTGTCAATGTGGAAGATGTGTGAGTAGAAAAGGCAATGAATTTACGGTAAAGGCCCGAAAGTCCTAAGATGATCGTAATTGGCGTTTATTTTGAGGAATCGGCCAACTCAAGATCATTGATAAACATCATGAATGTAACTGGAGCATTACTTAAACGTAAAGGCATCAATAGATATTCATAATGCCCAAACTTAATTCGAAAAGTTGTTTCATGTACATCGTCAATGATAACCGCTTTTCAAATCTACTTTACTAAATAAAGTAGCACCACCTAATGCATCCCAGATATCATCCATGTGAGGCATTGGATATCGATGCTTTGTTGTAACTTTAGTTAATGTTGTATAGTCTGCACACATCCTAAAGGACACATCGTTTTTGCAAACCAAAAACATTAGGGCTGCAAAATGTCAATAATTGGATCTGATTAAGCCTTTCTGTAAAGACTCCTCAATGCGAAGAAGAAGACCTATAGGTAACTTGAAAGAAACAAATTTTGAAACTCACATTTCATTTTTAGAAGCCAAGTGAGCTTCCAAGCTAGTTTGAATTTGCGCTTTATGCTGAAAATACAAAAAATAAAGATATATACACTCTTGCTTTTACCATGGTAGAGGTAGGCACACACTTGTAATTCTATAAATTCGGTTCTCCACGGATGGTGCTTCGATGCCCTTTATCAAAGAACTCGTAAGCATGAGTTCCAAAGTCAATTATCAACTTCTTACTTGGATGCCACTGTTTACTGAAAACGAGATAAAATTTAACTCGTCTTTCGATCTCGAAATCTAGCTCATCTCTATAAGCCTTGATCTAGATTGGTAGTCAGACAACTCATCGATCCCAAGTCTTGATCTGGATTCTTAATCAAACTACTCATCAATCCGAAGTCCTAGATCCCTTTCCATGCGCTAATTCAATTCAATAAGTGTACCAAGCTAGGAATGAGGCTCGTGTTGCTTACCTCCGAAAACAGTTGGAGAGTGAGCACATGAATGAAGGTGATTCTATGGACAGTTTCCTAACAAAGATCAAAGACTTGAAGGATCATATGATTTCTGTTGATGAGGTTATACCAGATAGCTCACTTGTGCAGACCGTTCTGAATGGTCTTCCTCATTCATATCAGAGTTTTGCTTCTACTCTTCGGTTGATGATGAAAGGCAATCCAAATGCCTTGTCATTTGAGGAGTTAGTCTCTGTTCTGTTGCAGGAAGATCAGTCCAGGAAGAACAAGTCCATTATGCGTGTTGCAGATCAAGCTTTCCTGGCTAGTCAGAAGGGCAAAGGAAAATGGAGTTCTTCTACTAGTAAGCAGAAATCTACAACTGCTGCACATTCGAAGAACCAAGACAAAGAGAAGAAAAAACCAGAAAAGCAGAAATTGTTTTGTAAGTACTGTAAAGGGAATGATCATATCATAAAGAACTATCCAAAACTGGCCGCAAAAGAGGCAAAGAAGAAAGAGGCTGGAATGGTTGTTGCAGAAGCCTCTACACAAAAAACGGAGTATGCTAATCTTGTGCAGGAAGAAGAATGGACGTTCACTACTGTTTGCAGTTTTGACCCATCTTCTCATGCGCAGTGCATGTCTGCAGTAGACTCAGATGTTTGGTACTTTGGCAGTGGGGCGACCAAACTTATTACCTCGCAGCGCAGTTTCTTCTCTTCACTCGAGCTTGCCCCTACAAGGAATACTATTACATGCGCCAACAACTCCTCTTATCCTGTTATGGGAGTTGGTAAGATCATTTTGACTACTGCTGATGGTAGTTCTTTCACTTTGTCAGATGCTTTATTTGTGCCAGGGATCAAGAAGAATCTGTTATCAGTTTTTGCATTAGCCAAGATTGGCTTGGTTGTAAAATTTGTTGATGACAGATGTACAGTTCATGATCTGTCAAATGGCGATGTTATTATTGCTTCTGGCATTTTATGTCGTGGGCTGTATAAGCTCATAGAATATGAAAGATCTGAAAATGATTTGGCATGTGTTGTAAATGATTCTCAGGCTATGTCAGATGCAAAGCTTTGGCATGCACGCTTTGGTCATCTGAATTTTACTAGTTTGCTACGCCTGCAGAAATCTGAAATGGTGTCCTCTTTGCCCAAACTTGAGGCACCTGGAAAACATGTTTGTGAAGGCTGGATTTTGGGCAAAATGAAGCGTTCCTCCTTTCCAAAAGATGGTTCAGTTCGGGCTACACAAAAATTGCAGCTTGTACATAGTGATGTATGTGGTCCTATGCAAACACCCTCTTTTGGAAATTACCTTTACTTCGTGACTTTCATTGATGATTTTTCCAGGCATGCATGGGTATATCCACTCAAAGCAAAGTCCGAAGTGTTCATGTGCTTTAAACAGTTTTTGGTTTTGGCTGAAAATCTGTCAGCATGTAAAATGGGCACCCTTCGTTCTGATCGAGGGGGGGAATATATGTCTTCTGATTTTAATGCATTTCTGGTTGAACGTGGGATAAAACGCCAGTATACAGTGTCGTATACACCTCAACAGAATGGAGTTGCCAAACGAAAGAACAGGTCACTCATGGAGATGTCGAGGTGCATGGTCAAGAGTCAGGTTTTACCACAGTTTTTGGCTTGAGGCTGTCATGTGTGCAGCATATGTACTGAACAGGTGTCCCACTAAAGCGCTGCAATCTATCACTCCATATGAGGCTTGGCATGACCGCAAGCCATCTGTTGCTCATCTGCGTGTTTTTGGTTGTTTGGCATATGCACTAGTGCCTGAACAACATAGCAGAAAATTGGATGATAAGGCAATAAAATGTATTTTTGTTGGGTACAATTCTGAAAGTAAAGGCTATCGTGTGTATCATCCACAGACTAAACGCATTCTGGTTAGCCGTGATGTTGTCTTTGTGGAAGATGCTATTCAGCCATTGCTTTCATGTACTAAGGAGACATCTCTTAGCTCCAAAGACATGTATGATACTTTGATGCCTCTTTTTACAGGTGGACAGTCTAGTGCTGGTCCTAATGAGACAACTTCTCAGCCTTTGCAGGTTTCATATGATGATGCAGATCATTCCATTTCTGATGCAGATTTACATGATGCACTTGTTGATGAGAGAGTTGATATTGAGCAGGCAAAAACTATGCCAAAATGGCTGGTGCAGACTTTGTGTGACAGCAAATTAGATGCACCTTCAAGCTCTCATAGTGCCTCCTTTGCATCAGATTGCTATGTTATGGCTGCGTCTAGTCTCTGTGATGAGAATGAGCCTGTTTCTTTTGATGAAACACAGAATTCAGAAAATTGGATGGCTGCTATGCAATCTGAATATGATGTTATAATGAAGAATGGTACATGGTCTTTATGTGACTTGCCTCCTGGCAAGAAGGCCATTGGCACTAAGTGGGTATACAAGCTGAAGCGTAAACCTGATGGTACAGTTGACAAGTATAAGGCTAGGCTTGTTGCAAAGGGTTATGCGCAAGAAAGAGGCATTGATTTTGATGAGACCTTTGCACCTACATGCCGTATGACTACTGTTCGGAGCATTTGTGCACTTGCAGCCCATCATGGTTGGAATGTACATTAGTTGGACACTAAACAGCATTTCTGAATGGTGACTTGCATGAAGAAGTGTATGTTTTTAAGCCCCGTGGCTTTGTGCAGAAAGGGAATGAAAACCAGGTGTGCAGGTTAAAGAAGGCATTATATGGTTTAAAGCAAGCACCACGTGCTTGGTACGAGAAGATCCATGCCTATCTGGTTGCACATGGTTTTGAGAACAGTCCAACTGAAAGCACCTTATATGTTAAGAGTGCTAATGATGTGCTTCTGATCATTGTTGTCTAAGTTGACGACATGCTTCTCACTGGTCCTATTGAGAAGCATATTGCTGATTTCAAGGCTGATTTGCATGCCTCATTTGAGATGTCTGATTTGGGGCATTTGCATCACTATTTGGGCATTCAGTTTATGCAAGTTGATGGTGGAATGGCTTTGTGTCAAACGAAATATATTGACACATTATTGCAGCGTTTTGGCCTTGAAGACTGTAAGCCTATTGTCACTCCTATGGAGACAGGTTTACGGTTGAGTCTTCATGATGCTGGAGATGCATTTGATGCTGTTCTCTATAGCAGGCTGTTGGATGCTTGATTTACCTATGCATTACTCGGCCAGATATTCAGTTTGCTGTCTCACAGATGAGCAGGTTTATGCATTGCCCAGGAGTCACGCATTGGAAGGCGGTTAAGCGCATCTTTCGCTACTTGAGTGGTACTCGGCTACTTGGGTGGTTTTATCCCAAGGGGGGATCACTACCGCCAGATTTGCATGCTTTTTCTGACTCAGATTGGGCAGGTTGCTACGACACTCCTGCGTCCACCAGTGGTTTTTGCTTCATGCTTGGTAGCTCATGTATATCTTGGTTGAGCAAGAAGCACCCTACTGTGGCCACTTCCAGTTGTGAGGCTGAGTATAGGAAAGCTTTCACAGCGATTGTTGAGTGTGTGTGGCTCAGACGCCTTATGGCTGATTTGAGTGTTGGCCAGTCTTCTGCCACCATCTTCACTGACAGTCAGAGCGCATTGGCAGTTGCGAGGAACCCTGTGTTCCATGCTCGCACTAAGCACATTGAGGTGCATTATCACTATGTCAGGGAGAGGTTCTCTACCGGGGAGATCAGCTTGGCATATGTGCCCACGCAGGAGAACATTGCAGACCTTTTCACGAAGGCTCTGCCTAGGGAGAAGTTTGAAGCTTTCCGCAAAGCTTTGGGCTTACTTCCTTTTGTGGAGTGATTTCCACATAGCTTGGCACTTCCTTATACATGAGTGCAAGCTCCTTGTTCACCACATCATTCCCAGGGGGGATTTGTTGATATATTTAGATGGTGATGTGTGTGAACACACTAGGACCGCCGGGGCACTTTTTTCCCTCTTTAGGAGGTTTTTTTCCCCCGGCTTGTATATACGCCTGTTGCCCTAATGGGCTACTTATCTTTGTACATTCTCTAGTAATACATTCAGTATTGTGTGTTGAGCTCCAAGCTTCTTCTTCTTCCTTGTGCTGTTCGCGTGCTTCCGTAGACGTCTAACTCCAACAGTCAGAGCGCATTGGCAGTTGCGAGGAACCCTGTGTTCCATGCTCGCACTAAGCACATTGAGGTGCATTATCACTATGTCAGGGAGAGGTTCTCTACTGGGGAGATCAGCTTGGCATATGTGCCCACGCAGGAGAACATTGCCCACGCAGGAGAACATTGCAGACCTTTTCACGAAGGCTCTGCCTAGGGAGAAGTTTGAAGCTTTCCGCAAAGCTTTGGGCTTACTTCCTTTTGTGGAGTGATTTCCACATAGCTTGGCACTTCCTTATACATGAGTGCAAGCTCCTTGTTCACCACATCATTCCCAGGGGGGATTTGTTGATATATTTAGATGGTGATGTGTGTGAACACACCAGGACCGCCGGGGCACTTTTTTCCCTCTTTAGGAGGTTTTTTTCCCCGGCTTGTATATACGCCTGTTGCCCTAATGGGCTACTTATCTTTGTACATTCTCTAGTAATACATTCAGTATTGTGTGTTGAGCTCCAAGCTTCTTCTTCTTCCTTGTGCTGTTCGCGTGCTTCCGTAGACGTCTAACTCCAACAGTCAGAGCGCATTGGCAGTTGCGAGGAACCCTGTGTTCCATGCTCGCACTAAGCACATTGAGGTGCATTATCACTATGTCAGGGAGAGGTTCTCTACCGGGGAGTTCAGCTTGGCATATGTGCCCACGCAGGAGAACATTGCAGACCTTTTCACGAAGGCTCTGCGTAGGGAGAAGTTTGAAGCTTTCCGCAAAGCTTTGGGCTTACTTCCTTTTGTGGAGTGATTTCCACATAGCTTGGCACTTCCTTATACATGAGTGCAAGCTCCTTGTTCACCACATCATTCCCAGGGGGGATTTGTTGATATATTTAGATGGTGATGTGTGTGAACACACTAGGACCGCCGGGGCACTTTTTTCCCTCTTTAGGAGGTTTTTTTCCCCCGGCTTGTATATACGCATGTTGCCCTAATGGGCTACTTATCTTTGTACATTCTCTAGTAATACATTCAGTATTGTGTGTTGAGCTCCAAGCTTCTTCTTCTTCCTTGTGCTGTTCGCGTGCTTCCGTAGACGTCTAACTCCAACAAATAATGCATTTATCCCACAAATCTCATCCAAATGTAATGAAAATTTGGTACGTGAATTATAACTATGATTTCTATCACATATTCAAGTTTCATATGATTTGGAATTGACAATTAGGAGCTATGAACTTTTGTCCAAACCTACAATTTTTATAGAGTTAATAGCCTGCAAATGCAACAGAGAAAAATGATCGTTTTATAGCATATAAATCGAGTTACTATGAAATTTGATTAATAAAAACTTCACAACATAGCCTAATCATGGAAACAGAAATCACACCAATTGGATATTTCAATTGAGAGAAATAGCCCTGCAAAGTAACCCATGTAGTCTTCCCAAAAGTTCAAATTCTCCACCATGGCTTCTGAAGTACTGGCCATTTGAACAATCAAATTAACTCCAAAATCTATGAATTTTGGTGACCGAAGGAAGTCATATGCCACCTACAATGTCCCAAATTTTCAAAGAAAAATACATTTCCTTTAATGGGTTATGGTCATTGCATTGTTCAGCAATATACAATTGAATGTATTATGGTGATCTAAAAGCATCCTAATCATTCCTTTGAATCAGTTAGAGTGAATTTTACTCCTAATTAGGAATGCACTTCTTTATTTATGTGCATAAACAGATGCATATAATCATCATACATGCATTCTCCTTAAAATACTTTGTCAAAAAGAAAGCAATTGAAACTCTAATGGACTCATTTAGAGCTTCTACTTCATCAATACATATGCACATTCCATAAAAAGCATTAATCTCATTCCAAGCATACATAAACATTTCATTCAAGACATAAATCATTTTTGCATTCATATTTTAATACGAAGATGCATACAAACGCATTTACTCATTCAATTGGCAATATAAATATGAAGTTATGCTTGCGTAGACATGATTTATGTGTTTGTTTGCATGAGCTTTGACATCTATGCATACTAATAAAAACATGTATATCTATGTGTGAAGATGTATGCATTAAAATATGGGTCAACATATAATCCATAGATTCCTCTCTTCCTCTAGGCATACTTTCATAGGAATATATAAGGAAGCATAAGACTTCAACTTCAATGAATCTTTTCTAAGTGCATAAAGAGAAATATAAGATACCCACTATGTACTCATCCATAAGGCATATATGTAAATCATACTAACTTAAACAAATGAATACACTTCTCCATCTTCTTGTGCACAAGCCTATGTGCTGAACATTATGCGAGCAAACTCTCAATTGATGTGTTCAAAAGAAGCTCCTCTTTTATGACCTGAGGATAAGAAGAAAGTACCCTCATCCAGATTTGCATCCAGATTTGCCTCTCCTCCTTTCCATGTCCTCTTCGAATGAAGAACTCATGAAGAACTTGGGCTCTAACCCTCTCTTTACATCCACATGAATTCGGGTTGAAGGAGTTCAAAGAAGATTGCCCTCATGTATATCTAGAGTCCTCTATAAAGTCCAAACACTCCTCATATGGCCACTCTTAGAGGACGGAATAACCGCAATAACTAATTGGACTAGTGCTAGAGCCTGGCTCCCTCGAGCATTGGTCCTTGACCTGTCTAGGGTTCTTGACCTAAATAAAATATAACAACATGAATACATAGATGATAATAATCGTAAATTGAATTGAGAAAAGCATAATTAGCTTTAAAAATTAAGTCCTGCATGATAAGTATTGTCATTTATTGGAATAATAGTTCTATACAGGAATAAAACTTCCAAAATATGCATGTAGCGAGGAAAGTAGAAGTGCACATGAATACATTAACATTTTCCCATACATGACTTTGAATTCGCACTTGTTATAACAACATGGAAAAAGAAAAACAAGAAAATTATAGTCTCATAAGTAACAGATAAGCAACTTAAAATTCAATAACCATTTGATAGAAGCAATTTTACGCATTAAATCAACACTTCTTTTACTCACCTACTTTTGGGCACAGCATAAGAAAAAAAGCTGATATTTGAAATAGGTTATACAAATGAAAATACCAATCAAGGAAGAAGTATGGCTAAGAAATCAGACTTGTCTAGTAATAACTATGCCTACAAGTACTAAACAGGTGGAAATACTCACAGTCAACTCTTAGATGAATAAAGACATTCATCTCCAGCTCTTTAAAAACAAAAAGAATTAATGAGGAAGTAAAGAAAGGTAGGAAGACCCATACTCTGAAGCATATAAAGGTAGGAGGAGAAAAATCAAACAAATTATGTTTTCTTTTCTTCTCTTTTATTTTCTTTTCAGCTAATTTATTCTTTCTTTGTGCTTCATTAAAGTAATAAAAACAGTCAACTATAACACTTATAAAGAATTTGAAAAGCAAGCCTCTAAAGGTAAATAGAGAAAATATTCAAATGCTTTTAGATAAATTAAGAGAAAGAAAAGATAATCAGAGGGAAAGAAAAACAATAAGCACAAAACATGTGGAGCCTCAACTTCTCTATTTATCCAAACAATATGTATCGAAATGTAAATCATGCACAATTCATATGATGCACTACGACAAGCCTATTCACATATCGGTGCCCTCTAGTAGGTATAAACCCTAATAGACTGAATCCTCAAGCCAAGACCATTGATAAAGCCCACAAATAAAGCTCTCTGAAGGACATCCAAACATTATGCCCTCTCATCAAAAAAAAAAAAAAAAAAAGCATAGTTGTCTGGTAAAAAATGATGGACATTATCATTCATGCTTCATCTCCTCTTTATCGGCAACCATACTGTCTGTAACATTCCCAAGGGGCTCTACATGGTCCAGTACTATGTTCAGTATTCTAACTTCTTTATAAATCCTTGTGACAACAAAAAAAGCATTATACTTAAAGGCTCTAGCGCTTCTCATACAAGCCTTCAATCAACCCATCAACTACTCAACCTTTGCAGCTCTACTGCATCCCTCAGAAGGTATACTCTCAGCCACGCTCACTTCTCAGTTCGGACTGCATACTAGTGCAAAGCCATCCAGAACTCTATCCACATTAGTGCCCAACTTCCATCCAGAAAAAATAATAATTATAAAACCTGATTAGTAATTTATTTTGAGCCTAGAAGTAGTATTTTCTTATTGTTTCCCCTCACTATTTCTACATGTCTGTACTTTTTGTGAACATTTCTTCTGCACCAAGAAAAGGGCCCTTGAAAGAGTTTATTGAGGCCCAATCCGATGTGTGCTTTCATTGTTCTTACTCTATTTTGAGCTGAACCTTTGAAGTAACTCTCACAAGAGCACGTCATCCAGCATACTAAGGACATTTGGAGCCAGCATAATTACTTACATGCAGATGATACTCTCAAAAGAAAGAATATTCAGCTACAGATCACTGTCCTAAACCTCATCAAATTTCCAATCAAATTCATATACTAAACCTCATGCAGCCAAAGCAAGAGGGAAATTCTGTTACGAAAAGTTCTCATCCGATTCTGTTCGAGAACTGAAAACCTTCTTTCAAACATATTTCTTTTAGGAATCCCTTATGATCAGTTAAACTTGTGCCAACCCTTCCTAACTCGATCCCAAAAAAAGAGACCATAAGTATGTAACATAAGAACATCCTTTTATTCAATGACGTTGTTGCACACCTGAGCTGCTAGTGTGTGTAAGAAAATCCAAGTAGCGCGCCCCAACATTTCCTTTGATGATGGACCTGACCCAAAATCCTGACATTTCACATACAGCATTATTGGCTAAGAAGAAACAACGAACACATATACAATGGACCATAAAACATGAATACAATGTCAATCAGCTTTTTCTGTGAAATCTGAACGTTTATAATGTTACTGTCTTGATTTCCACTCTCATACTGGATAAATTGATCTTCTTTTTCGCTTTGAAAAGCCACTGAACTCAAATAGTGCAAAGCCGATCCATCCTTGTTACCACTTTTATCAAAACCAGGCGATCCTTTCGTCAAGCTGTCGAAAGTAGCCTCGCTACGCGCAACAGGAGGATGAAACTCCCCATCCAATCCCGAAACTAGTTCTTTTGCACGGCTCAAATCCCTCTCTTTGGAGAAGGAGGGCCACGAAAATGGTACAGGTAGACGTATAACAAAACATCTTTCGGGAGAAGCAGACTGCCTCAGTTCGATTTCTTGCAGGAAGTTGGTGAAGTGAAACTGATCAGCAAACAAAGCGCAATTCTTCCCGAACTGATTCTTCAGCTGCTCGCACGCGTTCTGCATCAGCTGTTTAAAGTCAAGAGGTGCCATGTAAGGTTAATTACGTGACTGTCAAATAAACGAAATGTCTATCGGTTGTTCTTTCAAGCAATTCAAGCAAAGAGAGAGAGGGAGAGTAGGCTTGGATTGAACTGTTAATAAAATTTATTTTTATTTTTTTTTAAGTCCGTCGGGATATTTTTTGGTCCTCTTATAAAGATATCTGAAGTTCGACCGTATATTCGCACATAGATTTCTATGGAAGGAATTTCACTCCAAGGATTTTAGCTAATGTGGGGCATCGAATCGGTATTGGGGCGGTCAACCCAGTTGATCTTAGAGTTGTAAATCATTGGATTTTTTTCCTTCAACCGACAAATTGACTATCAAATTTCAAGCCATTCAGTCTAGGGTTGTTGAATGTCTCTCCTTTCAATAATATGGAGAGTCTCATTGGTGTTATGTCCATTGGCCATGTAATGTTCAATAGACTAATGATTGAAGACTCACCATGTAACGTTCAATTGGACTAACATTGCAACTTTCTTTAAAAGCAATCTCGTTTTGCTTTACAAAAAAGAGTTGAGGACAATGGTTTATGTTGAAGAGAAAACAAGCTTCAAATGGTACAAACCTAAGTCCTAGAAGGTCTTTGAGCCAAAACCCATAGGCTACCACCCAAAAGTCTTGAGAAACCAAAGGATGAATCATTCCAAAGATATAGGTATCTAAACAATCAAAGAAGGAAGTTCAAGTGTCGCATAGGTTTAAGAGTCACTTGAAATGTGTATAAATGTTTGTCTCATGTAAATATGATGAGATTATATATTAGATGGATAGAAGTGTGATCCATTACTATAGAATTTTTATTATACCCCATCTTGGTAGCTTGATCACTATGCATGTTAGTAACTTCATTATACTCGAATATATAAAGTATCTTCATTATCCTCAAATATATAAAGTATCTTCATTATACTCAAATATATAAAGAACCCTGGTCCGAAGGATGAGAGGCATATGCCTTTACCAACACTCCATCTCAATGATGTGTAAGCAAATCGTATTACTCGTATGCTATCTCAGCTCGTCAATGCCCATCTATGGCACAACCACTTAGAGGGACACGACTCTTACTCTCCCCTTTCACTCATATGGAAAGGAGGACATAGGGGCTACTTGTTTATTTGCCTTTTGGTTTTGGAGCCACACAGCTAATAGGAAAGGAGTAAAAAGAATAACTTCAAATGAAGATCGAGAACAGATAGGAAAGATGCAAATTGGATGCACCTACTTCATATGAAGATTCTATATCGAAGAGCATTCTTTCCATGGACTCTCTGATACCATCGTTCTAAGTCTAAGAGTATGGAGTTTCATCTTAATCACATGTATGAGTATTTTTGTTATTTTTAAGAATTAAAAATAAGGGTCCGTCTCTCTGAGAAGGGCAAGGAAGGGTTTGAGTATCAACCCCTTGAGGGAAATCATAATTTTGGAGAGTATGAGATGCATACTCTTATCTAGAGTCAAGAGATCCCTCAAAATATGAGAAAGCGTAAGCTTTAGACATCTTCAAAGTAGCTATGTTCATAATTTTCACATAAATTTCAGAAGCTATTTTGGACAAGTAGCCATTTTGGGAAAGGGAAATGAAGTGGAATTTTTCTTAAATTGATGGGAAAATCATGCATACACATAGTCACTTGTATTGACTTCCATATAAGATTAAGAAATCCAAAATATGTCTCAGTATGATGGGGGTTTGGAGCTCCACAAAACCCCCTTCCATCATAGTTTGAGAAAAAATTTCAGCACCCGAATCTAAGAAATTCCCATTTTTGAAGAGGGAAAAAGAGGTGCAATAGCTATGGAGGGATGGAAAAAAGTATATATGCTGAGAGTATGGTGTATGGAATTCATAGTGGAATCATTAGATTCATTCAAATGATAAGTTAAGGAGGAATTTTGTATCCTCAAAAACCCCCTTTTCGCACTTTTTGAAAAAAATTCAGATGTTAATTTTTATCAAATTCCACTCTTGGGAGTAAGAAAAGGAGTTAAGAAACTTCCTATGGATTAGTGCATACATACATGAATTATGGTGTATGAATTACTTTGAAGAAGAGAAAATTCAAGAAAAATCCACATTAGGAGTGGATTAGAAGCTTGCTAAAAGCTCCCATTTAAGTTTCTGCATGAAAGTAAAAATCTTGATTTAAGCCTCTTTTGGGGAGCAAATTAGCATGCACTAAGGGAGAATTTGAAAAGGTAAAAATAGGCCCAAGCATCTTCACATAGTACTCTCTGATGTAATGGAGAGAATTTTAGGATTTGCTTGATGAAAGAATGCTTTTGGGCACCCCAAAAATCACATTTTCACACTTTTTCCAGCCCCTCCAACAGTCCACTAGTTTGGCATGTCCCGCTTGGATAGGCCATATCTTGGGCTAGAAAACTTCAAATTGGAAGTGCCATGGCTAGTTTTGAAGAGCACAAGGTCTACTTTCAGTTTATCAAAAGAAATTTTGTAAAATATGTATTTTTGTAGGTCTGTACAGGTTTGCAAAATCTGAACAGTTTTCAATAACTACCTTCCGGGAGCCATATTTTACAAATCGGGAAGGCGATTGAAGTAGTTTCATTTCGAGATACTTGCACATGATATATATTTCATTTTATGATTATTTCTAGATCTTAAAAAGGTTTTTGAAGGTCTAAAGAAGGATTAAAAAACACATTTTTTTGATAAATTTGCATTATTTTGGTAATCATCTGACCATGCTTTATGTTTTGGGAAGTGATCCGATGTTTTCGGACACTTCAAAGCTTATGTTAGGACCTGAGGAGGAAGGTGCAGAGGTCTCAAAGTTCATCAAAAATGATTGGATGCATGCAACTCCAATACCAAACCCTTCAAGGACGTATGCTTTATATTTTCAGGCATCTTACTTAATTTTATGGCATGTTCTGTATGTACATGCATGGATTGGAGTGCATATATCCAAGTTGATCATTGTTTCAATTCTGAAATTATGGAACAACATACGAGAAGTACACTTTTTGATTTTTTGCAGAAAAGATGATTGCAAGAACTACATGGTTATGCAACAAAGAGAATTGTTGCGAGCATTTGTTTTTATGTTTTTGCAGGTTATGGAGCCCATGTATGAGTTTATGGTGTGCATGCCATGGGCTTGTCAAGCCCTATGTCGTTGGATGGCCTGTGTGCCATTGAGTTTATGGTTAAAATTTTTTGGGACTCCATTTCATGGGGAAATGTTGTCAAAATTTTTCTGACCTCATGGCATTATATACGCACTTGCCTTTAGGTAAGAATGTTATGGCATGGTAATATGCCCTTTCTGCAAACTTCAATAAGGTGTAGGCATTCTTCTAAGCATGTATTTGATGGACTTAGTACCATCATAGTAGTATACATAAGGCAACTTCAGCAGTAACAGGATCCCTACACATAATCCTTATGGATTTAAACCATAGGATTGTTAAGAGGAAGGAGCTAGACCTTCACCATTAGGAATGTGCACAAGCAATTCTATAGGTTATAGGAAGGTGCATACAGGTACGATAGATACATTTATGATAATCTCCAAGGTAGTGAAGATTTACTTATCTTCACAAGATTCTCACACTAGGATTAGGACACTAATAAGGAAACCAATTAGATGGGATCACACATATGGGTTTCATGAGACAACATCGACGGTTGCTTATGTGATTCGAGTGATGGTTAAGAAGGTCATAGGCATGGCACTAGCTCTATGACTTAGAGTATAGATCCCTTAGTTAGAAATAGTTGGGGTACCCAATACATATATGGATATCGAGATCTACACAGAGGTACCTAGGCTCAATCTTGGTACCTAGGAACAAGTTACCTTGGAACAGAAAGGGATATCCATTGTCACATATTGACTATAACCAAACTAACTAGTTCAAGGACATGGGACTCATTTGAATCCACTGACATGATTTTACGATATGGGATTTATTAGAGTCCACCTGTATATTCCATTACATATATATGAAATATATATTTGGTTTTGTGTAGGTTGACACCATGAATTGGAAGAAGTTTTCACTGGTATGGGACAGTGGAAATGACTTCCCTTTGAGCACTCTTCTTCTATGGCCAAGGAGAAAATGACTCATCATTCATGGCGTCATGTCTCACTAGATCAGAGGAGAGCTCTTAGCAGACATCTCCTTAGGATTGGGAGTTATCCTTCATAGTTTAGGAAAGATTTATTCTTCCAGTAGAGAATGTGATAGGTGATTTCATTAGCATTAATATCACATGCTCATTTTGAGGTTTTTAATAAGGATAATTCCATGATTTTGATTGGATTGTATAGATCCATGCATAGAGGATGGTTGGCAGAGATAGCTCTTTAGTATGGATACACATGTGTTTATGGTATCATGTCATATCATTGTTGACCATTTTGGCAGAGGGCTTTGACCCTTATTAGGAATTTATTTTCTCCAGTCTTCACTACATACACCTTCATTAGTTATGGGAGATTTGTTCTCCATCTTTATAGTAATGTTTGTAATGATGGATAATGCATCAATCATGGAAGAGAGGAGCAAATGAATCCATAAGTTTCTCTTTTAAGGAGAGGAGAAAGTGGGACTTAGCTTAGAGATCAAGGAGAGATCTCACTTTAGCTTAGTGGTCTCACTTTAGCTCCTGTTCTTTGAGAGAGAAAGAAGGAAAGGAAAATATGATTTCTTCATAGGAGAAGAATGTGTCATCATGGCGACGGCGTCGTGGAGGCAAAGGAGCAATTGCACGAAGGTAAAAAGAACTCATAACCTTATAGTGATCAAGTGGTTGGTTGAGAGGAACCAAATTATCAATCGAACATCTACCCAATCTAGGGTATGGAAACCAAGAAGAAGATCCTAGATATGGAGATGAATGGGATAGAAGAAGAATGAATTTTGAAATTCACAAGTTGTAGACTTTTTGGAAGAAATATATGAGCATGCATCAAAGCTACCCCACCCTTGTTGCATATCAAAACGTGTGAAATTGCAACTTCTATACGTTTTAAAGTCCAGAGCTGCAAAAAAACAACATCTAATAAGAGAAACAAGCTTTGAAGTTTTGTGAAGGATTACCTTACCTCGTTTTGGAGCTCCTTTGTTGGCTAAGAGAAAAACACCTCAAGATTCATATACCCCTAACACTCTTTTCTCACCATAGTCATCAAAAGAGCAAGAAAGAAAGAGAAAAATGAGGATGAAGAGAAATTCACAAGAATCGCAAGAGCTCACTTCTTCCAATTGAAAAAAATCTACAAAATTGGACTCTCATTGAGTCTTCTATAAAAATGGGTGGCCTTGCTCATACAAAAATAGCCAGACTAGCTGAAAATAGTCCTACACTAGTTATAGAGTTGTTATAACCATCTTATTGACCTATTTAAGCTAATATGAGTGGAGTCTGTACATATGGTGTCCTTCCAATGCTCTCAAATCTACAAATTTTAATACATTCATGAAAATGAAGGTCTATCCTATAGAGGTAAGCTACAAAAGATGATGGTGGTTTCAAAATTTTCTGGTATATATTGTGCCTCCTCTTACTTTTCCATGCTTGTTTGTCTTCATTCACTTTTATCTGGCCTTTTTACAAGTCGTGCATGCTCAACACTCCCCCTTCCTAAATGTTATTGTCCCTAACAATGGTGTCTAGATATTTTGTAAGTCATATTCCTACATGAGCTTTAGGTATCTTTCATGTGTTGGAGTTTGAGGTCTGCGGAAGCACACGAACAACACAAGGAAGAAGAAGAAGCTTGGAACACAATACACAATATTGAATGCATTACCACTAGAATGTGCAAAAAAAGGACCCATTAGGGTTATAGGCATATATACAAGCCGGGGGAAAAAACCCTCTTAAAGAGGGAAAAAAGTGCCCGGGTGGTCCTACTGTCTTCACCCACATCACTACCTAAATATATCAACAAATCCCCCCTGGGAGTGATGCAGTGAACAAGGAGTTGGCACTCATGTATAAGGAAGTGCAAAACTATGTGGAATCAATCCACAAAAGGAAGTAAGCCCAAAGCTTTGCAGAAAGCTTCAAAGTTCTCCCTAGGTAGAGCCTTTGTGAAAAGGTCTGCAATGTTCTCTTGTGTGGGCACATATGCCAAACTGATCTCTCGAGCAAAGAACCTCTCCCTTACATAATGATAGTGCACCTCAATGTGCTTAGTATGAGCATGAAACACAGGGTTCCTCACAATTCCCAATGCATTTTGACTATCAGCGAGGATGGTGGTGGCAGAAGATTGACCAACGCCCAAATCAGCCATAAGGCATCTGAGCCACACACACACTCAACAGTCCTTATGGAAGCTTCCCTATGCCTCACAACTGGAAGTGGCCACAATAGGATACTTCTTGCTCAACCAAGATATACATGAGCTACCAAGCACGAAGCAAAAGCCACTAGTGGACACATGAGTGTCATAGCAACCAGCCCCATTAGAGTCAGAAAAAACATATAAATCTCATAGTAGTGATCGACCTTGGGATAAAACAATCCAAGTAGTCGGGTACCACTCAAGTAAAGATGTTCTTAACCGCCTGCCAATGCTTGACACTTGGGCAATGCATAAACCTGCTCATCTATGAGATAGCAAACTGAATATCTAGCTGAGTAATGCATAAGTAAATCAAGCATCCAACAACCAGCTGATAGAGAATAGCATCTCCAGCATCATGAAGGCTCAATCGTAAACCTGTCTCCATAGGAGTGGCAATAGGTTTGAAGTCTTCAAGGCCAAAATGCTGCAATAATGTGTCAATATATTTTGTTTGACACAAAGTTATTCTGCCATAAAATTGCATGAATTGGATGCCCAAATAATGATGCAAGTACCCCAAATCTAACATCTCAAATGAGGCATGCAAATAAGCCTTTATATCAACAAAATACTTCTCATGAGGACTAGTGAGTATCATGTCATTAACATACAAAACAATGATCAGAAGCACATCATTAGCACGCTTAAAATATAAGATGCTCTCAGTTGGACTATTCTCAAAACCATGTGCAATCAAGCAGGCATGTATCTTTTCATACCAAGCACGTGGTGCTTACTTCAAACCATATAATGCTTTTTTCCACCTACACACTTGGTTTTCATGCCCTTTTTGCACAAAGTCATGGGGCTAAAAAACATACACTTCTTCATGCAAATCACCATTCAGAAATGCAGTTTTACTGTCCAATTGATGTACATTCCAACCATGATGAGCTATAAGTCCACAAGTGCTACGCATAGTAGTCATCCGACATGTAGGAGCAAAGGTCTCGTCAAAATCAATGCCTCTTTCCTGAACGTAACCCTTTGCAACAAGCCTAGCCGTATACCTGTCAACTGTTCCATCAGGCTTACGCTTCAGCTTGTATACCCACTTAGTGCCAATGGTCTTCTTGCCAGGAGGCAAGTCACATAAAGACCAGGTACCATTCTTCATTATAACATCATATTCAAATTGCATAGCATCCATCCAATTTTCTAAATTTTATGCTTCATCAAACGAAACAAGCTCATTCTCATCACAGAGACTAGAGGCAACCATAACATCACAATCTGATGCAGAAGAAGCACTATGAGGGCTAGAACGAGTATAATATGATATAGGTGCATCTAATTTGCTATCACACAAAGTCTGCACCAGCCATTTTGCCATAGTTTTTGACTCCTCAATATCAGCACTCTCATCAACAAGTGCATCATGTAAATCTGCATAAAAAATGGAATGATCTGCATCATCACATGAAGTTGCCTCATTAGGACCAGCACTAGACTATCCACCTATAAAACAAGGAAGCAAAGTGCCATACATGTCGTTGGAGCTAACTAATGTCTCCTTAGTACATGAAAGTAATGACAGAATAGCATCTTCCACAGAAACAATATCATGGCTAACCAAAATGCGTTTAGCTTGTGGATGATACAGATGATAGCCTTTGCTTTCAGAACTGTACCCAACAAAAATACATTTCATCGCTTTATCATCCAATTTCTTACGTTGTTGTTCAGGCACTAATGCATATGCCAAACAACCCAAAACATGCAGGTGAGCAACAGATGGCTTGCAACCATGCCAAGCCTCATATGGAGTGATAGACTGCAATGCTTTAGTGGGACATCTGTTAAGTACATATGTTGCACACAGAATAGCCTCAAGCCAAAAACTATGTGATAAAGCCTGACTCTTGACCATACACCTCACCATCTCCATGAGTGACTTGTTCTTTTGTTTAGCAACTCCATTCTGTTGAGGTGTATATGACACTGTACACTGATGTTTTATCCCACATTCAGCCAGAAATGCATTAAAATCAGAAGACATATATTACCCTCCTCGATCAGAATGGAGGGTGCCCATTTTAAATGCTGACATATTTTTAGCCAAAACCAAAAACTGTTTGAAGCACATAAACACTTTGGACTTTGCTTTCAATGGATATATCCATGCATGCCTAGAAAAATCATCGGTGAAAATCACGAAGTAAAGATACTTTCCAAAAGAGGGTGTCTGCATAGGACCACAGACATCACTATGAACAAGCTGCAATGTTTTAGTAGCTTGAACGGAACCATCTTTTGGGAATGAGGAATGTTGCATTTTGCCCAAAATACAGACTTCACAAACATGTTTACCAGGTGCCTCAAGTTTAGACAGAGAGGAAACCATTCCAAATTTTTGCAGGCATAGCAAACTAGCAAAATTTAGATGACCAAAGCGTGCATGCCAAATCTTTGCATTTGACATAGCCTAAGAATCATGTACTGCACATGTTGAATCATTCACAAATCTTTCATAGTATATGAGTGTATACAGTCCACGACATAAAATGCTAGAAGTAATAATGACATCACCATTTGATATATCATGAACTGTACATTTGTCATCAATAAATTTCACAACCAATCCAATCTTGGCTAAAATAAAAACTGATAACAAATTCTTCTTGATCCATGGCACAAATAAAGCATCTGACAATGTAAAAGAACTACCATCAGCAGTAGACAGAATGATCTTACCAACTCCCATAAAAAGATAAAAGGAGTTGTTGGCGCATGTGATAGTATTTCCTGTAGGGGTAGGCTCGAGTGAAGTGAAGAAATTGCATTGTGATGTAATATGTTTGGTTGCCGCACTATCAAAGTACCAAACATCTAAGTCTACTATAGACATACATTGTTCATGAGAAGATGGGTCATAACTGGAAACAGTGGTAAATGCCCATTCTTCATTCTGCAAAGATTAGCAGACTTTGTTTTGGGTGTATAGGCCTTTGCAACAACCATTCCAGCCTCTTTCTTCCTTGCCTCTTTAGCAACCAGTTTTGGACAACTTTTTATGACATGATCATTTCCTTTACAGTATTTGCAAAACAATTTCTGCTTTTCTGTTTTCTTCTTGTCTCTGACATCCTTCTTTGATTATGCAAAATTAATAGATTTTTGCTTACTAGTAGAAGAGCTCCATTTACCTTTACCCTTCTGACTAGCCAAGAAAGTTTGATTTGCAACACACATAATGGACCTATTCTACCTAGATTGATCTTCCTACAATAGAACATAGACTAACTCCTCAAATGTTAAGGCATTTGGATTGCCTTTCATCATCAAATGAAGCGTAGAAGCAAAACTCTGATATGAATCGGGAAGACCATTCAAAACAGTCTCCACATGCGAATTGTCAAGCAAGACCATCAACAGAAATCGACTATTCCTTCAAATCTTTGATCTTTGTTAGAAAATTGTCCATGGAATCTCCTTCATTCATGTGCTCACTCTCCAATTGTTTTTGGAGGTAAGCAGCACGAGCCTCATTCCTTGCCTGGTATAAAGTGGTAAGTGTATCCCAAGCATCCTTGGCTGTTCTACAAGAGCAAATGTGAGGAATAATGGCATGTTTGACAGACAAGGCTATCAATGCATGTGCATGAGCATCTCTGCCATCCTAACAAATTTGTTCTACAGTAGGTGCAATAGGAACCGCAACACGAATAGGAACATGAAGAATATCATCATCTTCAACGTCGTCTGCATCACCTTCAGCAAGTGTGTTTGGAGGTGTAATAGGACATTTTTCAACACCCTGCACAATATTCCACAGTCCTTTTACAACCAATACATGATGCATCATATAAGCCCATAATGGGTAATTGATACCATCCAACTTATCCTCAAGCCAACATATGGAATACATCACTACTTTCAGCCATGGCCACTGACTAAAATACCCTGATGTAGAAAAATGGTTGTATCTCAAAAAGTTGAGCAAACTACCTATCAAGTTTTACTAAACCTATAACAGACTTCGAGATGTTTATACTGGTGAACCGAAACCTATATATATCTTTGGCACAAAAAGATGAAATTGCTTGCACGAGCACTATGATAGTGCATTCAAAGGCCAAAACGAGCTCAGATCGCGATTTCAGCACCATATAACAAAGCTGTTTTGAACTCCTAATCACCCTGAGTATGCTCATCAAATTTCATGCAATTTTGAGATTGTGACCGGAGAGGTGTCGACGATGCCCTAGATGAAGCCGCAACCTACTCTGATACCAATTGTTGGAGTTTGAGATAGGTGGAAGGACGTGAATAGCACAAGGAAGAAGAAGAAGCTTGGAGCACAACACACAATTCTGAATGTACTACCACTAGAATGTACAAAGATAAATGATTTGTTAGGTTTATAGGCGTATATACAAGTCGAGGTAAAAAAACCTCCTAAAGAGGGAAAAAAGTACCCCAGCAGTCCTAGTGTGTTCACACACATCACTACCTAAATATATCAACATCATGTTCCTATTCTCTGCGTTTTGTAGCTAGCCTTAAGTGTTTTGTTCCATCTGACTTGCAGTGATATTTCACATTCTAGTGATTTGGCATGTTTCGTTGCATCACATCCGAATCCAGAAGTCATGTTGCAAATCCCAAAATGATTTTGCAAAATATTTCAAAGTGTCTCTAGAAGAAACATGTTTGGAATACTTCTTTAAATGTTTGTATAAAGTGTCTAGGTAGCTCATTCAATCTTTCATAGAAAAACATGGTAGCATCAAGGTTAAGGTTTTCTCTTAGAGCATACATCATCAAGCGTTTATCATGACTAAATTCCTACCTATTCAAGTACGATGTTGATATTCCCTTGAATGATATGAATCGTGTTTGTATCATGATGGAAATCTTCCTAAGCATTATGCACATGGGATCATGGACATTGCACATATATTTTCAATCCAGTGCTTAAAGACAATCAACATATATTGTTCATTAGGAGTTGTATCTTTTGGTGGGACTACAATGTAAGGATAATTTAACCATCTATCTCTATTCTTTTGATTAGTTTCTATTGTGTCAAGATCCACAATTTCAATGGAATGTGGAGTGGGTAATGTAATAGGTATTTCTATTTGTCATTTCCCCTTACTTCCCTAGTGGTGACCACTTTTGATGTAGTTCTTGGACCGTCTCGGTGTAGACACATAGCTTAGATTTGAGACATGTACCTCAAATGGCCCTTAAGTCGCAAGTCTACTTATGGGTTGCTTCTTGAGAGGAGTGATGAGCATTACTTCTTTCTTGGAACCCTCAACAATTGGACTGAATAATTCTTTAGTGAATGGGATACTTCCTCTGGTGAACTATAAGATGCCCTTCTATGCCTCAACTCCACTTCTTTCCCTCTTCGTCATCATCATCATCTCATCTTCTTAACTCGCTTTGATATTTTGGATTTAAACAAATCGATGATCCTAATGATTCCTCCAACAATTTCCTCTCATCTTTTTCCATTGTACTTGTTGTTAGGCTATTGAGGTGGAACTATGTCTTCTTGGTTGTATCATGCGTAAGTAGATTTATTGAGTACTCAGAGCTAGTGTAAAATTATAGTCAACCAAAGTTGTGTGAAAAATTATAGTGAGGGCATGTCTTCCAAAGGTTGTTTTATTATTGTTCCATCTAGCATTAGTGGCTTCAATTTTTTCATAGATCCATGTCTAGTTCGATTCTAAATCTCATTGCATGCATCAAACCATGCCAAATTATTTTATGGTGGATTTTTTTATATATCTTGTCTAGAGAAGTAGAAATGTTGGTGGATCAATCTTAGGATGAGCTCTAATTCTTGACTACTGAGTTTATTGAAAGTCTTCATTTGGTTTGTTTTCTCTGTGGGTAGTACCTCTATATTGTTGATATTTATATGTTCCTCAACGATGTAAAGAGCTTCCCCAATTAGTTCTATATATGAGGTAGATGACCACCTTGGTGCCCTGAAAATTATGCACCACAAAACCTGGATGTTTGCACTTTTCTTGATTCATGTTATATGAATTGATTATTTTAACAACACTATTGTTCTAATTTGACAATGGCAAACGTAGAACATTGATACATCCTAGTTGGCCCATTTTTTTATGATATCTTTCATCCTTTTTTGTTCTCCAAACTCAATTGGCATGAAGTGTAACTTGCAAGTATGTCCATGCAGATTTTGTTGAGTAACAAAGAAAAGGGAGCTCTCCTTCATAGGATGGTCATTTTCTCTTTGCTAATGTACTCTACTTCCATAGGTGGGATCGTATAGTAAAACTTGTGAATCCTTATCCAAAATTTAGCATGTATTTTTGAGAAATCTCTTTGGGGTTCTTGTGCCACGATCTCCCCTACTTGGGATGATGCTCCCTCTTGAACTATTTTCTCTCACTTGTCTTACCCAACACCTAATGCCATATTGAATTTGTAGTGCACAAGAACTACAATATTCTTAGTTAGAATGAAACACGAGGAGAGTGTTGTTGTGTGTGAATGTGTGTCAACATGCATCAATCTCATGTGGACATGATGATCAACAAGGAAAGCATTTGATTGGTTTTGAATTCTGATCCCCCCTCTTTGTGTGTATGCATGCATGGACTTGAAGGGATTAGTGCATTATGCATGGCCATGTAATTTACCTCCGTACATGCATACGCTAAGCTTTTTAGATGTGTGTTCTAAGGATTTGGATCCTTTTCCTTTATGCTTTGTGGAAATTCACTAAGGATTACCACTATCAAATTTCATATATAGACCTAAACTATCCTCATAGATATGTGCAACCTTAATTGCTTCCTCAAATGACTTAGGTACATTATGTTTAACTTCATTTCTGATTCGCATATTTAGTCCTCTAAAAAATCCATGAAGCCTAAGAAAATCATCTAGATTTTTTAATTTTAGAATAATTTCTCGATAGTCTGAAATGTAAATAGACAATGATTGTCCCTTTTGTTGGAACCTATCCTAGGCTTTCCAGTTTCATTCCTCCTTCAGAACTATTTCTTGAAGAGACTAGAAAATTGTGTCCAAGTTGAGGGTTTTTGTTGAGTCTTCAGGAGACTCATCCACCACATAAAGGCTTTTGGGCCTAAAGATAGGCTAGCTTATACTATCCTGATATGTTGGGTTGGTGGACATCTTGCCACTTTTCGAAGAATTTAAGGATGCATTCCCTGTTATCAAAAGCACATCAATTGCACACTTAATATATAAGGTGCTCTTGATTGTGTTGTTCTCAAAACCACATGCAATCAAGTGGGCATGTATCTTTTTATACCAAGCATATGGTGCTTGCTTCAAACCATATAATTCCTTTTTCAACCTGCATACTTTGTTTTCATGCCTTTCTACACAAAACCATAAGGGTAAAATACATACACTTCTTCATGTAAGTCCCCATTTAAAAGAAAGTTTTAATGTCCAACTAATGTACATTCCAACCATGGTGAGCTACAAGTGCATAGATGTTATGAACGATGATCATTCGACAAGTGGGTGCAAAGGTCTCATCAAAATCAATGCCTCTTTCTTGAGCATAACCTTTTACAAAAAGCCTCCTTATACCTGTCAACGGCTCCATCAGGTTTACGCTTCAACTTGTATACCCATTTAGTGCCAATGGCATTTTTGACTGGAGTCAAATCACATGAAGACCAAGTACCATTCTTCATAATATCATCATATTCAAATTGCATAGAAGCCATCCAATTTTTCAAATTTTGTGCTTCATCAAAAGAAATAGGCTCATTTTCATCAGAAAAACTAGAGGTAGCCATACCATAAAAACTTGATGCGAAAAGAAGTATTATGAGAGCCCGAATGAGTAGGACATGACAAAGCTGCATCTTATTTGCTATTTTGCAAAGTCTACGCAAGCCATTTAGGCATAGTTTTTGCCCCCTCTATATCATCCCTCTCATCAACAAGTGCATAAAAAATAGAATGATCAACATCATCATGTGAAACCTGTGAAGGTTGAGAAATTGCCTCATTTGGACTAGCACTTGACTCTCCGCTTGCAAAAAGAGGCAACAAAGTGTCATACACATCTTTGGACCTAACTAATGTCTCTTTAGTACATGAAAGTAATGGCTGAATTGCATCTTCCACAAAAAAACATCACAGTTAACCAAAATGTGTTTAGTTTGTGGATGATATAGATGATAGCCTTCACTTTCAGAATTGTACCGAAGAAAAATACATTTTACTACTTTATCATCCAATTTTGTGCGTTGTTGTTCAAACACTAATGCATATGCTAGACAACCAAAGACACATAGATGAGAAACATATGGCCTACAACCATGCTAAGCCTCATATGGAGTGATAGAGTATAGTGCTTTGGTGGGACACCTATTAAGTACATATGCTACACATAGAAGAACCTCAAGCTAGAAGCTTTGTGGTAAAGACTGAATTTTGACCCTACACCTCACCATCTCCATGAGGGACCTATTGTTTTTTTCGGCAACTCCATTGCATTAAGGTGCATACGGCATTGTACACTAATGCACGTTCAGCCAGAAGTGCATGAAAATTAGAAGACATGTATCCCCCCCTTGATCACAACGGAGGGTGCCCATTTTGCATGCGGATAGATTTTCAACCAAAACCAGAAAATGTTTGAAGCAATAAACACTTTGGACTTTTCTTTGAATGGATACACCCATGCATGCCTAGAAAAATCATCAATAAAACTCATGAAGTAAAGCTAGCTCCCAAACAAAGGTGTTTGTATAGGACCACAAACATCACTGTGAACAAATTGCAATTTCTAAGTAGCTCATACCGAACCATCTTTTGGGAAGGAGGAACCCTACATTTTGCCCATAATACAGCCTTCATAGACATGTTCACCAAGTGCCTCAAGTTTGGGTAGAGAGGACACCATTTCATATTTTGCAAGCATAGCAAACTAGCAAAATTTAGATGACCAAAGTGTACATGCCAAAGCTTTTCATCAAAGATAGCCTCAAAATCTTGAACTGCACATGTTGAATCATTCACAAATTTTCATAGTCTATGAGCCTATACAACCCACGACATAAAATGTCAGAATCAATAATAACATTGCCATTTGATAGATCATGAATTATACATCTGTCATCAACAAATTTGACAACCAAGCCAATCTTAGCTAATGTTGAAACTGACAACACATTTTTCTTGATCCCTGGAATAAACAAAGCCTTTGACAATGTGAAAGAACTACGATTATTAATAGTCAAAATGATCTCACCAACTCCCATCATAGGATAAGAGGAGTTGTTAGCGCATGTGATAGTATTCCCTGTAGGGGAAGGCTCAAGTGAATTGAAGAAATTGCAATGCGAGGTAATATGTTTGGTTGCCCCACTATCAAAGTACCAAAAAGACATCCAAGTCTAGTACAGACATAAACTATTCATGAGAAGATGGGTCATAGCTACAAATAGTAGTAAACACCCATTTTCATCTACACAAGATTAGCAAACTCTGTTTTAAGTGTAGAGGCTTCTACAACAACCATTCCAACCTATTTCCTCTTTGTTTCTTTTGCAGCTAGTTTTGGACAACTCTTTATGATATGATCATTTCCTTTATAATATTTGCATAATTGTTTTTGCTTTTCTATTTTCTTCTCATTTTTGTCTTCCCTTTTAGACTGTGTAGAATTAGCACAGTTCTGCTTACTAGTAGATGATCTTCATTTACCTTTGCCATTCTGACTAGCTAAGAAAGCTTGATCTGCAACACACATAATGGACTTGTTTTGCATAGACTAACCTTCTCGCAATAAAATAGAGACTAACTCCTTAAATGTTAAGGAATTTGGATTTCCTTTCATCCTCAACCAAAGAGCAAAAGCAAAACTCTTATATGAATCAGGAAGACCATTAAGAACGTTCTGCACAAGTGAACTATCAAGCAAGACTTATAGAAATCAACTGCTCTTTCAAATCTTTGATCATTGTCAAAAGACTATCCATAGAATCTCCTTCATTCATATGATCACTCTCCAACTATTTTTGGAGGTAAGCAACACGAGCCTCATTTGTTGCCTGATACAAAGTGCTAAGTTTATCCCAAGCATCCTTTGGTGTTTTGCAAGAGAGAGTATGAGGGATAATGTCATGTTTGACAAACAAAGCTATCAATGCATGTGCATGAGCATCTCTATCATCCCAATGCAGTTGCTTTGTAGTAGGTGCAACAACAACCAAAGCACGAATAGGAATTTGAAGATCATCATCTTCAAAGCCATGTGCATCACCTTCAATAAATGTATTTGCAAGTGTAGTAGGTTGTTTTTCACATCCTGCATAATATTCCATAGTCCTTCTGCTACCAATACATGATGCATCATATATGCCCATAATAAGTAATTGGTAGCAGCCAACTTGTCATCAACAACCAACATACAAAATACTTTATTGCTTTCAACCATGGCCACTAACTAAAATACCATGATGCAAAAAAATGATTGTATCCAAAAGTTGAACAGAACCACCCTGTCAAGCTCTGTTATACCTATAGGAGACTTTGAGGGGCTTATACCGATGAACTGAAACCTATATATATGTTTGGCACAAAAGGACAAAATTGCCTACATAGGCACTATGATAGTGCATTTGATGATCGAAACGAGGTTAGATCGAAATTTTGACACACAAAGCGATGCTGTTTTGAACTCCTAGTCACCCTTAGTATGCTCATTGAATTTCATGCGAGTCTAAGACTATGATAGGAGGGGTGTTGACAACACCCTAGATGAAGTGACAACATGCTTTAATACCAATTGTTGGAGTTTGAGGTCTAGGGGAGCACGTGAAGAATAGAAGGAAGAAGAAGTAGCTTGACACACAACACACATAATGCTGAATGTATTACCAAGTGAATGTACAAAAATAAGTGACCCATTAGGGTTATAGGCATATATACAAGTCGAGGAAAAAAGTCTCCTAAAGAGGGAAAAAAGTGCCCTAATAGTCCTAGTGTGTTCACACACATCACTATCAAAATATGTCAATAGTTACATCCATAGTTCCTACATCCAATGCATCATGCACATGCACATGACTTTAACGAGAAATATTTCTTTTCGATGCATGTGCAACTATCAGTGGACTGGGTATAAATGATGCAATGGATGATATAGGCATTGAAACAAACATGAACACACTAGTGCTACTCACAAATGTAATATGGCTTGTAGTTCCCTCACTAGGGTAAGTGTATCATTTGTTTTAGAAATCACATGAACCTATGCTCAAGTATAATCGCAAGATCTTTGGCCATACATACTAGTGACCAAATGGTGTTTGATTTCAGATTTGTTTGAACCAATCAAACATCAGATCATAGAATTGACTTTATAACATTATTCTCCTCTTGGGAAAGATTTTCATCCTTGAAAATAAAGCTATATATAATAAATTGTAGGGATATCCCCAAGCCTCATGTTCTAACCTAGAAGAATTTGAATAATTATCATTGATCAATCTATCTTTGCTTTTTCTATACTTTAAATATGTATCGACAACCCACTTTGAGTGCATAAGTTTGAAGTACAAGAACCGTGCTTCATTTGATGATTGAACCAATGAATAACAATCATATATAAACACAAAACCTTATTCTTTATCTTTTTATTTTTTCTCCTAGTATAATAGGAATTGAAAATACACGCACACATCCATCATATGGTACACAAGACTTAGAGATATGCTCCATTAGAGTTGAGGCATCCATTCTTGGGCTGAACTTGAACCTTGGCCATCTGCCTAAGAGAACAAGGCAAAAGGATTAAACTTTGCAAATAGTTTATCCAAACGATATACTTGTCCAACCTTCTTGTATGCAAATCAAGGTATAGATTATACTTTTATTTTCATGAATCTCAATTATAGTTAAGATCCATCTATGTCTCAAACCTATGAATCTTTGTATGAGGGTTAAGAAGATTTAATTTTTACTTAACTTTGATCACTCAAGGAATGATCTTTTGATTCCTCATTAATCAATTTAACTAAAAGTGATACTTTGAATTAGTGGATGCTTCCTTTAGCATGATAAAAGCCAATTCTTTCTTGTTTTTACTAGGTGCACCTTTGTTTAAAACATTTCATGTTTGAACCTCTTTATCCAATCCAAAGTTCTATTACTTTGGAGTTTCAACATAGTATAATGTTGAATTGTTTTAAACATTTATCTTGTAAGCTATATTCTTGGATGTCAAAGTATAAATGATACTTTACTCAAGACTATGATTTCCAAAGTGCTAGCATTCTTTGGAGAAAATTTTTCAAAAAGCTTGCAATAGCTAACTTAAGATTGACTCTATGGTCTATAGTCATTACTAGATTCTTCTCCAAATGTCTTATTTTAAAGTACTTTACATAAAGTAAACCTTGGAACTCCTTGTGTATTATGTAATTCTTAAGTATCAAATTTATACTTAACTTTATGGAATAGATACATAAAGAATCGTGAACTTAACTATTTCTTATAATTTATGTGGCAATTATGCTTATCTATTTCCAATACATTATCAGAACAGTTTATTTTTAAACTCTTTAAGGTGCTTACTTTCATATAACTAAGTGCAAGATGATGAAAACAAGATAAAACAAGCATTAAGACCACGCATCAATTTGGGAAAATACTTAGATTTATAAATAGCTACATCCTTCCATTGGTCCTCGGGAAAGATCCTCCTCTATTTTGTGAGGCCATAAATTGAAAGATGAAGAGAATTTCCTTCTTCTCTATCCACTCTCAAACTCCTAATCGATTATGACCCAATTAGAAGCATAGTACAAGGTTCAAATTCATAAATTAGTCCGGCTCATTCACTTCCTTGGGCGATATACAGGTTGAAGACCAGCCATCGCCAACTACTTCTTTTGTTTTGTCGTTTGCAAGTGACGTTATAAATAAAGATTCATGAACAAGTCTTGCATCAGCAATGAATAATCATGTAGACACTTGAATGGAAAGATTTGATGATGTTCGATGTTTAAATAGATAAGCGGAAATTATCGCGTGCAAATTGAGCTCCATGGATAGCTCAAGTGCCTTTAAGCATATAGGTCGTGAGCACGAAACTCATTGGTTTATTATGTTTTACAAACGTATCACGCACAAGGGTCTCCGTGAGGTTGATGGCCATTCGTGTATCAAAACCAAAAATCATTTATGGCAATGATGTGGATTCGATCACGTGACAACCTCCCTTTGCAATTTTGTCTATATTGGGGCAGAATCATAATCAACAACGTTTGTAGAAAGCGCATATGGTACAGTGTACTTGGTAGGATAAACCATCTCAGCTCAGCGAGTAGAGCGCATGGCTTTCAACTATGTGGTAGTGAACCATCTTAGCTAGCGAGTAGAGCGCATGACTTTAAACTTTGTGGTAGTGAACCATGGCTTTCAACTATGTGGTAGTGAACCATCCTAGCTAGCGAGTAGAGCGCATGACTTTCAACTTTGTGGTAGTGAACCATCTTAGCTGAGCGAGTAGAGCGCATAGCTTTCAACTATGTGGTAGTGAGTTAAAGCTCTAACGATGGCAGGTGTCTTTTTTTTTTAAATGAAAAGGAAGTTTGGCCTTGGCCTACTCTCCCGTACTTTAATTAAAAAAAAAAGGAACGTTACAAGTGAATGAGACTAGTGCGTTTGGGACCCCTCGGATCCCACAAAGTAGGGGTAGAACTTGCGGATCTAGAGAGTGTTACAAAGGAGGTTAACAACCCTCCTGTCACCCTCATGTAGGGTCCACTTGGGTTTAAGCTTGTTGTTCTCAATGAGAAACACTTTATGATGCCTAAAGGTTGGGGATCTCTTACAGTTGGAGATTCTTTTGCCAAGGAGGAACATAGACTTCTCGATCAACCACTCTTTGGGTGGTGTCCAAAATTGTAGGCACACCGCTCCCTCCAAATCTTCCAAAGGGTTTCCTCTCTAATAGCATTCCATAGCGCCACTGAGAAGCCAATTGCTTCACCCACGAGCGCTTGCTTCTAAATGATTTGTTCCTATAGTCTCAAAATGTTCCCAAGGGTCCGCTAGAGCAAGAGAGACTTGGGGCACACGAAGAAGAAGTGACCCAGATCCTCAATGCTGTTGTGGCAACGCTTGCACCATGGTAGATCCCCACAAATTTTGCTAGCCTTTAGATTGGTCAGATACCACGATGGAGAATTCGCCACATGAGAACTGACTTTTTGATCTCGATGAGGGGATGCTAGATAGACATGAACTTCATATCCCAACACAGCCTTGTCCAAGTCAGGCACCACTTCTTGTTAAGTGTCATATGAAAGTCAGTGTTCACCTTGATTCTAGGAATTTTGGACAAGCAATTGCCATTGTGCCAAATAAGACCCTCATGGTAAGGCAGATCCCACCCAATGAGGAGTCGGGTTTTTGATCGTTCCCAAGCATTGCATCTACTCTGAAGGAGAGTCCATTCTTTGTAGCTCACTCTTATTTTCAGGTCTATGTCCTCATAGCTGATCCACATGCCAGTTTCTTGTTTCCAAAGGTGTTTTGAATGCCTGAAACCGTTGTTCCAGAGCCTCCTAGCATTATGGAGGTTCCAGGAAGCCACACCCATGATGCCCATGATAAAAAACTAGATTGAGTCATTTTGTCTGATATCAGCTTCCCATTTCCAATCCTCTCTGATTCTAACAAATTGTTTGATCGTGTTCCAAATCTTCCACAAGGAGCACACAAGATTCGAGCCTTTAGGGGAAACCGGAATCGGGGAGAATAAAAGAGTAAGGAGGCCCAAGTCCTTTCAACTTGGGAGGCCCACCAGTGTAATCACGTTATTGTTACTGAAAATAACCTTGGTCCAAGAGGTCTCACAGTTGCCAAGCCATGATGATCCATTTTGCTGCCAACTTGTCAGCCATACCTTCAATGTCCATAATGCCCAGCCCTCCACAATCCTTTTGGTTGATGTAGGCGTCTTGTCCTTTTTGCTACGCATGCATATAATTGTATAAAGAAACGCTTGTCCTTTTGGTTGATGTAAGTGTCTTGTCCTTTTTTGCTACGCATATAATTTTAAGTTTAATCATGAATTGTTACGCTGAAATGGATAACGCAAACGCCCTTAAATTGATGTCGGGAGTTTGAATCGTGTATTATCCTTTTTGCAAAAAGAAAATTCACAAGGCAAAGAGAAAGGGAGAGATGCATGTCCAATTCTAGAGAAAAATTTTCAAGAAGGAAATTAATGGAAAAATATATGAAGATGAAGAAAATGAAAAGGAGATGTAATCTTTTATAGAAGATGATCAACATCTAAGCTCTCCATGGAAGCTTTTGAAGAGAGTGATGAGGTCATTAAGGCCACCATGAGACCTTGAGAAAGGTGATGAGCCATCAAGGTCACCATAGAAGCTTTCCTAGAGTTCTGATACCAATGTCAATGTCATGAAGCAAGAACATTAGGACCACATGTCTAGAGACATGACTCTCCTACCAACCTTATGCCTCTACATATAGCTATTCAAATCAACGAGGACCATAAATAGTATAAGTCAAATCTCCCCCACTGTTTTAGCACCTCTCACCAAAATCCACTAGTGGTAGGTGTACTTGCCACTTGAGTAGGTCTCTTTGGACTCAAGTTAACTCACATTAACTTGAGATAGAAGGCTCTAGAGCTCTTTGGGCAAAATTCTCTTATCATGCTCCCCATAGGGGTTGAATCCAAGACCTCTACCTTCTCATCTTTGATACTTAAACACTAGGCTAAGTGGATCATTTATCTTAGAGAGAATATTAACCTATACTTAATTCTAATCTTGAGATCTTTGGCCATACATATGAGTAACCAAATGGTCTCATAAACTCTCTAGATACTCTTGAATTGATGTCCTTAACCTCACATATTTTCTTGAACCTTGTTTGCAACATTGGTGTCTTGAATCGTGTTCTTAACCTTAGTACCTTGAACCAAGTGTCACCCAAGGTGTCCCAATGGCTTCACAATTCCTAGGTACCTTAGTAGATTTGGAACTTTTATTCCGAGAGCTTCCAACTGTACCTTACATGCCTCAATCCGACCTATGAATTGATAGATACACTCCAATCTTTGTTAGATAGAATTCTCAAAGCACCACCTTAATGCTTCTTAGTACCCTTTCACATGATAGACTGCCCAAGTGCCTTTTTCCAAGGCCACTAGGTGCCAATGACCTTCATCGAAATCCATCCACCTTGCCCAAGCCTACTTCCTAAGATCAAATACCAATGTAACAAAGTCTCCACCTAGCCAGCTAATGAATGAATGTATGCTCTCCTCCCCAACAAAGCCTTGCATATATAGCCATTGGGGAATCAATCCCTTTAACTCTAAACCACTCTTTAAATGAGAAAATTTACTTGAGAACCACTCTTTTCACAATAAATCCACACCATCTTTTTTTGGATTGATTTCTCACCACTCTTTAGCTCAAAAGGTTCTAGTCAGAAAGAATGGTCCATAATGCTCACACTCATAGATCTCTTTGGCAAAAGCTTGGACTTGTAGGAATTGAACCCAAGACCTCCTCCTTGCCCTCCTTAAGTCTTAAACACTAGGCTAAGTGTATTCCTTGTCCTAAAGATCATATGAACATATACTTGTCTAGTCTTGAGATGTTTAGTCAAACATACTAGTGACCAAACAGAGTCTGATTTCATATCTTTCTGACATGATCAGAGACTCAAATCATTTTACTTTACAACACTTGAGAAGAAAATGGTCTTGATCACATGATCAGGTCCAATTTTTGCACCTGAAATGCCACTATGTAAAATTTCTAGGATCTTCAAATAATAGCTCTCATGTGTGCATAATCTCAAATAACCATCTCTGCCATGTCTATAGAGGTTATCTTTGATTAATGCATAGTCTTGAGCTTCTTGAGAAAGAATTCATTCTCTAGCTAGAGTAGTGTCTAAGGGAAAAGTTCGTGATCATAGGTATTCCACCAATGGCGTGCTCCACCATGGTGCCAATGAGACATCTTAGAGAGTAGCAAGCTCCATTGGGGGTCTATTCATCCAAGTGATGCAGTATTTCAAAAGAACGTGCACATTTGTTTCCATGGAGAGCCAATACACACCTAAACATCTCAACTTTTGCAAATTTCATTGGTTAGAGTGATGGTGGCCTAATAGTCCCTCATGTGTTTGTTGTATCACGTTCTCGTGTTCATCATCATCAACACAATAGGAAAAGATGCCTTGTTTGTACTGTTGATATAGACTCCTAACAATTGCAACCATTGTGCTCGCATGATGACATTTTCTTTCTTCACATAATTATGTGAAGGACCAAAAGTTAAGGTTGGAGCTAAAGCATGGATCCACTTTGGACTACTTCTAGGTAAAAGAGGTAGGCATTATGAAGTTCATCTAATACGCCTTGTGGGATTCCCCTATGGTTAGTTGAGAAAGATGGTCCACCCATAAGTAGGTTTTCCCTTTTCGACTATCACTTCAAAATCATACTCCATTAGTAATAGAAAACGTCTTACTAGCTATTGAGTATTGCAAGGTTTATTGACCAAGTAGGTTAAGGCTTGATGATATGTGAAAAATTTGAACTTGTTGGTCAATATGAAGGCTAAGCACAATTGTCATTTAAGCTCTATAAATGAAGTTTCACATTCACTGTTCTGTTCAAAGTGTGAAAAGACTATAAATATGTTTTGCAATGATTGCATACATGTGGATGAGGTGCTTGTAATACCCACAATGACCCATAAAAGTTGTAGCTCTTTCATGTTCTTTGGTCTTGGCAACTCTACTATGGCTCTAATTTTACCCTCATTTATTGAGATACCATTCTTAGAGACTATATGACCTAAGATCTTACCTTATCACACCATAAATACACACTTCTCTAGATTTAAGCATACGATGTATTCTCTACACTTGTTGAAGATTTTTCTAGGTTTAGGGACATGTCTCTTGTATTCATTTGAGCATGTACAAAGGTCATCCAGATAGACTTCCAAAGTCTTTTGTAGGAATTCTTTAAAGGCACATCAACCTTTGAAATGTGATTGATAATTTAGTGAGCCCAAAAGGCATCACCTTGAAGGCATAAATGCCCTAATGAGTGGTGAAGGTTGTCTTGTGCTAGTCTTCCTGTGCAATATGTACTTGTTTCTAGCCTAAGAATCCATCAAGTAAGCCATATACTTCCTTGCCACTGACCCATTCAAGTAAATGCTCGATAACAGGAAGCATAAAGATTTCTCAGATAGTCATGGCATTACCTTCCTCAAGTCAAACATACACATAGTATATCATTTATCTTGAGAACTAGCACAATGGGGGATACCCATTCAATATGCTCAATTTCATAGATAAATATTTGTTTCTTCAAACTATTGATCTCCTCCTTGATATTGGAAGCATAGGTATCATTATATATATATGGTCTCTGTTTCATGGGATTTTCATAAGTTTTCATGGGTATCTTATGGGAACATATCTCAGGATCTACCCCTTTTAGGTCCTTATATGTCCAAACAAATACATCTCGGTATTATTGCAATAGAGCTAACAACTCTTCTTCTTCTTTTAGAACTACATCATCGCCTATGTAAGTGCACTCTTCTTCTTGGTCTTCAATAGCCACCACAATTTTCTTTGTTTTCTATCTATTATCATAAGCCTCTCCCATTGAAGATTCTCTCTTAGGCATGCACACTAAGATCTTCCTATCATCAATTTTGTACTTCTTCAAATTCTTAGGTACCTTGAACAAAGACTCATTCTCTTCATTTTAGGATTTATTATTCTTCTTTTTCTTTTGATCTAGCGCTTGATGAGTTAATATTCTGATTCTCATCACAATGTCCTCTTTTGAATCCTTGGATCTTACAAGGTATAAGAACTCTTCTTTGGATTGCATAGAGCTATCCATAGTAATTGATTCATAATCTTTCCATTCATTCTCTTTGTCCATGATGGGTTTGCACATAAAAAGAGAAATATTGTTACCGTCCTCATCATAATGAGGTGTCCACTATTCCTCATTGATAACTATATCTGTGCTTGTTAGTATTTTTGCTCATCCATAAGGCTCAAATTGATCGTTTAGAAAGATCACTGGGGTGTAGGTTGATTCTTCGAAAGGTCATGGATTGGTAAATTTTACTCATTCAATAGCTTATAGTTGTCTCTACTCGGCTTTAGCTATCTTACACATCCATAGCTGTGTATCGTCATGAATCGAAGAAGGGTCTAAAGTCCTCATTGATTGGATGAACATTCAATCCTCTTGCATCTTATGAATGGGGTTCCACTGTAGGGGTAATACATCTCTAAATGAGTAATCATTTAAGTTGATCTTGCTCATTAACCATAAATGTTGAAAGTACAAGGAATTGGTACCCCAATCCAACACTATTTGTAACTAATGGAAAGGGTCTTCCTATTATTATTTATTATGCATTGGACTTTCCAAACTCACACATGCCAAATGTGTGCTCAAACTCAACACCATAGATGGTGAGTATGATCCCTTCCAACAATCGTAAATCATTTCTCTATATGACCGTTGGCCATTTGGAACTTCATACTCATCAATAGGCCAATCTACCCCACAATATCCAGAAGGATGTTGTAGCAATAACAAAACCTACACTCAAATCCATGATTTCCTTGACGGTGTAACCCTTGTAGGTTATGGGTAGATAGGTGTTGTCCTCTTCACCTTTTCTCATGTCACCTATATTATGTATATAGATCTTAGGAACCTTTCATTTGGAATCTGGCCTGAGATCTTTGGTGTTGGTGCAAGGCAATCAACAATTGAAGTTTTGATGAAGAATTGAAGTCAAGGACTGAAGAAAAGATCAAGTTATGAAGCATGAAGGAAGTGCATATCCAGAAGATGAAGATGTGTACACATATGTACATTAATTTAGAGACAACTCATATATATCTTTTGTATGGTCATAAGTTTGTACATAAATGGCTATATATATAAGTAAAAAGTCGGGGCAAATAGGTGAGAGCATGTGAATAGAGGAATTAGAATTTGTATGAGTCATTAGACACTTTAGAAGTGAGTAGTATCTCTCTCATCACTCACATGTAAAGTTTTCAGAAATGAAGAAATGTTGCACCCGATCTTTCTGAGTATTCTTCTTTTGTGCTTGATCATTTCAAGAATCCTTTTGTAGGTCTCTAATTCCATAGTTAATGAGTCTATGGTTAAAGTCTGAGAGCCTAATTGTAAACCGGTTGAGAGAATTATGAGTAGGAACATTCATATGTGAGAAAGTGTCAAGTGTCTTCTGAAATAGGCGCATTCCCGATTGTCAAAGAAATGGTTAGTTCATTTCTCAAGATCCACTAAGTCATTTGGAATGATTTAACTTGGAGAAGGTGTGCAAAATATAGACGACACCTTGTGCAAAGTTTTATAAAAAACTTTACACATTTGATAAGTCAATGAGTGAATTATGTGCAGTAGACTTTCTGTGTAATCACTTTCTTCACAGTTTGTTCAAGATTTTGGAAATTGAGTATTGATCCTCCAAATTGGTGAAGGTTTTGAGTTACTCTTGTTATAGAGGTGCTCTAACTTCAAGAGTAGCTTGTTCTTTTGGAGATTAACACTCTCCATCAGTGGTATCAGAGCACGAAGCATCAAAACTGAAGAAAGGAGGACTCCGACTGCTGCAATTGTAAAGACAACACTTGAAGGTTCAAAAGGTGAACGCTTGAAGGCAAAGCTTGAAAAGGAGACCAGAAGTTATCAAGAAGGTCAAGATGAACTTCATTCGAAGTAAAGGTACATCTATTACTCATAAAGATTGAAGAATTCAACACACAGGTGAAGAAAGGATGGGAGATTCTCTTCAGATAGAGAAGTTGGATAGAGAGAACTATCCAACATGGTCAATGAGGATGGAAGCTCATCTTATGAGCAAAGATTTGATAGGTTATATTATAGGTGGAGAAGAAAAGCCTCAGTTCAGAGATCCTAGTGTTCCAACTAGGGATAAATTGTCAGATTTGAAGACTTGGATGGAGAGATGCTCAAGCTAGGAGCATTATCTATATGGGAGTTAATGACTACTTGCTACCTCACATTAGAGGTCTTGAAAGTGCAAGTGATATATGGAATGCTTTGGAGGAGCATTTCCAAAATACCACAAAGTCAAGGAAGGCATCCTTATGGGCATAGTTTACCACATTCAAGAAGAAGGCCTCTCAATCCATCTCAGATTATGTAACAAGGATGAAGGACATTGCAGATGCATTAGGAGCAGTTGATGAAGATATTGAGGAGGATAAATTGGTAAGACAAATCCTCACAGCTTTGAGAGGTGATGACAAATGGAAGCCATTCATTTTGTCTACTGAATTATCACTAGATCATTTTACCCCTGATTTAAATCAGTTGCTAGGACACATGCTAACCTTTGAGCAGGATGTCAAAGGTGAAAGTGATAAAAGTTCAGGTCAAGCAATGTATTCAAAGGATAAGAAGAAGAATATCAAAGGGAAGCAACAAGCAAATGAAGATGAAGGTACAACTAGCCAAGCTAACTTCCTAAGAGGAAGAGGAGGTGGCAAAGGTAGAGGAAGAGGCAGAAGTAATAAAGATGGAGTCAAAGCTTGCTGGATTTGTGGTAAGATAAATCACTTAGCTAATGATTGTTGGCATAATACTCAGAGTAATAGTGGATATAATCAGAACTAGGAAGAGGTGGCAGAAATCAAAGAGGTAATTTCAGAGGTAGAGGTTATTTTGGAAGAAATGCAGGTAGAGGATTCCAAAGCCAACAATACAACAATACCTATTACAATTATGCTTCAGATCAGAAGGAGGATTCAACATTGATAATGAATGCAACTTGTGAAAGGCAAAGTGAAGATCAAAGAGTCTTCTACATTGACTCAGTATGTAGCAATCACCTGAGTGGCAACATATCTTTGATGGCTGATTTGGAGAATAAGGTAACTAATCATGTGGTTCAAATATGTGACAATACAAAGCACAATGTGAAGTCAATTGGATCAATGAAGGCCAATGATGGAAGTACTCTCTTGATTAAGGTTTTGTATGTTCCTACAATTCCTAAGAATCTGATAAGTGTAGGACAAATTGTTGAAAAAGGTTATGAAGTTAGGTTCACTAATGAAGGAGTTTTTGTGAAAGACCCTAGCAATGGGTATAAACAAATTGTTTCAGGGAAGAAAGAAGGAAGATTGTTCACATTGAAGGTTCAAGGTAACATTGGTCATGCCTTGTACACCTATGGAGGACATAAGATCTCAGAGTTAGATCTTTGGCACAAAAGGCTTGGACATTTTAGTGAAAGAGGTATTAAAGATATGGTTAACAATGGTTCAGTGCTTGGATTGCCTAATGTTGCAGGTCAACATATGACATACAGATGTGAGGCATGTCAATTAGGTAAGGCTCATAAGCAATCTTATTCCAAGCATGGTTTTATGTATTCAGAGAAGCTTGAATTGGTACACAAAGATGTGTGGGGACCATCAAAGGATTTCAGTATCAATGGTTCAAGGTACTATGTGATTTATGTTGATGATGCTACCAGGTGGATCACTATCTATGTGATCAAAGATAAGTCAGAAGTATTCAATACATTCAAACATTATCATGTGTATGCAGAGAGAATTACAGGTCAAAAATTGAAGAGACTAAGGTCAGATGGAGGGGGAGAGTATTTCTCTAATGAGTTCAGTGATTACTTGTGGAATGCAGGTATACAAAGGGAAATTACTTGCAGGTACTCTCCTCAACAAAATGGTGTAGCAGAAAGGAGGAATAGAACTCTTGTTGAGTTTGCAAGATCCATGATGAAGGAGAAAAATTGCCCAAATTATTTGTGGGCTGAGGCTGTAAATACAGCCACATATTTGGTCAATAGATTACCATGTAAAGCTTTGCAGGGTATGACACCATATGAGGCATGGTGGGGTAAGAGACCTACTCTAGATCATTGCAAAGTATTTGGATGTTTGGCATATGCATATGTGCCATCTCAATTAAGGCACAAATTGGAACTTAAAGCTGAAAAGTATGTGTTCATTGGTTATGATGATAAGCAGATGGGATATAGATTGTGGAGTCCATCCACAAAACAATTCCTTGTGTCAAAGGATGTTACATTTGATGAGCAAGGTACTTGGTATACAGGTACAATCAATATTTATGCAAGTGCTGAAGAAGTTGTGACTCAAAAGAAAGGAAAATCAAAGGTTCAGATATTTGATGAAGACGAGAACAATGAGGTACAGGTTGAAGTTGAAGAAGTGCCAAGGTTTGATCCAGAATGTGATGAACCAGAAACCTCAAGAAGTGGAGAACTCAGAAGGTCATCAAGACACAAATGGCAACCTACAAGGTATAGCTATGACACTTATTTTTTGGCTACCAAAGACTGTGCTTATATGGTAAAGACAGATGAAGACCCTTCTACATATGAAGAGGCAAAAAGTAAGGAAAATTGGGAGAAAGCTATGCAGGAAGAATATGATGCATTGATGGAAAATGAGACATGGGATTTGGTTCCTAAACCAAATAGTCAGAAGATCATTGGATGCAAATGGGTCTACAACACAAAGAGGTATGCAGATGGAAGTGTGTCTAGGTATAAAGCTAGACTTGTTGTGAAAGGTTTTGCTCAAACATATGGTATAGATTATGATGAGACCTATAGTCCTGTGGCAAAGATGACAACTATCAGGACACTCATAGCCATTGCTGCATGTAAAGGTTGGAAATTATGTCAATTAGATGTGAAGAATGCTTTTCTAGATGGTTACATTTCAGATGATGTTTTCATGGAGCAACCACAAGGGTTCATAAATGAAAGGTATCCAGATCATGTATGCAAGCTCAAGAGAGCTTTGTATGGTTTCAAGCAGGCCCCAAGGGACTGGAATTATAGACTTGTGAAGTTCTTGAAAGAACTTGGTTTTCAAGTATCTAAAGCAGATAGTAGTTGCTTGTTAAAGCAAGTGATGATGGGTTTATTTACATGTGCATATATGTTGATGAAATAATTCTTACAGGTACAGATGAGAAAGGTATTCAAAGCCTAAAGAAGCAAATGGAGAAAGAGTTCAAGATTAGTGACTTGGGAGACTTGTCATATTTCTTGGGAATGGAGATATCATACACTCAACATGGAGTGTATGTAACTCAAGAAAGGTATTTGAAAAACGTGTTGGTCAAGTTTAAAATGGATGATTGCAGGGTAGCACCTACTCCAATGGAAGTGAATCACAAATTGAGCAGATATGGAGGAGAAGAGTTCAAGGACATGAAGCTATATCAAAGTTTGGTTGGTAGTCTGATTTATGCTACATTAACTAGGCCTGATTTGTCATATGCAGTTGGAGTATTGTCTCAATTCATGCATTGTCCTAGGAAAGAACATTGGATTGCAGGACAAAGGGTGTTGAGGTATATTAAGGGTACACTCAAAGAAGGTTTGTATTATGGTTTTACATCAGATACAAATATCAAGATTTATAGTGATACAGATTGGGCAATTAGTCCTGATGATAGGAGATCAACTTATGGATACTTGTGTTATGTGGGAGATAAGTTAATTTCATGGTGTTCAAAGAAGCAACACACAGTTGCTTTATCATCCATAGAGGCTGAGTACAAAGGTATGGTGGAAGCTGCAAAGGAAGTGATATGGCTTAAGACTCTTATGAAGAGTTTTGACATCATTCAGAGTATACCCACTATTCATGGAGATAACATGAGTTCATTGTATTTAGCTGTTAATCCTGTGTTTCATGCCAGGACTAAACACATTGAGATTCAATATCATTTTCTAAGAGAGAAGGTGATGGATAAAGAGATTGAAGTCATACATACTTCAACAAAAGATCAGATAGCTGATATGCTAACCAAAAGCTTGGATGGACCAAAGCTACAGAGATTCAAAGACATGGTAGGTATAAAGAAGTTAGAGAAAACCTCAATTGATCATTGAGGGGGAGCTGTTGGTGCAAGGCAATCAACAATTGAAGTTTTGATGAAGAATTGAAGTCAAGGACTGAAGAAAAGATCAAGTTATGAAGCATGAAGGAAGTGCATATCCAGAAGATGAAGATGTGTACACATATGTACATTAATTTAGAGCCAGCTCATATATATCTTTTGTATGGTCATAAGTTTGTACATATATGGCTATATATATAAGTAAAAAGTCAGAGCAAATAGGTGAGAGCATATGAATAAAGGAATTAGAAGTTGTATGAGTCATTAGAAACTTTATAAGTGAGTAGTATCTCTCTCATCACTCAGATGTAAAGTTTTCAGAAATGAAGAAATGTTGTGCCCGATCTTTTTGAGTATTCTTCTTCTGTGCTTGATCATTTCAAGAATCCTTTTGTAGGTGTCTAATTCCATAGTTAATGAGTCTATTGTTAAAGTTTGAGAGCCTAATTGTAAACAGGCTGAGAGAATTATGAGTAGGAACATTCATATGTGAGAAAGTGTCAAGTGTCTTCTGAAACAGGTGCATTCCCGATGGTCAAAGAAATGGTTAGTTCTCAGTGGGGAGTGTAAAGTTTTGCACAAATGAGGAGTCAAAATCTAAGTTTGAAGGTAAGCCATCTATGGCTAAAAGCATTTGCATAAACGGGTTCTAGATTGAGAGAATCAAGCTTTAGAAGTTGCGGGTGTCAAAGTCGACTGTAAAGAACTACAATTTTAGACATAGGTGACTTGTTAAGATCATTTCTCAAGATCTATTAAGTCTTTTGGAATGATTTAACTTGGAGAAGGTGCGCAAACTATAGGCGACACCTTGTGCAAAGTTTTATAAAAAACTTTACACATTTGATAAGTCAATGAGTGAATTATGTGCAGCAGACTTTATGTGTAATCACTTTCTTCACAGTTTGTTCAAGATTTTGGAAATTGAGTATTGATCCTCCAAATTGGTGAAGGTTTTGAGTTACTCTTGTTATAGAGGTGCTCTAACTTCAAGAGTAGCTTGTTCTTTTGGAGATTAACACTCTCCATCATTTGGAAGCACACAAAGAACACAAGGAAGAAGAAGAATCTTGGAGCACAACACACAATACTGAATGTATTACTAACAGAATGTACAAAGATAAGTGACCCGTTAGGGTTATAGGCATATATACAACCCGAGGAAAAAACCTCCTAAAGAGGGAAAAAAGTGCCCTGATAGTCCTGGTGTGTTTAGACACATGACTACCAAAATATATCAACAAATGCCCCCTGGGAATGATGCAGTGAACAAGGAGCTGGTACTCATGTATATGGAAGTGCCAAGTTATAGGAAATCAATCCACAAAAGGAAGTAAGCCCAAAGCTTTGTGGAAAGCTTCATACTTCTCCATAGGTAGAGCCTTTGTGAAAATGTCTGCAACGTTCTCCTGTGTGGGCACATATGCCAAATTAATCTCTCCACCAGAGAAGCTCTCCATGAAACAATGATAGTGCACCTCAATGTGCTTAGTGCGAGCATGGAACACAGGGTTCCTTGCAATTGCCAATGCACTCTGATTGTCAGTGAAGATAGTGGTGGCAGAAGATTGACCAACACCCAAATCAGTCATAAGGCATCTGAGCCACACTCACTCAACAGTCGTGAAAGCTTCCCTATACTCAGCCTCACAACTAGAAGTGGCCATAGTAGTTTGCCTCTTGCTAAACCAAGATATGCATGAGCTACCAAGCATGAAGCATAAACCACTTGTGGACACATGAGTGTCATAGCAACCAGCCCAGTCAGAGTCAGAAAAGTCATGTAAATATGGCGATAGTCATTGCCCCTTGGGATAAAACAATCCAAGTAGTCGAGTACCACTCAAGTAGCGAAAGATGCACTTAACTACTTGCCAATGCTTGACACTTGGGCAATGCATAAACATGCTCATTTATGGGACAACAAATTGAATATCAGGCCAGGTTATGCATAAGTAAATCAAGCATCCAGCAACTTGCTGATAGAGAACAACATCAAATGCATCTCCTGCATCATGAAGACTCAATTGTAAACCTATTTCCATAATAGTGGCAATAGGTTTGTAGTCTTGAATGCCAAAACACTGCAATAATGTGTTAATATATTTTGTTTGACACAAAGATAATATGCCACAAACTTGCATAAACTGAATGCCCAAATAATGATGCGAATTCCCCAAATCGGACATCTCAAATGAGGCATGCAAATCAGCCTTAAAATCAGGAATATGCTTCTCATTAGGAGGAGTGAGCAACATGTCATCAACATAGGCAACAATGATGAGAAGCACATCATTTGCACACTTAACATATAAGGTGTTCTTAGTTGGACTATTCTCAAAACTATGTGCAATCAAGTAGGCATGTATGTTTTCATACCAGGAGATGGTGCTTGCTTCAAACCATATAAAGCCTTTTTCAATATGTGCACTTTGTTTTTCATGCCCTTTTTGCACAAAACCTCGAGGTTGAAGAACATACACTTCTTCATGTAAGTCACCATTAAAAAATGCAGTTTTGATGTCCAGCTGATGTACGTTCCAACCATGATGAGCTACAAGTGCACAAATGCTATGAACTATGGTCATTGGGCATGTGGTAGCAAAATTCTTATCAAAATCAATGCCTCTTTCCTGATCATAACCTTTTGCAACAAGCCTAACCTTATACATATCAACTGATCCATCAGGCATAAGCTTACACTTCAATTTGTATACCCACTTAGTGCCAATGGCCTTCTTACGAGGTGGCAAGTCACATAAAGACTAGGTACCATTCTTCATAATATCATCATATTCTGATTGCATAGCAACCATCCAATTTTTTGAATTTTGTGCTTCATCAAACAAAACAAGTCCATTCTCATCACAAAGACTAGAGGCATCCATAACATAGCAATTTGATGCAAAAAAAGCACTATGAGAGCCTGAACGAGTATGATATGATAGAGATGCATCTTATTTGCTATCTTGCAAAGTCTGCACTAGCCATTTAGGCATATTTTTTGCCTCCTCTATATCAATCCTCTCATCAACAAGTGCATCATGTAGATTTGCATAAAAAATGGAATGATATGCATCATCATGTTGAACTTGTAAAGGCTAAGAAATTTCCTCATTTGGATCAACACTAGATTGTCCACCTATAAAAAGAGGAAGCAAAGTGTCATATACACCTTTGGAGCTAACTAATGTCTCCTTAGTACATGAAAGTAATAGCTGAATTGCATCTTCCACAAAAAAAACATTAGGGCTAACCAAAATGCATTTAGTTTGTGGATGATATAGACGATAGCCTTTGCTTTGATAACTGTACCAAAAAAAATTTTTACCACTTTATCATTCAATTTTCCGCGTTTTTGTTTAAGCACTAATGCATATGCTAGACAACAAAAGACATGTAGATGAGCAACAAATGGTTTGTGACCATGCCAAGCCTCATATGGAGTGATAGTCTACAATGCTTTAGTGGGACACCTATTAAGTACATATGTTGCACACATAACAACCTCAAGCAAGAAACTATGTGGTAAAGCCTGACCCTTGACCATACACCTCTCCATCTCCATGAGTGACCTATTCTTCCTTTCAACAACTCCATTTTATTGAGGTGTATACAACATTATACTCTGATGTTTTATCCCACATTCAACCAGAAATGCATTAAAATAAGAAGAGATATATTTTCCCCCCTTTATCAGAATGAAGGGTACCCATTTTACATGCTGATGGATTTTTAGCCAAAAAGATTTTTTTGAAGCACATAAACACTTCGGACTTTGCTTTCAATGGATATACCCATGCATGCTTGGTAAAATCATCAACGAAAGTCACGAAGTAAAGGTAGTTCACAAAAGAAGGTGTCTGCATAAGACCACAAACATCACTAAGAACAAGTTGCAATCTCTAAGTATCTTGTACTGAACCATCTTTTGGGAAGGAGGAATGCTTCATTTTGCCCAAAATACAACCTTCATAGACATATTTACTAGGTGTCTCAAGTTTGGGAAGAGAGGAAACCATTTTAGATTTCTGTATGCATAGCAAATTAGCAAAATTCAGATGACCAAAGCATGCATGTCAAAGCTTTGCATCTGACATAGATTGAGAATCTTGAACTGCACATGCTGATTCATTCAGAGATTTTGCATAATCTATGAGCTTATACAACACATGCCATAAAATGCAAGAAGCAATAATGACATCACTATTTGATAGGTCATGAAGTGTACATCTATCATCAACAAATTTCACAACCAAGCCAATCTTAGATGGTGTTGAAATCGATAATAGATTTTTCTTGATCCCTAGCACAAATAAAGCATCCAACAATGTAATAGAACTACCATCAATAGTAGTCAGAATGATCTTGCCAACTCCCATGATAGGATAAGAGGAGTTGTTGGTGCATGTGACAATATTCCCTATAGGGGTAGGCTCAAGTGAAGTGAAGAAATTGCATTTCAAGGTAATATGTTTGGTTGCTCAACTATCAAAGTACCAAACAACTAAGTTTACTGTAGACATACAATGTTCATGAAAAGATGGGTCGTAACTACAAACAATAGTAAATGCCCATTCTTGATTCTGCATAAGATTAGCAGACTTTGTTTTGGGTGTAGAGGCCTCGACAACAACCATTCCAACCTCTTTCTTCTTTGCCTTTTGTGTAGCAAGTTTTGGACAACTCTTTATGACATGACCATTTCCTTTGCAATATTTGCAAAACAATTTCAGCTTTTCTGTTTTATTCTCGTCTTTTTCATCCTTCTTTAATTATGCAAAATAAACAAATTTCTTCTTACTAATAGATGAGATCAATTTACCTTTGCCCTTCTGACTATCCTGGAAATCTTGACCTGCAACATGCATAATGGACCTGTTCTGCCTAAACTGATCTTCTTGCAATAGAATAGAGACTAAATCCTCAAATGTTAAGGCATTTGGATTGCCTCTCATGATCAATCAAAGAGTAGAAGCAAAACTCTAACATGAGTTGGGAAGATCGTTTATAACAATTTGCACAAGTGAACTATGTGGCTAGACTTCCTCAACAGAAATGAACTCCTCCTTCAAGTCTTTGATCTTTGTCAAAATACAGTCCATGGAATCTCCTTCATTCATATGATCACTCTCAAACTGTTTTTGGAGGTAAGCAAGACGAGCCTCATTCCTTGCTTGGTATAAAGTTCTAAGTGTATCCCAAGCATCCTTTGCTATTTGCAGGAGCAAATGTGAGGAATAATGGCATGTTTGATAGATAAGGCTATCAATGCATGTGCTTGAGCATCTCTTCCATCCCAACAAAGTTGCTCTACAGTAGGTGCAGCAAGAACTGCAACACAAACAGGAACATGAAGAACATCATCTTCAACACCATCTGCATCACCTTCAGTAACTATATTTGCAAGTGTAGTAGTACATTTTTCAACACCCTGCACAATATTACAAAGTCCTTTTGCAACCAATACATGATGCATCATATATGCCCATACTGCATAATTGGTGCCATCCAACTTATCCTCAATAGCCAACATATAAAGTACATCATTACTTTTAGCCATGCCCACTAACTAAAATACCCTGATGCGAAAAAATGAGAGTATGTCAAAAAGTTGAATAGAACCACCCCGTCGAGTTTTCTAAACCTATAGAAGACTTTGAGGTGTTTGTAATAGCGAATTGAAACTTGTATTTATGTTTGACAAAAAAAGGTGAAATCACCTGCATAAGTTCTATGATAGTGTGTTTAGAGGCTAAAACAAGCTCATATTATGATTTTGATGCCACATAGCGAAGTAGTTTGGAACTCCTAATTGCCTTGAGTATGCTCATCGATTTTCATGCGATTTTGAGTCTGTGATCGGAGGGGTGTCAACAATGCTCTCGATGAAGCAATGACCTGCTGTGATACCAATCATTGGAGTTTGAGGTCTTTGGAAGGATGTGAACATCAGAAGGAAGAAGAAGAAGAACAACACACAATACTAAATGTATTACCAAGAGAATGTACAAAGATAAATGACCCATTAGGGTTATAGGCATATATACAAGCCAAGGGAAAAAAACTTCCTAAAGAGGGAAAAATGCCCCGATAGTCCTAGTGTGTTGACACACATCACTACCAAAATATATCAACATGTGGCCGACCAGACCACTATATGTTTTATTAAAGAACATACACAAAAGTGACTTGCATCCATTTGGACTTTCATATGGAAACTAACAATAACAAACACACAATGATGTACAACCACAACTAGATTCTTATTTGATAATGTTTTCACTAGATACAAACTTACCATAGAACAAGTGAGTGATAGGGGAACACATTTTTTGAATGAAGACAATGAACATCTACTATAGTAATTCATGGTAATCCATAAGAAGGTAGTCCCTTAACACCCTCAAGCAAATGGATGGGCCAAGAATACGAACAAGCTCATATGTAATGTGTTAACCTAGTTAGTGGATAATAAATGTTTTGATTGGGACAAACAATTACATCATGTTGTTTGAGCATATCAAGTGGCCTATAAAACAATCCTCAATTCTTCCCTTTCAGATAGTATCTGGTCAAAATCTAGTGCTATCCTTAGATTTTTGATAGCTATATTCAAAGTATCCCAAGAACATCAGTGGAATGGTCATGAGCTATCATCTAGGGTACTAGAGTTAGAGCATTTAAGAGAGATGAAACTACATATTGTAGCAGGGATATATGTAGCAAACAAGAGACATAAAACTTACTTTGACACACATGTAAAAGATTAGGGCTTAAAATTTGTTGAATTAGTATTGTTGTACACACTAAAATAATAGTCCCATAAGCTAGAAGAATGTGGCTATGGACCAATGATTGTCAATAGGATTTCCATGAGTGGTCTAGTGTAGTTAGCAACCTTAAAGGAGAGGTAATGCCGAGCTACATTAGTGGTTGCAAGGTGAAACTCTATCAAGAACCTCTCACAGAAAACATGCTCACATGATTGAATCAAGCTAAGAAGTGTAAAGAAGAAGAACAAAGAATTATAGAAGGGGCATAGGACGAGGCCCAAGAACATATCAAATGAATGAAACTGAGACATCAAGGCATACTGCCCAATATTAATGCCCCATGATATCACATGGCAATGTGTCAAACATGAACATGAGCCAATCCTAGCATTATAGATCAAAGACCATTCATCTCAGTTTAGCTAGGACATGGCACTACAACCAAGATAGTTAGAGCCCTCATTGATTTTGGAATAGCTCAAGTGCCATTAGATATTCTTGTTGTCCAAACATGGGCTTACATGTAAATCCAATAGAGGTGTATCTTGTAGGCTTAGGAGGTGTAGAAACTTCATGTTTAGGGGAAGTGGAAGTACTAATTCTTCTACATGAGGTCCCACCAATCATCAAGCTCCTAGTTTTCTATGATGATGACCTAATTGAGTCTCTAATGTTGGACCAAGACTAGATTTATGATAATGCTATCAATTGAACCTCAAAAAACGACTCCTATAGGTTTTGATAAACCAATAATGTCTAACAATAGAATTAGAAGTCCATGAACCTTCTTGTTCCAAATCCCCACACATCGGATGTGCCCCTATGCTAATAGATCTTTGAGATTCAATTCCATCATGGCAAAGAAGTTATGTGTTGGAGTCCCCTTCTTTTCCAAAAGAATGTGTTTCTATTATGAAGGAACAACCAATCTCCTCACTTCCACAAGAAAGGAACGTAATACAACAAAGGAACAAAAATTGAGAATCAAACCACTATAGATGGAAATTAATTTCTAGATCAATGCACATCTCAGACAAGAAAGGAGAGAGACCCCTCCTACTTCAAATTTTAACCAAACAGATGGTTGGAAGTCTCATGAACAATTAAAGGTGATGGCAAGAATCAACCAATGATTCAAAGAATCTGGGTTCCCAATGTTGGTGCATTTTCATCAAAGCCTAGTGCTTGATTAATCATTAGTATAAATACATTGTTCGTACTCTCAATGAGAGGAGCCATAAAACCTATCTCTTGTAATAGTTGAAATGTAGCTACATCAAAAGTAAAAGTTCCTTAAGAATCTCGTAGCTTAGTTTGCTACAAATCATGAGCCTAATTAGGAGAGACTGATTAACCAAAGATTCCCATAACTTGAGGGAACTTTTAGGTAGCATCCCTGTAAAGTTTTGAATTCAAAATCTTTTATATATACACTCAAAAATAGTTGCAGGTAGAGCAGATCATTTCGAGCTACACTCCGATGAGATTCTGATCAAGCATCATATCATTTGTGAAGCACACATTGTGCTACTCCTTCCCAAGCTTCATGCCAATTCAATTCATGTATCATACATGCAATACGAATTGACATTTCAAGCTACAACTTGGAGTTCTCTTCATCTATTGCTCTAGGTCTATGTTCATTTTTTAGTCAACTTCAATTGCTGATTTCTCTATGTATACTAAGTGTTTTGATGAGATCTAAATTGATACGGGTAACTAAGCAAGTCTATTTGCATCGTATCAATTTTCATCATTTTTGGTTCATTACTCTATGAGCTACATGTATTTGAAGTTGCCTATGTATTATGGTAGATGATTCCTAAAAACTCGAGATGACACCCTTATCTTGCTAAATTTATTTCTCTCAGTATGGTTCATCAAAGTTCATCAAATTTGTTGCTTTAGATTCAATATATTATGTAATTCGAGATGTGCAAAATATCTCTAGTCAATTCTCAGCAGGCTGTGAGCTTTGAGTGAAATTCCAGAGTGCATCTCATCGAAAAATAGCCAATTTTGTTACATCTGTTTTGTGCCAAGTAGTCTGTTTTGATGAATCTATTTAAGAATGATGCTCCAAGGCATTAGGGTGGATTATAAGCATCCTTATCCAACACAAGGTGTCTACTTATCATCGCGAAAGCTATCTTGGCAGGTGTAGAGCAGGTTTTTGCAACACTAGACACATCCTTGGAGTCTATCCACCATCTCTTCTCACACCCAAGTAGCTTTTGAAGGAACAAACCAACATATCTCACAAGTGGGTGCCAAAAGCTTGCCTACTGGCTTCACTCAAGCCTATCCATTCAATTTTTCTAGAAAAACCTAGGCCAAACTCCTATGATCAGAGCCCACATAGAGCTATGTTGTCTTACTTATATAAACCTTGTACTAATACCCCCACCTATCTAGAAATGGATGTTGAAGTTTCCCCGAAATCAGCTAGGAACATCAATCTCTTCACTCGACTCACACATACCTCCAATCTAATCATGGTCTCCAATGTTCACCTCCATAGCATTAAAATCCTTGAACCTAATTTTGAACCAACAAGAAACCCCACACATAAATAAGCCATGTAATGCTCAAACCAATAACATGTGTAATAGTCCTAGATGAGCTTCCCATAGACCATATGCACCATGATGAGATCATGTATCCTTCCAAGAATGCATATAGGAGATAGGCACTTGTTGAGCCCAACTGCACCATGCACAAATAGATGCTAAGTAAGGGAATTCATGTTCATATTGAAAAGGGACCGTAGTCTTGCCATACTAGGATCTTATGTCTCCTATCATATTAACCTGTAATTTTCCTAGTCTTAGCAGAGAATAATTAGCATCATAGAACATGCATAATGGTGATAGTTGGACCTAGTCCATGCCTTTTTATTATAGAGCTATCCCACTAGAGGAGTACCCCTTACTCACCCCACCAGAATTTGAAGACTTCCAAGGAGAAGTTCCCATCGAGGATCCACCAATCAATAGGGCATATTGGATGCATGCTACATCATAGTGATTCTAGGGTCTTGCATGAACTCTTTTTGGTTTCTAGTACATTTGCAAGTCCAAAATGGAGTTCGACCACCACAGGAGTCATTTTTAATTCTTTTCACAAGAATTCAAAGCTCTGCAAAATTCAGATGAATTGCACCCTATATGGGAAAATTTTGGACTCATTGAGTATTTTGTGGCACCATTGCCAAAGCCAAACTTCTGTTGATGCTACTTTTTTTTTCATAGTTTGCAAGAAGGCATGGGGACTAGGAACATTTGTTTTGCCCTCACCACTACCTAACCAACCCTTGAAGAATTTTTTCTTGATGAATAAATTAGTTCGAGAGGCCTTTAAGATGTTTGGTACCCATGTACCTTTTGACAAAGAAACTCTTGTGCTTGAAGAAATGAAGAAAAGTGAAGTCCTAAAGCTCATGCAAATATCAACTATTACTCCCAACCTGTCTACAACACTACACATGCACATGCAACATTTCACATTTTGCGGACAAGATAGGGTCACCCAACCACACAAAATATTTGGTTCAACTTATATCTATAACAAATCACGTACTTAAAGATTGATCTCCCCCCCACTAGATCATTGATTAGTTATATGCGGCCAACACGAGGTGGCAGAGAAAACAAGTATCAAATGGATGCTGCACCATTACATGGATAGTCTATATGTGCCTAGCATATGATTTGCTAGTGGAAAAGGGCACTCACCCATGACCAACTACAAACATTCAAAGAGGGTAGAGGGTCTACTTCCCACCAAACTAAGAGGATGTATGGAATGATCCCTTGCTTGCAGCCAATAAAAATATCACCCATACCTTTACCTTCACCAATGGGGCCACCACTTATGGTTACCATTGACAATTTGCCTCTCATGCCCCACTATCTTAGAGACTTGGGACAAACCTCCAGATAGAATATAGTACTCAAACGAGAACTCACACAAGCATCACCTATCATGGAAGATGCCTTGTTAATGAAACGACCACTCATGATGTCAGCCCACGTTTCGATTTTGAGATACCAGATCCCCTGCCTCACTATGAATTTTTGAACACTCAATATGTCTCATAGGCGTACAAACGAACTGAATACCCAAAATCATAGACAAATAGAGAAGAAGGAAAACATCAAGACAAAAAAGAGTAGCACGAAGAGGACCAAACAGATTGCCCCACTTACACAAAAACACTACAAAGATTATACTCTTGAATGGAAGAAATATAAAAATTAAATCAATTATATGCACAGAGAGGCCATGCATTATTACAACAAGAATTGATTGACAGTATGTTTGATGAAGCCTTATGGAAATCATGCACTTATTGACCAAAGTAGTGGGTGTTGTGGATGACATTTCATTTTTTATGAACATACCACCCGCTAGATATGACCTCTGACATATCCGAAAACAAACTTTTTCATGCACTACAATTCAAGTACAAGTACCTCCAAATCTTTCCCATTGATTTTTACTTAGAGGACACACACCATCATGCATCCCTCCTTTTGAAACTTCTTCCTTTCCCACTGTGCATTCACCACTTGTCTCCATTGAAACCCAATAGCAAGAATTCCAATCTTGCTTTGAAACCCCACCTAGAATAGAATAGCCTCATTGCCAATCCATACCCAACCATCTCCATTCATCCCATATTGGAGCTAGGATGATGAAGTGGAGCTTGATGCTTGAGGGGGAGTCTTGAAATTCAAGGTTCAACCTTACTTGAAAATTGACTGTCAAATGGATGCCAGTTGGGGCCACATGGAGTAAGCATTCATGCACAAGAAACCAAAATTAATTTTGTTTGTGAAATCCCCTCTCAACATAAAGAATTAAGTTATACTTAGGCATGAGTAATTGCCTACATTTCAGGAAAAGTGATTCCTAACTTCTAGGTAATCTTTCAAACTCTTTATTAACACATACCACTCGAGAGAAGATGTTCTCAAAATAATACCATGTTGTTGCTTAAAACCCTTTGCAAAAAGCCATGATGAAGAAGCACTGTCTGATGTGAGTTTCAACTTATATACCCATTTACATGTTAACGCTTTCCTATCCTTTGGCAAAGGTACTAAATCCCAAGTACCATTCTTGTGAATAGAATCCAACTCACTCTTCATGGCATGCTCCCACTTGACATGATCCTCTGTGTGCATAGCCTCTTCCTAGCAAGAAGACTCACCAGCATCTGTTAGCATAACAAAATCCAAACCTAGAACATGCCTATCAGGTAGATGTGAGAAACATGTAGATCATCTCAATGTTTGCTAAATAAGAACATTTTTAGACTGATTTGATTGGACATTCTCTTGAATATCCCTATATGCAACATTTTTATGCATGCTAATTGGAGGACTAGTATCCTCAAACACAAATTTTCTCACATCAACCTCCCTAATGGGTTGTTTATGCATCTTAGACTCATTGAAAATGATATCACTACTTCTCATCACTAACCATGTTTCACAGTCCCATAAGTGATATTCAAATTGGCCATCTCAACCATATCCAAGAAAAATGCATTTCTTTGACTTATGGTCCAACTTTTGTCTAAGATTCTTAGGTATATGAATATACAATTCACACCCAAAAACTCATAGGTGGTCATAATATGGTGACTTCCTTGTCCATAACTCTTGTGCCACCTTCAGATCTTTGGTAGTACTAGGTGAAAGATTAATCACATAAACTGCAATCACTATTGGTTCTGCCAAAAAGACATGTGAAAAGTTTGCATGATGCAACATAGAAACTACTCTATCCTAAATGTTCTATTCATCCCATCAGTTACATGATTCTATACTAGGGTATAAGGAGTTGTAAGCTCTCTATCTATGAATCCCTCTAGACTAACAAAAAAGATTGAATTCATGTGAGGTATACTGGCCCCCATTATGTGAGCATAAAGCCTTGAGCTTAGTCACTTTTTCAGTCTCAACTAAAGCAAGCCATTTTCTAAAAGTAGGGAATACCTCATCCTTCCATTTGATAGGATATACCCAGACTTTTCTAGTAGCATCATCTATGAAAGTGAAAAAGTAGAGAGGAACACTCAATGGGGCATAGGACCGCACACATTTGTATGAACAAGATCTAAATGGTGAATCAAAGAGTCAATGTGTGTTTTATGTACATTCCTAGTTTCCTTTCCATATTGGCAATGCTCACAAAATGAAAAATTAAAAGAAAGATAACACAGGTAAGTAGCCAGAACCAGAAAGATTTTCCATTCCACTATGTGATATGTGGCCCAAATGTCCATGCCAAATACAAGCCATAAATTGTTTAGTAATAGCTAACAAGTGTTCTTTCAGTGATACAAATAAAGGATAAAGTGAGCCAGATTTTTTTCCTTTTGTGATAACCATATTGCCCTTTGATATACAAAAGGACTGAGCATAGAAAACCACCTTGTAACCAAGGTCAACTTGACCAACTGACATCAAGTTGTGTGATACTTGAGATACATGGCGTACGTTATGCATAATGAATTTTGAACCATCAATGAAGTGCACAAACACATCTCCAATCTCGACAGTCTCACATTGGTAAGAGTCACCAAGTCTCATTGTACCAAGAGACTTTGATGCATAACTAGAGAACCATTCTCTATGTGGTGTCACATGGAAAGAAGCACCAACATCTAGCAACCACATGTGGGATAGAGAATCAACCATAAGAGCCTCAATGGGCACACTACTATCAAGTTTCAACACATCAATATCATAAAAAAAAACATTAATTTCTTCTACCTTCATAGTCCAAGAAGATGGTGGAGATAATTCTTTAGCATGCCCATTTTTTCATTTACCTTTAGCATTCTTTAACACATAGAAGTCTTTATTCATATGTCCTTTCTTATGAAAAAAATGGTAGTTGACATCCCTCTTCTGTGATTTACTTCTACTCTTGTTCTATTGACCATTCTTTTCCTTATTCTTTCTCCTACCACATCGTGGATTCTTTCGTTGGTAAGAATCATGGACATACTCTTAGTTTTAACCATAGATCTCCTAACTCAAGAGTGTTCCCCATATGTCATCATAGACTAGTTTACCACCAAATGCACTATGGCTAATAGCTGTGCAGAACATATCCCATGATGATGGCAACGTGCAAAGCAACAAGACTGCTTTCATTTCATTATCCATATCCATTTTCTAAGCCTATAATAATTGAGAGAATAAAGCATCTAACTCATTTAGATGAGCATCAACACTATCTGTGTTCATGCAAAGGTCATATAAGTATCTCATCAAGTACACTTTATTTGATGTTGTTTCTTTTTCATATGTATTGCATAAATTCTTCTAAAGCTTGTTTGCACTTTCACTCCAATACTATAAAGTAAACATTATCTGCTAGGTGCAATTGAGTGGTAGACCAAGCCATTTCATCCAATTCATCCCAATCATCTTCATCCATGTCAACAACCTTCTTTAAGATTCCATTTACTGGTTTCCATCGCCTCCTCTCAATCAGCACATCTTTAATCTGATTCTTCCTTAGAGTAAAGTTTGTGCCATCAAATTTTTAGATCTCAAAATGTTATTTTCCTGCAAGTCATAGCTCCTCATGGGAACGCTGACACTAGACCTTGATACACCAGATGTGCTTGAGATCTTTGATGCCATGATGATAGAGAACTGACTACATGATAATGGAGCTAGAAGAGTCCAAACACCACTAGGGCTCAAACAAGGATGACCAAGTGTCAAATTCTAGGAAAAAAATTCAACATGCCTCTATAGAAAATGGATTAATGAAAAGTACTGACCAACCAAAAGGATTATGCGAGAATATATGTGCTCACACCAATAAGTGTATCAAGGAGTAAATCGAAACCACTGTATACTTGACAAAACAAAAATTTGGAAAAGTTTTGCCAGAGTATCCTCTCCAAAATGAGCATATGAACAGTTTCAAAAGATCATAAAACGCTAAGTACTGACGTGTAAAGCTGCATAGTGAATCACTAACTCCATTGCATATAATCAATCAACCAAAAGAAGCCAACTATGTTATTGAGCACCTATGAACAACTAGCATACATCTCTTATGGGGAGTTTGGGTAAGTCTTCCACTGGCATCGCTGAAGAGACATTGATATTTGGGTGTCTCCCAGTTAAGAAAACCTCACCATGACCTCTTTATCAATGTCAAAAGGCTTTATGAAAAAAATGTAACTGCTATATCAATGGCCACATGGACATACAAAAGTGGTATCCAGAGAAGCATACATAGTGTGTATGTGCTCAATATATGCAATACGATGGCACTGAAAGGTTGAATTCATCGCCCAAACACTAGCCAACAACACCTGCAAGTGTCTGTCAATTATGTTCTTTGGGCTCAAAAAACCTACATAAACTTGGAGTGGCTAATCCCACCACAACCAAAAACCTTTCAACAAACCTATAGATTTACTAGTGTGTTTTGAAAACATAGACCCAAAGCTTTATATTTTCATCACAGAGTTCAAAGAACACTCTTCTTGATGTTCTTGAACCTATATAAAGAGAATTATGCACGAAAGTACTCCAAAATGGCTCCAAGAATCATCCCAAAAATACTTCAAAACAGGCTTTTAAGGCAAAGAATGAAGCTTTGAGGGCCCAAAACATGTTCAAGGTAATGTGATCCTTAGTATTTCCCCTTCTTCAAAAACCACAAGTGTGTATCTTAGTGGCAAGAGATTGCCAGTTAAGTGAGCTCTGGGGGAACAATACTGGGATAGGTGACCTCTTGAGAAGTGTTGAAATAGGCACAAAATTATTGTTTTAGTATCTTTTACCTTGTCCCAAAAGGAATGGGTTGTATGATCTCCTTCATGCATTGATGGTTCTAGATGAAGCAAATAAATCCTATATAAAGGTGTGCAACATTTAATTCGGAGGATATGAGGTGCTTTGAGATCCTTGCATTGTCACCTTGAGGAGGAGAGGGAGGGACAAGAGCCCTTGAAAGTGCTCCTAGTAGCCTATAAGGCTCTATGTGAAGAAGTTATCCACCTACTATGTCTCCTATCGAGGGACATGCATGCGTGGTCATACAACACCAATACTAGATGTAGCACATTCTTGATGAGATCTCCCTTTTGGTAGAGGAAAAAATTGGAATTCAATGAAGAGGAAAAAGATGTTATGGTCCCAAAAATCAAAGAGCATGGAGATAAAATTCTTTGTATATCCTCCAAGCCACATACCTACCCTAAAATACTCCCTCCCTATCTCCATAAACGAACCCTACCATGTGATCTCTCACATGGGTGCCACATAGCACTCATGTGAGATCCCACATATTCTCTAATCAAAGAGCGGCTTCACACAACCACTCCCTCAAGCTCCTAAGGCAAGCATATAACATGGATTCTTGTAAATTTTCGATTGATAGTGTATTGATTCAAGTTGTAGATATAGGATGGTTTTGGCTTGTATATTATTCTAGTAGAAGATTATGTATAGAGAAATGCAATTACTCAATTATTGAAGAAGAGTGTTTGAGCTTAATCTACTCAATTAAAAATTTTTGACATGATTTTTTGGGGTAGATATTTACTTTGCATGTTGATCATTTGACATTACTTGATTTAATCATGTAAGAAGTTTTAATAGGCCGAATTTTCAAATGGCTCCTGCTTCTACAAGAATTCTATTTCGAAATTTGCCACTAGCCAAGAATATCTAACACTATAGCTGATTACCTTTAATGGTTTGACACACGAGAATACCCAAAAGGAATCGAATATACTTTCTTGGATGTTCAATTATTCGTAATAATAGAATAACCAGTGGACCAAAACTCTCATTCCCTACAATTTATAAACAACTACATCCCGTATGAATTATTGTATATTTATTTAGAAAATGGGATTATGCCTTCATATTTTAGAATAATCACAAGATAGGAATTAGCCGTATGAATTCACTCTTTCTAGATTTTACTTGGGCAATTATACTTAAGGACATCATAGTAACATGGCTTTGATGTATGGTGTAGAGAGTACATGTGTAGAAGCAAAATGAAAAGAAGAGTGTACTCACAAAAGAAAGAGTGTGAGAGACTCAAAGTGAGTAGAATAAGAAATGGGTAAACTCACATGGATTAGAAATGAGCTTTCCAAGAGCATGGAGTAGGATCTTCAAGCTTCTAACCAAGTACAAATGAGGGGAGAGACCCTCCTTATATAGATTTGGGAGAGGCTCTCCAAAGAACATCTCATGTGGGATAATTCCCCTCAAATGAGAATGAACATAATGGTAGAAGAAACTAGCAAGGTACCCAAATACAAAAGAGATACAATATAAAATGAAATAAACTGGAAATGTAGTGCCTCCTGGATACAAAATGGAGATCCACTCATGCGGATACAAATATAGATGATGTAGGAGCAATCATGTCATCAACACCCCCTCTGTGGCTCCATTTTGGAGCGGCTGAATGCTGTAGAGGTCCACCAAGTGATGGAGTGGAATTGAAGGTAGAGCCTTCATGAACATGCCCACCAGGTTCTCTTGAGAGGTACACTGCTCGAGAGTAATCTCCTAAGACACGAGCTTCTCGCAGATGAAATGGTACTAGATCTCGATGTGCTTTGTCTGAGCATGGAACACTGGATTCTTGGTGATGGCCAAGGCCGACTGGCTATCTGTGCAAATGCATGTCCGAGTAACCTACAAACACCAATGTCAGATAATAATAATCATCGAAGCTAGGTGTCTTCACATGCTTGGAAGCTAGATGCTTGGTACTTGACCTCTATGGACAATAGAGCAAATTTAGGCTGCTTCTTACTTGCCCAAGTGATAGGTCCAGCGCCACACAAGAATATGTACCCAAAAGTGGATTGTTGAGGATCAAGATCACTAGCCCAATCTGAATTTGAATATCCAACGAGTTCAATGCCCCCTCTGTACCAAAGACCATGATGTCGGGTGAGGGCTAGGTATCGAAGTAGTCTTTGAGTAGCATCCCAATGAGTCTGATGAGGTTGATGTGCAAACTGACTGAGTATACCAACTGTATAGGCAATATCTGGTGTAGTGTTGGCAAGGTAGAGTAATAAGCCAACAAGTTGTCGATAAGTATGCACATCCACAAGTGATGATGAATCCTCTAGTGTGAGCTTGATGTTTGGATCAAGAGGTGTAGATATTGAGCGACACTGGTCCATGTATATCTAGAAAGAAGATCAAAGCAATATGTCCTTTGTGTGATAGGAATATGCCATCTTTTCTTTGCCAAACTTCCATACCCAAGAAGTAGTGAAGCAGTCCAAGAGCTGTCATAGAGTACTCAAGGTGAAGTTGTGTGATGATGAATTGGATGCATTATTCATCTGAGCCTGTGAAGATCATGTCATCTACATAGAGGATGATGATGGCCATTAAGGACTCGTTCTTATAGATGTATAAGTTTGCATCAGCACTACTTGTTTAAAATTCCTTCAAAGAACTTGTGAATCTTTTGATACCAAGCCCTCAGAGGTTGCTTGAGTCCATAAAGTGCTTTGTAAAGCTTGTAGACTTGATCTTCCTTCCCTTTAATCTTGAATCCTTTAGGTTGTTCAACATATACTTCTTCTTGAAGATCTTCATTGAGGAAAACACTTTTGACATCTAGTTGGTAGATGGGCCACTTGAAATGTGCACTTAGTGCTAGAATGACCCTTATAGTGGTAAACCTTGTAGTAGGGGCAAAGGTTTCTTCATAGTCAATGCCATGTTGTTTCTTATATCCTTTGGCTACAAGTCTTGCTTTGTACTTGTCTAATGTGCCATCTGGTTTGTACTTAACTTTATAGAGCCATTTAACTCCTATGAATTGATGATTTTTGGGATTAGGAACAAGGGTCCAAGTCGTGTTCTTCTTCATTGCATCCATTTCCACTTGCGTAGCTTCTTCCCACTCAGGTTGGCCTTGAGCTTCTTTGTAGTTGGAAGGCTCTGGAATTTGCTGGATCAGATGCATCAATGCATAATTTACATAATGACTTTGTTCTCGTTGCTACTTTTCAATGAGCCTTTGTGATCTTCTATGTTGATGTGAAGTACTTGCTTCTAACATGGGCTTTGAAAAGACTGTGTTCCCTCTGAAGTGTAGATGGGTGGACTGAGACTTCCATTTGGATCTTTGGTTGAGTATCTTGAAGCTTCATTAAAGATTACATCTTCTGAAATTGTGATGGAGTGGCTCTCAAGATCGTAGAGTCGAAATGCTTTTGATTGTTCACTGTAGCCAATGAATATATGTTTCTTAGACTTAACTGTAACTTGTTCTGATCTTCTTTTGGTACATGAACAAATGCTTCACTTCCAAATACTCGAAAATAACTAACATTAGGATTTCTTCCATGGTAAGTTTCAAAGGGTGTCTTGTTCTGCAATGTACTAGTGAAACCTCGATTGAGTATGTGCATGGTAGTATGCACTGCTTCTACCCAAAACTTGTAGGGTAAATCTTTGTTGTGAAGCATGTTCCTTGTCATTTCCATCATACTTCGGATCTTTCTCTTAGCTACTCCATTCTATGATGGAGTATGTGGTTGAGTAACTTATCTTTTTATCCCCTTTTGTTTTAAGAAATTGTTGAATTTGTGATTGATAAATTCTCCATCACCACTGGATCGAATAGTCTTGATTGTCTTTGATGCTTCATTCTCAACTTGATTGATCCATTCTTGAAACTTAGATAAAGTGTCTACCTTTGACTTCAAAAATTATACCCAAATGTAGCATGAGTGGTCATCTACAAGAAGAAAGAAGTAGAGTGATCCATTAAGGGAAGGGGTATTCATAGGTCAACAAAGGTCCATGTGGATGAGGGATAAAGGGTTCCTAGCTCTTGTGGAAGCCTCCTTGGGAACAAGAGCCCTGTATTGCTTGCCTTGGGTGCAAGCTCGACAGACCATCGATTTGCCTGATCTTGGGAAATCCGTTAATTATCTGAGACAAGGAAATCTTTGGTAAATAGGAAGTGTGGCCATATCATTGATGCCACAGACTGAGATTGACTCCTTAGATAGAAAGCATGAGATTTTGTAGAGCCCTTTGTCTTCTACACCTTGTGCGATGATGTCTTTGGTTTGAGGGTCAATCATCTTAACTGAAGTGTTATCAAATAAGAGTTGTTTATAATGATTGGTGATGGACTTTACTGATGATAGGTTCATGCACAAGTTAGGATCAAATAAGACATTTGATAATGATTTGCACTCTCCTTGGGCATTGGTGATTTTCACTTTGCCTTTCTCTTTGATGGGTAGGATCTTGTTTTGTATAGGTAAAATTCTCCCGTATGGTCTTCAATTTCTTGAAAGGAATCCTGATCCTTACACATGTGCGATGTCGCTCCACTGTCGAAGATCCATTCTTGAGAAGAACTTGAAGTTACTAGAGCATTGGCCTCTATGGAAATGAATAGGTCTTCACTAGAACAGTGAGACCTATGTTGAGATGTTTTTGAGGGGTTCTTGGAACTAGATGGCTTTGATGTATGCTTCTTCTTATAGCAAAATTTTTCCAAGTTTCCACAAAAACTACAGCTAAATTTCTTTGACGAAGTGTTGGAGCCTTGCTAGTATTATGACTAGCATGTTTACCCATGTGGAAGGGCCTCTTTAGCCTTCATGGCTGTTTCTTTGCAGGAAACTGTCTTTGCTCATGAGTCGTGGAGGCGCAAAAGTTGACCGACCTCTTCCCAAGTTAGAACTTGTCCTCTATTATATAGAGTGGTCACGAATGTTTCATAGGACCTAGAAAGCTTGTTAAGTAATCTTATAGCCATGTCTTCACTTGAATTGTTATCCACAAAGTGCTAACTTGCATTGATAATCTTAAAATTGGGCTATAACTTTTGTGATTGTGTCTTGTGGACATATAATGAGATTGTGAAATTCGGCTTCTAAGGTATAGATCTTGGAAGGTGTTTTATCCTCATATAAATTGGTTAGAATGCCCCAAGCTTCTTTTGAAGTCTTACATGCAGTGACATGGCCCTTTGCCAGTTTGTCACATGGTAGGAGAAGTTGGCCTAAAGCTCGCTTGTCCTTTACATTCAATATATTCCAAGCACCTAGATCAATCTCCTTATCGAGATCTCGTTTTGTACCATCAATGACCTGGTACAATAGGTCTATATAGAGATAGGCCCTAATTGTATCCTTCTATAGGTTGTAATTCGTGCCATTTAGTCTTTCATCTTTTGGCATGAATATGTTCGTGAAAGATGGTAAGTACAATTGGGTCGAGGATGTGGCATTTGAAATCGTTGACATTATCGCTGCTGAAACAAAGTTACCACACTTGCGAGAGAAATTGGTTCACAAAATTGATTTGGGGCAGGGCTGTGTGGGAGGCTTAGGCTAGCCCAAATGCACTGAGAAAGTCACACTTCGGGGCTTAGAGTAGCCTCCCAAGACACACACATATACACCTCTTTCTTATGCTATAGTTACAAATAAAGGGCACTTAGCACCAAAGGGAGTGTGCCAAATGTGGGGGTGTGGTCTCCTCAAAAAAACCCTTTGAGGGATACGGATTGTCCCTTTACAAAGTGAAGACCCTTGAAATGAGGGTTGATATGCTAGAAAAGGGTTGTTGAGTGTGAAGTGATGAGGGTTTGAAACCCTTAGGAAATAAAGCGCTTTTGAATATTAACGTAAGTATTTGGCAAATGAAGATACAATGAGGCGTGGCAAATACTCATAAGGGTTTGATTCCTTGAATTATCTCATTCCTTAAACATAAGAGTCGTTCATTTCCTATGTGAGATGCCTAGAGATATGTGTGGGACCTCAAACCTTGAAGTTGCTAAGCAAATGCATTGAACTCAGGCAAGAAGCGCAAATGAATCGTGACCATAAGTGAAATGTGGCAGAGATATTTGTGGATTTTTTTGCAGCTGACTCCCGAGTTGTACCGGTCATAGATTTCAGAAGATGTTTGACATCATTGATGTACACGATGGTATTATTTGGTTAAAACAAAAAAAAAACATCAAATGAGAATGTTCTAGATGTCATGGCACAACGATAGATTAATGCATTCAACCGATTTCGTAAACATCGCCGATCAGTCCACGTCCTGCAGGGCAGTTGGTTGAGCTTTGGCCTCTTGAGGCAGAGGTCCACGGTTCAAGGCCTGGGCTGGACATGATATGGCTTAGGCTAATTAAACCAGTTGTAACCATGTTTCCTTCAGTTGTAACTAGTCTCCTTGTCTAACCCCTGCTTTGTGGGATATGGGGGGTCCTCCCGCGAGTACTATGCCCATTCACTTGTACAGTTGCTGCAATCTCAAAGTTAAAGTCCGGGAGAGTAGGCTTTGGCTGAACCTCCATTTAAAAAAAAAACATCGCCCATCAATTACATGGGCATTAAATCATAAGTGGGGTCCATCTGCACAGATGAATCCATCCTTCTGATGTGCGTCGCTCACTGTTTGCCCATAGTGTGGTGAGAGATTGTTTCCGCCAGCCTTCTTTGATCTCGCGCTCTCTGTAACTGCTAGAGTCCAATTTGCGTGATGAAAATGCTGCTGATTAAGCGCAAGTGTTTGCCAATGTTATATGTCTTGCTCGCCTGCACAGATGGTGTCCCTTGCATACTCTCTTGAGCTTGCTCCATGGATCAGAAGTGAAAACAACAGTCAGAAGAATAATACAGACAGTGAGCCTGAAATGAGAGCCATCGAAGGCAATACAGAATGTCAAGTACATGCGATTACAGAGAGCAGAACAATATCTCTCTCTCTCTCTCTCTCGGTTAGAGAGAATTGGGACAACAGCGTGAGTGCACAATAGAGAGAATCTCTCTCTCTCTCTCTCTCTAACAAAGTTTGCTCGAAGCATGAGTAGAGGTCAATTGGTCGATGGAGAAGCATGAAGCTGAAACCAGGGCAACAGAACTCTCTATTCTGTCCTTTTGAGGCCATCAACACCGTGAGAACTACAGAGAAGGCTATAGCTTTGATGTTTCCATTATTGCTTGCAGATGTCGACTTCAACTGTCATCTGAGACTCTAGCAAACAGCGCGAACAGATTTCCCCATGATGCGTAGAGGTTTTGTCTGGTTAGATGACTTGTGACACACCCGTTGCCCTGTGAGCAGCTTGATCAACACTCTCTTCCTCTGCACAGTGACGTACATGAGCATACACAATAAAAGTGCACATAGATATCAGAGTCGTCTCTTGCTGTCATTCAGAGAGAGAGTTGCCTCATTCTCTATCAAAATGGGCATTAACACTACACCTCGTGCTGGGATGGCACTAATCCATCGACTGAGTGCAACCCAGACGTGTGTACATAGATAAACGTTGATTGTTCAGTATCTTCATTCTTCACATAGATTGTTGAAGTCCAATGCAGAAGTATAAATCGATGTGTTACAGGGCGATCAAGTTTAAGACAAGTCCAATCAAAATATTGTATGTAGTTACATAAAAGGATCCACACTAAAAGTATGAAACAAGTACTCATACATCACAGTCAATTGCAAAGAACACCGAATAGCTTTGACGATGACCATAAAACACCTCAAAAAAATATGACAAAACCAAGGGTGGGAGGGTGGGAAAATGGGGTGAAAGCATGTGAAAGTAATGGATGAAAGAAAGGGTGGGAAGTTGGGCAAATGGGCAAAATGAGGCCCCAAAGAGCACAAAACTGATGGAAAGAGCTTTTCTTAATGAGGAGAAAGCAAAACCACCAATACTCAAGCACCACCACCAAAACAACCACCTAACACACCACCATGGCCTCTACCTAGCGCTCTGATACCATATAGAGAGTACACACACAAAAGAAAAATGAAAAGAAGAGTGTACTCACAAAAAAAAAAGAGTGTGAGAGATTCAAAGTGAGTAGACCAAGAAATGGGTAAACTCACATGGATTAGAAATGAGCTTGCCAAGAGCATGGAGTAGGCTCCTCAAGCTTCTAACCAAATACAAATGGGGGGAGAGGCCCTCCTTATATAGATTTAGGAGAGGCTCTCCAAAGTACATCTCATGTGGGATAATTCCCCTCAAAGGAGAATGAATACAATGGTAGAAGCAAATGAAAAGGTACCCAAATACAAAAGAGATACAATATAAAATGGAAATAAATCAGAAATTTAGTGCCTCTTGGATACAAAATGGAGATGCACTCATGCGGCCATTTTTATAGAAGCCCAACACCACCCTATAATAGGGCATTTTGGGGCAGATTTGACTAGCAAAAAGATATTTCAATCTCACCTTTGGTGGCCTAAAATTCAAAAGGATATTCGGTGTGTATTTCTGCTTGCAATACTTGTTAGAGACTAAGAGAGACATTCGCTTAACACTTGTTCACTTTACAACTTATCTTTCCATTAGAACCTTTCCGAAAATGGGTTTAGATTTTGTTGATTCAATCTCTCAAGATGTCATTAATGCCAAAAGTTTGTGTATTTTTACTTGTAATTACTACAATATTAAATGGGCTAAACCTTGGCCAACAATAGCATAGTTCGTGACTAAGGCATCGTTCCCATGATTTCGATTACCATTACAAATGGTTTCGGATCAAGGAACTCATTTTATGAACCAACTCATTCAAAAAATTACCAATCACTTAAAATTAGAATAAATTTAGTTCTTTGTATTATCCCAAAACAAATGGACTCGTTGAAAATGGCTCATAAAGTCTTATTATGAATTCTATACAAGCTTATTGTCAAGCATTCTACAGATTGGGACTAGTATATACGTACAAATCTTTGGTCTTATTATATCACATACAAGTTAGTAGTACGATTCACTCCTTTTAAATTAGCCTTTAGAATTGAAGTATTGACTGTGTGCTTCACATATCTTAACACGGATTTGGATGAATTTATATGTTCACTTGTTGGAGTTTGCATAAATTGAGAAAGAACTCCAATGATGTAACACAAATATGGTCTTGTGATTGTAGCATAGATCAATGAACCTATAATACTCCTATATGTAATTACATCATGTAACTTCTCTCCATCAGTTGAGCATAGCTTCACATTTGTGTCCATAGGTTGAGTGACTGGTTTGCATTCACTCATTCCAAATATGAAAAGAACATCCAACAGGTACTTTCTTTGCATCAAGTAGATGCCATCTTTCCCATAGACTACCTCAATTCCTAAAGAGTATTTCAACTCAACAAGATTTGAAATTTTAAACTCCTTATCGAGTATTCTTTTTATCTCTTGTATTCCTGCAACATTACTTCCTGTTATGATGAGATCATCAACATATATGCAAATGTATACCTGTTTGCCTTCTTCTTTCTTCATGTAGAGAAAGGGATCTACACTACTTGGACCATACCCACACCTTGTGAGGTACTCAACCAATCTTTGGTTCCAAGCACGTGGTGCTTGCTTCAGCCCATATAAAGCTTTCTTCAATCTACAAACAAAATCTGGATGCTTTTTATCTTCTAATCCAATCAGTTGACTCATGTATACCTCTTCTTGAAGTTCACCATTGAGAAAAGCATTTTTTATGTCAAGTTGGCACAATGACCATCTCCTTGTTGCACTCACTGCAATCAAGGTTCTAATTGTTCCCATATTTGCAACCGGGCTGAAAGTCTCTTCATAGTCGATGCCGTGAGTTTGCTTGAATCCTTTTGCTACTAGTCTAGCGTTATGCCTTGCTAGAGAACCATCAGCATTAATGAGAGACACTTCAGGATGATATTAGACCTACTTCTAGAGGCATTCATTACTGAATTCTCTAAGAGTGACATAAGGCATAATACTTCCTCACTGATTCACAGCTTCAAGCAAACCCCTCAAGAGACGGTTAGACTTGCAGGAAGAAAGTTTAGGCAATACCTAGAGAGATGTCCTGTTTCTGAGTTACCCACACCAGCCAAACAAGTGGCTTTATTCCTAGATGGACTGCTAAGTACAAAGTTGAGATCATACGTGTACTTAAAGGACCCGAGGACCATAGAAGAGTGTGTACGCATGTGCATCGACATTGAAGACAATCTAGGGGAGGAATTAGAGCTTTCAAAAATCTACAAAGATTCAGATAGTTCTACTAGCCTTTCTTCCACTCAATCCACATCTATTGAGGAACTTGTCGAGAAAGTAGCTCATAAATTAGGAGTCTCAAGTAAACAAATTCCAAGATTTGCCCCAGTGAAAAGATGCTATACTTGTGGTGGTGACCATATGGCGAACGTATGTCCCATTATGGCTCAACCCCAGGTGAATCCTAGTAGCCAGTACTGCACCATAGAACGGAGATACACTAATCACACTGCGCAAGATTGCCCATACAATAAGCAAGCGGTTAGGCAAACCTACCCTCGGCCCTATCCACAACAAGGAAGATACCAAAACCAATACCCACCACAACAATATTGTTGAAGATTCACTCACTAATTATGCATAACGACATAAAGACGAAGAAAAGCAGAAACAAAGCATTCAGGAAATTAAACCTTAGTGAAGGGACAAATTCACGAATGTAATATAGTTTATAGAAACTTCCAGAAATACGAATTTTGAATCTCGGGATAAAATGTATATATATATATATGTGAAGAAGGGAGCAGTGTGAGAGAATAGAACCGGAATAGAATAGCGCATATAGAAACTGAGGATAGAGATATAGAAGACGCCAGAGATTGTGTATGTAGAGATGAATAATAGAACCTGAAATGTTGGGTATTCATCTGAGAGAGATGGTAAGGAATAACTACTCAGAGTAGGAGAGTTTTCCATAGCTATGATCAAAGTGAGGCCAAGCTATTTTTGTACACATCTTCTCTAATAGAAAACACATGTTCATGTGAAAGAATTTGAGCCCATTCTTCATATGTGAAGAAATCTAAGTGATTTCATGTTACTATGAAAGTTAGTTAACAATTACAGTTTTCTCAGTAAACATTTTCCGGTACTTCTAAGAGTTAGATCTTGCAGCACAGTGAAAAGATTTTCATGAGTGATAGCTCATCTTGAAGCTAGGAGTCTGAACTACAAACTGATTAAAAGAGTTATATGAAATGGGACATGTACACAGTACAAAGTCTGACCGGAAAGAACTGATGAAGTTTTTTCTTAAACTTCAGATAGAGTTCATTTAGTGAAGGAAGTTCATGTATTACTTCCTTACTTCATGTATACACATTTGAAGTAGTTATAAACAAAATTGTAGTTGATTCCGGTAGGATTCCAGTGACATTCCGGTAAGATTCCGGTGATAGTCCAGTGAAGTTCCGGTGGAATTTTGGAGAGTTTCAAACACAGTTTTGGCACAGTTAAGTAGCAGAAAGATTATTTAACTGTAAGAAAATACAATAGTGTAAAGACTGAAGTAAATTAGTTTAGAATTGAAGCTTGAAGGAAACATGAAGCTTTCTGTAAAGTGAATTTTCAGTTTTCACTAATACAGTTATAAAGTTTTCAGTTTCAGAAATTTTGCTAAGCTGCTGATGATTATAGAGGTGTTCTAAGATCACTTTAGCTTAGTTCTTGTGGTGTAAGCGAATTTCGCAATATAAGTGCTACACCAACAAGTGGTATCAGAGCAGTAAGATCAATCAGTGGTATTATAGCATGAAAGATCCACAACAAGTGGTATCATAGTAGTAAGATCAACAGGTGGTACCAGAACAAGAAAAGGTTCTGAAGAGAAGAAAAGGTTTCTCAGAAGAAGAAACGGAAAGAGAATTTGAAGAATTCTCATAAAGAAAGGTGAATGATGAAGAGATCAACAACAAACGTCATCAAGAAGTATTCCAAAGTCATTCTCAAGGTAAAGGTTTACAAAAGGTAAAATTCTTTAATGTTACACTCACCGAAAGTAACAAAAACAAGAAGATCATGGCAGATCATATTTCTATTGACAAATTGGACAGAGATAATTATCCGGCATGGGTAATGCACATGGAAGCCTTCCTTATGAGTAAGGACTTAATGATATATGTGACAGGAGAAGAAAAGAAGCCGACTTTCGAAGATGATAGTCAACCTAAGAAAGAAGAATTAGAAGCCTTGAAGCTGTGGCAGAAGAAAGATGCAACGGCAAGAGCATATATCTATAATACCGTTACAGATCATCTATTACCGCATATTAGAGGTCTGGAGAAAGCAGAAGATATATGGAGTGCATTGGAAGATCATTTCCAGAATACAACGAAAGCTAGAAAGGCTAGCTTATGGTCAGAGTTTACAACGTTCAAGAAAAAGCAAAGTCAAAGTATTAGTGATTATGTCACTAAGATGAAAGACTTGATAGACAGTCTTGGATCAATTAATGAAGATATTGAAGACCAGAGGTTAATAGCGCAAGTGCTTGCAGGTTTGAGAGGAGATGAAAGGTGGAAACCTTTCGTACTCTCAACTGAACTTTCTTTAAATCATTTTGTACCAGATTTAAATCAGTTGCTTGGACTAATGCTAATGTTTGAGCAAGATTTGAAGACAGATGGAGAAAAAGGACATAGTTCGGCTATGTACGCAAAGAATAAAAAGAAAGGTGATAAAGGTAAAGAAAAAGATGAAGAAGAAGTGACTGCTCAAGCAAATTATGCAAGAGAACGAGGTAATGTCAAAAATAAAAGTAGAAGTAATACAAAAGGAAGAAGTAATAAGAAAGCTTGCTGGATCTGTGGATTAAGCAATCATTTGGCTCATGATTGCTAGCATAATTCACAAGGATCAAACCAGAATCAGAATAGTAACAGTAGAGGCAGAAGCGGAAGATATCAAAGAGGAAGACAAAGTCAAAGAGGTGGATATGGTAGAGGTGGAGCAAGAAGTTGGGGACAAAATCAGTCTCACAACACTACCTACTACAACTATGGGAATGATGCGCATAATGATGGTCATACAACATTAATGATGAACTCAATAAGTGTGTCAGAGAATGAAGACCTCAAGGTATTTTATATTGACTCTGGTTGTTCAAATCATTTGTCAGGAAATATAGAATTGTTATCAGAATTAGAAGGAGGCATTTCAAATCATACAGTACAGACAAGTGATAACACAAAACATAATGTAAGGTCAATTGGAAAGGTAAAGTGTAAGAATGGAGCTGACCTACTAACAAATGTTTTGTATGTTCCAACAATCCCGAAGAATCTGATCAGTGTGGGTCAGATAGTAGAAAAAGGTTTTCAAGTCAGGTTTACAAATGAAGGAGTATTTTTTGAAGATCTAGAGAATGGATACAAACAAATTGTCCATGGTAAAAAGGAAGGTAGACTTTTTACTCTGAAAGTACAAGGGAATGTTGGTCAAGCCTTGATCATACATGGTGATGAGGTATTTACAGAGTTAGACCTCTGGCATAAGAGGTTAGGACATTTTAATGAAACAGGAATCAAAACTATGGTGGAGAAACAATCCGTGAGAGGATTACCAAATATGAAGAATAGTTACAAACACGGCGGTGTGCTAGGACTTATACATACAGATGTATGGGGGCCGACAAAAGAAGGATCTATCAGTGGCTCAAGGTATTATGTTCTTTTTATTGATGATGCAACAAGATGGATAACTCTTTATGTTTTGAAAGAGAAATCAGAAGTGTTTGGAGCTTTCTGGCATTTTCATGCATATGCTGAAAGACTTACAGAGAGCATAGTGTTGAAACACTTGAAGAAGAGATAAGAAGAAATGAAAAAGGTAAATCACATATGCACGTAAATGGAGATGAAGATCATATGCAGGCAAGTACGTCCATGATCGGATCACGTATGAGAAACGATGGAACAAGATTTGATGAAGATGTGTATTCAGATACACATGAAGAGTTTGAACCAAGAAGGTCAAACAGAGTAAGAAAACAACCAACAAGGTATTCCTATGATACTTCGTATTTGACTCAGAAAAACTATGCTTACTTAGTAAAGGAAGATGAAGAACCTCTGAATTACAGTGAAGCAAAAGGTAAGGAAAAATGGGAAGAAGCAATGAAGGAGGAGTTTAATGCTCTTGAAGAGAACAAGACTTGGGAACTTGTTCCAAAACCAAATGGTAAGAAAGTGGTTGGAAATAAATGGGTTTACAAAATCAAGAAGCTTGCAGATGGAAGGATAGCCAGATACAAAGCTAGACTGGCAGTCAAAGGCTATGCTAAGACGCATGGCATAGATTATGATGAGACGTTTAGTCCGGTGGCAAAGATTGTCAATCATAAGGACATTGATTGCTGTAGCAACATCAAAAGGATGGAAGCTAAGTCAGCTAGATATAAAGAATGCATTTCTGAATGGATATATATCAGATGAAGTTTACATGGAATAACCTAAAGGGTTCGTAAGTTCCAAATACCCAAATCATGTTTGCAGACTAAAAAGAGATCTCTATGGATTGAAGCAAGCTCCAAGAGCTTGGAATTACAGACTTGTGAAGTATCTCAATGACCTTGAATACCAAAGTTCAAAGGCTGATGCAAGTCTACTCATCAAGAGAACAGATGAAGGTATGATCTACATTTGTATTTATGTAGATGACATTATAATCACAGGTACCTCAGATGAAGGAATCAAGGAGGTAAAGAGACTGCTTGAAAAGGAGTTCAAGATCAGTGATCTAGGAAAGTTATCATACTTTCTTGGAATGGAAGTTACATATACAGATCATGGTATATATGTTTCGCAAGAAAGGTATCTCCTAAACTTACTGAAGAAGTTTAACATGGAGAATTGCAGAGAAGCTTCAACACCGCTTGAAGTAAATCATAAACTCAGCAAATATGATGGTGCAAAGTTTAAAGATATGAGAAAGTATCAATCTTTAGTGGGAAGTTTGATTTATGCTATGCTAACAAGACCAGATCTTAGTTATGCAGTAGGAGTTCTATCACAGTTTATGCATTGTCCGAAGGATCAACATTGGATTGCAGGACAAAGAGTTCTTAGATATATCAAAAGAACTATAAAAGAAGGATTATATTATCCTTTTATATCAGATATAAAACTGAGAGCATACAGTGACTCAGATTGGGCAGGAAGTCAAGATGACAGAAGGTCAACACATGGGTATATGATATACCTAGGAGATAAGCTTGTAAGCTGGTGTTCAAAGAAGCAACACACAATGGCTTTATCGTCAACAGAAGCAGAATATAAAGGACTTGTGGAAGCAGCTAAAAAAGTGATATGGATGCAGACCTTGTTCAAAAGCATGGGTATTGATCAAGGTATACCTATCATACATGGAGATAATATGAGTTCGTTGTATCTTGCAGCAAATCCAGTATTTCATGCAAGAACAAAGCACATAGAAATTCAATATCATTTCTTGAGGGAAAAGGTAATGGAGAAGGAGATTGAATAGTATTCACTCCTACAAAAGATCAGATTGCAGATATTCTGACAAAGAGCTTGGATGGAGTAAAGACAAGCAGATTAAAAAAAATGGCAGGAATAAAAGAAAAGAAGGATTGAAGATGAAAATTAGTGATTGAGGGGGAGCTGTTGAAGATTCACTCACTAATTATGCATAACGACATAAAGACGAAGAAAAGCAGAAACAAAGCATTCACAAAATTAAACCTTAGTGAAGGGACAAATTCACGAATGTAATATAGTTTATAGAAACTTCCAAAAATACGAATTTTGAATCTCAGGATAAAATGTATATATATATATGAGTGAAGAAGGGAGCAGTGTGAGAGAATAGAACATGAATAGAATAGCGCATATAGAAACTGAGGATAGAGATATAGAAGATGCCAGAGATTGTGTATGTAGAGATGAATAATAGAACCTGAAATGTCGGGTATTCATCTGAGAGAGATGGTAAGGAATAACTACTCAGAGTAGGAGAGTTTTCCATAGCTATGAGCAAAGTGAGGCCAAGCTATTTTTGTACACATCTTCTCTAATAGAAAACACATGTTCATGTGAAAGAATTTGAGCGCATTCTTCATATGTGAAGAAATCTAAGTGATTTCATGTTACTGTGAAAGTTAGTTAACAGTTACAGTTTTCTCAGTAAACATTTTCTGGTACTTCTAAGAGTTAGATCTTGCAGCACAGTGTAAAGATTTTCATGAGTGATAGCTCATCTTGAAGCTAGGAGTCTGAACTACAAATTGATTAAAAGAGTTATATGAAATGGGACATGTACACAGTACAAAGTCTAACCGGAAAGAACTGATGAAGTTTTTTCTTAAACTTCAGATAGAGTTCATTTAGTGAAGGAAGTTCACGTATTACCTCCTTACTTCATGTATACACATTTGAAGTAATTATAAAAAAAATTGCAGGTGATTCCAGTAGGATTCCAGTGACATTCCGGTAAGATTCCGGTGACAGTCCAGTGATAGTCCGATGAAGTTCCGGTGGAATTTTGGAGAGTTTCAAACACAGTTTTGGCACAGTTAAGTAGCGGAAAGATTATTTAACTGTAAGCAAATACAGTGGTGTAAAGACTGAAGTAAAGTAGTTCAGAATTGAAGCTTGAAGGAAACGTGAAGCTTTCTGTAAAGTGAATTTTCAATTTTCACTAATACAATTATAAAGTTTTTAGTTTCAAAAATTTTGCTAAGGTACTGATGATTATAGAGGTGTTCTAACATCACTTTAGCTTAGTTCTTGTGGTGTAAGCAAATTCTGCAATATAAGCGCTACACCAACAAATATGGCAGACCATAATAGCCCTATCAACAACCCTACCAAAATCAGCAAAGGCCTCAGCCTGTGTTAGCCCAACAACCTCGAGCTCCATCCAATGTGATCCAAGTAAAGTATGCAGCTGCAGAAGAGAACCCAGGCCTACTACATGCAGTCACCTGAGCATAACGATTCATATTACTCTGAAGAGCCAAGTGAACCTAGTTGGGAGCAAGAGTGTGCAAATGTCATGTACACAAACCCCAACTCTAGACCTCAACCTAGGTAGCTATGACCCCCATTCCCTAGAGGACCGTGCTTCAGATGTCAGGGAGATCACCTCATTCGTGATTGCCCCATGCCTGCACCTACACAACCCCAGTCAGTAACGATCCATGGCTTTTTCCAAGATTGTGGAAAGGAGCATCTCTTACGAGATTGCCCAAAGAATCCCAATAATATGCCAAAAATCACTCTTATTAACGTGATTGGGTTGGTAGTAGATTCCACAGGAAGTTCACTTCCACTGCACCAATGCATGTGATCACTAGAGCCCAAGCTTTGCAGCAACACCAAAGTTTAGGCCAGGAAAAAAGTGCTGAGGTTAGTGAAACTGAGAGCATAACCAAGAAGAGAACTAGAGCCTGGAGAGATAGCCGTGAAAGAATGAAAAGGCAATGGGCAAAGAAGATGAGTGAACTCGAGGAAAGCCTAAGAGAAATGAGAGCCAAGATAATTGAACTTACATATCAACCTCCCTCTCACACTACCCCACCTCCACCATTCCCATCTCCATCCGATCCACCACCTTCCAATCTGCCTGATGCGACCCCACCACCCCCTAGAGTAGGATCAGTCCTAGCAGATCCCACTCCCGAGGACCTTAACATGATGCTTAAGGCATATCAGGCCAGAATCCAAGAAGGGCCAAACGTAACCGATCATGAAAAGTGTTACCCTAGAGCAGAACTAGAGCTTGAACGAACCAAAATTTGTGCTAAGATGGTGGAATTGGCTCAAACCATGTTTGAAGCCAGTCGCCTCTTTAACATCTCTAGTTCAGCTAAGACGTAGTTGCACTTTGACGGACTGCTAGAAAGATTGGAGAGGCTAATTGCATAATCAGAAAAGGAACCCGCCTCTCAAAGTAAGGACAAGCCAAGTGAAGTAAGGACCCAGCCTATGCAGCGGTAGTATTTCTTGACGAAGAATTTGAACCTCACGGCTGGGCATAAATTTTAGCAACAATGGATGTAGCCATCAATGAAGAACAATGGACACCCCACTGTGATGATGATGGCTATGACATTTCAGTCTTCTCAATAGAGCCAATCATGGGAGGTTCGGTTTTAGAAGAATGCGAACCTCGCCCTGATGCATTTGAAGATGCAAGTGACTTCGATCTAGAGTCAATCATTATGGACCCACCATTTGCATCAGATGAAGAATACTTCTATGAAGTAGAGGCTCATCCTCAGAGACATGGAGAGCTTACAAATGATGTGAGATTAACCACACAAGTGACTGCCAAGAGTGAAGGCAAGACACAGAAAGAAGAGAGAAGTCACACGAGAAGAGGAAGAATCCTTGTTTGAGGTCCCCAAGAATTTCAAAAAGTATGAGATAGACGATAGGAGAGTCATGGTAAGAATGCCTAAACACGATGCACAAGCAGGAGAGACCTATGATAACAAAGAAACCACCAAGAAGGTAGTTGTAGCCATAGAAGAAGGAGAAGAAAGATGCACTTACATAGGGCATGACCTGACGGAAGAAGAAGAGCAAGATTGCCTTGCTAAGAGAATACCGAGATGTATTTGCTTGGAGCTATAAGGATTTAAAAGGTGTAGACCCTGACATATGCTCACACACAATCCCCATGACCTCAGATGCCAAACCATCCAAGCAGAAGCCATACACTTATAACGATAACTACGCTGCTAAGATCAAGGAGGAGATAGATAGACTGGTAGAAGCTGGATTCATCTATGAAATTGAGCACACTCAGTGGGTATCCCCTATTGTAGTAGTGCCCAAGAAGAATGGAAAGCTACCTGTGTGCATTAACTTGAAGAAAGTTAATGTAGCCACAATCCGAGATAACTATCCGCTTCCTATCACTGAGCATCTACTAGAGAGAGTAGCAGGCAAGGAAGTGTACAACTTCCTTGATGGATTCTCTGGCTACAATCAGGTAGCCATTGCCCCAGAAGATCAGCATAAGACGGCTTTTGCCACAGAGTGGGGCATATTTGCTTTCGAGTAATGCCATTTGGGCTTACCAATGCTCCTGCAACCTTTCAAAGATTGATGTGTCACGTGTTTAAAGAGTTCTTGAGGAAGAATTTAGAGGTCTATGTTGACGATCTTTGTGCTCATTCCAACATTAGACAAACACATATTCCTGAACTCAGACAAATCTTTGACAAATGCAGAGAATATCAAGTCTGCTTGAACCCAAAAAAGTGTGCTTTTATGGTCAGGCAAGGCAAGATTCTAGGACACATAGTGTCAAAGAATGGCACATCCACGGATGAGGAGAAAGTGAGAGCCATAGCAGAGCTACCTAGGCCAAAGAATGTCAAGGAAGTACAAGCTTTCATGGGGCATTGTGGTTATTACCGACGCTTTATACACATGTATGCCATCGTTGCAAAGCCTCCGTACGGACTTTTGACTAACTTTGAGTGGACTGAAGAATGTGAAAACTCCTTCAATGAGCTTAAACGCCGATTGTGTTCAGCACCAATCTTGACCACACCAGATTGGAGTAAGCCCTTTCATGTTCATGTGGATGCATCCAATTATGCTATTGGATGTGTACTCGCACAAACGACTGGTGAAGGTAATATGGATCTTCCAATTGCCTATGCTAGTAGACAATTGAATGCAGCTGAACGAAATTATACCACTACTGAGAGAGAAGGATTAGGCATGGTATATGCAGTTAAAAAGTTTAGACACTATTTGCTTGCAAACAAGTTTAAATTTTTTACTGATCATCAAGCACTGTTATACTTGGTAAACAAGCCATGCAATACAGGCAGATTAGTAAGATGGTTCCTCTTACTGATGGAATATGACTTTGAGGTAGTGGTAAGGAAAGGTAAGACTCACCTTAGAGCAGACCATCTTTCTAGACTCACATCCGGAGAAGCACCGCAAGGAGTATCATATGACCTTCCTGATGCTTACTTATTTAATTTGGAAGTTGTACCTCAATGGGCTAAGCCATTAGTGCCGGTATTGACATACAGGCCTAAACATCCATTCATAAGCACTCAAGATAGGGAGATAGTAAAAGCCCAAAAATACCAGATCATGGCAGGAAGTATGTACAAGCATACAGATCAAGGGATCCTAGCTTGTTGTGTGGAAGAGGATGAGTATGCAAAATGGTTGCAATTAGCACATGTAGGTGCATTAGAGCAACACTACTCAAAGCAATGAACCCTACAGACACTGAGGAGACTCAGAGTACATTGGCCGACTATGGAAGCTAATGTCCATAAATTGTGCAAGGAATGTCCAATCTGTTGCACTAAACCACCCGTGGAACATGCCACTCTTTATCAAGTGTCCATAGTGCCAAGTTGGAGTGAACCATTAGTAGCCTTCTTGAGGACGAGGACATTCCCTCAAGATATGACATTGGCCAGACAAAGAGGTTTGGAACAAGAAGCCCTAGACTACTCACTTATTGGTGATAATTTATACAAGTGTGGTAAAGATGGTTACCTAAGATTGTGTGTCCATGAGAGTGAATACCTTAAGATCTTGGAAACGGCTCACTAAGGTGTAGCAGGAGGACATTTTGGTCCATATCGGGTGATCAAGGCTATACTATTTGCAGGTCTTTGGTGGCCGACCCTTCACATGGATGCACATACCTATGTGAAGAGGTGTGATGTTTGTCAGCGAAATCAGGATCCTATACGCAAAGATGAGATGCCTTTGAAACCTATGATGGGTGGACGTGCATTCTCTAAGTGGGGAATAGATTTTGTCGGTCCTCTTAATCCCCCAGCTAAGCTGTCGGTCCTATTAATCCCCCAGCTAAGTGGGTGGAGGTAAAAGCCACCACAAAGAACGATGCTCAAACAACAGCTAAGTTTTTATTTGAGAATGTGTTCACAAGATACGGGCTACCTATTGAGCTAGTAAGTGATAGAGGCACTCACTTCTTGAATGAAGTCATTGAAAAACTTCTTCAAGAGTTCTTGGTGATACACAAGAAGTCTGCCCCCTATCACCCACAAGCTAATGGCCAGGCTGAGAGCACAAATAAGATTCTATGCAATGTATTGACAAAACTAGTAAACAGTAAACGCTCTGGTTGGGACAAACAGCTACACCATGCTATTTGGGCATACCAAGTGCGTATAAAACGGTACTTCAAGCCACTCCTTTTCATATGGTGTTTAGCCAAAATGCAGTGCTACCATTGGACTTCTTGATACCCACACAAAAGGTAGCACAGGAGCATGAGTGGACGGGTCATGAACTCTCTTCAAGGATTTTTGATCTTGAATGACTAGGTGAGACAAGAATAAGGGCTGCCACAGGGATATACGCAGCTAAGAAGCAACAGAAGGCATACTTTGATGCCCATGTTAAGGATAAAGGCTTGAAGGCCGGAGACTTAGTTTTGGTATATACCCTGAAACAACATGCAAGAAAGCTAGAAAAGCGTGGCTATGGACCCATGATTATCAATAGGATATCCACAAGTGGAGCAGTTCAATTAGCTACTCTAGAAGGTGATGTTCTCCCTAGTTACATTAGCGGATGCAAAGTCAAGTTATATCAGGAACCCCTTATAGAGGAAATGGTAAGTCAACTCAATACTACAAAGAAACGTAAAGAAGAGGAAAAACGAATTCGAGAAGAGGCACAGGCAGAAGCATTGGAACACATCCGAAGAATGAAATTGAGAAGACAGGGCAGAGATCAACCTAGGACCGACGCGTATGCAGATCCAGTATATCCTATGGCTATGTGTGAAGTTTCAGGTATTAGCTCTCATAGAATAATTGACCGACGTCCTTTTGTAACTTTAGGAATAGGACAAGGAAAGAGTACAAGGACTGTAAGGGCCTTGATTGACTCAGGTGCCACCACTAGTGTTGCTAAATTTTCTTATTGTCAAATGTTGAAATTAAATGTCAATCCTATAGAAGCATATCTCGTAGGACTGGGAGGCGTGGAGACCCCTTGCATGGGTGAGGTGGAACTTCCCCTCTACATTCAATATGTTTTACTGATAGTTAAAGTACTAGTGTGTCAAGATGAGGATCTCACTGAGCCCCTTGTCTTGGGTCAAGACTGGATCTATGATCATGCAGTCAACCTACACCTAAGAAGTGGACTTCTTCAGGTATGGGTAAAACAGAGTCGAATTATAGTTGAGTTAGACAATGGAGCACTCAAGGGACTAGGAAAGGCACACACTCCTGGTCCTTCCAGGAGTACACTTGAAGATGACCATGTTATTCTTGTCCGAAACTATGTGATGCAGAGGAATGATTATCTCAACAAAGAAGTCAAGGATGCGACGGAACTCCCTTCTTTTCCAAAAACCATAGGGACACAACAACCAAAGGTGGATCAAATGCAGAGGAAGCAGAGGACCTATGCTCGAAGCCAAAAGAAAATACAAAGCACGGTGTCTCAACCATCAAAACAAGTGTGGGTGCAGAAAGGCGAGCATCCTATTGTGATTAAGCCACAACAATTGGCTCAACTTCCTATTAGTGATCAACCGCATGACACTAATAAGAAGTCTACCATAAATTCCCCGGTGAGAGTGAAGTCTATCTGGGTACCCAAGAAGTTGATGAAGGCTAGCCCACAATCAAGACAAATTTGGGTGCCTAAGGCTTGCTTGCGGGCTCAAATAGCTACACAGAGACCACACACTGTACAATATGGTCCACTCACTCGAACATCTGATACCCATTCTTATACATCACACACGAACACATATTCACCCATGAGCATGAGTAGAATCACTTGTAATTGGGTCCCTAAAAAGCCTCATTTCCAAGCAGACACTCTCACAAAGCCCTCGAGAGTCTCCACCGAACTAAAACTGAAAGCCATCCACTGTGTTTGGCTGCCCAAAGCTTGTAATAAACCCCCGGACCCCCACTTGTAAATTCACCTCCACCTACTAACTGCATCATTCTCACACTGCATCTTTCCATTTAGCCTTGTAGGACAATCCGTCCACTAACCACACCCACAACCACCGAGCACTCACTGACTAACTAACATATCACTAAAACCTCATGTTAATGTTGTAACGGGGACACATGACCACTTGGTGTCCATTTGCAATGTTAACATTCATTTGTATATTCTCACAGAACCGGTGACCAGTCCCTTCAAGATGGCCGAGGCTGCAGGAACGAGCTCCCAGGCAGGAACCATCCCTCAGATCGTGGACATTGAAAGTCTTCCCATTGAGGAGGAATTGAAGGAGCGCCCAGTGGCATTGAGAGCATTACATGCCATACCAATTCAGAATCCTCCACAGGGGCACACAATGCTAGTCAACAAAAACTCACATTGGTTCAGTGATGTGGCAGGACCTCTGGGAGAAGGCACTTACTTGTGGGAGGCAGAGATAGAGTTCAATGGGCACTGGGGCAGGTATCACTTCTTCACCAGGGAATATGAGAAGCTTCAAAACAATGAAGGCTTGAAACCAATATGGAAGAAGGCAGGCCTAAAAGATTATTTCAAAGCTCAATTACCAAAGCCCGACTTTCTGAGATGCTCATACTTCATTAGCACCCTTACTCCGAGTAAGGAGAAAAAGGGATACAACACCTTTATCTTACCATCTCTTACGAGGGGTAATGAACTGAAGCGTTTCAAGTTGACTAACAATTTGGTAAGGGAAGCTCTCGAGATGAAGGGCATGCATATCCCCACAGAGAAGGAGTCAATGGTGCCGGACAACATGAAAAACAGGAACCTGACTAAACTAAAGGACATGGTGGCAATGAAACCAACTATTGCCATTCATCTTCGAATGTGCATGTAGCATTTCGCGTTTCCCGCTCAAGAGAGGTTCACAATGCCACCCAAGAAGATATGGTTTAGTTTGTACCTAGCAGACGCCTTTGATTTGACAATAAACATGCCGCATTGGATTATCGACCAAATACACATGGCACATCAACGGTGGTATAAGAAGCAAAAGTCAGTGCTTTATGGATGTTGTGCTCTCACAAGGATTGTTTACCGCTGCTTGGCATATGATGTGCCTATCAACCGCAGGGCCTCCATCCAAGAAAATGAGAGGAGCAGTTCAGATGCCTTGTGCACAGGCCCGAGGTGCTACACTGACACCAGAAACCACTCCATGGCTTCCAAGGCGAGTGCTGATACCATCAAACAAGTTCAAGAACAACACAAACTGTCCCTGGCAACAGGAAAAGCCCTCATGAACCAAATCCTTGAAGAAGAAGGGGTGGATGAGCAATACAGAGCAACCCTTGACATGATCGCTGACACATTAGGGGTACCTGAGACGGTGCATACCGCTCTTGCGCACTCGCGAAGATCAGAGAGAAGATACGACAGACACCCCCCTCGATCAGGGAAACAAATGAATGTATTCGTATCAGAACCACAGGGCACCACATCCACGACCACGGGCATGGCTCAAACCATTCATGACACTGAGGAAGCCCATACCTCAAGTGCACCCCCATCACCCCCTTTACCACCCCTACCTCCAACTCCACCACCTTCACCTCCCACTACCAGTGTCACCACCACCGTCACCGCCTCAGAGTCCACTTCCCATACCGAAGCACAGACTGTGACTCAACCCTCGCAATCCGCACAACCTATCACCACCCCTATTGTAAATACTACCACTGACACGGTAATCCTAATTGTAGCCACTAAAATTCCCATTCCCCCGATCACGCTCCCTGGTGGTCCATATTCACAACTACACAAACCACTTTACACCTTCACAACCATCACTACATCGACAATTCCCATGTTCACAATCACTCCCACGACTGCATCCACATATGACATCATGGAAATATCATCTACTTCTGCACCTCTCCCTCCCCCCATATTTCCACGATCTCCCATTCCCCCACCACCCACTTCACCCTTTTCAAGCATAGCATACACACTCCCATTCCCTTTTCCCTACCCCCCTGCATTCAACACCTTTCCTGCACCCACTCCTGTTAATAATGTGTTTAATAATATGTACCAATGTATGACTCAACTACAACAACATTACCAACATCTAGATGCCCAACATATGAGCTTGTTCAGAAATCATGAAACACTACAGGAGATATTCATTAATTTAGAGAAGGAGAAGAGGCAGTTACAACAACAGTATAGTACATTGCAAGCACAACATGTTCAGTTAATCGCCAATCCACCCCAGATGGATACTGAAGAAAAACAACAACTTGATGATCTGTTACACGCTCAGATAACGGACAATCTCAAGCTTCGATGTAACCTCACCTTACTACGCAAGCACATGTCTGCCGCTTTCGAAGAAAATAAACAACTACAGAAACTGAACGAAGAGAACCTGGAAGCAGCAATGGAGGGTTCACCGCAAGAAATCGATCCAGAGAATTTCAAGACCATCCCATTGGCAAATATGCAAATCGTATTGGAAACACATGCCGATCTCTTGGAAGCACATGCCGCCTTAGAAAGAGAGCGGGATGACCTATTAAAGCAACTGGAAGCCCAACAAGATTCACCAAAAGAAGTTACAGCCGCAACAGACACATCTGAAGAAGTCACAGAACTCAGAGCACAACTGGCAGAACTACAAAATAAAGTTCTTCAATATGAGCGTCAACCCTCTCCCCTCGTGGAACCGGAACCTGAAGCCTTAGTTCCAATTGCAGTTGAGGACATCTTTGAAGACCCATACGTACCGATGCCTGCACCAGGGGGTAAGCAAACAGAAGAAGGAATGGACACAATTAAGATCGAAGCTCCTTAATGGATGCAGAGGTTAGAGAAGGTGGCTACAACCCATGATGAGAGGGTGGTAGTACAGATACAGTCAATGTCCCGATTGGAAGAAATCGTCATCAAATCTGATTACTTATGAAACCTCTCCCATCATAGGTGGATTGGCACGCCTGATGATTTGTATGTTCCATTCTGTGTCTTAATGGCAGATTATAATGCTAAAATCAAGCAGCAAACAACAAAAGAACCCACCTCGGCGACACAGTTTGCACCAGAAGACATCCCTGCAAGTGCCACGCATGGGAATATATTTCAACCTACCTGGAGGATCCGTCTGCTTGAAACATACCCTGAGATGGTATGCACTTGGAATAACATGCCATTATACATCAAGTATAACCCATGCTACTGCCCTGTCTTTCGACGAAGGTCTTGGCCAGAGTACACCAAAATAGTTTTGACGGTTAAAGGATATGAAAAGTGGCTAAACTATGTGTACTTAGCACCCCCTCATGGCCAACCCATGGTCAACTACATGATTTCAACCATCCGACACTGGGCAGTCAGATTCAAGAATACACCAGATGTCATGGCACAGATGTGCCTCAAAATCTTTGAGCTAATGCTGGTTACATTCAGGACCTTTAAGAACCTCATCTTTCGGCTCTCGGATTTAATGAAGAAAATCAAGACCTTGTTTATGATATGAGCACCACACCATCTATCAATGTCGTCTATGCATGGCATGCTCGTATCAAGTATCTACCAGCTTGCTTCAAGCAAACGTTTGAGGAAATGTTTATCAATGGGTTCTGGGAATATCATTAAGAGATATTCATTCCTAGACCATCTCATTTATTATAGTTATTTGCTGTGGAACAGGCTCTACATTCAGAAAAGTTATGTATGCCACATCCGGAAGTTCCTGGGCCAGTAGACTGGGATGCACTACTCACCGATTTGGCAAAAGGACTGAGATTATCAGAACATCACTTGGCAACCGATGTCATGAATTACTATATCCAACGATCCACTCAACAAGGGTCTATCAGAGACGACACACGCGAGAGAGGGGGGGAGTTGGCAGTAGTCAAGGTACCCAAGGACTCACAAGACAAGGAAGTCAAAGAAGGGATTCAGAGCGAAGAGAAAGCACCAGCAGACAAAGTAGTCAACGAAGATCTGGCAAGTAGGCCGTCCAAATTTTTCCATGAAGTAATACTTCCTAAATAGTGAATTTAGTCACTCTACATCATTGTAAATACCATTTCACCTTTTTCTAGCTCCATTTTGTGCAAGCCAAGGAGTCCTTGAGCTTGAGGAGTATTAGAAGTATCATCGTACCAATTTTCATGATTTTTAGACTCCATTTGAGCCTCCAAATAGGCCCTAGAACCTAATTTTTAACTAGGCCGGACACTAGGTCTGGACAGGACCAAAAGCTAGTCAAAAACTATAAATAGAGCTAGAGAGCTCATTTTTGAGGTTAGCTTGTAATAGATTTGAACTTGTATGAGCACTTTTGAAGTAATCTAAAAGAATTCCATTGTGGAGAGAGTTCAAACACAATAATTGGTTCTAAATAGAGAAGTAGAGTACTCATGGCCCAACTCTTGGAAGAGGCCCGCGTAGACTCTCAACTTAGTGAATCTCTACAATTACTCTCAGAGATGTGTGGTGTAGTGGAAACCATAAGATACACACTACAAAGGCCTCACGCCTGATATGATTGAAAGGCTCCTAAACCCCAGGAAAAAATGATTATACGAGACTGTATTTGGTTTAAATCCCTCGCAATCGGTCTACTTGGATTACTTGGAAGCTGCAAAAGTATCTCTAATTGATGATTTTATGCCCTCACCTTTCCCAAATCTCTTTCGCTCATACGCATACGTATGCTTTCACACTCTTTTTCCACACTCTTGTACACTCACACACACCCTCGCACACTCTTACTTCCCCTTTCCCTCTATTCCTTTCCTTTCTCCTCTTACACAAATGCACACACCAACACACATACGCCCTCTCACATACCATCATGCACACATGCACTCATCTGCACACACACATGCACTCTCTCTTTCTCACACCCTTTTTCTCTCTCTATCTCAAATACTCTCTCCTTATGTCTCTCTAATCCACACACACCACTCCTCTACCTGCATTCATCAACCTCACTCATAATACCACTCTCTCTCTCAAACACATCGAGTCAAACACACAAATTTATGCACACATTCACACATGTTCAGCCACAAAGTCACCCACACACTCATACATACCATCACATACATCTTCTCGTCCCGTCTTACTAACTTCCCTCACCCTCTTACTTGCTCTCGCTTCCTTTTCCACTCTCTTATCCACTCTTTTACCCTCTCACATCCACATCACACAGACTCACCCAATCATACGCTCATGTGAACAGCCATGTCACACACTCACACTCATACCCTCATGTAGTCATTAAAACACATGACTAAGAATTTACATACATAACAACACATTCACACATTTATCCAATCATTCACATGCTGACATGCAACCCATGTTCACGTGATTACATCGAGTTCACCCACGCCTCTTATGGATACCAATTCCAAGTCCAGCTAGGACCGACCATTAAATCGCCCTTGTGAAATTAAAACATCGAAAAGATATTATGGAGACAATGTCTCTCTACCAAATGCAACCACCATCCATTCTTCTATAGGAGATACTTGTGCAAGCCTTGACATAAGAAAATTACCGTGACCAGTTTTTATGTTCCACTAACTTCTTATGAGATCACATGAATGCTTTTACTATCCCTATACACAAAATGCAATGGTGTTGTTCCATAAAATTAATGCTCTTTTCACTTCCCCCTAATTTCGCTAGGCAACTCAAAGAAGACAGTGTTCTGAGCTAGTCACGCAGAATAGAAAGGAGTCTTATGTATAATGTAGCTAAGGGAAGAGAGAGTCACCAATCACTGCACCTTTTCAAATCTATTACAAAATCGGAACATCATCTGAGAAGAACTTCTCCAAGAAATCGTCAAAAGAATACTTGCCTTCCACTCTGATTCCTGTGTCCTAAAGGAGAGGCTCAAACCATTGTAGTAATGCCTCTCTACTTCTCATGCATTTGTGTGGGTCAACAACTCCATAGTGGAATTTGCTGAGGGGGATGCCATGAAATAGAAACGGTATTGATTGCACTTATTTTCATATCCCTGCCAAACCGGAGGGAACCTGTGTGCATATTACCAAGCTTAAACTTCTACAATAGTGGCCTTCATATTGCGTTCGTTTTGAGGGAGCCCACAATCATGCAAAATCCAAAGTTAAACTTCAAAGGAAGAGAGTTGAAAACCTAAAACTGCTTTGGCCATGAGGATTCTAAGTGCAAACTGAAGCAGCAAGAGAAAAGCGAATTTGGAACCTGATAATCCTTATCGGTCTTCTTTCCTTCAATCATTCAATATTGTTATTCAAGTTGCTTCAGCTTCGATCCGCTCACTGTCGCTGCAGCATCTTGTTGTCTATGTTAGTTGAAAGCCATTGAAGCCCTTCATGTATACCCTCACCAGTCGTAGCACATGAGCTCTGCATATACCATTTGCGCTTATGTATCAAATTGAGGCCCAGCTGCTGTGACATTTCCACAACACTCATTGCATCCAGAAAGTCCTGTTTATTGGCCAATACAAGCAGCACCGCATTCCGAAGATCATCCTCATTCAGCAGCTTCTGCAATTCGTCACGCGCCTCCACAACGACCGGATCTTATCTTGGCCTCCAATATCCCATACTGTAAAGCTAACGTTTTTTGTATTCCACAGTTTCTACATTGAAGTCGATGGTCGGCACAGTAGTGACAACCTCGTCTAATTTGCGCTTGTATAGGATTGTAGTTTTTGCGGCTGCATCGAGGCCAAGCATCAGGCTCCTCAACTCCTCGCTACACACTAGCTGCTCCTTTTTTTCCTTTGATTCCTCCAGTCACCACAATATAAACCTGTCAATAAAGCTCAGAGAGCGCACGAGAGAGAGCTCCTTCCCCCATCAGTCCTCCCCCTCCTTCGAATCCCTTCTGCCCCGAGAGGCTTTCCCCCCCCAATCGAATACACTTCCAGTTCTGCCTCCCCTCGACTGTAAACAAAAAAAACCCCCCTGCTCAGCACGCTTCCCTCCCCTTTATTTATTTGAATTTGCCACACTGATCAACTCTCCTTTCCCGAAGAACTGCCCTGAAGAATTTTCCTCCTCTAAAACATCCCTTTGCAGCCCAAAACTGTGTTAGATAGAAACCACTTTTCCATTCTCTGCTTCAGAGTCGACCTCCCTTCGTATCCTCCTCAGTGTCCTCTCCTCTCCACACAAATCTCGGCAATCATCATGTTTAAGCTTATCGCCGCAGATGCATCTCCAATTGCAGTTGATTGTCTCTGCCTTTCTCAGCAGCATGTCTTAAAGTTGGAGAGATAGGATGGCTTCATTTGTAAACACCTTTGAGATGGACTTCCTTCTGAGAACACTGAGCTGGCAGCCTCGATCCAGAGGTGTCCCCCCCCCCCAACTGCTAGAATCCGCTCCTTCTGCCACCGACGCCCGAATGTCCTCCGTATCCCCTTTGTTGCCTGCACACAGATGAACGAAAACCACCAAAAATAGAGCGTGCGTGATGCCCCCTTTCTTTTGTGTACCTGTACAGATTGCCTCCTTGAATCTCCCCTGCCCTCTTCTCCTCTGCCTTCCACACTTCCCTGCACAAACATTCAAAAAATGCCTCCCTCTACTATTGTCGGGAGGGAAGAAAAAGAATGAGCGAGGAAGAGTGAGCGTCCCTCCCCTCGAAGCCTCTCCTTTGATTCTCCTGCAGCATAAAAAAATCCCCAAAACTGCTGTTAGATGCCCCCTTCTGCACTCTCCTCCTGAAAGAAAACCCCCTTCTCCTCCATAGTAGGACAACAGTGATCTCCCCTTTTTTGCCCGTGTGAATTCATGAAAAAAACCCCCTTCTCGACTACTGAGAGGGGTCCACAGACCATCGCCCATCCCCCATTTTGTTCTGAATCAAAAAAACGGAAAGGAGCGTCCCCTCTCTCCGTTTTCCTGGCAAAAACGGGAAAAAAAAAGGGGGGAGAGTATTCTGACATAAATAACCTCCCCAAAACAGACTTTTGTTCGCTTCCTGCATTGTTTTTGTTGATATCCCAAGCAGGCCGACTCACTCTTTTGGTTTTTTATTTGAGCATTCCACCATCAAGCTATCACGAGGCATCAGCAAGTCCCGAAAGCTGTGTCGAGTGGTTACCAATCTCACTTGACAAAAGCCCCAAAGTATACACATCAAACTTCAAACCAAGCTCCTTCTCGGTAAAGTCCTGAAAAAAATTCTAGAAAGCCAGTATAAAGTCTTCTCGTTTTGAATTCAATTCCATGCATCATTTCAAATGCAGTGCGTCTCCTTGAAGAAGTGACGCCATATATCGTCAGACAGCCGGACAAGATGACCACAAGACCTGCAGCAATAAGAGACCCAGCAACTCCTGCAACCTTGGCATCCGTAATTCCATTCAGATGCACTGTAGGAGGGCTCTGCGCACTCCAAATACTTCTCTTCAATCGTCAATTCCACTCTTCAAGTACCTGAAGTCAAATGTATTTTCCTGCCAAATAGAATCACATTAGTGCATCAAAACCAACCATTTTGTGGGCTAACAATGATCCATGTAGGTTACAAACACGACCAAAGTCAAGAGAAAATATTCAGATTCCCATCACTTCCATGGAGACAATGACTACAACACCCGAAATGGCAGAGACAACTACCATTGCAATTTTCATAACCCAAGGCAAGAAAGTTTCCCAAGATACCAACATTGCCATGCCAAGTCCATTGATACAACCATTGGCAACTCTTGGCCTTGAAATGACTGTCATCTGTGAAGAGACAATCGAATCACTTCTTCCAACACCTCCACCCTCACCCCCTCAAATAGAGGTTGTAAATATTATACCTACTATTGATCCCACAGAGCACACCTTCACCTTCCGTAGCCCAACTTCCATTTCATCCTTGTTTTGTTCCTTTGACAACCCATTGTATACCACCACCTAATCAACATAATCTTTCATCAACCCCGCCATGGGACATCTCGCTTCCACAACCTCAACGATAGGCCACCCAAATTTTAGATCCACTTTTCTAGGTTTTCCTATCATTCAACCTCATTCCATGGTGGTCCTACTTCCAACCTCTCACATTCCAACCTCCATCCCACCAGTTCTCCAACCCCTCCATTCCTTTTTATGTAACCTGTTCCAACCCTACACCCAAACCCCCCTGTCTGTCTTGTTTGTCGCACCCACATCACAACTATTCACAACCACCACGCACACCACCTACCATCCCTATCTACATGGTAGACACTACACTCACTTCCACATTTGATAGCATGGACATATCACCAACCACAATACCTCCCCCCACTTTTCCACCATCTCCCATCCCCCTTCCACTAACTTCACTTGCACCCACCTCTCTATCAGACACAACATTCACACTCCCCACTTCCCACTCCCTATCCACGATAGAGGTTGTCAGTCACCATGGCATGCTTAATCGTGATGGATAGGTTTATTTGTGATAGGATGGACCATCGTGATAGAGGTTTTTTGTCGTGATGGATGGGTAGCGACAAAGATGGTTTGTCGTGATGGTTTATTGGACAATCATGATGGAGTGGGATTGTTGCAATGGATGGAGGTCTTTCAAAATTTTTTTCTATCAACTTTTTTTGGTTTTCATGATAGAAGGCTTTGTCACGATGGAGGGTCCTATCACAATAGAAGGGGTGCATCAAATGGCGGTCTATCATGATGGAGGGGTCTATCATGATGCCTTGTGTTTATTGGGAGTTCTCTATCATGATAGAATAAATATGTGGTGATGGCCTGAGAGTGGCAATAGATGGGCAACCATAATGGAGGTCCTCTATCAGTGGATCTTGAGAAATGATCCAAACAATCTACATATGTATGAAACTGCCCTCCTGTATACTTGATTTTGACACCTACAACTTCTAATGCATGGTTCTCCCAAAGTAGATCTCGCTTAATCAAATGCTTTTAGCCATAGATGGCTTACCTTCCAAATTAGATTTTGACTCCTCGTTTGTGTAAAACTTTACACTATGCACTGAGAACTGATCAATTCTTTGACCATCAAGATTGCGCCTGTTTCAGAAGACACTCATCACTTCGTCACATACAAATGTTCCTACACATAATTCTCTCAGCCTGTTTACAATTAGGCTCTCAAATCTTAACCATGAATTAGACATCCACTTTGTGAATCCCTAATACAAAAAAACAAGGATTTAAAAATTACAAAATAATTTTTTTTACAAGTGGCCAGTGATAAAAAGTGGGTAGTGATAAAAACCACTAGGTAGTGATAAAAACCATTGTTGTATGTAATTAAGGTTTGAGAAAATCAATGGGGCTTCTTCTTAGTTACTCCCTCTTCTTATGTGCATGCTCAAAAACCTACACTTGTGAATATGACCACACCTTTATCAATAGTTGGCCTTGCCTTTGGGTTGGCCGATAAAAAAACAAATCGTTGATTGATTTGTCCACTTTCTGGGACTCATCAACAATAGGTATGGGGTTTACCTGTGGTTGTTGAGCTCGTACTTCCAATGGTGGGAGTAAATATCTAAGCATGATAGGAGGAGCACCATGAGGTGGTATAATGAAAGAGAAAATATGGCATACTCTAGTCTAAACACATTGTTTGACTCTATCAATATTACCTTCAATTAATCAATGGCATTTGCATGTGATCTTTTGGTGCAGATAATCCGCCAGTCAAGTGGCACTATCAACATTGCATAGATCTGAGTGTAGAATGTTTGGCTAATCATAGTGTTTTCCATGTAGATTCAATGCTTCAACCATGATTTTAATGCATTTTTGGCTGAACGTGGGATAAAACACCAGTGTACAGTGCCGTATACACCTCAACAGAATGGAGTTGTTGAACGAAAGAACAGGTCACTCATGGAGATGGCGAGGTGTATGGTCAAGAGCCAGGCTTTACCACATAGTTTCTAGCTTGAGGCTGTCATGTGTGCAGCATATGTACTTAACAGGTGTCCCACTAAAGCACTGCAATCTATCACTCCATATGAGGATGGCATGATTGCGAGCCATCTATTGCACATCTGCGTGTTTTTGGTTGTTTGGCATATGCATTAGTGCCTAAAAAACATCGCAGAAAATTGGATGATAAAGCAGTAAAATGTATTTTTGTTGGGTACAGTTATGAAAGTAAAGGCTATCGTCTGTATCATCCATAGAGTAAACACATTTTGGTTAGCCGTGATGTTGTTTTTGTGGAAGATGCTATTCAGCCATTGCTTTCATGTACTAAGGAGACATCTGATAGCTCCAAAGACATGTATGATACTTTGTTGCCTCTTTTTACAGGTGGACAGTCTAGTGCTGGTCCGAATGAGGCAACTTCTCAGCCTTTCCAAGTTTCATGTGATGGTGCAGATCATTCCATTTCTTATGCAGATTTACATGATGCACTTTTTGATGAGAGAGCTGATATTGAGCAGGCAACAACTATGCCAAAATGGCTGGTGCAGACTTTGCGTGATAGCAAGTTAGATGCACCTCTGTCATATCGTACTCGTTCAAGCTCTCATAGTGCCTCTTTTGCATCAGATTGCTATGCTATGGCTACATCCGGTCTCTGTGATGAGACTGAGCTTGTTTCATTTGATGAAACACAAAATTCAAAAAATTGGATGGCTACTATGCAAACTGAGTATGATGCAATAATGAAGAATGGTACTTGGTCTTTATGTGACTTGCCTCCTGCGCAAGAAGGCCATTGGCACTAAGTGGGTATACAAGATGAAGTGTAAACCTGATGGTATAGTTGACAGGTATAAGGCTAAGTTTGTTGCAAAGGGTTATGCACAGGAAAGAGGCATTGATTTTGATGAGACCTTTGCCCCTACATGCCGTATGACTACTGTTCAGAGCATCTGTGCACTTATAACCCATCATGGTTGGAATGTACATCAGTTGGACATCAAAACTGCATTTCTGAATGGTGACTTGCATGAAGAAGTGTATGTTTTTCAGCCCCGTGGCTTTGTGCAGAAAGGGCATGAAAACCAGGTGTGCAGGTTAAAGAAGGCATTATATGGTTTAAAGCAAGCACCACGTGCTTGGTATGAGAAGATACATGCCTATCTGATTGCACATGGTTTTGAGAACAGTCCAACTGAAAGCACTTTATATGTTAAGCGTGCTAATGATGGGCTTCTGATCATTCTTGTCTATGTTGATGACATGCTACTCACTAGTCCTATGGAGAAGCATATTGCTGATTTCAAGGCTGATTTGCATGCCTCATTTGAGATGTCTGATTTGGGGCATTTGCATCACTATTTGGGCATTAAGTTTATGCAAGTTGATGGTGGAATGGCATGTGTCAAACGAAATATATTGACACATTATTGCAATATTTTGGCCTTGAAGATTGTAAGCCTACTACCACTCCTATGGAGACAAGTTTACGATTGAGTCTTCATGATGCTGGAGATGCATTTGATGTTGTTCTCTATCAGCGGGATGTTGGATGCTTGATTTACTTATGCATTACTCGGCTAGATATTTAGTTTGCTATCTCACAGATGAGCAGGTTTATGCATTGCCGAAGAGCCAAGCATTGGCAGGAAGTTAAGAGCATCTTTCGCCATTTGACTGGTACTCGACTACTTGGGTTGTTTTATCCCAAGGGGGGATCAGTACTGCCAGATTCGCCAGATTTGCATGCTTTTTCTGACTCTGATTGGGCTGGTTGCTATGACACTCGTGTGTCCACTAGTGGCTTTTGCTTCATGTTTGGTAGCTCATGTATATCTTGGTTGAGCAAGAAGCAGCCTACTCTGGCCACTTCCAATTGTGAGGCTGAGTATATGGCAACTTTCACAATGATTGTTGAGTGTGTGTGGCTCAGATGCCTTATGGCTGATTTGGTCAGACTTCTGCCACCACGATCTTCACTAACAGTCAGAGCGCATTGGTAGTTGCGAGGAACCATGTGTTCCATGCTCGCACTAAGCACATTGAGGTGCATTATCACTATGTAGGCAGAGTTCTCTACTGGGGAGATCAACTTGACATATGTGCCCACACAGGAGAACATTGTAGACCTTTTCACAAAGGCTCTGCCTAGGGAGAATTTTGAAGCTTTCCGCAAAGCTTTGAGCTTACTTCCTTTTGTGGATTGATTTCCACATAGCTTGGCACTTCCTTATACATGAGTGCTAGCTCCTTGTTCACCGCATCACTCCTAGGGGGGATTTGTTGATATATTTAGGTAGTGATGTGTATGAACACACTAGGCGATCAAAGCACTTTTTTCCCTCTTTAGGAGGTTTTTTCCCCCGGCTTGTATATACGCCTATTGCCCTAATGGGATACTTATCTTTGTACATTCTCTAGTAATACATTCAGTATTGTGTGTTGTGCTCCAAGCTTCTTCTTGTTCCTTGTGTTGTTCGCGTGCTTCCGCAGACATCTAACTCCAACATACTATTCCTTTATACTCAGCTTCTGTGGATGACAAAGCGACTGTATGTTGTTTCTTTGAGCACCAAGAAACTAACTTCTCTCCAATATAACAAAGATAACCATGAGTAGACCTTCTATCATCTGAATTACCTGCCCAATTTGCATCACTAAATACTTTGATTCTTGTGTCAGAGGTAAAATCATAATACAAACCTTCACTTAGGGTTCCCTTGATATATCTAACTACCCTTTGAGCTGCAATCCAATGGGTTTTCTTTGGACAATGCATAAATTGTGATAAGACACCAACTGCATATGATAAGTCTAGTCTTATCAAGGTAGCATAGATTAAACTACCTACCAAACTCTGATATTTCTTCATGTCATTAAACTCTTCTCCTCCATATCTACTCAATTTATGATTTACCTCTAAAGGTGTGGTTGAAGGCTTGCAATCCTCCATGTTGAATTTGACCATAAGATTCTTCAAGTATCTCTCTTGTGTAACATATACTCCATGTTGAGTGTACACAATCTGCATTCCTAAGAAATAAGACAAGTTTCCCAAATCACTTATCTCGAACTCCTTTTCTATTTGCTTCTTAAGCTCCTTGATTCCTTGAGCATCTATACGTGTGACAATAATATCATCAACATTAATACACGTATATATGAACCCATCTTCACTTGCCTTCACTAGCAAGATACTATCTGCTTTTGAAGCTTGATATCCACATTCATTCAAGAATTTAACAAGCCTGTAGTTTGATGCCCTTGGGGCCTGATGCAAACCATACAAAGCTCTCTTGAGCTTACATACATAATCTGATCCAATTGAATCCATGAAACCCTCTGGTTGTTCCATGTACACCTCATCTTCAATATATCCATTCAAAAATGCATTCTTCACATCTAATTGTGACAACTTCCATCCTTTACAAGCAGCAATAGCAATTAGGGTTCTAATTGTAAACATCTTAGCATCTGGACTAAAGGTTTCATCATAGTCTACCCCATAAGTTTGGGCATAACCTTTAACCACAAGTCTAACTTTGTACCTAGACACCTCAACATTTGCAAACCTCTTTGTCTTATACACCCACTTACATCTAATTACCTTCTGGTTCGTTGGTCTTGGCACCAATTCCCATGTCTCATTCTCAAGTAGAGCATCATACTCTTCTTGCATTGCCTTCTTCCAATTCGTTTCTCTTTAGCTTCTTCATATGTGGTTGGACCTTCTTCTGTCTTCACAATATAAGCGTGATCTTTTGTTGTTAAGAAAGATGTATCATAACTATACTTGATAGGTTCCTTTCTTTCTCTCAAAGATACTCTGACCTCTGCACTTCTTGAAGTCTCAGTTACATTTGATTCTGGATCAAATATTGGCCTATCTTCATCATTGCCCTGCAATCTACTTTTACAATCATAATCATCAATATCTTCTTCATACACATTTACTTTTGTCTTCCCTTTCCTTTGTATTTCTTCAAAATCTGTGTAATCATTAGGTGACCTTGTATACCATGTACTTTGCTCATCAAATTAACATCTTTTGTGACAAGAAATTGTTTTGTAGATGGACTCCACCATCTGTATCTCATCTGCCTATCATCATATCCAATATACTTCTCTGCTTTGGGCTCTAGCTTATGTCTTAATTGAGAAGGAACATAAGCATATGCCAAACATCCAAATACCTTACAATGATCAAGAGTAGATTTCTTACCCCACCATGCTTCATAAGGTGTTCTACCATCCAAAGCTTTGCAGGGTAACCTATTCACAAGGTATGTTACAGTGTTGATAGCCTCTGCCCACAAGTAGTTGGGACAATTCTTCTCTTTCATCATTGATCTTGCAAACTCCACAAGAGTTCTATTTCTTCTTTCTGCAACTCCATTTTGTTGAGGGGAGTACCTACAAGTTACTTCTCTTTTTATACCTGCATTCCACAAATAATCATCAAACTCTTTAGAAAAATATTCTCCCCCTCCATCTGATCTCAACCTCTTGAGCTTTTGTCATGTAATCCTTTTACATAAGCATGATAATGTTTGAATGTCTTGAACACTTCGGATCTGTCCTTGATTACATAAAGTGTAATCCATCTTGTTGCATCATCAACAAATAGCACATAATATCTGGATCCATTTATGCTATAGTCCCTTGAAGGACCCCACACATCTGTATCAATTCAAGCAAATTTGAATACTTGTATCCTGATTTATTGTATGAACTTTTGTGAGCTTTACCTAATTGACAAGCTTCACACTTGTATACCATGTGTTGACCTTCAACATTTGGCAATCCAAGCACTACATTATTCTTTGGCATTTCTTTTATGGCTCTCTCATTAAAATGACCTAGCCTTTTATGCCATAGGTTTAACTCAGACATCTTTTGACTTCCATAAGTAAACAATGCATGTTCCACATTACCTTTGACCTTGAGAGTAAAAAGCCTTCCTTCTTTTTGACCTGTAATAATACTTCTATATCCCTGATTTGGATCTTGCACATAAACATCATCATTTGTGAATTTGACTTCGTATCCTTTCTCCACAATTTGTCCTACACTTATCAAGTTTTTAGGAATATTAGGAACATAAAGTACCTTACTTAAGAGTGTGCTTCCACTCTTTGTCTTCACAGATCCAATGCTTTCCACTTTATGCTTGGTATTGTCTCCTGTTTGAACTGTATGTCCACTCACCTTTGCTTCCATATTAGTCATCAATTATATGTTTCCACTCAGATGATTGCTACATCCTGAGTCAATATAAAATACCCTTTGATCTTCTCTTATTGCTTCATGTGTTGCATTCAAGATGAGAGTCATGTCATCCTTCTGATCTGATGCATAATTATAATAGTTGTTATTGTAGGACTGAGGTTGACAGCTTCTTCCACCTCCTCTAGCATATGAAGTCCTACCACCTCTTCCTCTAAAGTTACCTCTTTGATTTCTACCTCCTCTACCTCTTTGATTGAAGCTCTGATTATGGCTCTCATCATTTTGATTGTTATACCAACAATCATTTGCCAAATGATTTATTCTACCACAAATCCAACAAGCTTTAACATTATCTTTATTCTTACATCCTCTTCCTTTACCTGTTGAATTCATCTTCCCTCTTGTGAAATCATCTTGGCTTCAATATCCTTCATCATCAATTGACTTCTTTCCTTTGACATTCTTTTTCTTATCCTTGGAATACATAGCTTGGCTTGCACTTCTATCATTATCTCCCTTAATATCCTGCTCAAAAGTTAGCATGTGTCCTAGCAATTGATTAAGATCAGGAGTAAAATGATCTAATGACAATTCTATGGACAATATAAAAGGCTTCCATTTCTCATCTCCTCTCAGACCTATAAATATTTGTCTTACCAACTTGTCCTCTTCAATATCTTCATCTACTGCTCCCAAGCTATCTGCAATATCCTTCATTCTTACCACATAATCAGAAATTGATTGTGAGCTCTTCTTCTTAAAAGTTGTGAACGCAGCCCATAATGAGGACTTGCTTGACTTGGTTGTGTTTTGAAAATGCTCTTCCAAAGCATTCCACACATCTGTTGCAGTTTCTAATCCTCTAATATGAGTTAAAAGGTAATCATTTACAGCCATATAAATGATGCTCCTAGCTTGAGCAGCCTTCTTCATCCAATTCTTCGAATCTGCAAGCTCTTCCCTAGTTGGAAAACTAGGATCTTCAAACTCAGGCTTTTCTTGTTCTCCTGTAATGAATGCCATAAAATCTTTGCTCATGAGGTGTGCCTCCATCCTCATGGACCAAGCTGGATAGTTTTCCCTGTCTAGCTTATCAATCGGCAATCTTTCTCCCATCTTTGATCTTTGTCTTCTGCAAATGTTAAGATAAATGAATATGCTTTGTAGCTTTAATGCAAAGCTTCAATCTTTCACATCATTTTGAGCTCCATCTTTCACACTTCTTCAGGTTGTCTTCAAAACTTTAATCTTGTCCACTTTCAATTTGAAGAAACTCCAATGTCTGCAACAGTCGGGACTTCAAATGCTCTTTTCTTCACTTTATATCCTTTACTCTGATACCACTGCTGGAGACTTCTTAATCTCCAAATGCTTGATTGGAGTCGGCAATGACATTTTCATTTCCTCTTTTCAGGGCCTCATAACTTGATTGGTATCTTGGGGAGGCATTGCATTTTTTTTAGGAATAGGTCATCGAGTTCTCCCATCACCTTAGGGAGCTAGATATCACTGACTTGTTCATCAAGGCTTGAGACTCCACTCAATTTCACTTCATTCATGGTACTGAGGAGAGACAAATTATTTTATATGTGATTGGGGACTCTCCAACTACACCTCTCTATATGTACATTCATGAGAAGGAGCTTGGCTAGGAGCACGCATAGGTGTTAGGTGAGTCCACTTGGTATAGTTTGTATAGGGTGCTACTAGAGCTATTGGGTGCCTATTGGGGTTGGTTGGACTCGGGTTACTCCCCATCCAAACAAGCTTCAAAGCCTGCCCACATCGCTACTACTGTAGCTTCTTGATTTGCCTCATCTCCATGAGGATTCTTTCATGGAATGTTCAGGGACTGGGCGGGCCTTAGTTTCTACGTTACAGGGTTGGTCTTCAACAGGAACTCTGCTAGTGCTTGGTTGGCAGGGTCCATTGATGTTCTTATGCTCTAGGAGCACCATCTATCCCTCGGCCATACACATCAGTGTAGATAACTTTTGGAGAGGCATGGAGAGGTCTTTTGGTCTGCTGGATATGGGATCAATGGCTCCCAAGGAGGTGTATGCATTTCTCTGGGGGAGCCCTAGCACTTTGCAATTTTGGATAGAGGAGAGATTATCCCAAATAGGGCCATTCGGCTCATCTTACGGCATGGGGCATGAGATATGGATTCTTGACTCTCTATGCCTCGAGCCATGAGAGTGTTTGTGCCACTTTTTGGTCCCAGGTCACTGATGTTGTTTCTTGTGCTGATGCTTGGTGTGTTGTGGGGGACTTCAACATGATTGAGGTTCCTGAGGATTTCCAAGGGGTAGTCAGACTACTTTGCATGGCTGTGAGCTAGTGGTTTGGGAGAAAATTTGTATGATCTTGAGGATCCATTGATGTATGGCACATTGAGGGTTTTATCCGTGAGATGGAAGCCTTCATTTCTCTCATTTTGACAGAAAGATTGAAGGGTTGAACATTTCCAAGATTGATTGCATGTACGTCAGTAATGTATTAGCTAATTATGGTGACAGGACATGTATTATGGCAGCTTCTTGCCTTTTTTATCATGCCCCTATGGTTGTTTCCCTTGAGGAGCATAACACCATAGGGACCATGGTTTTACGCATTCTTCATCACATTCAGCTTGATGGAAGTTTGATTGATCATATTGAGAGTATTTGGTCCCACCTTTCTTGGGCCAAGGGATGCTAGGCTCAATCCCTTATGACTGGACTTAAGCAGGTCAATTTGTTTTTGCATGAAGAGAGCAGGCAGATGCTCGCTTGTATTAGTGAGGGCTAGTGCCACTTGGACAAAAGTATTGCCTTCCTTTAGAGGTTCCTTGAGCATTTTCTTGACTATGAGGGGATTGGCTCTCAGCTCATCCAAGTGTAGAAAGAGTTGCATGAGATTGACGATGGGTGGTTTGCCTTTTTCCATCATAGACGTGCCTCACATTGGACCCACGTTCATGCTTGGATGTCGTGGGAGTTTTTCTTAGTGGTCATGCTAGACATACGTGCAGTGGGCTCATGTAGCTTTGCTCGTTAGATGGCTCTTGTGCTACAAAGCATGGGGAGCTAAGAGAGATTGCTACCTAATTTTATCATACCTTGATATCGGTAGATGCCCCTTCGGAGACTTTGCAAGAGAGCCATCATTGTGTCATAAAACATGTGAGATGTTCTATGGCTGACGAGATGCAGAATTAGCTTTTGGCAGTGTTCACTGATAGTGAGCTTCTTGATGCAATGCATGGCATGGCTCGCGAGAACTATCTTGGTGACAATGGTCTCTTGTCCGGTTTTTGTCTTAGATATTGGGAGTTCAATACTTTAAGGTCAGTTTAATAGGATTGGCCTTGGCTCCCACCTTGTTCCTCTTCTTTGCTGAGGCCATGAGTGCTTTCTTAACTACTCAGGACACTAGGTTGCAGGGCATCAAGCTCTCGATTAGGGATAAGTATCTACTAGATGTTAAGTTTCGTGATTGTCGACACTACCATTTACTTGTAGGTCGAGGAGGCCAATTTTATCATATTTTAGCATGTTCTAGATAGATTCTGTGATGCGTCAGGTGCCAAGTTAAAATGGCACATCTTATGGTTTTTGGATTGACATAGAGGATCTGCCTAGATGGCTTCCTTATGAGCATTTTCAGTGGATCCCCCATGGCACAGTAGTTAGGTATCTTGGCTGCCAAATTAGTCTTGATCTTGCCCCTAAGAAGCAGATCACTCCTCTCCTTTTGACCATCACGAGGAAGGTTTTACATTGGAGCTCTACCCATCTATCACTGGTTGAGTGGGTTGTGGTGGCCAAACACGTTCTCTTGGCTAGGATGTGGTATGTCACCTCCTATTGAATCTTTTATAGTTCTTGTATTAGCCAAGAGTCTAGCAACTAATAAGGAATGTTGATTGTGACAAAAGGCATCTATCCAGATGGGACTCTCTTCTTCAAGATTGGTGAAGAGGGGTGGATCATTAGCTCATCAGTGGGGATTGATATCATCATAGATTGTACCTTTCAATAGAGTTGGGTGGTTGGCATGCAGGGTTGCAACTGGCATATCGATCTTGACCCAACGGACATTCAGACCCTTCCTAGTTGGCATCTTTGGGTCTACGAGGCTTAGCCATTATCTCCCCTCCTTTGTGACCCTAGGTAGTGGTAGTGGCACGATCCTCTCTCCTCAATGGAGTCCTGCACTATTCCCTTCTTTCAGTACTCTACTAGGCTAGGGTGGTGGATCATCCAATCATGCCAGCCGATCAATCCTTGTGCAGCTAAATTTGGGCAATAGGGTGGGCTCATGAGGGAGTTTCTCTTGTCCTTTTGGTGACGAATCTAGGGTTCCCAACACTCCCAGTGAGTTGTCCTCTTTCAATGGCTAGTTGCCCATATGAGCATTGTTGTTGGAACCTCATTGAGCTTTGAGGGCCTACCTGTACATTGTATAGGTTATGCCTATCACTTGGGGTCTGAGTTGCATTCTCCCTGTTGGAACATCAAGCTTGAGTTCTGCTTGAGGTGGATTTTTTCTACTTCATCAATCCATCATTTGGAATGTACCCAAGATATCTCTTGAAGAGGTTCTTCATCAATATTCATTCTCTATCTTTTGTGATCATTTATTTTTGTAAAAACATAGATATTTATACTTGTAAAAGTGTAAAGTAAGGCTCAAAAATCATGAGTTATAGGTGGTTGTAACTTGATCAATCAATCAATCAATTAGCCACCAAAAGTAGATCAAGATTAGATCACTTTACTTCTCCTATATTGTAGGAAAGTAGATCTATTCAATCACAACAAAGAAACCTGCTCATTTTTTAATTTGAATTCATGAAGAAAAAGGCATGGACTTTTGATCATTGCTTGGTGCCATTGATATTTTCTACTCCTTCTTGCTCAAACTCAATCATCTTATAGATGCCTTTGTTCTCTAAAAAAAACTCAAAATCAAGTGACTAAGCATTCATTGGAAAGGTATCAATATCTTATTTATGTGTAAACATTTTCAAAGCATTTGGTTCAGTAGTTTTTGAGAAATTTTCATTTCGCTATCTCGGGGTCATCTTTTGCACAACCCTAAAAAATTGGGATGACATCCAATTAGTGTTAAGCTTATTGATCCTTCATTGGTTGATATAAATTAGGACTTTTATGCATTATATCAAGCCAAGCCTATGTGGGAGCTAGTCAAGGTGCAAGTTATCTATTTTGCATTGACTTGTTCTTGTTGATGTTTCAAAGTACCTATTGGGTTTTATTGCACCAACCACAAGCTCAAAAGTTCTATTTTACATATTCAATGAGCTAGGGCATGTCCTATGCTGGTTTATTGGACCATCTTTACCACTTGAAAACCCTACTTCCAAGCTTCTTTGAACGTCTCCAACTTCTATTAATGCTATTAGAGCTACTTCAAGATGGGAGAAGGCTTTCCATAAATGATTGAGAAGCTTGATAGAAACGATTATGCTGCTTGGGAAATCAGAATGGAGGCTTATTTGCAAGGAAGAAATCTATACGGAATTGTATGAGGTGATGAAGCAATGCCTATTCGAAGATCCAAAGGAAGACCTACTCAAGAGGAAACATATAAGCTCACACTTTGGTGTGCAAGGGATGCTCAAGCAAGGTCATACATACTAAAATCTATCTCTGATTTCGTGTTGCCACATATTAGAGGATGCAAGAAAGACATCTCAAGATACTTGGGATGCCCTAGAGACTTTCTTTTGTTCTAGTGCAAAAGCAAGGAAGTATCATGTTTGGAATGAGTTCAATCAAATGAAGAAGACTCCAAAACAAACCATCACAAAGTTTGTTACAAAGATCAAGGAGGTTGTAGACCTATTATCATCCATTAGAGAACTGGTTGAAGAACATGCCATCATGAGGCAACTTCTGAATGGGATTGGAGGTGGCAAGCAATGGCAATCTTTCACCACAACCTATGACCTCATCATGGGTGTTGAAACTCTAGACTTCAACATCTTTCTTGGACAAGTCTTCAATCAAGAGGCAAAAAATAGCCTAAAGGAAGGTAAATCCTATCATGGTAACTTGACTAGTGCTCGATATGCAAATAAAAGGAGAAGAAGCTGAAAGGCAAGAAGAAGGAAGAAGATAAAGAGGACACTTCCCAAGCCAACTTTTCAAGCAAAAGCAAATGGAAAGGGAAGAAGAAAGGACCAAATCATGACAAAACCAAAGGCTAGAATGTTCAATATTGTGCCATCTATGATAGACCAACCACACCACTCATAATTATCGGTTCAATGAGAAGACCAGAAAGGAAGTGGAAGAGGTGAATATGGCAGTAGTAAAGGTAAAAGTGGACACAACTTCAACAATAACAATAGAGGCCATAACAAAAGGGACTAAAATAATTATTATGAAGATAAAAGACATGAAGAATCATTGCTTTTGATGAATCTACAAAACAAGGGATGACACAAAGCATGATGTGGAGAAGATTGGTAATGTCAAGGCTTCCAATGGAAAGAGAAACATTCTAAGCAAGTTAGTCTATGTTACCATTATCACAAAAAACCTAATAAGTGTAGGCCAAATAGTTGAGAAAGGCTTGCAAGTTAGGTTCACCCAACATGGAGCTTTTGTGGAAGATCCATGTAAAGTCTCAAGAACATAGCTAGAGGTGAGAGGCATGATAGGCTCTTTACTTTTCAAGTAGGAGAAATAAAAAACATAGCTCTATTCAACTTTGGATCTCAAACCCAAAGTGAGCTTGAAGTGTGGCATAAGAGGCAAGCTCATGTGAATGAAAGAACCTTGAAGGACATATGAAAGGATCAACATGTTCTAGGTCTGCCAAACACATCAAAGAAATGCATGATCAATATATGTGATGCATGCCAGATTGGGAAGGCACAAAGACAACCATTTAACCACAAAGGCTAAATCCACAACAACTTTTAGACTTAGTACACACAAATGTGTGGAGACGAAGTTAGGAACCATCACTAGCAAGATCAAGGTATTATGTCTCATTTATTGATGAATATAGTAGATGGAAGATTCTATACTTTATTAAGAGAAAGAACGAAGTGTTTGATTGCTTTAAGAAGTATCTAGAACATGTGGAGAATCATATAGGTAGATTACTCAAGAAGCTTAGATATGATGGAGGGGGAGAGTACTTCTCCAAAGGGTTTGATAAGTTCTTTTAGGATAAAGGTATCAACAGGGAAGTGACTACCAAGAACTCTCCTCAATTGAATGGAATTCTAGAGAGAAGAAAGAAGACATTGGTTGGATCAGGCGCTAGAATAAAGAGGTTGCCGCATTATCTATGAATAGAGGCTATTTCAACTATTGTGTACCTTGTTAATAGACTACCATGCAAATCACTCCAAGGTATGACTCCTAATGAAGCATGATATGGAAGAAAACCTAGTGTTGGACATTGCAAGGTGTTTGGTTGTTTAGCTTATGTTTATGTACCTTCACAACCCGGATGTAAGCTAGATGAAAGGGAAAAAAAGTCAATATTTACTGGATATGATTCAACTCAGATGGGTTAGAGGTTTTATAGTCCTCCAACCAAGCAATTCAGTACAAGTAGGGATTGTTGGAGTTTGAGGTCTATGGAAGCACGCGAACATCACAAGGAAGAAGAAGAAGCTTGGAGCACAACATAGAATACAGAATGTATTACCAATACAATGTACAAAGATTAGTAACCTATTAGGGAAATAGGTGTATCTACAAGCCGGTGGAAAAACCTCCTAAAGAGGGAAAAAACTGCCCCGATTGTCTTAGTGTGTTCACACACATCACTACCTAAATATATGAAGAAACCCCCCCCTTGGAGTGATGCAATGAACAAGGCAAGCCACATAAAGACCAGGTACCATTTTTCATAATGGCATCATATTTTGATAGCATAGAAACCATCCAATTTTTAGAATTTTGTAGTTCATCAAACAAAACAGGCTCATTCTCATCACAAAGACTAGAGGTAGCCATAGCATAGCAACCTGTTTAGTTCTAACGCTCGAGGAAAAAGTGATTCTACGAGACTTTATTTTGTTCAAATCCCTCGGAATCGGTCCAATTGGATTACCTGGAGCCCATAATTATCCCTCGAGGAATCCTTCCTTTGTATATGTACTAGTTCATATGCTTCCCGGCAGACGCACCAAAATATTTTCTCTCTTGCTCCAAGGGAAAGTGCCTATAGACAATGATGTTCTACCCAACTCTGTTGATACTAGGTCAAGTTTGGTTTCCCCTAAGTCCACAATTTCACCCCAAAGTTTTGATGGAGGAGACGAGAAAACGCATGCGCAATTGGATATCCACCTTCAGTGGTCACTTCCTGTAACCTCCCTTTCTTCACTCAACCCCCTTCTTTCACGTTGGGTTCACCAGGTATGTCGCGGGTTTTCGAAACAAGGAGGTTACAAATTGTTATCCAAGGTTGGTTACTTAAACTTGGATCAAGGCCTAAAAACTCGTACGGTTAGACTATGAAATTTTACTAGAAAGAAGAAACATTCATTTGGAAAACACAAAGGCTTAGACCGAAAGATCTTCTTTCACAAGAATATACCGTGTGTTCCTAACTTGTGAGTTCAGATATTAAGTGTTCAAGTGATCCATAAGCTAAGGTCCATACACAAGATATTTGTGTGAGGTATACGCTCACTTCCTGATGCATTCATTGATTCATTCACGATAAAGTCATAGAATCAAATCTTATCGGTCTTTATACAACTGTTTCATCAATCACATTCATAGTACACCTAAGTCCCAGTTCATAGGTTTACTAAAAGGCAAAGAAATCCAAAGCTTTCTTACGAAAAGAATACATTACATATGTGCCTTTTACCTACAAACATGAAGTGACATGCTACCTACAGATATCATAGAGAATTCATTGATGGGTGTTATGGTTGCAACAATCAACAACAACACATAACGATGCATGCAAATATGCTAGTCGTTGATTTTAGATAGAAACAGTTTCGTGATTCCCAATCGTATACAGACAATTATATTGCATTGAATTTGATAATGAAGTTATTTATAATCACTTCAGAGTGAAAATATGTTTGGCAAGAAGGAATTACCATGTCGCACATATGCCTTCTGTAGAAGCTCTCACTTTACTCTCCATCTCACAAAATAAATAAATAAATAAATTTCGCACAGAGAGATTAAATTCAAGGTGTGGATCTGTATAAATGTACGTCGCATGTGTATGCATATAAACAAAATTTTTGCAGAGGTTCATAAAACCACAGAGTGAATTGAAGAGTTCAGAGTATCATACTTTGCATGACTTCATTCTCACAGATAACCAACACGGTGTACAGATTGATAAGCAAAATTAAACATAAACCAAGGCTTCTAAATTCATGACAGACAAGCATAGATTTGGTTCAAATACACCATGAACCAGAGCACACTTGCTACTTCGATGGACTCTTCGCTACACATATATGCACGTCAAAACAAAAGTTCCTTTTTGTGTATTTCTTTTCTGCTATAACAACCATCATTTGGCATACACACACAAACGAACTCTTATTCCTATGAACCAAAACCAACTTAAATGTTAAAGACCACTGAGCTTAACAACTTACTAACAGAATCGGAAAGGAAAAAACAAACTTAGACGAAGTGAAATAAGATTAACTGAAAATGATTTCATGTGAACGCCTGGCAGGCGCACAGTATGTAGGATGTTTCCATTGCATTGAATTCAAAGACAAGTTTACGACTTCCATCGAACACACTAGATAGATTCAAGCACAGACCCAAACTCTTGAAAAATTCAAATAGAATTTCACACCTACTGAAAAAGATCGGGAAGTCTCGATCATAGTGCCTTTACTGCAAAGGCTTCGCTGAAAACTGAGGCATCATATCACTTGGCTCAAAAGAGAAGAGGAGCTACTATTCTCCGATCAAGGTCCTTTCTCAGCATCGTTGCCCTCCTCTGCTTCTGTCAACGGCACCATTTTGAAGAGACACTTGCAGACATAGAAGAGCAGAGAGCATGCAGACGACCATGCCTAAAGCTTCAGCTATATCCAACTTCAGGAGTCTAAAATTACAGAACTTTGCGGCCAACATCATCGCCCTTAACGTCTTTGAGAATAGGTTTTTAAACTTTGATGCATCACCATTGGTTAGGAAAGATCCATATCGCCGAAGATCGAACATCAGAACTTCCACCCAGATGGCAGCCGACTCCCTTATCTTCTTATTGGCGCTCTCAAAAAAGATAAGCCTAATGTGATCCCCTTCCCCTTTTTTGGCAGCTCCCTTGACAATATACATACATGAGTTCATATCCACACCACGTACTTTTGGCCAACAGTTGTGCTCTACTCTATACTTGTGGTATGCATCCCCTGCTTTCAAGGTCTGTTTTCTCTGCTTCCACCATACCTCCATCTACATACTAGTGAAGGGAAGCGCGGTTAATATACATAAGGTCAAACTTGTAGTCTACTCTTGGAAACACCTGAGCAACACTAGTCGATTTGGAGATCATGCATATGGCTCTCTGACATTCACATGACCCCCACTAGGCACAATAGTGGGTGGCTGATAGTTGATGCCACACTTAAATCGAGTAGGATCTCAATCCACAACTGAATTGTTCTCTTCGCCTTGATGGATGCAACAACGGTATTCACATCCTTGGGCACTACATCCCCTCTGAGCAAGATGTAGCCATGTATTTTGCAAATCCTTTCATTCAATTGATTAACTCTTCAAATACCTGCAATCAAACATTTTGTCCTGGCCAAATAGAACCACATTAGTGCATTAAAACCAACCATTTTGTGAGCTAACATACTCCCCTCTTCTTATTTGCGAAGTCGTCCTCGACGAGCCACTCTCGCTGCACTCTAATCAAAACAGTCATGAAAATATCAGTGTATTACAAGCTTGCATACCTTTCCATCGAGCCATCATTCCAAGTGGACCTGCACTCATTCAAGCTATTAGTGCTAAAAAAAATCATTCATGAATACATACAATTCAGTCATTCCAAATTATCCAAGAACATGCACATATATGCAACTCCCATTCCGCATACATCAAATGGCTCATGCATTCCATTATGAACACAGTCTCAACCAAAATGACACATACATACCTTTCCATGTTTTGCACATGCAACTATGAAGGCGAAAAAAACAGAAACGGAAATACCGAAATAAACAACAACAACTGAAATGAATTCAACAGGAGATGCAACATACCCAAAATGCATACCCCATTATTGCACCTACCATTCGCTATGTACCATTATTCCATGACTAGACACTCCCTAAGAATCCCCATCGTCATCCCACAAAAACCATCGAGATTCGAGTACAAGTCAAGACCTACATAAAAACCCTAGAGTATCCCACATACTGGAAAACCCTCAGATAGAGCACACAAGTTATAAAGCAACCCCGTTGCATTACCTCGCTAAAGCCTCATCCGTAAGTACATATAGAGTCTCCGCGCCTTCAAGAATGTTGATTCAAAGTGAGCTGATCTGTCACAAGCTATCACATACCAATCACACAAGCAAATAACGTTCCCTTCCAGGCGATCATCGCCCTCTCCTCTCTCTCTCTCCCCCTCAGGAGTGGGGAATAATTTCATATGAAAATTTTATTTATATTCACACGTTGGCCTACATTGACATTGGATGCGATTCGTGGACCTGACCACCCGATCAGGTTGATTCCACCCATCTACCAATGCAATGCAGCGCACAACACACAAACACACAATGATAACACATAACATATATCAGCTAGCCCATAACGAAGCTGGATGCGGCTCATGGTTGTGACCGCCCGGCCACAATGGTTCCACTTACCTACCAAACCGTTATGGCGCGTAGCTAGGACACAACATATACATCCCAAGCCTATGGCGAAACTAGCTGCGGCTCGTGGTCCTAACCACCCGGCTAGGATAAATCCACCCACCTACTAGCCCACCATAGCGCATTGGTACGATCACAACAACACAATATTTTTTCTTTCTTTTCTTTCTCTTCGTTTTTTCATAGTTAATTAGTTCACCCAAGTCGTGAGAATTAGGGAGAGGAAGAAAGGGACTTTCCCACTTTGCCCACACATGCATACAAACATATACACTCTAGCCTTTGACAGATCAACCACCTCTTCACTCCATTCTTTCAATTACAGACACTACATATGTATTCATCGATTTGACTTTTCACTAGGTAACTACAACCAACTATGCCTTAGTCCCTCCTGTACCTATCCTTAGACGATCTAGAATGTGGGTCTCTGGGGTGTCTCATGTAGCCTCACATCGTACTCGCATCCCGACAACTTCCCTAGGGCGAGTCAGGCTCAACTTCAAGAGCTCCGTCATCACTTCCTATCGTTAGCACATCTGCCCAAGCCCACGTGATATCGTTTTCCTCGTTAGGCATTTCCCTAGAAGGATCAAAATAGTAATATCGATCTCCCACCCATCCTACATGTCGGGTCAGGTATTCCTCAAAACACTCAATATAAAACGCAACATCCAAACCCTAGTTTATAAAGCATACCAGCCAATGCGCTTCCTCAACATCATATTCCGTCTCAAAGTCGTCGACATCTATGTCCATGCGGGCGAATGTTTGGTCCGAGAAATATATCCTTAGCTCGTACAAATAGAGTTGCGTTACTTGGTCTGCCATTTTGTTACTTAGCTCCTAACAGTCTCTGCATAACACAAAAAATATTAGAAGTCCAAAATTCTTGAGCTAGCACATGATAATATTTATGACAACAAAAATCATAACTAACATATGCGCATATATATAAATATATATATAACTATACATGTATGTACAAGGAGTCTACTACGTCCTTCTGTTGGATCTCATCTGGCTTCTCCCATCTTAATATCACTTGAAATATGGTTTAACTCGAAGCGCGTTAACCTTCACGGGAGCACATTCTTCTCCTAAATCTTGAATTTGCATGGAACCATTGGAGTTGAGTTCCACCACCTTAAACGGTCCTGCCCATCTTGTCTGTAACTTCCCCGAGAATTTATAATATTTACTATCATAAACTAGCACCAAATCCCCTTCTTGAATCGCATAGGTCTTGAGATTCTTGTCATGCCTCTCCTTACGTCTTCTCTGAATAGCTTCCAGACTTTGTTGTGCAATGAGTCTCTTTTCTTCTAGCTTGACCAGTTGTATGGACCTCTCCTTTAATGACTCTTCCTCTCCCAGCCTAGCCTCGATGGCCACTCTTAATGTCGGAACTTCTTTTTCGATGGGAAAGATGGCTTCCTCGCCATATACTAGGGAGAACGGGGTACTCTTAGTCGTCACTCGGTAGGATGTTCGATATGCCCACAAGGCTTCCAAAAGTCTCTCATCCCAGTCTCTCCTATGCACAACTACTGTCTTTGTCAAAATCTGTTCCAGAACCTTGTTGGTGACCTCCACTTGTCCATTCGCCCTCGGGTAATATGGAGTGCTCTTCCGATGTTTGATCTTATACAATTCCATTAACTCCTCGATCAATTCGTTGACAAAATGTGTTCCTCTATCACTCACTATCTCCAACGGGCATCCGAATCGAGTGATAATTTGTTCATACAAAAATTTGGTCATATCAACAGCTCGATCAGTCTTCAGAGCTTTGGCTTCTACCCACTTGGTAACATAGTCAGTGCAGACAAAGATATACCTATTGGATCTACGTCTTGAGGGAGGATCAATAGGCCCCACAAAATCAATTCCCCATTTTTCAAACGGCTTAAGAGCCAGCACCGGCGTAAGAGGAGCAGCATGTGTTAACGTTGGTTTGCCCATTCTTTGGCATTTGTCGCATTTCTTGCAGTATGTGTGAGAGTCTTTGAACAACGTTGGCCACCAATACCCAGCCAATAAAATCTTTCTTGTCGTCAGCTCACCAGCAAAATGCCCACCGCAGGGTTCATCATGCAAAGCCCTCAACACTAGAGGTACTTCTTCTTCCTCGAGACACCTCCGATAAATGCTCTCATGGATAAAATATCGATAGAGTTGCCCCCCAATGATGCTATGGTGCTTCGCCAATGCTAACAGTTTTTGCTTCTCTCTCTTGTTTGCTCCTGGCGGATATTTAGTAGTGCACAAGAAGTTCACAAAGTCGGCATACCAAGGTACTTTAGCATCAACCTGGACTAGATGTCCATCAGGAGCATCGTCAGGCACACCAGAGATTGGCTCCTCATTAACAATTCGAGATAAATGGTCAGCCAATATATGCGCTTTGCCTGATTTGGTTACCACTGTGAATTGAAATTCTTGGAGGAGTAGCATCCACCTCATCAATCGCCCTGATAGCTCGGGTTTATTAATGATATACTTTAGGGCTTCATGATCCACATAAAACATGAAATGTTTTCCCATCAAGTAATGCCGATACTTGTTCACCGCAAAGATCATCGAGAGGCATTCCTTCTCTGTAGTCGTGTAGTTCCTCTCAGTGCTATTCAAGTTGCGACTTGCGTAATAAATAGGGTGGTCCAACTTCTTTTCATTGGCTTGGCATAGTACTGCTCCAACCGCAGTATGAGAAGCGTCGTTATGCACATGGAATTCTTTCGTCCAGTCGGGTGCTACCAAGATCGGTGCATTTATCAATCTCTCCTTGATCGAGTCGAATGCAACTTGACACTCTTCAGTCCATTGGTATTGTTGGTCTTTCCTCAAAAGATTCGTCAGTGGTGCTGCTATTGATGCAAAATTTAATATAAATCGTCGATAATAATTAGCATGCCCTAAGAATCCTCTGAGTTGCCGCAAGTTTTGAGGCGGTGGAAGTTGTCCAATTTTTTCTACTTTATCCTCGTCAACCGCGATCCCTTTTTCGGAAATAACATGTCCCAAAAGCAATCCTCTTCGTACTCCAAATGTGCACTTTTCAGGATTCAATGCGATGCCTTTTTCAATGCTTCTTCTTAAAATAGCTTTGATTCTCTCCATCATGTTTTCATCGTTGCCTCTGATCGCAAAGTCATCGAGGAATATCTCCATCCAATCCTGCAAATAGTCTTGATATGCAGCTATCATTGCCCTCTAGAATGTGGCCGGTGCATTGCATAATCCAAATGGCATCACACGATATGCATACGTACCCCATTCTGTGGTGAAAGTAGTTTTTGATTGATCCTCTTCGTGGATTTGGATCTGGTTGTATCCACTGAAACCATCCAAAAATGAGTACAATTTATGGCCAACCACTCTGTCCAAGATTTGATCGGTGAATGGCAAAGGGAAGTGGTCCTTTTTTGTGCGCTCGTTCAACTTTCGATAATCTATGTAGATACGGATTTTCTTATTTTTCTTCGGAACAACTACAATTGGTGATACCCATTCGCTGGATGCGATGGGATATATGAATCCTGCTTCCAATAATTTAGTCAATTCCAGCTTGATCAATTCTGAGTAGACTGGATTCGTCCGCCTGAGTCGTTGACATATTGGTCGGGTACCTTCTTCCAAGTCTATATAATGTTGGCAGATTCGAGGATCAATTCCTCTCAGATCACTGTATGACCATGCAAAGGCCTTGCTGAAATTTTTGAGTGCCAATTTAATGCAATCTCGTACTCCATCCTGTAGCTCTGACCCCACACTCAAGAACTTTTCTGGAAAAACTTCCCATTTTTCCACCTGAGCTTCTCGCGAATATTCCTTATCCCTTGATGACACTGTGATTGGAACGTGCTCTCCAATCACGCGTGCATGGTTGGCCAGTAAATCATTGTTTTGTTCTTTTTCAACCGCACCCAATTTCTTAAGTTTAGCTTTTGCAATGGCTTCCCGCACTTTAGTTTTACTTTCCGCTTCTCTGTCTGATTGTCGATTTCTCCTTAGAAGCTCTTCCTCTAGTATTCTAATCCTTTCTCTCAACTGTTGCACTTCCATTGTCGGAGCTAACTCCAGTTTCAACTCTTCTTTTGAAGTTCCCTTCTCCAGGGATTGAGTAGCTTTGCTTTCACTTGCGTCTATACTTAACATGTAGCACTCAAATTCACTTGTATGTGTCAACCATCCCAGCAATTCGTGATCGGAATCGTCGTTATAGAGCAATGGATTTTGATATTCTCCCATCTTCGTGTCTTGATTCTTAAAGAGCTGCAAGTTGAACCCGTATTGAAGCAGATTCTTGTAGGTGTCCGTGTTCAAGGAAAACCTAGCTCGTGCAATCTCGTGCCTTGCTTTCTCCTTTTCTTTCTTTTCCATCTCATCGACTATTATTGTTTTCTTCTTGTTGCTCGAGGGTGGGGATACTTGTATTTGAATCCGATCAGACTTTGGCCCTATTGAAATAAAACTTGTGCGCCAGTCATGCACACATTCGGCTTGCACCAGCCATGGCCGTCCAAGTAAGATCGAGAAGGTAGCCTCTGAGGTCCTTGGTCATACTATCAGATAATCAACTTTAAACTCTAGACCGCCCACAACTGTACTTACATTCTTCAAAAGACCCGCAGGCTTTACTTGTGTTTGATCTGCCATTCTCAAGGACATCGGTGTTTCTTCCATGTGGTTGAGGCCCAAAGCTTTCATCATGAACTCGGTCATAAGGTTGACTGCGGCTCCACTATCTAACTGAGCACCAGGGACTGCATATCCTTTAATCTCGACCGTCACAGCTGGAGCATTCGAATCGATTTGCGTCGTAATACTTTGAATGATTCCTTGGACATCCTTATCTTGTCTCTTTTTATCTCGAGCTTTCCTCGGCTTCTTAATATATTCGTTGTAGAATTGTTTCCTATAAGCAGGTGAACATTTTAGCAATGTGCCAATGTCTAACGTGACTTCTGTGTCAGCCAACAGTTTTACGATATCCACTTCCCCTAAACTTTGTCCTTCTTTCCTACATCTCGGAGTCCTTAATCTTTCAGGGAATGGTGCTATGCCCGGCATAAACTCCTTGGTCACTGGTGGAAGAATCTCTATCTCTTCCCCATCCTCAAACTCTTGCTGCTCAGCAAATCCTCCAACTTGGTTTCCTACCTCTCCATGCTCAGTTATCTTCTCTGATCTCACTTCTTCGCTTCCGCCTTCTCGATGTTTCTTTGAATACTCTTGGGTCCTTGTGACTACTGCCACAGTTGGCTCTTTATGGGGTTTCTTGGCCTCGTAAGCATCCACAAAGTGCATTGACGAGCTAGAGCCTTCTTGAGGGTTCGGTGTCTTGAACACTACTCCGATCGTAGGAACGTGCTCTTGAGCTCTCGATGTGGAATGCATCTGAGTATCAACATAATTCGAGGACCCTACTGGTCCTTTTTCCTTGCCGGCGGCGGTTCTTCATTTTGGACAATCTTCATCAAAGTGGCCCTCTCCACTACAGTACCTACATAGTGGGGTATAATCGATTGGCTTCTTTTCGTTTGGACATCTAGATTGAGTATGGCCAAAGCCATGGCATCTCCAGCACTGGATTGGACCATCTCTCCTTTGATCACGTGCGACTCCTCTTGGATAGTCTCCTCCTTGACCTTGAGCACCATATCCATAAGTAGGTCTGTTTTCCCAACAAGATGTAGGTGGGACACTTTGAGCGGGCAATCCCGTGTAAGGTCTCTCTCTTGTATCTCCCGATTTCATGGTCCTCTCTTCATAGGCTCTCTTGTTGTAACATCGGTCCTCTGTGTGATTTGTTCTTCCACAAAAAGTGCAACGCATTCTAGGCGGTGATCTATCTGTGAATACTCTCGAGACTGTAGGGCATTCTGAAGCCAAATGGCCGTAACCATGGCACTTTCCACACCATGTATTTGATCGAAACACTTGATTGGGGTTTGTAGTTACCTCTGGTTTTACTGTGTATGTTTCCTGGGTCATTGTGGCAGCTTTTATAGCTTGCGTGACCAATTCCAATATTTGTTCTTCAGTTAGCGCAGGCTTTACCGCGCCTGGCGTGCTAGTGGAAGCTACAAAAGCTGGGGTCGTCAATGCGGGACTTCCTTGGCCCGGATCTTTCATTGGTATGTTACCTGGCCTCCCATTGGCTCGTACAAGAGCTCCATCTTCCTCTGTTGACATAATTGTACTTCCTCCCAAAGCCTTGCTTGTTCCTTAGCATCCATTAAAGTTACAGGTCTTGTCAGGCTGATATGCTGCTGTGCTGTAGGATCTCTCAATCCCGAAATGAATCTTCTTTTCAATGTCTCATCGTTTGGGGCATTCGCGCCCATCTTTCTTACCAACGTTTCCATTCTCTGAATGTAGTTATCGATGCTCTCATTGACTCCCTGTCGCAAATAATCCATCTGTTGGGCCAATCTATCTTGGAAGCCTTGTCATCAAAACTTTGCCAAGAAGGCTTCCTTGAGCATTTGATAAGTTCCACGCTCTTGTGGTGTCAAATTCCCATACCAATTGGCTGCCTCATCTCGAAGAATAGCTGGAAAAATCCTCAACCTTTGACCCTGGTCAACTACCTCATTGGCCTCACAAGTAACCTCAAATAGTTGGATAAAACTATCCGGATCCTCGTCCCAAGCACCTGAAAACTTGGTGAAGTCCCCCAAATGAACCGAAATCCGTTGAGCCATTTCGAACAGAGGTGTGATGTCAATATCACTCCGATCCCAGAAATTTAGTGCACGTGGCCTCACGATCCCTCCTTCAAACTTCCGCACCTGATTTGCGACTCTCCTACGGGAGTACACATTTTTGGCTGATTTCTTCGAGCCAATCGAGGTCCACTCACCTGGCGGTTCCCACCTTCTCCTTTATCTTTCAAGGGCTCTTCTCTGAGCGCGTTCCTCTCTTTGCGTTTGTGTCGCTCCTGAGGATGAGCTCCCCTCGCTCATGTACTAGATCTGGAGTCCGCAAGCTCGGCCAACATGTGGCGCTAGGCGAACCTATGGCACTCTCTTATAGAGACGTGCCAAGCTTTTCCCGGCAAACGCACCAAAATGTTTAGTTCTAACGCCCGAGGAAAAAGTGATTCTACGAGACTTTATTTTGTTCAAATCCCTCGGAATCGGTCCAATTGGATTACCTGGAGCCCATAATTATCCCTCGAGGAATCCTTTCTTTGTATATGTACTAGTTCATATGCTTCCCGGCAGACGCACCAAAATATTTTCTCTCTTGCTCCAAGGGAAAGTGCCTATAGACAATGATGTTCTACCCAACTCTGTTGATACTAGGTCAAGTTTGGTTTCCCCTAAGTCCACAATTTCACCTCAAAGTTTTGATGGAGGAGACGAGAAAAGGTATGCGCAATTGGATATCCACCTCGAGTGGTCACTTCCTGTAACCTCCCTTTCTTCACTCAACCCCCTTCTTTCACGTCGGGTTCACCAGGTATGTCGCGGGTTTTCGAAACAAGGAGGTTACAAATTGTTATCCAAGGTTGGTTACTTAAACTTGGATCAAGGCCTAAAAACTCGTACGGTTAGACTATGAAATTTTACTAGAAAGAAGAAACATTCATTTGGAAAACACAAAGGCTTAGACCGAAAGATCTTCTTTCACAAGAATATACCGTGTGTTCCTAACTTGTGAGTTCAGATATTAAGAGTTCAAGTGATCCATAAGCTAAGGTCCATACACAAGATATTTGTGTGAGGTATACGCTCACTTCCTGATGCATTCATTGATTCATTCACGATAAAGTCATAGAATCAAATCTTATTGGTCTTTATACAACTGTTTCATCAATCACATTCATAGTACACCTAAGTCCCAGTTCATAGGTTTAGTAAAAGGCAAAGAAATCCAAAGCTTTCTTACGAAAAGAATACATTACATATGTGCCTTTTACCTACAAACATGAAGTGACATGCTACCTACAGATATCATAGAGAATTCATTGATGGGTGTTATGGTTGCAACAATCAACAACAGCACATAACGATGCATGCAAATATGCTAGTCGTTGATTTTAGATAGAAACAGTTTCGTGATTCCCAATCGTATACAGACAATTATATTGCATTGAGTTTGATAATGAAGTTATTTATAATCACTTCAGAGAGTGAAAATATGTTTGGCAAGAAGGAATTACCATGTCGCACATATGCCTTCTGTAGAAGCTCTCACTTTACTCTCCATCTCACAAAATAAATAAATAAATAAATTTCGCACAGAGAGCTTAAATTCAAGGTGTGGATCTGTATAAATGTACGTCGCATGTGTATGCATATAAACAAAATTTTTGCAGAGGTTCATAAAACCACAGAGTGAATTGAAGAGTTCAGAGTATCATACTTTGCATGACTTCATTCTCACAGATAACCAACACGGTGTACAGATTGATAAGCAAAATTAAACATAAACCAAGGCTTCTAAATTCATGACAGACAAGCATAGATTTGGTTCAAATACACCATGAACCAGAGCACACTTGCTACTTCGATGGACTCTTCGCTACAAATATATGCACGTCAAAACAAAAGTTCCTTTTTGTGTATTTCTTTTATGCTATAACAACCATCATTTGGCATACACACACAAACGAACTCTTATTCCTATGAACCGAAACCAACTTAAATGTTAAAGACCACTGAGCTTAACAACTTACTAACAGAATCGGAAAGGAAAAGCAAACTTAGACGAAGTGAAATAAGATTAACTCAAAATGATTTCATGTGAACGCCTGGCAGGCGCACAGTATGTAGGATGTTTCCATTGCATTGAATTCAAAGACAAGTTTACGACTTCCATGGAACACACTAGATAGATTCAAGCACAGACCCAAACTCTTGAAAAATTCAAATAGAATTTCACACCTGCTGAAAAAGATCGGGAAGTCTCGATCATAGTGCCTTTACTGCAAAGGCTTCGCTGAAAACTGAGGCATCATATCACTTGGCTCAAAAGAGAAGAGGAGCTACTATTCTCCGATCAAGGTCCTTTCTCAGCATCGTTGCCCTCCTCTGCTTCTGTCAACGGCACCATTTTGAAGAGACACTTGCAGACATAGAAGAGCAGAGAGCATGCAGACGACCATGCCTAAAGCTTCAGCTATATCCAACTTCAGGAGTCTAAAATTATAGAACTTTGCGGCCAACATCATCGCCCTTAACGTCTTTGAGAATAGGTTTTTAAACTTTGATGCATCACCATTGGTTAGGAAAGATCCATATCGTCGAAGATCGAACATCAGAACTTCCACCCAGATGGCAGCCGACTCCCTTATCTTCTTATTGGCGCTCCTCAAAAAAGATAAGCCTAATGTGATCCCCTTCCCCTTTTTTGGCAGCTCCCTTGACAATATACATACATGAGTTCATATCCACACCACGTACTTTTGGCCAACAGTTGTGCTCTACTCTATATTTGTGGTATGCATCCCCTGCTTTCAAGGTCTGTTTTCTCTGCTTCCACCATACCTCCATCTACATACTAGTGAAGGGAAGCGCGGTTAATATACATAAGGTCAAACTTGTAGTCTACTCTTGGAAACACCTGAGCAACACTAGTCGATTTGGAGATCATGCATATGGCTCTCTGACATTCACATGACCCCCACTAGGCACAACAGTGGGTGGCTGATAGTTGATGCCACACTTAAATCGAGTAGGATCTCAATCCACAACTGAATTGTTCTCTTCGCCTTGATGGATGCAACAGCGGTATTCACATCCTTGGGCACTACATCCCCTCTGAGCAAGATGTAGCCATGTATTTTGCAAATCCTTTCATTCAATTGATTAACTCTTCAAATACCTGCAATCAAACATTTTGTCCTGGCCAAATAGAACCACATTAGTGCATTAAAACCAACCATTTTGTGAGCTAACACAACCTGATGCAAAAGAAGAACTATGAGAGCCGGAACAAGTACAATATGAAAGAGGTGCATCTTTTCTATCTTGCAAAGTCTACACCAACCATGTTGGCATAGACTTTGCCTCCTCTATATCAGTTCTCTCATCAACAAGTGCATCATGTAAATCTACATCAGAAAATGGAATGATCTACATCATCACATGAAACCTATAAAGGCTGAGAAATTGCCTCATTTGGACCAACAATAGACTATCCACATGTGAAAAGAAGCAGGAAAGTGCTATATAAATCTTTGGAGGTAACTAATGTCTCCTAAGTACATGAAAGTAATGGTTTAATAGCATCTTCTACAAAAAGAACATCACGACTAACCAAAATGTGTTTGCTCATGGATGATACAGATGATAGCCTTTGCTTTCATAACTGTACCCTCAAAAAACACATTTCACTGATTTATCATCCAATTTCCTACATTGTTGTTTAGGAACTAATGCATATGCTAGACAACCAAAGACAAGTAGGTGAGCAACAGATGTCTTGCGACCATGCCAAGCCGCATATGGAGTGATAGACTACAATGCTTTAGTGGGACACTTGTTAAGTACATATGTTGCACACATAACAGCCTCAAGCTAGAAACTATGTGGTATAAAGCTTGACTCTTGATAATACACCTCACCATCTCCATGAGTGACATATTCTTCTTTTCAACAACTCTATTCATTTGAGGTGTATATGGCATTGTACATTGATGTTTTATCCCATGTTCAGTCAGAAATGCATCAAAGTCAGAAGACATATATTCCCCGCCTCAATCAGAATGGAGGGTGCCCATTTTACATGCTGACAAAGTTTGAGCCAAAACCAAAAACAATTTGAAGCACATAAACACTTCAGACTTTGCTTTTAGTGGATAAACCCATGCATGCCTGGAAAAATCATCAATGAAATTCATGAAGTAAAGGTAGTTCCCAAAAGAAGGTGTTTGCATAGGACCACAGATATAACTGTGAAGAAGCTGTAATTTCTAAGTAGCTTGAATTGAACCATCTTTTGGGAAGGAGGAAAGGAAGAAGAAGAAGCTTGGAGCCCAAACACACAATACTGAATGTATTACTAGAGAATGTACAAAGATAAGTAGCCCATTAGGGCAATAGGCGTATATACAAGCTGGGGGAAAAAAACCTCCTAAAGAGGGAAAAAAGTGTCCCAGTGGTCCTAGTGTGTTCACACACATCACTACCTAAATATATCAACAGAACAATCACATGCGATTAATCCTTGAATCCATTGTGAAGGATAAAGTTGATTTCTCAAGTAAAAAAATTATTGAATTTCCTCAATTCTTTGTAAACAAAGTACAATTTTTTGGAATTCCAAAAGAAGAATGGGCTAGGAACTTTACAAGAGGTTATGTTTCAATGCCATGGGAAGAATAATATTTTGTAGATATCAAACTAGAGTACAACACTTTTAGATGGAGCACACCTACGAGAAGTTGCTATAGTGGACTATGTTGGCCAACTATGCAAAGGGACACCTACCATTATGTTCAAGAATGTGATCCTTGCCACATAACTGTTCAATCCTTGCCACGTTCTTATTTCCCAACATGTTTTGCCTTTGGAAGGGGACTCGATTTCATTGGGCTCATGGACCTCTCCCTTTTTTTCTTCTCATTTCTCAACATCCACTTATGTAGTTTGGTAGTACATCACCATCTTATTATTAGGCTTACTACTCCACTCATGGATAGATGATCAATAACTAATGGTCTATAACCTCTCTTTCTATGCCATTTTTATCAGTTAGTTCATATGGATTCTCTCTATAGATTTTAATCATGTTTCTTGTATCTGTTGTAAGTGGTATAATGTTTCCTGATAGTTCATGCCTTGACAATTTGTAGGCCTTTGTAGCTTGCGTATTAGACATAAATAAGTCAATACAAAAATATGCATTTTATCCATACACCATGCAGAATGTTGTGGTTCCCAAAGTGGTCTTATAGGCCACTCCATATGCCCAAGCAACATGATAAAGTTATTTGTCTTAATCTTATCTTCCCTTTTTTTTACTAACTTTGTGCACATAGTGCAAAAGAACTTTGTTAGAGCTCGATACTTGTCCATTTACTTAAGGGTGATAAGGGAAAAATGTATGATCGGTAAGAAATTCATTCATGATAAATTTCACTACTTTGTTTTATGAAATGTGTTCCCTAATCACTAAGGGTTTCAATCAATAAACCAAATCTTGTGAAAATTTTTTGAAACAAAAAATTTGTATTCATCTGTGCATCACTATCTCTAGTAGCTCTAGCCTCTACGTATTTAGTCAAATTAATATGTGCCCACTATGATATATTTAATGTCATATTTTGAGGATCATGAAGGCATAGGAACAACATGAGGAAGAACAACAAGCTTAGGAGCACAATAAACAATGTATTACTAAGCAAGGTCTTACAAAGATATATAAGCATTTAGGGTATTGGGCATATATACAAAGGTTGAGAATTTTAGTATCCTCCAATGAAAAGAGCCAATAATGTCTCCAACAAATCCTTTGAGATCATTGATGTCTCCTCAATACATGAAAGCATATATGGGTGATAAGCTTTGCTCTTAGATTTGTACCCAACAAAAATACATTTCATATTGGCAGACAACCAAAAACATGTAGAGGAGAAACAAATGGTTTGCAACCATGCAAAGCTTCATAGGGAGTCATATATTGTAATGTTTTTGTAGGAAAATTGCTAATTACATATGCAATATAAATTGTGGACTCAAGTTAGAAACTATGATGTAAATCCTAACTTTTGATCATACACATTACCATTTCCATGAGAGACTTATTTTTCCTCCCCACAACACCACTCTCTTGTGGCATATATGGGACTATATAGTAGTGTTTTATACCATCCTCAACTAGAAATGCATTGAATTCAAAATATATACTCCCTCCCTCAATTAGAATGGAGGGTGCCCATTTTACATGTTTATAGATTTTCCCCATTAACTAGGAATGATTTGAATCACATAAAAACTTTGGACTTCGACTTTAATGTTTGAACTATGCTTCACTAGAAAATTCATTAATAAATGTCACAAAGTAAAGGTGATTTCAAAAATATGATCTCTCCATAGGACCATATACACTTCAAACAAGATTCATTTCCATTCAACTCTTACTATACCATCATTGGGAAATGAAGAAAACAAAATCTTACCTAAAATGCAACCCTGAAACATACGTTTGGATGGTGCCTTATGTTTAGCCAAAGAGGACACCATATTGAAATTTTGCAAGTATAAACAACTCGACAAATTCCGATTACCAAAATGTGCACTTTCCAAACTTTTGTGTTTAAAATGGCATAAAAATCTTGTATTGCACGTGCATAATCATCCATAGATTTTCCAGAATTTATGAACTTATAAAACCCACTACACAACATACAGTTATGTCACCATTAGAGGGATCTTGAATTGTACACCTATCATGAACAAACTTTACTACTAAACCAATATTGGCTAGTGTTGACACTCGTAACAAATTCTTCTTGATGCCTATCATGCATAAGGCATCTGATAATGTGAATGTACTACCATTGGTATTAGTAAGGATGATTCTTCCAACTCTATGATAGGATATGAGGATCTATTTGTGCATGTGAAAATACTCCCATTATTTCATGCTCAAGCGAGATGAAGAAACTATGTTGAGAGGTAATATGTTTGTTCATACCACGATCAAAGTACCAAACACATGAGTGCAAAGCTGACATACAATGATCATGCATTGATAATCCATAAATACATTTTTTAGTAAATGATAACTGTTCATTCTGTAGTAAGTTTGTAGACGCAATCTTAGAAGAAAAAGTGTCAACAATAACCATTATTACCTCTTTAGTAAGAATCCTAGGGTGTTTTTAATGTCATGTTCATTTTCCTTACAACATTCGCATAATTGTTTTTTCTTATCTATTTTCTTGTTACCTTTGACTTCCTTCTTTGATTGTGTAGTGCTTAAATCTTTATAATTACTAGAGGAAGAGTTTACTTTACACTTTACCTTTTGATTAGCAACAATAGCTTGATCTACCACACACATAATAGCAATGTTTTCCCTAGACTAGTCCTCTTGCTCCAGAATAGATACTTACTCTTCAAAATTCAAGGAATATTATTTCCTTTTAACATCAATAAAATATAAGAATCAAAACTCTTCTAATAATCATGTGAATCTTTAGGAAAGTTTTCACAATTAGACTATTCGGAAAAATTTCAAATACAGCAATCAATTGCTCCTTTGAATCTTTTATCTTTGTGAGGAAAGTATCCATAGAACCACCTTCATTCATATGCTGTAACTACAATTGTTTGTGGAAACAGGCAATATGAGCCTCATTTCTTGACTAATATAGTGTGGCAAGAGTATTCCAAACATCCTTTATTGTTTTGTGTGAGTGGATGTGAGGGATAATGGCACACTTGATAGATAAAGAAATCAAGGCATGTGCTTGTGCCTACTCTACCATCCCATCATATTTTCTTTGCACTAGTTGGGGTGTTGGTAGTGTACATGACTTAGTCAAAGTTGGAGTTTCACAAGGATGAAAAATGGGAATTGCACCATAACTTGATCTTGCAACATCCTCATCACCACCTATGTAAGCCACAGTTTTAATATTTGTAGCTATGACAAGTGCTAGTCAACACTTTGCTCTATATTCATGCAAAACACGCCATTGCTTTTAGCCATGGTTGATGATTGTATCTTGGTGCAAAAAAATGATAGGTTGTTAGAAACTTTGAATGTAATTGCATATTGTAGCTCCAATAGAACTATAGTAGACTCTCAGATGTTTTTATTGGAAAATCAAAACCTATATATACAAATATATATATATATATATATATACATATACATATATATATATATATATATATATATATATATATATATATATATATATATATATATATATATATATATATATATATATATATATATATATGTGTGTGTGTGTGTGTGTGTGTGTGTGTGTGTGTGTGTGTGTCACAAAAGGCAAAAATTGCATACATAGTCACTGTGATACTATGTTCAAAGGCCAAAGCAAGCTCAAATTGTTTTTTAAGATGCACAAAACTATCCAAAGAGTTGCATTGAATTATGCACCATCATGATCATAGTCAAATTGACTTTTGAGTTCTTTTTCTGTGTTGATGACATGCTTTGGGCAGCAAAAACTTTCTCTGATACCAATTAGTTGGCGTTTGGGGATCAAGAATCCCCAAAAATAGCGTGAGGAAGAAGAAGCTTAGAGTATATTAGTCACAAATACAAGGTAGGGGGAGAAACCTCCTTAAGAGGGAAAAAAGTAAACCAAAAATCCGAAGTGTGGTCACACATCACTACCAACATGTAGCATGTTGGGCTTTTTTAGGGCATTAATAGTCCAGTAAAGTTAAGTCCCCACTTAGCAAACGATATGCCTCCTATCATGGGTTACAATGGCATGAAATATCATCAAAAGGTGTAATTAGAATGTTTACATGTCTTGCATTGTTTAACATATTCTTTCGTGTCCATGTGGAGGCTAGGCCACCATAATGCTATAAATAGGATCATTTGTTCATCCTTCTTTGAGAAAAATGCCCTGCATCCGCTCCTACATGAGATTCTTCCAATATAAATAATTATTTGAATTTGTATATGCACAATCTAAAGAAATTGAAATTTCCTCACTTCTATAAGTGAACACCTCTAATTTTGAATTCCCCAATTTCTTCTTCTAAATCTCTTTATCATGCATTAGTGAACTCAATAGAATATGTCCCAAATGGAGGATAGTCCTTTGTGGTCTCACTCCACTTTGGTGCTATCAAAATAAACTGTATCATTTTTTGTTGACTTCAAACAATCCTAGGTGTAGTTGTGTGCATCCTTCTCCATTGTGGGTAGTAAAAACCATCCCTTCTTAAGTTTTGAATGGTGCATACTTGAAAATAATGTTATTCTAACATGTCTATATGAGCTTTTTGGATTACTTTGGTTTCTCCTCATTATCAATGTAACATAGTAATATTATTTTATCTTGGTAGCAAAGGCTACACACAATTATCTAAAACCGTTTTTGTCTTTGAAGCCAACTTAGGTGCCTTGGAAATGGCTTTGTGGTCCATATGTCAATATGAGCACTATCTACTTCTAGATTAAACAAGTATGCATCAACTAGATCATCCAGTAGTCCTACTGGAGGTTCTCCATTAGTGAGCCTAGATAAATGGCCAATGCATATTGCCCATTCTCATTACTACTTTGAATTCAAAGCCTTTACTAGTAGGAACCATCTAATCACTCTTCATACTACACATGGATTATTGACCAAATAAAAAAGTTCTTAATGATGTACAAAATGTATTGATTTATTGGCCAACAGATAAGGTCTAAACATTTTGATCGCATAAGCCATCCTTAATCCTTCTCTTTCTATTAAGATGTAGTTTTTTTTTGTTTTTAAAGAAAGTTCGGCATTAGCCTATTCTCCCCTGCTTTAATTGAAATAAAAGAAAATAAAGATACAGATGAATGGGTCTAGCACCATGGGACCCCCCGAATCCCACAAAGCAGGGGAAGAACATACAGAGCTAGAGGGTTCTACTATATTAAGATGTAGTTGCTCTCTTTTTCACCTATAATAATAATTTCTCACATTTAGTGCATCAAATACACATGTCGTATTGAAATAGACCGCATGAGGGGGACGAAGGGGTAATCAACCTTCTTTGTAGAACCCTCTAGATCTGTATGTTCTTCCCCTGCTTTGTGGGATTCGGGAGGTCCCATGGATGCTGGGCCCATTCATTTGTATTAAGATGTAGTTGCTCTCTTTTTCACCTATAATAATAATTTCGCACGTCTAGTGCATCAAATACACATGTCGTATTGAAATAGACATTAATCGTCAACAACATTGCGAATTTGTTGGTGTTTTCAACTATGAAAAACTAGAAATGAGAGCCTACGCCAGATTTAGGTGGTTGAATTTACTACTAGGTAGTGTCAATTTGAGTATTTATCCAGTAAGAGGCATGGAGACCAAGGACGAGCATTCAAAGCCTAATTTCTAAGGTGAAAAGAGACAAATCTCAAGAAGATACCTTGTTAGAAGCTTTATTTATAGGTATCTTCTTGAGATTTGGACATTCACCCAATAGAGAACACTCGGTTTGGACATTCACGCAAAAAAAAAATCCGCTTTGTGTACTTGCAAGAAAGAATATTACCTCCTCTTAGAGATTTTACAACTGACCACATGGAACAACAAGAGACCTCCATATTTGGAGAACACATTGGGACACCTTTTCCTCACAAGAAATGGTATAAAAATGCACAATGAAAATGGAAACTAAAGAAGAAAGCTTGTGCATAAATTCCAAGAAGAACTAATTTATTGGAATGAGAAAGAATTCTACAAAAGGGACTTTATACAAAATTTAGTGGCCCTTTACAATTTCGCTGGATGTAGCTAAAAGTACTCGTTCATGACTATTGGAATGTTTTGAATACTTATTTGCAGGTATCTACTTCTACAACAATAAATTTTGTTATGCTCCACAGAACACTAAAATTGTTACATTCACAAAATAATAGCTTCATATTTTATTTACATCGAATGAATGTTTGACTAAGGAAACTAAAAAAAAAAGAAGTAGGCAAAAAAGAAAAGCTTTGAATGGTGCGCTGCATCCAATCCTCCATATTTAGTATAGCCACCGTTCTTGGATCTTCATATTCATAGCCAAATTCTGCATAGTATATTTTGTCTAGCTTTGGATTCCCAAAGAAATTCCCTTAGAATACCGTGTTCATTTTTTTCCAATAAATCCAATAGCAAGAAGTTTATTTCCAATGTAGTTGCAAGATTGCAAGAACTCTATGGATCTCAATCAAACACATTTTTCTAAATGCCTTCTCTCATGATGAATATGATGTACTCCCACCACATATTGAGAATGCTTTGCTTAGAACACCTCCTTTCATCCATGTAATCCCTTGTCCCCTATATTATCATGAGGGAACTCTCAATGGAGGAAGCCTTGGGAGCTCTACCAAAATTGTACGAACATCTCTACTTCCAAATCTTTCGCAATGTTTCACCTTTGATACCATTACATAGGGCTACTAGTAGCCTACCACTTCTGCCTAGTAAGATGACATGTTGCCAAGTTATCTTTGATCACCAATCAAGAATCACTTTCTCTAAAATCCAAACTCTTTTAAGATTAAGAAAATGCATAAAAAGGATGTGCAATATCGTCTTCTTCTTTGTGGCATCTTGAACTCTGGGGGTATTGATTATCTTTTGGGCAAACTAGTATTGGTCTAGATGCTCCTAAGAAGAATTTGTCAGAGGAGCATGACCTTCTTCATCTCAATCAAAGTATGAAAAAAAAACATGGAAATACGAGTTTCAACGTGAGCTATGGGCATTGTGTTCCTCATTTCTTTGGCGCACTCTTGATTAAGCCATTTTGATTTCTCATAACACAATTATGATTTCTGTGATCCAATTCCTCGTAGGCAATCATGATTTCCCTTTGGAGCAATCATAATCTCTACGGAGCATGTGTGGCTAGGAAATCATAATATATGACGGCTAATCATGATTTCGTGCAAGTCATGTCTTGCGATATCTTTGTCACAACCATACATGTGAACATACCCCTTTGGTTGCAAGGAAAAACATAAAAAGATGGTCAACAAAATGTACAAGCCACATTATAGGATTTAGTGTATTTCAACATTAGGATTATTTCGATAAAGGCTTCATTAGAACTAGTAACTCACCTAGGGCATCACCAATGCTTTGAGTAAAAAATAAAGAGGACTCAATGAGACTATATATAGACTATAGATCACTGAACAAGGTTGTAAGACCAATTTGATTGGCTACATCAAGCTAGGTATTTTACCAAGCTTGACCTTAGGTCTAGATATCATCAGATTTGGAGTACGGTAGAGGATATCCTTAAAACTAGTTTTAGCACTAGATATGGGCACTATGAGTTTTTGGTGATGCCCATTAGTATCATCAATAATCCCACCACTTTCATGAAGCTCATGAATGACTATGGCCATATCTATGGCAGTTTCTAGAAGAAGCTTTAGATGATATTTTGATCTATAGTAGATAAGAAGAGGAACATTTGGAACACTTGAGGGAAGTATTCCAAGTGTTACAAGAAAATTCACTCTTCGCTAAGGAATACAAGTGTGAATTCTTCAAAACAAAGGCTAATTACCTTGGGCATAAAGTCTCCCAAGAAGGAATCTAGATGGATTCTAACAAAGTACAGTCTATTACAGAATGGCTACATCGTAGGGACTTGGAAAAATTTCATGTCTTCCTAGGTTTGATAGGTTTCTATCAAAGATCCAATGGATTTTGTCAACAAAAATCTAGAACCAGCTCAGAAGAATTACTCTATTGATGAGAAGGATTTGTATGCAATTTTCCATGCTTTGAAGAAGTGGCATCATTACTTATATGGCGCCAAAGTTATGATAGTGTTTGATCAAGAGATCATTAAGTGGCCCTCTAATCAAAGAGACCTTAAAGGTTCTAAGGCTGAATGGGCAAAGGCCCTTCAAGAGTTTGACTATGAGCTTAGGTATAGGAAGGGAAACTTCAATGTGGTGGTTGACTCGCTTAACCACATGCCTATGCTCGATGGACTGAGTTTTACTTCGATCAATAGTGAGCTAATTGAGTCCATCAGAGGGAAACGTAGCTTTGATCCTATATATACCAAAATTTGGGAATCCATAGAGAAACATGATCCTAATGCATAGGTTTTCAATGAGGATGGAGTATCGATGGGTACTCAAGAAGGTTTCAAGTTGAAGAACGATACTATCCATGATAGGTATTTGTTGTATAAAGGTAAGATGTGTGTCCCTAGAAATTTTGAGATGAGACAATAGATGTTGTATGAGTCTCATGACACACTTAGTATGGGACACCCAAGATTTAACAAGAATTATGATCTTGTTAAGAGGAAATTTTACTGGTTTGGAATTCATAAGGACATCCTAGAATATGTGCTTAAATGCACAAAATTTCAAGTCAATAAAGTTGAGAAACTTAGGATAGGAGGTCTACTCCACCAATTGGACATCCTCAATGGGACATGGGAGAGTATTTCCATGGATTTTATAATAGGATTACCTAAGACAGAGAGAGGGCATGACTCAATCTGGGTAATCATGCATAGGTTAACCATGATGGCTAGGTTTATTCTAACACATAGTACAATGAAAACAACTGGGTTGGCTAGGTTGTTTGTTAAGAAGCTATATGGATTAAATGTTCTTCCATTATACATTGTTTCATATCAGTACAGGAAGTTTACTAGCCACTTTTGGAGAGCAATATTCGATGGGTTGGATACTAAATTTAGCATGAGCATGGCCAAGCATCGGCATATAGATGGGAAAATAGAGATGGTTAACCAAACCCTAAAAGATATCCTTGGATCATATGTAAATGAAAGAATAAATAATTGGGAAGAGTATTTACCTATAGTAGAGTTTGCATATAATAGTGCTAAGCACTCTTCCACTGTGCATAGTCCATTAATGCTCATGTATGGGTTTCAACCAAGACTCCTTATGCAATAGGATTGTATCATGAAAAAGTCCAAGCTGCGAAGGACTTCTAAGAAGAGATAAATGACATGATTAAGGTTGCTAAGGATAGTATTAGAAGAGCGGAAGATAGGGGTAGAGCCTATACAGAACCTCAAAGGAGAGAAATCAAGTTTGAGGTGGGAGAACAAGTCTATCTTAGATTTCCCTCTAGGAATGAAACCATGAAGACATGACCTTGTCCAAAACTATCTTGTAGGCATTGTGGACCATTGCCAATACTAAAGCAAATAGGAAAAATGAGTTACCAACTCCAACTTCAAGAGAGTAGGTAGATCTATATAGTATTTCATGTCAATTGGCTTAAGAGGAGACCAAGTAAATCTGACAACCTCATTCCTGATAGTGAGATAATAGAGCCTATTTCTATTCATTCTATTCCACATGAGCCTAAGAGGATACTACACAATCAAGAGAAATGGATGAGAAGTCACCTATATAAAGAGTGCCTAGTAAAGTGAAAAGATAGTTCAGAAGATACGCTTTAGGTATGGTTTCCCACCTTATAAGGGGAGGGATATGGGGAAACACCACAAAGATATGATCATTTACTTTGGAGAGAGGGGATTCAATGCAAGTACATATTCTAGTATGTCTCTCTCTCTTTCATTAGGACCTTCCAACACCATTTTTGAGGATAAAAATAGAATTAAGGGGAAGGAAATGTTATATGGCTACCTTGGGAGCTTGAGGGAGTGGATTTGTGAACCTAGTTTTTTATTAGACCATATGTGGGCTCTCATAAGAGTGTCATGTGGCATCCATGTGAGAGGCCACATGGTAGGCTTCCATTATGGAGATAGAGAGGGAGTATTTTAGGATATGTACATTCCTAGGAGGATATACAAAGAATTTGAATCTTTCTATAGTCCAAGTTCGGGCCGACCACTTATTCTTCTTGTTCATCAAGTTTCGAGCTTTGGCTCTACCAAAAAGGAGAGCTCATTGGGAATCCGCTTTAAATCAGGTCCATATGGTAGAATATGATATACCCAAAATTACCTTCATTACTAATTGGGTATATATTCATGTGCTTTGGACTAATAAATGCACCGAACACTTTACAAAGGTGTAATCAAGAAATTTTTTTCCATATCTTACATATTTCTTAAAAAAAAAGGATGATTTCTCTGTTTTGGGATGTACAAATGTAGATTTTTTGCAACTCCAACTCTGCTTTGAACATTTCTGGGTTATTTGCCTTTGTTTAAAGCATGTTAAGTCTATTCTTGCAGTTACTTGCAGCAAATTTCTAGGCCACATAATATCTAAGGTCAAGCTTATAGTAAATCTGAACAAGGTTAAAGCAATATAAGAAGCTCCATACCCAACCACTCCTAAGGAAGTATAGAGGTTCCTTGGGAAAATTCGATGGCACTACAAACATTTACATCATCTCACCATATTGAAATTCCCCTCAATCTTTAAGCTCATGTTCCCCCAAGTCAATTTAACTAGACTAATGAATGTGTAGTTGTTTTTGAGCATCTTAAGAAACTTCTCACACAAACACCACTCCTATCGGCTAGAAAAAGAACAATCTTTTCATGAATTTGTGGATTATAGCATATTATTGATGACATCTCCTTTTGGTAGAGGAAAAACTCAAAAATCAAAGAAGACGAAGAAGAACAAGTTTTTGGCTTGAAAATTGGAGTGCACACAAATCAAATTCTTTGTATATCCCCCCAGCCACATACCTATCCTAAAATACTCCCTCTCTTTCTACCCATAAAGGAAGCCTACCATTCCACCTCTCACATGGGTGCCACATGACACTCATGTGAGGGCCCACATATGTTCTAATCAAAGGGTGTGTTCAGCCACTCCCTCAAGCATCTAAGGAAACCATATAACATTTCCTTCCCCTTGATTCCATTCTTGTCCTCAAAATGGTGTTGAAAGGTCTTAATGAAAAAGAGATATACTAGAATAGGTACTCCCACTAAACCCCATGCATCCAAAGTACATGGTCATATCTCCTTGGTGTTTCCTCATATCCTTCCCCTTAAGAAAAATCTTGGGAAGGCAACACAAAGGTGGGAAATCATCTGTGACGGGTTCTAACCCAAGGTTGGATATCTCCAAAATCCTTTAAATATGCATGTACTCCTCCTCCTTGAGTCCTCCTTGAGTTCTCCTTGAGTCCTCCTAGCTCATCACCCAAGAGCTTAGCTAAACTATCTTGTGGATCCTCGATCTAGATTAATCTTGATGGAGGATTGAGGGGGCAAGTGAGCCTCTCCTTATATAGTAGTGGAAGATCCTCCAAAAAAGCACCCATGCCTCCAAAATGCAAGGCACATGGATGAAAAGCAAGGTGCTCAACTTTTGGGTTTGCTTTTGGTGAAAAACAACATGAAAAGAAGAATTAGGGTTTAACTTTTGAGGGTCAATCTTGAACCAAATGATATAGTGTTTTATATCCTTGGAAAGATCTCGATGATTACTTTCCAATAATACAATAACATTTTTTACCAAATTTTGACAAATTGCTGGAACATTGGAACTTTGGGTCATTTTGACACTGTTTTCCAACAATCCCCCCTTAATGTCATATTGACATAAGCTTCAATTATCCACAAAACTTTTGATGTCTATAATTATGTCTCTTAACAGTTTTCCAATGGATCTTGAGTTGTTTGTGCATGAACCTTGATACACTATCTATATAGGTTTACAATCTGTCATCTCAAATCTATCTAAAAGTTTCTCAATGTATTTTTGTTGTGTCAAATACATATTATCATTCCTAAATTTGAACTCAATGCCTAAGTAGTAGTATAGTATCCCAAGGTAATTAACATCAAATATATTCTTGAGTTATGACTAAAAGAACTGAAGACAATTATCCACATAGATAATGATTATATTCAAGACATTTGATTGTGCCTTAATATAGAGGGTTGGAGCTGCATCTATGTTCTCAAAGACAATGGATAATAAGTAAAAATGTATCTTTTCATACCAAGCTCTTGGTGCCTACTTCAAACCATAAAGTGCTTTGATAAGTTTGCATACTAAGTGTCTTTTACCTGTCTCTTGTAGATCACCATTTAGAAAAGTTGTTTTGATATCTAAGTGGTCTAATTTCCAACTGAAAAATACAAGTGAAAGTATTATTCTGAATATGGTCATTCTTGAAGTAGGTGAAAATGTTTCATCATATTCAATTCCTTTCTTTTGTGCATAACCTTTGACTACATCCTAGCCAAGTATTTTGTTGTTCACCAACTTTGTCAGAAACATGCATAGGACTTTGTTAGAGATTTTTGCTTGTCCATTTGGTTGTGAATGATAGGGTGTCGATTTCTTATGTGTTACAAGAAATTTATTCAAAAGGTTTCAATCACTTCATTAATGAAGTGAGTCCCTCTATCACTCACAATCTCTACAAGGAGACCAGATCATATGAAAATATGCTAAAATAAAAATTTGGATATTGTTTGAGCATCATTCTTGGTTGTAACTTTGCCTTCAACACATTTCATTAGATAATTGATAGCTACTATGATGTATTAAGTGTGTGAGGCTTTTGCTAGACGATGGATAGGTCCCTTAAAGTCAATGCTCTAGTGAGCAAAATGGGATATCATGCGGCCATTCAACTTCTTGGCCAATTTATATGTTAGATCATCCAAAGAAGATTCTGAGTGAACACTAGTAGAACTATTTTGTTCCAATAAATTTACTTGATTTGAGAGCATGTCTAGTCTAGGTTGATTTGTTAGCCACTTTGAGCATGGGAAAGATTCTAGAGGCAATATTACATTCTATCCATACAACATGTTAAAAAATGTGGTTCCTAGCATTGTGTTTTTAAGCTACATGATAGGCCCAAATTTGCATGATAGAATGCTTTGTCCCAAAAAAAGCATTTTTTTTACTAGTTTGTTTGGCATCATGCATAAAATCTTATTAGTACTCTCTCCTTGACCATGGGTTTGTGGATGATATGGGGTAGAATTCTTATGTACTATAAGAAATCCTCTAGTAAGTGCTCAATCAACTCATTTATGAAATGAGATTTCCGATCACTTACAATGTCAATAAATAGGCCATACCTAGTGATTTGTTTTTTCAAAGAGAAAAGTTGTAGTTTTCTACACATCATATCTCTTTGTTGGCTTCACTTCTATCCATTTAATTAAATATTTTGTGGCCATTATAATGTATTTTGCATGAAAAGAGTTGGTTCCAATAAGCGATTTGTTGATACACATCACATCTTTTTACATAGTTATTTGCATTTGTGTGGAAAATTCACCACTAGAGTCTTAAAAATAAAATATGCTTGGTGATCTTTTTGGGGTAGAAATGACCTCCTGATGCTCTTGCAAGAGTCATCTCCAAAACTTGTAAATATTTGCTATTAGAGATGCATAGTCTTAAGATATTATCCTTACCTTTCTTATATATTTGATTACCTATAAGAGCATAATTTCACACTTCTTTATCAAGTGTTTTTTTCTCATGGGAGTGACGCCTTTTAGATGAGAAGGATTGCACAAATAATTGACTATGAATTTAGTCCATTCTAGTGCCATGGTCACCTAATAAAGCATTCAATATTTTATTTCCTTGCAATACGGACATGTGCTCATATAATCATGAATGTCCTTAACCATTCTAGGCAAATATATACCTAAGTATCATAAATTTTTTAAGGTTTTGGTTTGGGGAAAACGATGTGCTAAACAACTAGTATAAGCTTTCTCAATCAAGTTCATCTTACATCATCTTCTAGATGGAAGTAAATGATTCCTCGTTCATCCCATCTATAAATACTTCTTTTAAGAATTTAAAGATCTTTTGCATTTCATATCATATATTTATGTGTTGCAAGGTAGTGATGAGTGGTCCATAGGTTAAAATAGAAGAATACGAATTTAAAAATCCATCAGGGTCCACTTCAAGCTTAAAGAATCAAACATATTGTAATTCATAAGTAACTCCTCGAGAAAGTTTTTCATTTGTTAATTTAGGCAAATGGTCTACACGAATGTGTGTATTTCCCTTCTTCAATACAAATTCAAAATCAAATTCTATTGATAAGAAAAAACAAATTACAGCGTCTACTAACGAAATAGAGCAAGCCTTGATGGTTTATGAAGAATTTGATCTTTATTTTCTAAGAGGTGATGCCTAAATTTGTTCACGGAATAAACCATTTCTAAGACTTATTGCTTGTTACATCAATCTAGCGTTGAAGGACACACTGAGAAGCTCAAAGAGTCATGGAAAGTGGGGAAAGCATGAAGGAAGGAGCTGAAGAAGACGAGGGCTACAAATGATGCATAGTTAATTTTTTTCCAAGCCAACTTTTTTTTAATACCACACCAATTTTCTTCATAGATTAGATTATACGTCATTTTTATGAAAACTATGAAATTTTGTAATTCTCAAGGCTTGGGAAACCCGTAGATATATGTACATCATTTTTAGATATATGTACATCATTTTTAGATATATGTACATCATTTTTTGTAATGGTTTTGGACCCCAATAAGTTAGTTAAAATAGCTCAACTAGGAATAAAGGATCAATATTAACTAACCGAGCCATTTTACTATAGATTTAGCCACTCCAAATTGTATATAAATTAATGAGAGCTCATTTTGCAAGGAATTTTCGCTCAACTGTAAAGAGAACTCTATTGAAATTCGTGCATGTGTATTTTTTTCTCATTTTTGTCCTTCTACATAACTTTTTTGTGATTTCTAGATTTATATTTAATGTCCAAAACTATGTATTCATGTGAGACTTCTTGACTTCTTGTCAAAGCAACATATGCATCTTATGTGTGCAAGGAGCTGCAAAACAAAGTAGCTATAAATCCCAAAATTACATATATATTTTTTTCTCTATAAATTTGTGTATATTTTCTATGATTTCACTTCGGATGTGTAGCTCTTGTTGGGATAGATGTAGTAATATGAAAGAACGTTGTGATATCTCCTACAAATTAGGTGATTATTAGAAGTGTCAAGACAAGAAGTCCAAAGAAGGGGGCTAGAAGAAACAAGGAGATGAAACCATTATGTAGATCTGGCAAAGAATAGGCCTAATCATTTCTTCATAAGTTATTTTCAACCAAGAGTGATTTTCATCACTACACAAACATTGTAAATATCATTTTTGATAGCTTTAGCTCCATTTTGTTCAAGCCAAGGAATTTTCAAGCTTGAGACGTACCAGAAGTAGCCACATACTAGTTTTCATAATTTTAGACTCCGTTTGAGACCTCAAATAAGACTTGGAACCTAATTTTTAACTAGGTCAGACACTAGGTCTGGACAAGGCCAAAGCTAGTGAACAACTATAAAAAGAGCTAGAGAGCTCATTTTTGAGATTGACTTGGTAGAGATTGAAGCTTTTGTAAGAGAGATCTTTTGTAATTGAAAACACCCCATTGTTCCTCTCTTTGTCCTTGCCTTGTGTGCATATGTGTGTATGTGTGTGCATGCTTGTGTGCTTCTCACTCACTCACTTGTGCACTTCCCTTGCTCATGGTCATCATACCATTTCTCATGTCTCCATGGATTGACATTCATGAGGTGGATCTCCTCACATTGATACTCATCTTAGGCTTGAGGGGAAGTTGTTGGTGCAAAAAACAAGCTTAAGTTCTACTGGAGATCCTTAAATCTCCAAATGTTTGATCTACCTTGATTTAAGAACTTCTCTATATCAAGAATAAACCAAACTTACATAAACTTTGCATTAATCTTCAAGATCATTGAAAAATACTTCTCTGTGTGAAGTTTCTTCAACTTCAAGAAGTCTACTTTAGAAATAGAGTCCAATATCTGCACATAGCTTCAAATTTAATCATTCAAATGATACACACACATTCATGCTACCTTTGCACAACTATAATGATCCTTGGTTCACCAAAAAAACTATTAAATCTTTGATTTGATCACTTAGATCAAATGTATTACCAGAAACTATCTTTTTGACACGACAACTTTGCTATGGTCAACTTCATAAGTTGATTTCTCTCAAAGTACAACTTCATGGCCATATCTTCCTTATCTTCTAACTTAAATTTTGAATGCTCAAGTATAAAAAACTTTACACTTAGCACTAAGATATAAGTAAATATTTGAACAACAAAATGTGTGATTCTAAGAACTTCACTTGCAGACTTCTACATATGAATGTTCCTACTTGCCACACACACAACGTGAAGAGAATTAGATCATGAACCTTTGGTCATAGCTTGATTAACTTCTGAATTAGATAATAACAAAATATTTCTTGATCCACATGATGAGGCTGAGAGAAATCTAAGATAGACTCGACACTATTCTAAGAAGAAGACTCACTACACATCTATTAGTCATAGACTTGAACTCTATATGTTCTCATCATCTATTTTCTTGACACCATTGACTTATATATGTACATTTGTACTCGTCCCATATCTATTACATGAATCTCTATCATTCTTATTACAAGGATTTTCACTCATAATGTACAAATGTGTATAGACTATGTCTTTCTTGAACTTCTTGACTTCCTTTTGATCTTAGAAATGCTTCAATCACTTCATAATCATGAATTATTGATTGGTTTGCACCAACAACATCCCTCAATCATTATTTGTGATTATGCCATTCTTCTTTATGCTTGACATCTCTTTAAACCTTTGTAACTTGGGTCCATCCAAGCTTTTTGTCAACATATCTTCCACTTGCTGTTTTGTTGGTGTATACATAACTTCAATTTTTTTAGCAAGCACCTTTTCTCTTAAGAAATGATATTGAATCTCTATGTGTTTTTTCATGGCATGAAAAATAGGTTTAGTTTCTAAATACAATGAAATCATTTTATCTCCAAATATGATTGGAGTACCCTGATCAATTCTAGGACTTTTCAACAAGGTCTTCAACTAGATTACTTCTTTTGTAGCTTCCACAATTCCTTTATACTCAGCTTCTGTACATGAGAAATCACCTATATGTTGCTTCTTTGAACACCAAGAGATTAGCTTATCTCCAACATAACATATGTAACCATGAGTAGACCTTCTATCATCTGAATTACCTGCCCAATCTACATCACTAAATACTTTGATTCTAGTGTCAAAAGTAAATCCATAATACAAACCTTCATTCAGAGCTCCTTTGATATATCTTAGCACTTTTTGTGTTGCAATCAAATGGGTTTTCTTTGGACAATGCATGAATTGTGATAAGACATCAACTCCATATGAAAGATCTCGTCTTGTCAAAGTAGCATAGATTAAACTGCCTACCAAACTCTGATATGTCTTCATGTCCTTGAACTCTTCTCCTCCATACCCGCTCAATTTGTGATTTACCTCCAAAGGTGTAGTTGAAGGCTTAAAATTCTCCATATTAAACTTCATCAAAAGATTCTTCAAATATATTCCTTGTGTAACATATACTCCATGTTGAGTATATACAATCTCCATCCCTAGGAAATAAGACAAATTTCCCAAATCACTTATCTTAAACTCCTTTCCAATTTGCTCCTTTAGCTCTTTGATTCTTTGAGCATCTGTACTTGTGACAATAATATCATCAACATAAATGCAAACTACTATCTGCCTTTGAAGCTTGATATCCAAGTTCATTCAAGAACTTGACAAGTCTATAATTCCATGCCCTTGGGGCTTGCTTCAAGCCATACAAAGCTCTCTTGAGCTTACACACATAATCTGATCCATTTGGCTCTTTGAAACCCTCTGGTTGCTCCATGTACACCTCATCTGCAATATATCCATTTAAAAATGCATTCTTTACATCTAATTGAGATAGCTTCCAACTTTTACATATAGCAATAGCAATTAGAGTTTTGATTGTAGACATCTTAGCAACTGGACTAAAATTTTCATCATAGTTCACTCCATGTGTTTGAGCATATCCTTTGACCACAAGTCTAGCCTTATATCTAGAAACTTTTCCATCTGCAAACCTCTTTGTCTTATACACCCACTTGCATCCAATTACCTTCTAATTTCTTGTTGTTGGCACCAATTCCCATGTCTCATTCTCAAGTGGAGCACCATACTCCTCTTACATTGTTTTTTCCCAATTTTGCTTACCTTTTGCTTCATCATATGTTGATGGATCTTCATCTTGTTAAGTAACATAGCTATACATGGTAGGTTGCTTCCCTTCTCTTGATGATCTTCTAACCTCTCCACTCCTTGAAGTCTCTGCTTCATTTTTTTCTGGACCAAACCTTGGCCTATCTTCATCATTATCCTGCATTTCATTTCTGCAAACATCATCATCACTATCCTCTTCATATACCTTCATCTTTGACTTTCCTTTCCTTTTGATTTCTATAGAATTTATACATACATTGTTTGTCCATGTATATGATGTGCTTTGTTCATCAAATGTAATATTTTTTGAAACAAGAAATTGTTTTGTGGATGGATTCCACCACCTGTATCCCATTTGTCTATCATCATACCCAATAAACACATACTTTTCCACCTTGGGTTCTAACTTATGTCTCAATTGAGATGGAACATAAGCATATGCCAAACACCCAAATATTTTGCAATGATCAAGAGTAGGTATCTTACCCCGCGATGCTTCGTAAGGAGTCATTCCATCCAAAGATTTGCAAGGTAGCCTATTCACAAGATAAATTGAGGTGTTGATTGCTTCTGCCCACATGTAATTAGGGCAATTATTTTCCTTCATCATTGATCTTGCAAACTCTACAAGAGTTCTATTTCTTCTTTTTGCAATTCCATTTTTCTATGGGTAGTACCTGCAAGTCACTTCTGATTTTATACCTACATTCCACATATAATCATCAAATTCTTTAGAAAAATATTTTCCTCCTCCATCTGATCTCAATATCTTAAGCCTTTGTCCTCTAATTCTTTCTGCATAAACATGATATTGTTTAAATGTCTCAAACACTTTAGATTTATCCTTGATTACATAAAAAATAATCCACCTCATTGCATCATCAACAAAAAACACATAATACCTAGATCCATTTATGCTATATGTAAGAAATCTAAGGATTAGGACCACATGCTAGAGAATGACTCTCCTCCCAACCTTATGCATGTGTATATAGCTGCTCGATTCAACGAGGACCACAAATGTAACTAGAGTCCACAAGTGCATGTGCAATCTCCTCCACTCCTTTCATATCTTCCAGTAGAGTCTACTAGTGGTTGGAGTGATTAGAGTCCACTAGTGGTTGGTGTACTCGCCTCTAGAGTTAAGTTTTGCTGGACTCAAGTTAACTCACATTAACTTGAGTTAGAAGGCTCTAGATCTTCTTGGGTAAAAGTCTCTCCCCATGTTCCCCATGGGGTTGAACCCAAGACCTCCTCCTTCACAACCTTGAGACTTAACCACTAGGCTAAGTGGATTACTTGTTTAAGAGAGCACATGGACTTATGCTTAAGTCTAGTCTCAAGATCTTTGTCCATATACATGAGTGAACAAACGGTGTCCGATTTCGGATCTGTGTGAACCAATCGGACCCTTAAATCATAGACTTACTTTATTACATTGTTCCCCCCTTGGGAAAGATTTTTGTCCTCGAAAATAAAGCTATATATAATAACTATAGGCAACCCCCGAGCCTCATGTCCTTGAACCAAAAGAACATGGTTATGTTCTAAAACTAGAAGAACATGTCTCATCTCTGTGGTGGGATCCTTGCCCAAATGATTCAAAACACAGTCCGGCTTTGCACGTTGATAAACTGACCAAAGTACAAAGTAGTGAATGAATTATAAGGGTGGATCTAAAAACATTCCTAGCCACTTCATTGTTTCTCGATGTGCGATCTAGGCAGGTGGGAAATTTTTTTAATCCCTAATAAGACTTTGAGAGCTATTGATTCACTTGAAATTGATTTGGAAAACTTGAAGTTTGAGTGACCCAAACATCTGACTTGGATGTTTGTACAATAGTTAACTTCCAACTAACAATTACTTGATTTCTTTACCCAACTTGAGGACTAATTGTCCTAATGGGCTTGAAAATCCTATGTAAATTGTAGGAAACAGTTTGCCATTTACTTTGGGTCAACCTTACTATATCTTGGCCAAGTCAAATTCAAAATGAAAATTGTCCAATTTAGGACACTTTTCTCAAAGACTTTAGCTAAAAGTTCTTGGGAATTGTTAACCCTATGAGCAATTCCTAACTTCATTGTTCTAGAGTGTAGTTAACTCTAGAAAACCATTTATGCTATAACTTGAAGCAAACGCAAATGAATAAGTTAACTCTAGAAAACCATTTATGCTATAACTTGGACTTATCATCTTTTGAAGATTGAATAAGTTCTTGTACAGAACATCTATCTAGGATGTTTAATTTAGTTATCTAGTTCCAATTGGCTAACCCTAGACTTTTGCAAAAGGAATCAGATACCATATCTGAGTCAATTCCAAAAGATTTGGAAATCAAAAGGAAATAACTAAAAATCTATATAACTAATTCAAACTTCTAATATATAAACTTGCTATGAGTCAAAATACTTGATGACCCAAGAATTTAACTCAAGTTTAATGATCTTTTCAACAAGATATTGAAGCATTTTTCTTATCTTTAAGAGAAATAAACTTGATTCTCAAAAAGATTCCAAGCAAAACATCATCCAACCTGTCACATGATGTATATATGTGGAGTCCATCCAACATGATGCCATGTGACATGTTCTACAAGACTCCCATATATACATCATGTGACATGTTCTACAAGACTCCCATATATACATCATGTGACACAACCACAAGATACTAGTGTGGTGTCCCACATCAGTGTATCGACCCATTGAGGTTCTATTGATGAATTTTTTACTCAAACAATGCTTCACTTGAGACTAATGTCACACCTTTATTCAATATTTATGACTTCTTATTGGGAATGAAATTCTTTTGCATTTCTTTAAGTCGAAAGATTGAATTTTACCAAGTTATACAAGGAACTTGTTGGTTGACTTAGTCAGTCTATTCCATAGTTGAAAGATTTAGTTCAAAGTCAAAGTCTTACTCTTTCAGACATTTATCAAATATTTCTGAATCATCAACACTTTAGCTTGAAGTCTTTCAAGAAGAACTTAGAAGCTACTTCATATCTTCTTACAAACTTGATCTTGAAGTATCTTGAGATCATACTTTTACCAGTGTAAGAAAACTAAGGATTAGGACCACCATGTGCTAGAGAGATGACTCTCCTCCCAACCTTATGCATGTATATATAACTGCTCGATTCAACGAGGACCACAAATGTAACTAGAGTCCACAAGTGCATCTGCAAATCCTCAACTCCTTTCATATCTTCCACGAGATTCTACTAGTGGCTGGAGTGATCTCGACCACTGCTTTAGTACCTTCCACGAGAGTCTACTAGTGGTTGGTGTACTCGCCTCTAGAGTTAAGTTTCATTGGACTCAAGTTAACTCATGTTAACTTGAGTTAGAAGGCTCTAGAGCTTCTTGGGCAAAAGTCTCTCCCCATGTTCCCCATGGGGGTTGAACCCAAGACCTCCTCCTTCACAACCTTGAGACTTAACCACTATGCTAAGTGGATTACTTGTTTAAGAGAGCACATGGACTTATGCTTAAGTCTACTCTCGAGATTTTTGGCCATATACATGAGTGACCAAAAGGTGTCCGATTTTAGATCTCTCTGAATCGGTCGGACCCTTAAATCATAGACTTACTTTATTACGAAGGACCCCACACATCTGTATGAACAAATTCAAGCATATTTGAATACTTGTAACCTTGCTTATTGTATGACTTCTTGTAAGCTTTACCTATTGACAAGCCTCACATTTGTATATCATATGTTGACCTTCAATATTTGGTAGACCAAGCACTGCACCATTCTTTGCCATCTGCTTTATCCCTCTTTCATTGAAATGTCCTAACCTCTTATGCCATAGGTCCAACTCAGACATCCTTTGGCTTCCATAAGTGAACAATGAATGTCCCACATTACCTTGGACTTTGAGAGTGAATAGCCTTCCTTCCTTTTTTCTTATAACAATGTGTTGCAGAGCTAAGAAGAGCAAAAAACAAAGAAAAAGATGCGCCCCAAAATTTTTTCGGTTCGGACACTTTATTTTTTGTATCATAGCCATTTTGTAACATATTTTCCGATGTAAATGCACTAGAGGAGTCCTCTAGATGCATACCCTTGGAGTCTAGTAGCTTACCCATGTAAATTAGTAGGAAATTAACCTTTTAGTGAACAAAGTGCCGGTCTCTTGTGTGAAAGGACCATTTTTAGGGCACATGTATATAAGTCAATTAGTGACTCTTTGTAAAGACTTTTTGCCATTGTGAGAATCAAGAGCACAGAATTTCGAATTTGTGTCTTCTCCTCTCTGTATCATCTTCTTTGTGAGCTTGTGTGCATGTGTGATGCTTGAAAAGAGTGTTTGGAAGTGTTGCCTATCCATGAAAATGCTTGTTTGGTGTTGTTAAGGTGTGTGTGAAGTGTAGGAAGTGTTGAAGTGTAGGAAGGTCATTCCCACAACTCAGTATTTTGCTTGTAACTTGAAGCAGAAGTGTCAAAATTGAGTGAAAATACCAGCATTGGATGCATCTTCTCGAGAGCTTCGAAAAGAACATCCTATTCCCTATATTCGGAGTTCAGAGTTGAGAGAAAAGCTCGATTTATTGTTGGATGTTGCTCCAAGTATCGTGACATCTCAACAGATCCCTGAACCTTGTTTGGAATAGACTTAGACTTATTTACACTCTTTGGGAAGCTCATTTGCATTGATCATCATTTGAATGCATGTCTTCGTACACTCCACTAGGTTTTGATACTCCTCGGATTGATAAATAAAGCATGAATCCCCACTATATGCACTTGAGGGGGATCGAGGTATAGTCTCTTTCTCCACAAGTCCCTAAGTTGGTACTTAGGTACACACGTTTTTGGCGCCGTTGCTGGGGAGTCGAATCAAACCGAGGCATTCGTGTGATGGTAAGTAGCTCTTAGCATTGAAGTGAGTTGAGGAGTTGGTGGAATTCTCTTCTTTGGTAAGTCACCCTCATCCGCACTTACTACTTCTCACTCTTGGAGTGTGTGTAGTGAGTTGATAGTCTAGGGAAGTGAGTGGAGTGAGTGGAGTAGGAGGAAGAAGGGAGTAGGTTAGGAAGGTAGAGTAGCAATCAACATTTGTTCTTCTTAAGTCTTGGTAGTTAGAAGAAATTTTCAAAAGGTATAAAAACCAAAAATTGTCTTTTTCAAGTCATTTGTCTCCAAGCAAGTATCATGAGCATCAGAGAGCGAATATCGCGATCGGGAAGCAGGATCATTAAGCTACGCAAAGCAAGAAGGAGTTGTAGAGAAGTGGGAGAGTAGCTTCCAAGGTAATCATACCCATCCCTTACTCCTAAATTCTAGTGAAATCAAGCAACTCAGTGAAATGATCTACGGCAGATATCGTGAGGCTCATCCCGGGGTAAGGAAAGTCATTTTTCATGATTCGGGCATTTGGAAGAGGGGAGAGAGGCTTTAAGACCACTTGTATTCACTTAAAATCTAAATACACTTGTTGAAAACTAGAAAAATGTCAAGTATCGTGTTCTCCTGCAGTTGAGATATCGCGATATCTGGATATCGTGAACTCCTATGGTCGAGTATCGCGATACTTACATTGGTCACATATCGAGTATCGTTGAGAAATCCTCACGATACTAGTCACATATCATCTATCATTAATTTCTTTTCGCGATACCTGAGGGACATCGAGTATCGTTGAAACTTTTCACGATACCTGGTGGATTCGAGTATCATCGGGAAAGTTTTCACGATACTTATGAAATATCGAGTATCGTGGGATACTGAAACCGATATTTTCCTAGTATCGACTATCGTGGAAATTCTCTTAGTCGAGTATCGTGTATCGAGAATTTCTGATCGGGATACCTGTTGCACATCGTGTATCGTGGAGGTTGTTTTTTGTGACATTTGTGGAAGATCGAGTATCGTTGATTGGCTCGCGATATTAGTCAAGTATCGTGTATCATGATCTGCTTGTCAAGTATCGTGTATCATGATCTGTCTAGTTGGTCGAGTATCGGGTATCGTGTGAGTCAAGTATCGAGTATCGTGGCATTATTCAAGTCAGCCAAATATCGTGTATCGTGGAATTCTTTTGGGTCAAGTATCGTGTATCGTGAATTCATTGTAAGTCTTAAGTCAACCAAATATTCCCTAGAACTCAGACCCTCAGTAAAGAATTCTAGGAGCTGGAGGTTGGCTAAATTAGACTAGAGCTTTCAATTGAATGAACTTGAGATCCGGAAGAACGCTAGGGAGTCGAAGAAGTGTGATTTTTTTTGTAGGAAGTGTAGCCGAACCAAGTAGTTGCTCACATCATTCTGAAACCTCGAGTGAGTCTGAGGAAAATATTCCCATGGCTTCAGAGGATATGCAGAATTCTGTACCAATAATTGGCATGATGTTAATTATTGAGGGTGAATATCGGACATCGTTAGAATATGAAAACACCAACCAACAAGGGATACCTATTTACCTAGATGGGCTAAACTGATAAGTGGCCAGACTAAAGAAAGCTACAGATGCTTACATAGTACCTAGGCCAGCAGTTAAATATGCAAGAGGGTTCTATATGGACAAAAGAGATATCTAGTATGTAGTTATGGAACACCTTGAAAGCATCAATGAACAAGGGGAAGAAGGCAATGCCCACAACATTAATGAAGAGGGACATGAAGAGTAGGTAACCACCCCTAGAGGGAGATCCACGGGCGTCAGGGTTTGGAGAGGAGACCTAGTTACCCAAGATGATTCCCTAATGGATGTCTATTTGATCAATGGGATGGAACATCTTCTTAGAGCCCACTCTTTGGTATGGGAAGTGGCCAATAACCTAGTCACCATCTATGAGTTACAAGATCCTGTAAAAAGCCAAACTTATCACATCTGAAAGTTTTTGGTTGTATTGCATATGTACATGTCTCAGATGAATTGAGGATGAATCTTGATCCGAAAGCAGAAAAGTGTGTCTTCATTGGATACTCCCTTGAGCAAAAGGGATATAAATGTTATAACCCACTCACACAACAAGTAAAGGGGAGCAGAGATGTGGTATTTGATGAAATGTCAAGCTTCTATGCAGATGCCAAAGAAGGATTGAATCTTGAACCAAATGACAAAGAAAATGCTGAAAAATCAAGTGCAGAATCTCAAGTTTTGAGTGGACCGGATGCATCACCAAGCAATAGTTCCAACTCAAATCCATGGAGTGGAAGATTGCATGGAAATTTCAGTCTAGAAAATTCATCAAATACATCCAAGAAAAGTAAAGAAAAGCTTTGTGCAGGTCATAAAACATGTGCAGGTTTTGAAGACGTTGATGGAGATTCAAGCGGTTCAGAAAAGAGTCTTGATGAGGAACTTGGACTGCCCTCTGTGAAGACTCTAGGAGTAAGAAGGGCACATGCAGATAATACAAGGACAAGTGACTTAGGACCAAGAAGATCTGGGAGGATGCAGAATTTAGTGCAATGATTGACGTATGAAAATTATATGGCTTGTCATTGTGCCTACATGACAAAGGTAATACAAGATGCTGAACCTTCTTGCTTTGAAGATGCAATTGGAATTGCAGATTGGGAAAAAGCTATGGATGAGGAGATGGCTACACTTTATGGAAATGATACATGGAAACTGGTTCCATTGCCACAAGGAAAGAAACCCATAGGCTGCAAATGGGTTTACAAGGTAAAGCATAATGCTGATGGTAGCATAAGCAGGTATAAAGCACGATTGGTAGCTAAAGGATATGCACAGACATATGGCATTGATTATGAGGAAACATTCAGCCCTGTAGCTAAAATATCTACTGTCAGAACACTTGTTGCATTAGCTACAACAAAAGGATGGACTTTGCATCAAATGGATGTGAAGAATGCTTTCCTACATGGTGAGTTACAGGAAGAAGTATATATGGACCGGCCACAAGGATATGAAGATTCAAAGCATCCAGAATATGTTTGCAGGTTGCAAAAGGCTTTGTATAGGCTGAAGCAAGCCCCTCGTGCATGGCATGTGAGGATTGTTGATTACTTAACCAGCATTGGGTTTTCTATGTGTGATGTAGATCACTCACTATATGCAAGGAAGGCTAATGATGGCATCACTATTGTGGCTATTTATGTTGATGACCTGATTGTAGGTGGTGATAATGAAGGAAGCATCAAGGAGGTAAAGCAACTTCTTATGTAGGAATTGGACATGAAAGATCTTGGTGTGCTGTGCTATTTCTTGGGCATTGAGTTTATACATACAAAAACATGTATATGGATGTCGCAAAGGCAATATGCCTTGAATATGTTGCAAAATATGGTATGGCTGATTTTAAGCCAATTTCTATGCCATTAGATCAAAATTTGAAGTTGGATACTACATCAGGTGAAGCATTGGAAAATGCTACTATGTACAAGAAAATTGTGGGAAGTCTTATATATCTCACAATTACAAGGCCTGATCTAAGTTATATTGTTGGACTTGAAAGTCAATTTATGCAAGTTTCCAAGAAGCCACATTTGGATGCTCTGAGGTGCACTCTACGTTATGTGAGTGCTACTTTGGATTATGCATTGTTTTATGAGGCTGGTGTAGATTTGCAGGCCTATGGATACACCGATGCAAATTGGGCTGGTAGCATTCCAGATAGAAGATCTACTAGTGGTTTTCTATTCTCACTTTAGAGTGCAGTTGTTACATGGAGCAACAAGAAGCAACCCACTATTGCTTTGTCAAGTACAGAGGCTGAGTATAGAGGTGCTGCAATGGTAGCATGTGAGGCATCATGGCTAGAAATGCTACTTGCAGATTTAGGTGTGGAAGTGGGAAAGCCTATCACTATTTATTGCGATAATCTTAGCAACATATAGTTAGCATCAAATCCTGTTTTCCATGCTAGAACAAAGCATATCGAGGCACATTATCACTTCATCAAAGAGAAGGTATTAGCAGGCGATATTGATCTTGTTTATGTGAGAACAGATGAGCAGGTTGTTGATATTTTCACCAAAGCACTTGGAGCTGAGAAGTTGAAGAAGTTTCGACACATGCTTGGATTACAAGATATGGCATTGAGCTTGAGGGGGGAGTGTTAAGATATCAAGCTCAACATGTGATGATCCAGGATGACACGTACCAGTTTTTCATTTCTCTGACATGTATAGTGGTCATGCTGATATATGTTAGGGATACTTCATTGAGCTTTATTAGATTATCTACCGAGAGTGATGGCACATTTGTTCCTTGCCAGCTCACTCATTCGTGGACATTAGGTTTTTCCTTATGTAATGATCTTTATATATTGCACTTTTTGTATTCTTGTTTTTAGGTCATTCTTGTACATTCCTCTTTATGTAATAGAAGAAAAAGATCATTCTTCCTTGCCTCAATCTGTGTGTGTACTTCTCCTTAAGAGTGAGAGTGTGTGTGTGAGCTCTCTTCCTTATCTCCTTCCTCGTGACAAACAGACCTCACATGGAAGCTACCAACAGGATCTTAAAGCAAAGGGTACTATAAATGAAGGACTATTTTATCCATTCACATCTGACTTGGATATCAAGCTATATTTTGATGAAGATTGGGCTGGCTTAAAAGATGATAGGAGGAGCACTTCTCGCTACTTGTCTTTTGCAGGTTCAAAGCTAATTTCATGATCATAAAAAAAACAACCAATTGTGGCCTTATCATCTATTGAAGTAGAATATAGAGGCTAGTTAGCAAATGCAACACAAGAGGCTATGTGGCTCAACCTACTTTACACAGATTTGGGATTACATTCTTATACTCCAATGGTCTTTGGAGATAACACTAGTTCACTTCATTGGGCTGCTAATCCTGTGTATCATGCAAGGACTAAGCACATTGAAGTGCACTATCATTATGTAAGAGAGAGGCTACGCAGCAAGGACATTCAATTGTCCTATGTATCAACCAATTTTCCTTGTGCAGATATGCTAACAAAATCTTTGGATGGAACTAAGATGAATAGGTTCAAGATGATGATTGGATTGCAGGAAATCAAAGAGAAATGAAGTACAAGCATGTTAGGCTTGAGGGGGAGCTGTTGGTGCAAATAAGTACAAGCCTACATACTTGGACAATTAGCATTTATTTCATATAGTCACATTTGACTATTCCCTTATAAAAAGCAATTTACTTTTATCCTTGTAAAAGTGCATATGATAAATGCACTACTCTCAAGTGGAGTTAGGAGGAATCAAATCTCGAATTACTTGGTAGTTGATTGATTGATGAGTCCTAAAGTTTAGGATACACTTCATGGTAAGAGCTTGAATTTGAATTCAAAAGTTGGCTCCAACTCCAAGCTATAAAAAAGGATCAAAATCTTGTGTGAGTATGAACCCGATTTGGAGATCACTTGAGAAGGGTTTTTGTGATTAAGTGAGCTCATTCTATAGCTCCATCACTACCATTACATTGTGCAATTATACATTACCAATGTCATTGTAATTCTATGTGATTTAATACATATATACTGACCACATCTCTACTTCACTTCTCTGCTAAGTTCATCTTAGTTGAGTGATCTTCCCAGACCTGGTTCTAAGTGCATAGTTGATCATTTGATGTGATTTAAAGTGGTATAGATTTAGCATATTGTCTAATTCATAGCTACAAAGTTTCATTGTCATTTATTTTCTCAATCTTGAGATATTTTCACATTTTTCTCACTAGTCTACACACTGTAGCAACCCGAAATTGTCGGGATGGTTCTTTGACTTGCTAAACATAATTCTCATAGTACACTTGATCATTTCAGGTGAAATAACTTGTGAGTGGTAGCTATCTAAGTCAAACAGATACTCCCAAATGAATTTGATCAATTGCTAGCAGGTTGAGAGCACTGTTCATTTTATTGAACATGTGTAGAGACCAAAATAGCAAGTCTTAGCTCATAGTTAAATTTTTACTCATCTATTTTGATCCATTGATTAGAGGATCATACTCCAAAGAACTTAGGTGATTATTTGTGATTTTTGGGAAGCTCAAAAGACTCTCCACAACTTGTTCTTGGCTGGCATGAAGTAGGATTTTGTAGCACTACTTCATCTTTGGAATCTATCCACCATCTCCTTCAACACCATGGGTACTATGCACACCTTCACTTGTACAATTGTTTTTTTCACTCTTTCCATTAATTCAAGCTATCCAAGAGAGTAGAGTTCAACCAAATTCTTTAAAAAAAAATAACTTGTACATACATCCACACATGTTAGATGCTTGCATACATACATATTTATATATAATCATACACACTTACATGCTTGAATGCGTATATACTTCAAGGCGTACACACATGCATATTTACGTGCACCACTATAAAATGTTATGCCAATAAAAGTAAGCCCCAATCCATTGGGTTATAACTTCACTTTTCTATATATTATTACTCTTAAAAATTAGGGAGAAGTGTCATCCTTGGTCTATAATGAGTTTTAAAAATTCGTCATGATATTAAGCACATTAACTAAGTGCTCACAATTTTAAAAGGAATACACTTTTTTTTTTCTTGAATGTCTGTGCCTCTACACAAATGGTTAACTATCACTAGCTTCACTTATTTCACATGTATATTATGGATAGTTACAAAACTTTGTGTTAATGCTAAGGACCTTGTACAATTGTATCCAACCTTCGAACATGAAGAATTTTGGTCAGGTCTACTATGAAAACCCTTTCAAATGTGCGAAGTTGTCATTTAGCTCTTACTTATCTACTAGTCTATTCGTCTAAACCATTTTTCGAGTCCCTTCTTCTAGACCTAGTACCTGCAATCATTCGAACCAATGATGTCACTTTCTCCAAACTCCGTTGTAACTTGCTTAAGGTGTTTTACAAACGCTACATTTGACTATAGCTGAGCTTCATTAATTAAAGTAACTTCAAATATGTTAATATAGTGAATATTGCCAACTCAATTTACCCTAATAATTATTTTTGTGATAATCAAGGGAATATCATAAATAAAGGTCTCTATTTTTATTTTTACATTGTCACTTCGGAAGTTCTTGTGTTTTAAAAGAAAAGTTTCTTTTTTCTTATAGTACAAGTGATAATAGTCTGACTGATATTTTTTGGGAAAATGTGAAGTAAAAATTACACTTGATGTACAACAGCAGTCAGAGTTCTCTTCATGATGTATACAGTAGTATGCACAGTTTTTGCCCAATAACAATGAGGCATATTCTTCTCAACCATCAAGGCTCTTGCTATTTCTGCAATATGTCTATTTTTGCATTCACCAACGCCATTCTGTTGTGGTGTGTACCTGCATGAAAACTGACGTTGAATTCCATGATTTTTTAGAAAGTTGCTGAACTCAATTGACATGTATTCACCTCCTCCACCAGATCTTAATGGCTGAATGTACTTCCCTATCTGCTTTCCACCATAGTTTTACAATTCTGGAAGTGAGTGAACACCTCACTCTTCTCTTTTATGAAATATACCCATACTTTGTGTGTATGGTCATCAATGAAAGTAACATAAAACCTGCAACCGCCCATAGATGTGGTCTTTGCTGGACCCCAAACATCTATATGTACTATTTCTAGTACATTCTCACTAACATGCTTGTCATGTGGAAATGATGCTCTTGATTGTTTACCAAATTGACATGCTACACATACCTTTTGCATTTCTGCAACTTTGAAATTTGGTAGTCCATGGACAATCTCCTTTGACTGCATCAATTTTAGCCTTTGTAAGTTTGCATGTCCAATCTGTTTGTGCCACATCTCTATATCTGCAATAACTACTGCACCTTTTGCAAACATGGCTGCATTCATTTAAGGAATCTTCACATTTAAGGTGAACATCCTACCCACTTTGTTTCCTTTGGCAACCAGTCGTCCATCTTGCTTGTACTATTCTACATATAATCCATTAGCATTGGACCTAACTTGTAATCCCTGCTCAACCATTTGTCCAATAGAAACCAGATTCTTTGTTATATTTGGAACATGCAACACACCAGCAAGATGTTTTACCTTTCCATCCTCCATCGATAGTGCTATGTTTCCTGTATGCTCAATAGGATGTGATGTGTCATCACTTGTTTCAACATATCTAGGAACTGACAATTTCTACAAAGTACTAAACCATACCACATGACTGGTCATGTGATTTGAAGCACTTGAATCAACATACCAGACATTATCATTTGATTTTGAAACACCAGCAGACATCATATTCATCATGTGATGTTGAATCATGAACAGCTTCTTAGAATCATCTGCACTTGTGGATGCATAGTTATTCTGCTGCCTTCTGTTATTTTGATTCTTCAACCTGCAATCACGTTCAAAGTGTCTAGGTTTACCACAATTCCAACGTCCTTTACTGTCATTACCTGAATCATTTCTTTGGAAATTTCTACGGTCTCTTTGGCTCCCCCTGCCTCGAAATTGTCCTCTTCCTCTTGCATGATTCTATAGTTGACTACTTCCAAAACCTCTACCTCTGCCTCTTCCTCTACCAGAGTAGAATATCTGCTCAAAACTAGATTTTCCTTGGGAGTTTGAATCCTCACCAAGATTCTTTTCTTTAATAATCAGCATAGATACCAGATCAGCAAAATTCGGAATATTTTTCCTAGTATGTATAGAAGTTCTGAACTGCTTATATGCAGCTCTTAAACCACGAAGACACACTTCCACCTTATCATCATCATCTACATTCACACCAATAGATGCAAGTGACTCACATATGCTTTTGATTTTCAAGGTGTAGTCACTTACCGACATGCTCTTCTTCTCCAATGTATGCAGCTCGTTCTTGAGTTGCAATTTCCATGCCTTTGTATTGGTCTCATACAATGTGACCAAACTATTCCAAGCCTCTTTTGGAGTCTTGGCATCCTGTATGTGTCAAATCATGCTATCCTGTATGCTAACAGATAGCCAGTACATTACCTTTCATGCTCCTTGATTCCATTCCTCTCTTACCTGATCTGCAGTCCGATTCCTTTCTAGTAACTGCAGAGCATTTTCATTCTCTCCTTCGATGTACTTCCAGTAGCCTTTTCCCATCAGGAAATTCGTCATTCTGAATCTCCAAGCATGGAAGTTGTTCTTGTCCAGCCTATCGCTCATAAGCTGACTCATTCCATATGCATTTTCCATTTTTGCAGCAATTCATAACACTGCAAAACACCACAAGCAACACTTCTGCTTGAACACTGTCTCACTATGACATGACTGTTCGATCTCAGAAAAACACAATTTTTGTGAATCAAAAATACACAGAATCGCTTGAAATTTTGGATCTGGAATATATGATGAACACAACACAAGTTACAGTTTTTGAAAGTGGCCTGGTTTTTTTGTGGGCCCCATCTTGCAGGCTCAAAACGGAGGTCGAGATGGCTTTGAAACTTCGATCTGACAAAAACCAGTGACCCTAAAGGGATAACTCTCGAAAATATTTTGAGGTCTTCTACCTTCACACTGATTTTCGTAGCAAACGAAGTTCGTTTGTGAATTGCATTTTCTCCACGCCTTGGTGCATACTCTTCTCCGTCGCCTTCTCCACGAGCTCTCTACAGCCACGTTGGATCTGATACCATGTCACGAGGAAGGATATAAGGAAGAGAGTTCACACACACACTCTCACTCTCAAGGAGAAGTACACACACAGATTGAGGCAAGGAAGAATGATCTTCTTCTTCTATTACATAAAAAGGAATGTACAAGAACGACCTAAAAACAGGAATACAACAAGTGCAATACATAAAGATTAGTACATAAGGAAAAAACTAATGTCCACAAATGAGTGAGCTGGCAAGGAACAAATGTGCCATCACTCTCGGCAGATAATCTAATAAAGCTTAATGAAGTATCCCTGACATTTACCGGCGTGACCATTATACATGTCAGAGAAACAAAAAGCTGGTACGTGTCATCCTAGATCATCATATGTTGAGCTTGATATCTTAAATCTTCTTGGTGTATGCATAAATTGGCTTAATGTACTTACTCCATAAAATATGCCCACTCTTGTTAGGGTTGCATAATTGAGACTCCAAACAAGTCTTTGATAACCTGTAACATCTTCAAGGAGTTCTCCCTCATGAGAACTAAGTTTGTGGTTCAGTTCCATGGATGTACCTGCAACTTTAGTGTTCTCAATCTTGAATTTAATTAACATATCATGAATGTACTTCCTCTGAGTAATAAAGATTTCAGAATCTGAACATACAAGTTCTAATCCAAGAAAGTATGTTAACAAACCAAGGTCATTGATTTTGAACTCTTCCATCATCTGAGATTTGATTTGCTTGATGTCATTGGCATCATTCCTTGTAATGACAATATCATAGACATAAATACATAGATAAATAACTTCTGAGTTAGTCGTCTTTATGAACAAAGAAGAATGTGCTTTACTAGCAACAAATCCTTGATCCTGCAAATATGTGACAAGCCTATGGTTCCAAGATCTAGGAGCTTGCTTTAAACCATAGAGTGCTTTCCTTAATTTGCATACATAATCTGATTTTTCCTTTTCTTCATACCCTGGTGGTTGAGCCATGTAAACTTCTTCTGAGATCCATCCATTTAGGAATGCATTTTCAACATCTAACTGATACAAGTTCCAATTCTTTGAAGTAGCAATACTTACTAAAACTTTGATTGTTGGCATCTTAGCCACAAGTGAGAAGGTCTCCTCATAATCCACTCCATGGGTTTGATCAAATCCTTTTGCCACTAGCCTTGCTTTGTACATGTTAATTGAACCATATGAATTTTTCTTTACTTTGTAAATCCACCTAGATCCTATTACCTTCATGCTTGGTTTCTTGGTAGCCAAATCCCAATTGTTGTTCTCCTGAAGTGCTTCAATTTCTTCCTGCATGGCTTTTTTCCATTCTTCCTTCTTATTGGCTTCTTCAAATGAAGAAGGCTCTTCTGACATAGAATCTTTAGTCATGTATACAGAATGCTTGGTGACTAATGATGTGTCATAGCCATACCTTATTGGTTTCTTACTCTGCCTTTGAGATCTTCTAAGTGCTCAACTGGGTGACTCTCGAATGTCTTCCAATTGCTTGAGTTTTGTCTTACCCTTGGACTTCCAAGCTTTGTAGTCAATCTATTCTTCATTTTCTAAGTTGACATCTTCTGATATTTGTGGTTCTTCTTGAGTCAGAGTTGGAAAATAACTTTCCAAGTCACAGGGTAGCTTCATTTTCTTGCAATTATCTTCAAACCAAGAATTATTATCATCAAACACCACATCCCTACTAACTGTAAATCCTTTTTTAGAGGGATTGTACAACCTACAACCTTTCTGGTTTTGGTCATAGCCAATGAATATACACCTTTCAACTTTTGGATCAAGCTTTCCTCTAATCTATGAGGGTATATATCCATAAGCAATGCACCCAAAGATTTTACAATGGTCTAGGGAAGGTCTCCTGCCATTCCATGCTTCATAAGGTGTCATTCCATCCAAGGAATTGGATGGAACCCTATTAATTAAGTATGTGGCTGTGGAAACAACCTCTGCCCATAAGTAATTTGGAAGTTTCTTTTCATTCAAAATTGATCTTGTAGCCTCTACTATTAGTTTAGTCCTTCTTTCTGCCACTCCATTCTGTTCAGGAGTGTATCTTGTTGTAGCCTCTCTCTTTATGTCTCAATCGTGTAAGAATGAGTCAAATTCATGTGAGAAATACTCACCGCCTCCATCAGATCTGAGCCCCTTCAAGCTTCTATCTATATGGTTCTCAACCAATGCCAAATACTTCTTGAAACAAGTGAAAACTTCATCTTTATGTTCATGAAGTAAAGACTTGTCCATAGCACACTCTAATCCCTCCATATTTTCTTTAGTATTCTTTCACCTATATGACCTAGCCTCTTATGCCATATCTCTAGTTCAGATAGGGTTTGATCTTTGTAATTGAAGAGTGCAATGTTTCTGGTATCTTCGACTTCAAATGTAAAGAATCTACCATATTTCTCACCTTTTGCAATCCTCTTGAAGCATTGTTGAGGTTCCTCCACATATGCTCCATGCCTTGTGAATCTAAGTTGTAAGCCCTTTTCAACAATCTACCCAACACTGATTAGGTTTTTTGTTATGGTTGGCACATATAGTACGTTACTTAAAAGGTTCATATTACCATCATATGCTTTAACATTTCCAATCTTCTTAGTAGAGTGCCTAGTATCATCACCTGTCTAAACTTCATGCTTCCCTTTAGGTTCTTCAAGATCAGATAACAATGCTACATTTCGAGTCACATGATTGGAATGACTAGAATCAATATAGAATAGATGTTCATCATCTTTACCTTGCTCGGATGTCATGTTCATGATCAATAGAGAATCCTCTTGGTCTTTTGCATAGTTGTTATAATCTCTTCTACCTCTAAGACCTCCTTGGTAATTGTTGTTGTAGCCTTGATTGTAGGTGTGATGGTAATTGCTTCCTCCATTGTTGACCCTGCCTCTGGATTGCCCATAGCCTTCTCTCTCAAAGCCTCTTCCTCTCTAATTTTTTGTGTTCTTGAAGCACTCATCTGTGGTGTGGTTGGATAGGCCAAAAATATTGCAAGATGAAGAGTTGTATGATCTCCCCCTGCCTTGCTTTCCTCCTCTGCCCCTTCCTCTAGTACCTCTTCCTCTACATGTGAAGTTCACTTGAGAGGTACTTGCCTCTTCTTCATTCTTTTTACCTTTTCCTTTATCTTTACTCTTTATTTCTATCTGTCTAAAGGGCAGACGATTGATTGCCTCTAGAGTTGTCTCCATGTCTCATGTGGGAAGAGTTGCCCCATCAATGTGTTGAGATCAGGTATCTGCATGTCCATATATAGATCCATTGTTGTGGTGAAGGATTCCCATTTACAGGTATCTGCATGTCCATATAAAGATCCATTGTTGTGGTGAACGATTCCCATTTATAGGTATCTGCATGTCCATATATAGATCCATTATTGTGGTGAAGGATTCGCATTTAGCATGAACCTTGATGCCATTTATAATCTGCCTTACTATCTGATCCTCTTCTATTCCTTCTCCAATGCTCCCAAGTTGGTCAGCTACATCCTTCATCTTGGTCACATAGTCAGCCACACTTTGCTTTGGGTGCTTCTTCAAGGTTGTGCATTCCATCCAAATTTGGTTCTTCCTAGCCCTTGTATTTGATGAGAAGTATGAAGACAATACTTCCCAAGTCTGTTGGGAGGTCTTGCAATTCCTAATATGAGGTAATAGGAATCAGATATTGAGTTAAGTATATAAGACCTAGATAGAGCATCCTTTTCACACCATGTAGTTAGCCTTTCTTACTCTTCTCTTATAGGTTGATGTTTGCTTCTGAATATTGGCATTTCCTCATCTCCAAAGATGTATCCATGTAAACTTCTTCCTTAGAGATATGCTTGCATCCTTAAGGACCATGTTGGATAGTTGCTGTTGTGCGATTTGTCAATAAATGATGGAAATCCATCTCCCATTTTGCTTGATGTTGCTCTCATACCAGTGTTGAAGAAGATGGTGGATAGATTCCAGAGATGAAGTGGTGCTGCAAAATCGTGCTTCACACCATCCAAGAACAAGTCATGGAGAGTAGAGTACACCTTTTGAGCTTCCCAACAATCACAAATAATCACCTAAGTGCTTTGGAGTATGATCCTCTAATCAATGGATCAAAACATATGAGTAAAAAAATTCAACTATGAGCTAAGACTTGCTATTTTGGTCTCTACACATGTTCAGTAAAATGAACATTGCTCTCAACCTCCTAGCAATTGATCAAATTCCTTTGGGAGTATCTAATTGACTTAGATAGCTACCAATCACAAGTTATTTCACTTGAAATGATCAAGTGTACTGTGAAAATTATGTTTAGCAAATCAAAGAACCATCCTGACAATTTCAGGCTGCTATATTGTGCAAACCAGTGAGAAGAGATGTGAAAATATCTCAAGATTGAGAAAAGCAATGACAATGAAACTTTGTAGTTATGAAGTAGACAATATGACTGAATCTATACCACTTCAAATCACATCAAATGATCAACTATGCACTGAGAACCAAGTCTGAGAAGATCGCTGAACTGAGATGAACTTAGTAGAGAAGTGAAGTAGAGATGTGATCAATGTATATGTATTAAATCACATAGAACTACAATGAAATTGGCAATAATTGCACAATTCAAGGGTAGTGATGGAGCTATAGAATGAGCTCACATAATCACAAAAACCCTTCTCAAGTGATCTACAAATCACGCTCATACTCACATGAGATTTTGATCCTTTTTTATAGCTTGGAGTTGGAGCCAACTTTGGAATTCAAATTCCAGCTCTTACCATAAAGCAAATCCTAAACTTTAGGACTCATCAATCAATCAGCTACCAAGTAATTCGAGATTTGATTCCTCCTAACTCCACGTGAGAGTAGTGCATTTATCATATGCACTTTTACAAGGATGAAAGTAAATTGCTTTTTACAAGGGAATAGTCATATGTGACTATATGAAATAAATGCTAATTGTCCAAGTATGTAGGTTTGGACTTATTTGCACCAACACATGGGACCCCCTATATCCCACAAAACAAGTGTTAGACATACTTGATTGACTAAAGGCAATACAAAATGGGCTAACACCCATTACATGACCACTAGTGTTGGCAAGGGTTGAACCCATGGCCCCGCCTCAAGAGGTGAAGGTTCCAAGCAACCAAACCAACACACATGGATTTTACACATTATTTTGTGTGAAGGGAATTCTTTAATTTAATTAGATTATAGGATGTAGAAAAAGATACATAGTATGTAATAGTTGGCCATGAGGGAAGAAGCTTCTTAAAAATATGAGAATGAAGGGATAGGGTATGGTTGGACTCTACTTATGTACGTTCTATTTTTTGTTATTTACAAATAGCAATCGGTATGTATGTATCTGAGGGAAGATATTATTGTAAGGAAGAGTAGTAGGAATATTTTCTAGTATGTATGTATGTGTGTGTGTATATGTATGTATGTATCTATATATGTATCTATATATGTATGTGTGTATGTATGTATGTATGTGTGTGTGTATGTTTGTATGTGTGTGTCATGCATGTCTGTGTGCATGCATGTGTGTGTATGTATATATCTATCTATCTATCTATATATATATATATATATATATATATATATATATATATATATATATATATATATATATATATATATATATATATATATGTGTGTATGTTTGCATGCATGTCTATGTGCATGCATGTGTGTGTATATATATGTATGTATGTACGATGTATGTATGTACTGTATATTCACAACAGGTATTAGCTTTGCGCTATCATTATCGTAGATCATCCTCTGCTTCGCACTATAGAGTATCCTCTGCAGCTTTGCCTCTTCCCGCATCGTGACTCGTGAGTTGTCTTTTTCAACAAATAGTATAGTGACATTAGCAAAGCTAAAAAGAGAGTTTCTTTTTTAACATTAAAAGGTGAGAAAGGTGATTGAAAACAACACTAAAGTAGCATTTATTGATTAAGTAAATATAAATTAGCCACATTTACAACACGTATTGGCTTCAAACGTATCTGTTTGTTTTCTTAATTAAAAAAACAACACTAAAACAACATTTACCATGAGTTATTATGCAAGTAAGCATTTATTGGAGAGGTTATGCGAAAATCCAAAGGGAAAAACAAAAACAAAAAAGTGCTATGGAAGCGTTCTACATTTAATTAAGGTCCCACAGTAGCAAAAGCCTAAAGTAAATGTAAATTAACTATTGATTAGGTAAACGTAAACTAACTGTCGATTACGTAAATGTAAACTAATGCCCCTAATTTGTTTTCTTTACAAAAATGGATAAAAAACATACATTATTGTCTCTAATCTATTTTCTATCGTTTACCCAATAGGAGCTATGTGTTTCCCATAAAGGTAGATATATTAGCTTCATTCCATAAGACATGTAGCGTTTACCATTATTTTTTAGTAACATGTAGCGTTTACCATTAGCCTAACTAGTGAATTAACCCAAAAACTAGTAATCATTATTAGCATCACACAAAAACAAAAGTTTAATATTTTCTTACCAAAAAGCTAAACTATTAGGTTTTTTATTTTCTATTTCCCATTTACTTAAATTTTTCTATCACTTCTTTAGGTAATAGCTTAATCATTCATGTGACATTAGCATGTTTAAGTTAATATCATTAAGTAAATGTATTAGCATAATATTGTTCATCTATTTTGGTAGTGATGTGTGTGAACATACTTAGGACCGTTAGGGGAGCCTTTTTCCCTCTTTAGGAGGTTTCTCCCCCTCCTCTTGTATATACGCATGTAACCCTAAAGGGTCACTTATCTTTGTACATTCACATGGTAATAAATTTTGTATTGTGTTGTGCTCTAAATTTTTTCTTTTTCTTCTTCTTTGTGTTGTTTATGTGCTTTGACAAACCTTGAACTCTAACAATTGATATCAAAGTTTGTCACCGCTTCATCTAAGGTGTCATCAACATCCAGCTAATCATAGTCTTAGAATCACACAAAAATTGGTGAACATACTTCGGATGATTAGGAGTTCAAAACAACTTTTCTTTGTGGCATCAAATTTTTTATTTAAGTTTTTTTCTACCTCCGAATGCACTATCAAAACAATTATGCAAAAAATCTTTTCCTTTTGTGCCAAATAAAAATACAAGCTCCGATTTGCCAGTACAAGCATCTCAGTCACTAGCCATGGCTGAAAGCAATGATGTATTCTGTAAAGTTGGATGTTACTAATTACCCATTGTGGGAATATATGATACATCATGTATTGGTAGTAAATGGGTTGTGGAATATTGTGCAGGCTGTTGAAAAACACCCTACTACACCTACAAATACAGTTATTGAAGGTGATGGAGATGGCGTTCAAGATTATGGTCTTCAATTTTCTAGTTGTGTTATGGTCCTTGCTCCACCTATTGTAGAGAAACTTTGTTAGGATGGCAAAGATGCTCAGGCATATGCATTGATAACTTTGTCTCTCAAGCGTGTCATTATCCCTCACATTCGCTCTTGTAAGGCAGCAAAAGATGCTTGGAATACACTTGCAACTTTATACTAGACAAGAAATGAGGCTCATGTTGCTTACTTCTGAAAACAATTGGAGAGTGAGCATATGAATGAAGAAGATTCCATGGACATTTTTTTGACAAAGATCAAAGATTTGAAGCAATTGATTTTTTCTGATGATCTTGCCAAATAGTTCACTTGTGCAGACTGTCCTTAGCGGGCTTCCAAATTTGTATCAGAGTTTTGTTTCCACTCTTTGATTAATGATTAAAGGCAATCCAAATGCATTAATATTTGAGGAGTTAGTCTCTATTTTGTTGCAATAAGATAAGTACAGTCATAATAGGTCAATTATCATGTTGCAAATGAAGCCTTCTTTGCTAGTCAAAAGGAAAAAGGTAAATGGAACTCATCTACTAGTAAGTAGAAATCTGCTAATGTTGCACAATCTAAGAAGGAAGACAAAGTTGAGAAAAAAATAGAAAAGCAAAAATAATTTTCCAAATACTAAAAGGGAAATGATCATGTCATAAAGAATTGTCGAAAACTAGTTGCAAAAGAATCAAAGAAGAAAGAGGTTGGAATGGTTGTTGCAGAGGCCTCTACACCTAGAACAAAGTCTACTAATCTTATTTAGAATGAAGAATGGCCATTGACTACTCTTTGCAACTATGACCCATCTTCTCATGGGCAGTGTATGTCTACAATATAATCATATGTTTTATACTTTGATTGTGGGAAACCAAACATAATATCTTGCAGCATAGTTTCTTCCGTTCACTTGGGCCTGCTCCTATAGGGAATATTTTCACATGCGCGAACAACTCCTCTTATCTTGTAATGGGATTTGGTAAGATCATTATGACTACTACTGATGGTAGTTCTTTCACATTGTGTTATGCTTTATATGTGCCATGGATCAAGAAAAATTTGTTGTCATTTTCATCATTAGCCAAGATTGGCTTGGTTGTCAAATTTATTGATGACATATTACAATCCATGACCTCTCAAATGGTGATATTATTATTTCGTTTGGCATTTTATGTTGTGTGTTGTATAAGCTCATAGAATATGCAAAATCTATGAATGATTCAACGTGTGCAGTTCAAGATCCTTAGGCTATCTAAGATGAAAAGCTTTGGGCATGCACGCTTTCGTCATCTCAATTTTTCTAGTTTACTTCACTTGTAGAAATCTAAAATGGTGTCCTCTCTGCCCAAACTTGAGTCGTAAACATGTCTGTAAAGGCTATATTTTGGGAAAAATGCATTGCTCCTCCTTCCTAAAAGATGTTTCAATTCAAGCTGCTCATGCATTGCATCTTGTTCATAGTAATGTTTGTGTAGGCACCTTCACTTGGGGATTACCTGTACTTGATGACTTTTATTGATGACTTTTCCAGGCATACATGGGTCTATCCGTTGGAAAAAAAGTTCGACGTATTCATGTGCTTTAAATAGTTCATGGTTATGGTTGAAAATCTATCAGCATGTAAATTGGGCACCTCTGTTCTCATTAAAGGGGAGAATACATGTCTTCTGATTTTAATGCATTTCTCGCTGACCATGGAATCAAATATTAGCGTATAGTGAAATATATACCTCAAAAAAATGGAGTTGCTAAAGCAAAAGAAAAGTTCTCTTATGGAAATGGCAAGATGTATGATCAAAAGTCAAGCTTTACCACATAGTTTCTAGCTTGAGGTTGTTATGTGTCCAACATACATACCTAAAAGGTATCCCACCAAAGCACTGCAATTGATCACTCCATATGAGGCTTGGCATGGTTGCAAACCATTTGTTGCTCATCTGCATGTCTTTGGTTGTTTGGCATATGCATTAGTGCCTGAACAAGAATGCAGAAAATTGGATGGATAAAAGTAGTAAAATGTATTTTGTTGGATGCACTTTGAAAAGCAAAGGCTATGATTTGTATCATCCAAACACTAAATGCATTCTGGTTAGCTATGATGTTTTTGTGGAAGGTGCAATTCAGCCATTACTTTCATGTACCAAGGAGACATCAATTATCTTGAAGGGTGTGTATGGAACTTTTCTTCCTCTTTTTATAGGTGGAGAATCAAGTGCTAGCCCAAAAGAAGCAATTTCTCAACCTTTACAAGTTCCAAATGATAATGCAAATCATTTCATTTCTGATGCAGATTTACATGATGCACTTATTGATGAAAGTGGTGATAGAGAAGATTCAAACACTATGCATAAATGGTTGGTGCATACCTTGAGAGATACCAAATTAGATGCACCATTGATATATCATACTTGTTCAAGCTCTCATAGTGCTTCTTTAGCATCTTGCTATGCAATGGATGTCTCTAGTCTTTATGATGAGAATGATCCCATTTCTTTTGATTAGGCACAAAATTTAAAGAAAAAAATTGGATGGCTACTATGCAATCAAAATATGATGCTATTATGCATAATGGTACTTAGTAATTATGTTATTTGTCTCTAGGAAAAAAGGCCCTTGGCACTAGATGGTTATATAAGTTGAAACAGAAACCTGATGGAACAATTGATAGGTATAAGGCTAGGCTTGTCGCCAAAGGTTATGCTCAAGAGAGAGGCATTGATTTTGATGAGACTTTTACTCCCACATGCCAAATGACCATTGTTTGTAGCATTTGTGCACTTGCAACTCATCATGGTTGGAATTTACATTAGTTGGACATTAAAACTACATTTCTAAATGGTGATTTACATGAAGTATAAATTGTACAAGTTGAAGGCATTATATGGTTTGAAGCAAGCATCACATCCTTAGTATGAGAAGAAACATGTGTACTTGCTAGCACATGGTTTTGAGAATGGTTCAATGTGTAGATTATGTACTTCTAATCCTTGTTGCATATGTTGGTGAAACGATGTTCATTGGTCCTAATGAGAATGATATTGTTGAATCTAAGGCCGGCTTTCATGCCTCTTTTGAGATGTCAAATTTGAGGCATTTGCATCATTATTTGGGCATTTAGTTTATGCAAGTTGATGGGGGGATAGCTTTGTGTCAAGTAAAATATATTGATACATTATTGCAACGTTTTGGCCTTGAAGATTATAAACCTATTTCCACTCATATGGAAACAGGTTTATAGTTGAATCTTCATGATCTTGGAGATGTGTTTGATGTTGTTCTCTATCAACAGGCTGTTGGATGTTTGATTTACTTATGCATAACTTAGCTTGATATTCAGTTTGTTTTCTCTCATATGAATTTATGCATTTCCCAGATGTTAAGCATTGGCAAGCAATTCATCGTATCTTTCGCTAGTTAAGTGGAACTCGGCTACTTGGATTGTTTTATCCCAAGGGGAGATCATTATTGCCAAATCTACATGCTTGTTCTGACTCAGAGTAGGTTGGTTGCTATGACAATCGTATGTCCACTAGTGGTTTTTGCTTCATGCTTGGTAGCTCATGCATATCTTGGTTGAGTAAGAAGCAGCCTACTTTGGCCACTTCTAGTTGTGAGGCTGAGTATAGGACAACTTTCACAACAATTTGTGTGTGTGTGTGTGTGTGTGTGTGTGTGCGTGTGTGTGTATTTGTGTGTGTGGCTCAAATGCCTTTTGGTTGATTTGGGTGTTGCTTTGTCTTCTGCCATCACCATCTTCACTGACAATCAGAGAGCATTGGAAGTTGTGACGAACCATGGTTCCATGTTGGCACAAAGAAAATTGAGATGCACTATTATTATGTCATGGAGAGGCTCTCTACTAGAGAGATCAATTTGGCTTATGTGCCCACATAGGATAATGTTACAAACCATTTCACAAAGGCTCTTCCTAGGGAGAAGTTTGAAGCTTTTCACAAAGCTTTGGGCTTAATTCCTTTTGTGGATTGATCTCTTTCCACATAGCTTAGAAGTTCCTTATGCATGAGTGTCAATTCCTTGTTCACTGCATTGCTTTGAGGGAGGATTTGTTGATATATTTTGGTAGCAATGTGTGTGAACACACTTAGGACCATCAGGGCACTTTTTTCCCTCTTGAGGAGGTTTTTCCCCTAGCTTATATATATGCCTATAACCCTAATGGATCAGTTATCTTTGTACATTGACTTGGTAATACACTCTGTATTGTGTTTTGCTCCAAGATCCTTCTTCTTCCTTGTGTTGTTTGTGTGCTTTTGTAGGCCTCGAACTCCAATAAATATTGTAAACTTTTACTTAACGTATTAGCTCTATAGCATAAAAATGACATGTTCATCTTCTATGTTAAGTAAATGATTAAGCAAAAACTATTATGCAAACATATTAGCTTCTTTGTTGACTAACATATTAACTTAAATAAAAACAACACAAACTTGGAGCACATTGATTGACACATTAGCTTTGTGGTGCAGTTTAGCTTAGCTTTGCCCCGTAGTTTAGCAACACTTAAGTAGAGCAATTTCGCAATGATCCATGGGAGCAGTTTAGCTTATCTTCATGGGAATAGTTTATCTTAACCTATGCAGCTTAGCATTGTATGTACGTGTTCTATACTTCCTTCCCCCTCCCTCCTCCCCAAATTTTTAAATACCTTCATATAATTATTGTATAATAATCCAAACCAGATCTTATTAAAGCTCTAGAGGAATTCTTAAGAAGTTTCTCACATGAAAGAGCATATTTCTTTGTAAGAGATGTTTAAAAATGTATCAAATCGTAGTTACAACATTTGTGTCATCAACATAGAATTGTAAGAAAAGAGTGTTCTCAATAGCATTAAGACCATGATATATGTCATGGTCCATTAAGCAACCAATAATAATGGAAAATATGAGGGTAACTATTTAAAAAACATCTACATATTTTGAAAGAATCGAAAGGAGAAATATTGACTATCACCTTAGGCTTGGCATTGGTAAGAAGAAATCAATTAAATTGATAAATCTCTTATGGAATCCCATGTTATGAAGAGACTGCTAATGAATTCCTACTCCAACCTATTGTAGGCCTTTCTAAATTCCACTTTGAATAATGAAAATTATTGAGTATTCTCATCACCTAAATCAATCCCTTTCCAAAGCTTAACAATAGCATCCAAAATAAGTCCTCATTTTATGAAGTACTTTTTCTTCTTTATAATCATTATATCCATATTTTCATTGATGCTAATGGCCAAGATATTGATACATATTTTCAAAATAACTTTAAAATACGTAGTAAAACTTAATTGATGTCATTCTTGACCTCTTTTTTATGCATGAGCTTAATCACACCTTGTTTAATATGTTTATGGACCCCTTTATGCTTAAGGATGTCTCACCAATAAGAAGGTGGTAAGATGGATATCAAACATTTCAAATGATTTCACAAGGATCATGTCAAGACTAGGCATCTAATTATCGTTAACATTGTCAATCATTCTTAAGGCTTCTAGCATAGTCATAAGTGAATCTAGGATTTTAGAAAGCTTAGGTGGAATTTTCATCTCCCTATTATGAGCAAGAATGGTCTTAGTGTAAATAATCAAACTTTTCTTACTATGAGGCTCTTAGAAAACCTCTTTGAAGTGATACATAATAAATCTAGCTTTTCATTATTTGAAGCTATGGTATTTTCCAAAATACATAAAATATAATCTCTAAATTTTTTGGGTCTTAGGGAGCCTAAAAATATCTTAAGTCTAAGCACCCAAATTTTCTCACTTCAAGAGATCTAATGTGTTAGATGTGTTATCTAATCTTAATGGTTAGAGTAGAATAGACTTTCTCATACTGTTGGAGGTTTATAAAGCTTATTTGAAATTTGAATCCAATGACATCTAATAACCTTAGAGGTTTCAAATGTCATTTTATGCACAGTCCATAAATTTGAGCCACTTATCGATAGCTCAAAGACTAATCTCATTGCAAAGTTTATCCATAAATAAGTGATATTATTCTTAACTCAATCATACTTGAGAAGTCTAAGATCAATGTGCATCCATTTGAGTTTAAATTTAAAATTCTCATTTTTTTACAAAGAAAACAATGGGGCAATGAATAGATGCAATGATATCTTTACAACGGGGAAGGTTAAAATTTTTATTGAGGTTAAACGGTCGATCTAATCCCCTTGAATGCATCATCTACTAGTCCCCTTAAGTACATCATCTACTACATTTTTTTTACCAATTGATATGTTTAAGAACAAAATTTATAGTTATGCTTAGAATTGAAGCTATACCAAGAGGTCTTACATGGCCTCCAATTATACATCCCCATTCATCCCATCTATCTACAATGCTTTCCACCATGTCAAAGTCACACGAGAGAACCATGTCCCTTCCAATTTATACATTGCAACCCACCCACATGACATTGCACTCCCCGATGGAGCAAGGAGTATAGATAAAATTCATCCAAATATCAAAGTAGGATATGAGAGACTAAGACACAAATCAATTTCTTGGGTTCATCAAAAAACGAGTGATTTGATCTTCATATGGGTTGTCACATCGCCATCCCCACACAAGTAAATAGTGGGGAGTGCCCTTAGGAAACATGATTTCAATATTTCACAAGAGATTGAATCCCTAAACATTAGTCTCTTGCAAAATAATGGTAAGAAATCTATCAACTCTAGAACTTAGCCAAGTTTTGACCATCTAAGATTTAAGTGAGCTCATAGATCCCTTTATAATTGTAAGAAATAACACCATACGGGGAAAAGATAGATAGGCACATTCACTACAGGGTTGCCTTTCCTATGAGCATAATGACATGTGCATTAAATCAAAATTAATTCATTACTTACATATCATTATTAAAAGAGAACACCTTCCATGATGATATCTAGTGTGGGACGAGAGGCCCCAAACACATCTTCCACTCCTTTGAGTTTCTATAGAACCATCTCCATCACTTTGATTTCCATGAGAGGTTAGCATGTATGGTTGGCATTTAGCTTTTTTTTTTATTTCTTTTGATCTGTCGCATCAAGTTATCTTTTATTCCTTCCTCTCATTATCTAGGCTATACACTAAATTTTCTCATACCAAATTTTATAGTCAACATATACTAATGATGAAAAATATAGAAAATATGATAATCATGTGCTTAGATATCTCAATATGAAAGAACCTAAAGGAGCTTGGCATAAAACATGAAAATCAAATTTTTTACCATTATAAATGACATACAAAATAGCGAAGGACACAATCATCTTTGTTTCTTGCATTGTTCTATTGACTAGCTACATTTTATCCAATATGTGTTGATTTTTTTATATTCTCTACACTCTTTGCACTTGAACCTCAAGAAGTAGGAGTGGAACTTTAAATTTTATTTTTCTAAAAGATTTTTACCTTATGACTGCTTTGAATTCAAGTCATATTTGGCCTTGGAAATGATTGAAATAGCTCAATATGAATGCAAAATCATACTTTTTTGGTTGTGTAATTTTGTAAAGATCAAGGGTTCCTCGTTCTCTCTCATGGAAAGCAGGAGTGGCATAGAGAATGGAAATCAGAAACTATTAATGAATAAAACAGAAACACCCACTAACTCTACAACATTAATGACTTTATCTATGCTGCTAGGTTGAAATGAATTAAGAGTTAACAAAAATTAGTGTATAATTTCACCTTTTTCCACGTATGTGTTGACAAATTGCCTCATTGAGAAAGAACAAAAATTAGTGTATAATTTCACCTTTTTCCACATATGTGTTGACAAATTGCCTCATTGAGAAAGAACATGCGCCACATCGCAAGTTCAATAAGACTTCACACACATCTAAAGGAGCTTTAAAAATTCTACAAGAACATATGTATACCATATCCAGCCTTTTCATGTATACCATATGCATCTTTTGAATCCCGTCTTCTTCGTTCCTGAAAATCCTTTGTCACTTATACAAGAGTTGGAGTAGCAAGAATAGAAGGTTCTCCATCTAAGGAAGAGGAAGTAGATGTTGTAGTAGAATTAGTTCTCCTTTGATCTCTAGGAGCACAACCATCAAATCTAAGACAATCAACATAAACAAGATCCCATGAGCCTTTGGCAACAAAAAATACAATACCATAGAACTTCAAAAACGATAGTATTTGCTTTCCTTGAATTTATCATCTTGAGAAACAACTAATATGTTGCTATTGTATCTTATATTTCATAGTTTGAGAAGAAGGTAGAACAAATTGTATGTGACAAGATACAAAACAAAACAAAAAAGATAACTTGCTTTTATATGAATAACTTGCTTTTATATGAATAACTTACCTTTATATGTAATAACTTGCTTTTATATGTAACAACTTGCTTTTATATGTAACAACTTGCTTCTCTAGTTTTTCAAGGCACCACTATGATGTCTAGAAAGTTCACCAAAAACAAAATCCCATAAATGATTGACATCAAGAAGATCCTACACCAGAAAGCTCTAGAGAGGGTTGTTTACCTCAAGTTTATCATCTTGAGAACGAACCCCAACGCATTGATTTGATCTCTCGAGTCAACAGCAATTGAATAAGAAGGTGGGACAAATAGCATATAATAAGAAGAGCAAAGCACGAACACAAAAAGATTACTCTATTTTTATCTCCACAGATAATAAGTAAAAGCTCGTATCAGTAACCCTCACTCGGCATGACGTGATTAAGAAGAAATTATGCAACCATCTCTAGAACGTCACACTTTAGTATCAGATTTTTGAAGACAAAAGATTACAGCCTTTTGCATGCGATATTACCCTATTATCTCCATATACAGTACACAAAAGCTAGTATCAATTACCTGTTCTGGGCATGGGGTGACCACGCAAAAATTATGCAACTTTCTCTAGAACATCTGACTTTTGTATCATAATTTTTCCTCTATGATTTAGAGTTTGGAAGACAAAAGCTACATCCCTTTGCATGACATGTTACCCTCAAGATATCTGTCACTGTGCTCATTTATGATTCAAATCAGCCAGTGGAGATGCTAACATACACTATAATGTACAGGCATCGCTAAAAATGTAATCAATGTTTCTAATCAATTTACACCTTGGATCATTTGTTAATATACATCTTCCGAATGCCACATCTTTTTCAAGAGACCTACTTGATGTATTACGTAATTCTTGAATCGTGTTCTTTAACAAATCCATCAGTTCCAAGAGTCCCTTCACATACCTACATGCACAAGCCTCTGTATAACCACTGCAGAGTCCACTAATTCAACTTCCGAATCACAGATCATCACCAGTGATTTTTGCCTTGTGTGGGCTGACGACCACAGCATCCAACTGTTGGCAAGCAGCCATGGTTTTTACATGCTCAAACTCATCGCCCTGGTTCAACATATCAATGTTGGTTGGAGAAATGTCTAGTTTTAAAGACCACATAAAAAGGGCATACATACAGCTATAGCAACAAAAACATCGTAGAGATTATTGATTTTGGGTCGCCTTGTTTCTGGTAGCCGGCTTGTCTGGAACTCGTCATACCTGCCAAGAATATTACTCTTCAGGCAGTCCAAAATTCCAAGATCAATGGTATACTTGCATGTCATTCAAAAGAAAGTAAGTTTTCTTTATAAGATGTTTTGCATCACAACAAGATTCCTCCAAATTTTGTGGAGTTTGAATGCTATGAAAATTCAATTGATAAGTGCTTGACGATGTAACTCTAATAAATAATTACTGCAAAAATCACTGCTCTTAAAAGACTCTCTCAATCTAGAAGAACCTACATATTCTTGAAAAGAAGATATGTCCTATCACGGTCATATTAGTAAAAGATTTCATCATCAATGTTTACTGAAATTCTATGGTTCACATAATCAGTTACACATGTCTTTGCATATCATGCGTAGCCATAAATTCTTCATTTCTGACTCTTATGTTAGTTATTGTAGACATTCTTTTTATCACTGTTTATGTTATAGAAGGTAGAAGATCAATATATACCAATGTTTTAATTAATTTTGAGGAAATAATCACGATAATAGTATTCTTTTAGAAATAAGTATCATGTAGGAATTTCACAAGCCAACATTCTATGTTTTAAGTCATCAAATTGAAGTTAAGGCAACCATTTACTCATTCGGTGACTTTTTTATCTGCAGTCCATGTCTCAAGCCCAAAAGGGAAAAAAAGGTTAGGTTTCACTGCTTTGATACTCTATTAGAACAGCTACAAATTGGAAGTAGACACAAATGAATGTTGGCAAGGGGAAAAAACGTCCATATGCATGGCTATACATGAGATGACTCCATGAAGAGTTTAATAGCAGCAATTCTTGAAAAGTTAAAACAAAAAAGAAAATGCACAAAACATGCACACAGACAAACAAGCAAACAAAAAAGATAGAAAACATGAAAGCAATAAAAGCACTGGAATCATGAACTTACATATAAAGATCCTCGCCTTCATAATACTCCACTGCTACTGGTGGTGGAGGAAGCGACTTTAGGAGTTCTTCATTTTCATCAACAAATTGACCATATGTGTCGACTGTACTAAGAAAGTGTGAGTTATCATCAGTCTAATAGCCGTTCATTTTCAAGACTATAATCCCGTGAATAAGTAAAAATACCTAACATGAGGCACAACAATGTGCAACGAAATCTAACAGTATGAATTACATCAAAACCAGACTCGGCATAAAGAAAGAAAGATAAGAGATGTTCACAAGGCAGAGGGAAAAAAAAAACATTATCAGGATTGTGTACAGGAAAAAATATATTAATGATGCCTTAAACTGAATGTGATTTTCGATGGTTAGCAAGTTCGCCACATTACAGCTCATATTTCTGCCTTCTTGATTTTATCCTCCAGACCCCTGTTGGCAAACTCAATCAAAGGTAGAAGCACCAAACATAATTTATATTTTTCAACCTTTATATCATTCAAACACGATACTGCTGATGGTTTGCTCCACAAAAGGCTTTACCAATTTCAGTTTCAAAGTCTTCACTGATTTTAAGGATACAAAGCATGAGCTCTTGGACTTCCATTGCTGAGGTGTTCCTCCCCTTGGGCTTCCTGCACTTCTGCTATGCTTCTATTCTTGAATCCTCTTCTAGAGAACCTGAAGAGGAACAGACCCTTATGCCCTTTGTAGTACTAGGACAGACAGAGTATTCAAGAAGGTGGATGATGAATATTACATCCAAACCCAAGTGGCTTTATTTATGCATGATAACAAGGCTTGCTTTAATAAAAAAACATAACTGAAGATTCTAGGGGCATTCGCGAAACCTCAATGAAATTTGTTTTATTTTAAAATAACACCTTGAAAATCACTAAGTATAGCTTTGTCTATATCCATGATCCATCGCTATTTTTACCCTATATTTGCCCAAAACGGACATGCCCGAATCTAATAAAATGTGCACCCTATATTACAGATAGAAGAAAATCTCCCAATGCGCATTTTTACAGAACCCAAGACCTAAAAATCATATATGTCCATTTCATTCAACAATATAAATCGTTTCTCAAAAATTGCCCCCAATACTAATCAGATGATTCTGCATTGAGATATAATGTGTCTTCAATGTCTTCATCTTTGTATTTCTTGTTCCTTGGAGAAGCCTTTGAATAGTACCCAATGGCTTCTTATGGAGTATATTGATCCATATTTTTCAAACTTGAGTTAATGGATGATCAACTCAATATAAGAAATCTTCAAATTTGTTTATGAGATTCTCGTTCCCTGATTCTGAACATAGAAGCTTTGGCTTGTATATGTACTCTAGTTGATCTTAATGTGAAGAATTCCCTTGAATATGGTGTAGTACTATCGATTCCTCACATCAAGAATACAAAGACCTTGTCATAAATATCCTACCAAAATGTTTTTGTAAATGGAGATACAATCGATTCCATCAACCTGATGTTTGTACATTTGACTCTTTGTATTTAAAATCTAAATTCCAGAAGGACACATGCACACTTGGATATCCCTTGACTATGTGACCCAATTCGGCTCGTTAGACCATTTTGGCCTAGACCACTCTGGGCGACGAGTCACGACCCAACTAAACTAGAGTAAACCTACTAAGACATGTCAAGACTAGACGAGAAGAAGATATCTTCATGTAAGAAGATAAGGGAAATTTATTGTACAACATTTCCCCCTTCACTGACTAAATATTTTTAAAAGCACTATGGTAACACTATACTTGTGTACTTTTTACTTGTACAAGGACACACATGTGCACTTGAGCATACCTGAACTACATGACCCAACTCAGGCACCACCTTTTTCGCCTAGACCACTCTAGACTTGAACTCGACTAGACTAAACCTAACAAGTCTTGATTGCTTACCAGACAAGTAATGCCAAGACAAGTTAAATTGGGCTTGACAAGTGGAGAAGGCAAGAAGGGAGGCTAAAATCCTTTGACAAAGAAAAATATTTAAGATAGTCCCTCCAAGGATGACAACCACTAGAAGCTACCTCGAGCTGACATCCCCTCTATCGAGAAACAAAGAGTTTATAAAAAGGAAAAGGCAACCAAACATAGGGCATCATCTTCAGATATTATCATAAAGATCAGTATTGCAAGAGAACCCAAGAGACACTTAGCTAGCACAGCATAGAGGGGATTCATAAGGGACACCTACCCTACTTCTATCTAGTTGGTCGCCAATAGGACCAAAGAACTTAATAGGTTTTGAGCCAAGGTTGTGAGTGGGACAGATTGCTTGTCAAGATGCTCTCCTAGTACCACTTGTCCTTCTCCTAAGACATCCTCTTGTACCCACCTTACACTTCTATTGTGGAAATGAAGTATCATTTCTTATCTTAAAATATTTGTATCTTCAATGGTCTCTTATTGCTAAATATGCTTGCATAGACCTAGTGCATGGTGCACTCTCTTCTTCACCACCCTCCTCACCACTGCTTTGTTGTGATACTCATTCACCAAGCTATATGTGAAATTTGGCATGCTCAATGGAATGACGAAGATTCAAAGTGTAGAGTGGTCCTAGACCCAGTTTATTGGACTAGAATAATCCTAGCCATTTCTCAAAGTCCATCTCCTTCAAGTGCATCTAGTCCTATTCCATCTTTTCGTTGTCATCTCTCCTCATCTCATCCACTCCTATTAGGACTAGACTAGTTTTTTGGCATGTGACACAAACCAGAGCTGAAGATAAGGAAGGACCGTACAAAATGGTACGACAAGAGGAAGGGCTACCAACAATACCATTATTATAGACAGCTTCAAGGAGCTTTAACACGTTCCAAAAGACTAAGGTCTTTAGCAAGTGAAAGACCAAATATGGCATAGGAATTGACATGATCAATATGATTCCCATTCTATTTTGAGCTCCAAGCTTCTTATAAGATTCCCCCAAGTCTCTCTTATTCAACCTCCCATCTTTTATACCTTCATCATGGATGGTTTTTCTCATGTTATCATTTTTGAGCCAGTTATGAAGCAAAATTCAGCCCAATCAGAAATCACGATGTCTTCGATGCCTATCAATTCGCATGGGATACAGGGAATACTTTCTTTATCTTTGAGCACATAGGCATGCCGCATCCCTAAGATACCAGCCCTCACTTGTGTCCATGGGGTCCTTGCCACCCCATTCCTACCCAGAACCCTTAAAGGTGATGAGAGGGGAACCCCATTCCCAAACACTTTTGGTGGAGTTGTGCCTTCCATAGTCTCATTGCATCTAGATAGTTGATAGGATCTTTGGTAAGGGCTATGCCTCCCAAGATCTAAAGCCTTTGTGGGAGAGTTTAGCACTTGATGGCTAGTGGTAGATAGAGGACCACAGATGACTTAGTACCCCTATGGTGGTATACCAGCCTCTTCCACGATGTTCGGCTTGCTATAGGATGGAGAGATTTAGCCGTCTAACTCATGGTGTGAGAAGAGGTCACATGGATAATGTGATCTGATGGAGTCCATAGTGGTGCTAGCTCTCCACTATCGGGACTCTGAACAAGAGAGAATGTATATGCATGTGTATGTCTCAACGGTCATAAACAGAGCACCACATGCATCCATAAGGATACTTCAAGATGTAGGCCTCCATCCTATGCATGTAGCCCGTGCTCAATCTATATTGGCATGGCAATACATGTATCTCTATGGATACCATATATGGGGTTTCTCAAATATACATGTTTACCCTATGCCTAGCCCATGCTAGCTTGATACCATATGTATTCCATGGACACTTCATACAAAAGGTCCCCCCATCCTCTATCGATGGATAAATATTGACCTAACGATGGGGCATAACTGCAAGCATATCCCCATCCTAGCATGTGCCTACTTGCCCTATCCAGGAAACAATCCAGTACTACTGGAATATCTTCTTACCATCTTTCTCTCACTGTGACCAATCATATAGGTACCCGAGATCCATGACTATAACATCACAAAACTATTCTGGACTAGCTTCCTTATCCCAAAGATGGCAATCATTATAGCGGTCCCCTCTAAGCAAAAGAGGCACATACTCAAGATATCTAAGGAAACAAAGAGAACACATCTCATAAATCCAGTGGTAATGGTGATCCTCAGGTAAGACCCTGTGTAAGGTAACCCCATGAGTCCACCTCGACATACTTGCCTATAGAGGTCAAACGCACATAGGAATATCCATCAACAAGTTCCTCTACCCGTGTTGTAGCTAGAATCACCTAGACTCTAGGGCCCAATGCGCATATCTTTATGGTTCAAAGCATCTAACCAATAGAAAGCTCAAAGCTCACTATAGAAAATACATCATATGCCCCTCCAATGTCAAAAAACACAAATGAACTCTTAGGCCCACCACATATGGACTAGAACCATGTTTGCCATCCGAGTACCTTCATCAAGAGCATAAAAGTACTAATGGCCGAACACAATCTCTGATGGTCATGCCATGAACATGGCTCAACCTAAAGGTGCCCATCATCACATGAATGATCAAGTCATCCCATAGCACTACTTTGCTCCTACTATTCCTCCGTCCCTAAGGATGTCCTTACATGGAGAATAAGAAATGCCCATGCATCCTTCAACAATGCCTCTACATCATTCAACAGAGTGGTCTACACCATTTTTAGACCACTACTTTTAAAATTCTTAAGAATTTTTATGGATGATTTTTCTACCTTTTCAGCTCTTGGTTGCTCTTCTCCTACTTTTCTCTTACTGAAAATTTTAGAGAACTCCTTTCTCAACTAGAAGAAGTCTTTGAATTGTGTAGAAGTGCACAACTGAAATTAAATCCAAACAAATGCCATTTTTTGGTAACTAAGGGCACACTTCTCGAGCATGTGGTCTCTTCCAAAGGTATGAACCCTGATCTAGATAAGGCCTTATGCAGACATAGCTAGGCCAGTGTCAAAACTAACAGGTAAATTAGTCCAATTCACATGGATTTACGAGAGAATGAGGTACCAATCCTCAACTCGCTGAGAAAGCACAGTGCTTGGCACTTTATTCTGCGCTTTAGGTTAGTCAAGCCAACGAAGTTCTCTGAACCTTGCCCAAGAGGAAAGCGCATTTGAAGTTTTGAAAAGGAAGCTCGTGAGTGCTCCTATTCTCATTGTTCCAAATTGGGAAGTCACCTTCCATGTGCATGCCAATGCAAGATCTATTGTTGTAGGGGCAATTCTAGCAAAGCCCAAAAAAGTGCACAAACTGGATCATCCAATTCATTATGCATGTAGGATTCTCACAAAGGTTGAAAGAAATTATAGCTCAACAGAGAGGGAAGCTTTGGCCATCGTGTTTTCTTTCAAAAAATTTAAACATTACCTTCTTAGAGTTCATTTTGTTGTGATAAAAAATCATCAAGCAATAAAGTATCTACTAAACAAGCCTAATTATGAAGGACGAATCTGGAGATGGTTGTTGCTATTTCAAGAATTTAATTTTGAAGAAATCTAGAGGCCTAGCAAACATCATGTAATGGATGATCACTTATCTAGAATACAAGTTCAAGTTCTTGATGGCGATAACAAGGGAGTGGACGATGGTTTACAAGACCATCATCTCTTCCATGTAAGCACTTACCCTCATGGTAGAGTGAACTAGGCCATCTTTTGTCTTCTAGAACTTGCCCCTCCCACATGACAGCATTGCAAAAGCGAAGACTCCTAATCAAAAGTAGAAGATTCACTTTGATTAGAGGGTATCTCTTCAAGGTTGGTCCCGATGGTATCCTTAGAAGATGTGTCCTACAGAGGCCCAAGCCATTTTGGAATTTGCACACAACGGACCATCTTCATGTCATTACCCTAGTCATATCACTACACACAAGGTACTTTAGAGTGGACTATGGAGGCCCTATCTCTTCACGGGTTTTCTTGTATTTCACCAAGTTTTTCTAATATTTTTTTTACCTTCATCATGAGGACGATGTACATCCATATATTTAGATTTTTAATTATTAAAAAAATAAAAAATAAATTAAAAAAAAGAGAAGAGAGAGAGGAAGAAGCACCAAAGGCAGAGGCACTCTTTGAGAAGGAGAGTGAAGTAGTGGCGGGAAACCTATATAACCTAATTTAAGGGCCCTACAAAATTTTTTTAGTGTAGTTACATTAATTGACCTTATGGGCTAATTCTCAAATTAATCTACACCTCAAATTGGTTTAATTTCAAAAGAGAGGCCAATTTCCCCAAATTCGTCTAAATTTCCAACAGAGACCAATTTTCACACATACAAATTTCTGAAGTCTAATTTCCTCAGAGTCAATACACCGAAAACGGGTCTTTATTAGCCCAGTACAAGTCAAGGACCCACCAAGAGCATGTGCATGGCTTAGCTGACCATGCCAGAGAGAGTGGTGGCCGGAAGTGATAGTGTCCGAGAAGCATAGTTGAAAAAATTCGCGAATTTTTGTGTCAAAATAAAATTCGTAAAATTTGTTCGCGATTTAATTCGTGGTGCACGAATTTTATCACTTAAATTTTTTTATTTTTTTATTTTTATTTTTTTAAAATCTAGAATACAAGTTCAAGTTCTTGATGGCGATAACAAGGGAGTGGACGATGGTTTACAAGACCATCATCTCTTCCATGTAAGCACTTACCCTTCATGGTAGAGTGAACTAGGCCATCTTTTGTCTTCTAGAACTTGCCCCTCCCACATGACAGCATTGCAAAAGCGAAGACTCCTAATCAAAAGTAGAAGATTCACTTTGATTAGAGGGTATCTCTTCAAGGTTGGTCCCGATGGTATCCTTAGAAGATGTGTCCTACAGAGGCCCAAGCCATTTTGGAATTTGCACACAACGGACCATCTTCATGTCATTACCCTAGTCATATCACTACACACAAGGTACTTTAGAGTGGACTATGGAGGCCCTATCTCTTCACGGGTTTTCTTGTATTTCACCAAGTTTTTCTAATATTTTTTTTACCTTCATCATGAGGACGATGTACATCCATATATTTAGATTTTTAATTATTAAAAAAATAAAAAATAAATAAAAAAAAAAGAGAAGAGAGAGAGGAAGAAGCACCAAAGGCAGAGGCACTCTTTGAGAAGGAGAGTGAAGTAGTGGCGGGAAACCTATAAAACCTAATTTAAGGGCCCTACAAAATTTTTTTAGTGTAGTTACATTAATTGACCTTATGGGCTAATTCTCAAATTATGAGCTTACTAATCAATGCCATGACTCATGAGTCATGATTCTATGATGTAATGTGTTATAACTTATAAGTTATGCGTGACGACTAGTTGTTGGTTAAAATTTAATGATAAAATCATGAATCATGATGTTTTAGATAATTGTCTAATGTCAATTTAGGATTTGATGTCAGATGTTGTATGATGTATCATGTATTTTACATGTGATATATATATATATATATATATATATATATATATATATATATATATATATATATATATATATATATATATATATATATATATATATATATATATATATATATATATATATATATATATATACACATATACATATACATATACATATACATATACATCATATACATATACATATACATATACATATACATATACATATACATATACACTCTTTATATGTAAAAAATAAAATTCTCTTCCAATGGATAAAATTTCCGAATTTTATTTTCAATCCGAACGTACTAAACGAATTAAACGAATAATTCGCGAATTAATTCTCACGAATTAAATCGCTCGTTCGTACTATGCCGAGAAGTCAATCAAAGAGTTAGAGTAGCTCAAGGCCCAAGGCTTGGACTAGAGTTTCTGGGCTTGTCACAGAGGGTGGAAAAGCAGAGTGAGTGCAGAGGGCTTTTTGTGCTTGAGCAATGCATTTGAAGCTACCATTTGTAACCATTGTTCTCTTTCCTATACATGTATGGTTATCTTGTACCTCTTCCACGCATGATTTTAATAAACTAATGCTTCCGTGCCTCTTATTTTTTATGGTTCAAGTTTGAAGTTGTCTCATCTTATCTTATCTCTATTGTTTTGTGCAAAGCACACACATAGTGCATACTACACTGAGTAAAAGAACCCCGAGCATAAGAAGAACAAGAAATTCCTCTACACTCTCTATTCAGTGTGATTGGGTGAGTAACCTTCCATGCTAATAGCTTGCCTTTGGTGATACTTTACATTCACTAGTGAGTTGATGTCGAGGGGTCCACATGAGAAGCTTATTTGTTGTCACAAGATTCACAAGAGGCATTTTAGTGTTCCCCTGGTTTTCTACATGGATGGAGAAACTAGTCAGAGGGAGAGGAGAGAGCATGAAAACGACTTTGCACTTTGTTGTCTTCTCAAATGACTACCTAGCATTATGTTGTCTTGAAGTCATCCTATTTTGTTAGCCTCGTGATCTCCAAAGTGACAGGATGGGAGTGTACCTTAGGGTAACTTAAGATTCTGAGACGTGGCAAAATTGATGTGTGTAGGGAGATTCCTTCCAAGGGCTTTGGTCCTTGATGGATCACAAGGATGATAAGTTGGATATCCAATGAGCTAGATTTTCTACAAGGAATCACTGTTTCTATATAGCACATAAGCTGCTTGGAGTAGTGGTTGACACAAGATCATTTGGTGATAGCTCAAGAGATCTAGATACTTAAGAGGATTCCAAGGGTAGTCAATGAGCTAGGTTTGCCTCAAAAGGTCACGGCACGTATAACGCACATGAGCCTCTTAGTGAAATGGCTTAGACAAGATGGTCAGAGGACACCTCTGGAGGAAATCAAGATCTTGGAGGATTTATCCATGATTTTCCCGCTAGAAGCTGTCTTGGTTTTGATATGATGACTAGGACGCCTAGTGTGGCTTCTTGTTTAGGTCAATGATTAAGTGAGAGCATGAGCCTGAGTCAGTAGGACTTGGAGTTGAGCTCGAATTTTGAAGGATCTATTCCCCAGTTTTAACCGAGGAAATTGTTGAGGACAGCAATTCAGAATAAGAGGGAAGTGTTATGTCCCTAAACCCAAAGGACATCAAGATGGCGTATGTAGTTAAACTGTTTGGTCCAGTGTGGAGTGTCTTCCCAAGTGTGAACATGACCAACTCCTTAAAGGAGTTTATAAATAGGATCCATGAGCTCATTTGTTAGGCATCCCTTTTAGGAGGCTCTTGGACTCTTGGGCCTCGGTGGAGTCCTTCACACACATGTAGGGTGTGGGTATGGTAGTATGGGACACCATGCCCTTGTGAGGGCTGCCACCCGCTTGGTTATAGGGCTTCCAAGCTCACGGCTGGTCGCTCTAGACCCTATGGCTGGGAGGTGAGTCCAATTTCCTCCTTCCTATGTTTGTGAATAAGACTTGTCGTGTCATGTGTTGCATGGCTGATCCTGGAGGGATCTAACATTGGGTCACTCACGAGTCATATGTTAGCATGTCTCATAGCTCATGGACAAGCCACCATACACTCGTGGTGTTAATGTGATGATATGGGACACCAAATCTTGTGTTGGTGACTATTATGTATGGCTGCAGGCTCCCAAGCTTGGGGGTGGGTCGCTATGGACCCTATGGTTCGGAAGCAAGTCTGATGTCTGACCCCCTTTTCTTCTATGAATATGACTTGGTCTGTTTCAGATCTTGGAGGGATGATGGATCTAATACTGACTGAAATCATGAACAAGCATTGCGAGGAAGTCATACTTAAACCCACTAAGATGGGGCCTTCTCTTTGTTCTTTTCATAATTTGGTAAAACCATCTTCTTGTCATCTCTTAGGATTGGATGCCTTGGCGAGGGCATTTTCGTGAGTTCCTACTTCAAAAGTATCTGCAAACATCTGACTTGTATCACTTGCTTGGTTGAGTATTGATTTTATTTTTTTTCCTCATCAATTTACCTCCTTAATTTACTTCTGTTTGTTGTGCTTATTATTGAAGAGTAGGAATATTTTGTTTACCGGATTTTGCTCCCTATGGGCAATCATGTTATTGCTTAGGTAAGTAAAAATCATTTCCTTAATCCTTTACATTTGGGCTGTTTTAGAAGAATTCAGACATGATCCTACAAGAAAATACCATTTACTATAAGATTGTTGACAGCTGAATATCATGCTTTCTGTCTGTTTTGGGCCATGTGTAGCATGTGGACTACTCTCCCAACAAATTCCCCCAGCTTTCCAATACTATCATGGAAATAGAAAGGCAAATCCAGAAGTTCAACAACCATAGGACAAGTATGCATCTGAACCTCCTGGATACATCTAGCCGGTTTCCACTCAAATATGTAAACTATCTTGTTGAGCATCTAGATGAACCATAATTCAGCGAACTTCCTTTATTTTGGATCCTCAGAAAGTCATTTCGCATCATGATAGATAGTGTCCACCTATGTATGATGGAGTCTGGCATCTAAAACATCTGCAGTTTGATCACTTAAGGAACCATGTCATTAGAATAAAGCTCTAGCCCTCACACAGAGAAGGCTATTGTGTGAGTAGAAGCTTTCTAGCTCAAAAGTAGCCTGAATGCATCCAAAAACTATTGAATCAGACTGAGAAGCTTCTTGAGGTTCTCTCAGCTTTTGCATGTTGACATCATTGGCTAAATTATAGGTAGCCATGGAAGTGAAAAATTTCTCATGATGAGGACCCCACAACAGGGTTCAAACTACACCACTTAAGAGGTAATAACAAGGTAGGTACTCAACTGTGAAATCTCTTATAGAGCAAACCCCAAACTTACTTTACAATCCACTATTGCTATTGTCAGTGTTGTTTTAATTATGTCCCAAACCAATCTTTGCAAAAACTCTTCAAGATAGGGTTGATGAAAAATAGATGAAAGGACTTGCAATGGTTGATCGAAAAGAAGATGCCGCCTTAAGAGCTCCTATGGCTTTGTAGGTGACTTTCATCATGGATGGAGAAAACCATATGTTCGTGAGAAACTTCAAGTGTTTGCAATAGTGCTAGAATGGTCTAGCAAAGAGATCAACGTGGCATAGGGGGTAATTCACATGATTCTCAGCCTCAAGGGGCCTTAACTTCATTTGGAAAAACAGAAAATTGAAGGTGTACATCTTTGATGATATAGGAAAGCTATGAAATGATGCTGCACTGTCTTCAAAAAATGAAACTAATACTACTTGAGAATTCAAACTTCGACATATGAAATTCTTTAATACAGATCTAGCGTGTAAAAGCTTGAATAGAATGTTAGACCATCCTAGCAATAGTCAGCACTCAGTTCACATTGGCAAGAATAAATGTTCTGAAACATGCCTTTAAATTATTTCACATTGATTAATATAGTGATAACTTCCGAAACCACGAAAAAAACAAAATGAACCAAAAGGAACCATTTCAAGCTTCCTTCTTGTTAATGATGCTTGTTATTCAAAAGAATCCAAGTTGCCTGCTCAGCAGCTCATTTGCCTCACCATTAATCC